>JAPDNY010000013.1:67744751-68344751 GCA_029375565.1 Gekko gecko | reverse complement strand
TTTATTTATTTATTTATTTATTTATTTATTTATTTATTCTTTCGATTTGTATACCGCTCACCCCCGGAGGGCTCTGAGCGGTTCACATATTTCATTAACACAAATCCTGACTTAGGGCCACATACATGGGGGGGTGACAAGCCTACCAGGAACTCTTATTGCAGCGAGTTGTTGTTATTTTCCTGTTGCCTTGCGGGCGACGTCCTCCTGGCGCTGGTCTTGATTTTTCCGACCTTTTTGTGGCTGTTGCGACATCTTTCGAGTTCGGGCCAAGCACACGTTTTGCGCATGCTCGTTGACGGCCTCTGTCCATCCGGCTCCGGCCTGTCACGTCGCCCTTTAATGGGCTTTCGAGCCGCTGGGTGAGCGGGAGCTGGGACCTAGGGCCAGGAGCTCACTCCGGCCGCGGTGGGGCTCGAACAGCCGAAGCTGTTCAGCCAGATGTTGTGCAGGCTTTACTTACTGCCTGCGCCACCGCTCCCTTGCAAATGTATATTACAAACAGCAGATCAGTTATTCTTAATTTGATAATCTCCAGATGGCATCCGTAATTTAATCTAAAACCAACTCCGAACTGTTCTTCTATCCCGTGATCTGGTTAAGGAGGAGGCCGAAGCAGGCGGACACAAGCAAAACTGGTGGGATGTGCCATATATACAGGAGGGAAGTCTCTGGTTTGGGGGGGGGGCACTCCACCTGCACTTGAACACTGTGAGAATCTCTGGTTTGCTCAAATCCCAATTAACTATCACACCTGAACACAGTCGGTCCAACGATCCAGGATTTGCTCGTCAGTGCCGAACCATGATTTCAAGCTAGGACTTGTTGCTGGTCCGTTAGCCAGAGTTTGTACTAACTGCGTTGGCATCTCTCCTGCGTCTCTGTGTCACTTACGTCTGGTAGACTGACAACCTCAGAGCGCAAGCCATGGTTTAAGCTGCCTTGGTTTAGCCTGCTGTCAGAATGCAGCCCAAGAGTTTGCTCGGAGCTCTTGGCTGCTGGCAAGAAGCGGCCACCAGCGTTCTCTCTGGGCCATCTGGCGCTTCCAAATTCAGCTCTGCGGATTAGGTGGGATGAATTTTTTTTTAAAAAACGAGTGTCACTGGAAATCCAGGACACTGAAACATTTCCACAACTGAGCTTGCAGACGTAACGAACCGATCGGCCTTCGTGTAGCGAGCTTTGGGGGAGAGGCGAGAATCACACTTCTTGCTTACGTCTCCTCCTGTACACAGACTGTTGTCCTTCCCACCTCCGCGCGGGTGTTTGCTAGCAAAGGCGCCTGCATCCTTCAGCAACAGGTGTTAATCCTTTGCTTTGGCACCCATGCTAAGTGGCTAATCCTTTTGCCATCTGCTGCTAGAGAGGGTGCACGCGGGGATAAAAGCTTCTCCCATCTCTTTTTGTCTGTGCGAAACCTCGAGTTGCAAGGATCGATGTGCCGAAACCCAACCATCTTCAGCCGTCATTGCCTGCAAGCCGTTTTCTCGTCCACGGAGGAGTTAAAAAAGGGGAAAAGGTCATCCAAGTTTCGAGTCGATGGTTAGAACGCATAGCTGGTTGCACTCCACTGCCCCCCCCACCCACACACACACCTCTCCTTTTGCCTGGAGATGCCAGGGATTGAACCCAGCTCCTTCAGCATCCCAAGCAGAGGATCTAGACCTGTGCCATGGCCCCTCCCCAGGTCAAAGGGCAAGAGTGGTTTCCTAAGAGGATACCTTCAGTCACCTCTCCAAACAGCCAGGTAAAGGAGTGATGCTCTGTATTCTTGGGGGGGGGGGGCAACAGTGGGAGGGCTTCTGGAGTTCTGGCCCCACTGGTGGGCCTCCTGATGGCACCTGGTCTTTTTGGTCACTGTGTGATACAAAGTGTTGGACTGGCTAGGCCATTGGCCTGATCCAACACTGGCTTCTCTTATGTTCTTATGTCTGGGGCAGTGATACTCTGTATTCTTGGTGCTTGGGGGGGCAACAGTGGGAGGGCTTCTAGCGTCCTGGCCCCACTGCTGGACCTCCTGATGGTGCCTGGTCTTTTTGGCCACTGTGTGACACAGAGTGTTGGACTAGATGGGCCACTGGCCTGATCCAACATGGGCTTCTCTTCTGTTCTTATGACTCTTGCAAGTGCCGATGTTCATTCTTTTGTAAAACAAATTGTTGTGTGACACAAAGTGTTGGACTGGCTAGGCCATTGGCCTGATCCAGCACTGGCTTCTCTTATGTTCTTACGTAAGAAGAGTCTTTCCAAAGAGACGGAGATTGACCTGAAATTGGGAGGAGAAGATGGGGTTCAAGGAGAGAGTCTTAACATGAGGCCACCGTGGCAGCCATCTTCTCTGGGGCTGGCTGAACGTCCTACAGAGGTCAACAAAGGGCCAGGATGTGGGGCCCGCCAGTCTCATGCTGAGAGCGGCGTTGATAGATCAGCCTACCCTACAAGAGAAGAGGCTCCAGGTTTGTGAGGTGTGCAAAGAGGACTTTGTCGCGCCAGGGCCTGGTTCGCAGCTAGTGAGGTTGAGAAGAATCCCTGCTGACCCACGGCAAGGACCCTGTGTCTTGTGCAACCCTGCTGGGGGAAAGGTCTCACAGGATGACAAAGACGCTGTGTATTTTGCAGCCCCGCGGGGGGGAAAGGTCTCGCGAGTTGACAAGGACCCTGTGTGCTCTGCTGCCCGTTGGGGGGAGAGGTCTCAATGAGCTGAGAACCATAGGTTGCTTTGGTAGGATTTCAGCACATGATTTGCATCGGGAACATAATAGTTTCCATTGACCTCAATGTGTGGAGGGGGGCCTTTCCCGTTGCATTTGTATATTGCCTTTTTTTTGGTGTTTATATGCAATACCTGACACGGAGTGAGGAGGGGGCATGATATTAGAAACCAGAGTGGCTGTCATGGCAGATTCCCTGCTGCCATAGCAACAGCGCATGTGCCAGTCTGAAACGCTAATACCGAACCTTTGTAGCTCTCTTTGCAAAAAAAAAAGGTCTTGTTTACTTCCCGGCAAGTCGCTTCTGCCCCTTCCGCACAGGTGGTGTTTAGAAGGGGAGGGGAGCTTATGTCTGGCCTCATCCTAGGTCACGGCCTTCCAACAGAGCTGCGTCTCCCTCCCACCCTTCGCCTTCTGAATAGGCCCTTTGTCCAAACGCCCTCATCTGTACGGGGTCTCCCGGAGGCTTGTGCAGCCATTGAGGGCCGCGTTTCCACTCCACAGAGCCCGTGTGCTGTTTCAGGGTATCGTCGGACTGCGCAGCACAGGGCCGGGCGATCCGTCCCGAATGGCCGAGTTCGGGTTCCGCGTCCCGGACTCCGGTTCGCGTTGAGTGTTGGATCTGCGAAATGTTTCCCCACCCACCTGGGTTTTTTTATCTGGCATTTCTCCCCGCAGCCCAGGTCGCAAACAAACGCGTCTCCCTAGTCTTGATTCAACAAGACCCGCTTGAATCCCCCTGAAATTTCCCTCCCTGTTAAAATTCCCATCCTGCTTGAAGCCTGTATTATTTTGCTGCTTGCAGAGTTCCAGATAAGCCTGGGCAAGAATTACTGTGGCGGGAAGGGGAGCACACGGTGCGTCAAACTCTTCTGCCTGACCCGTGGGAAACCTGGCACAGATTCTCTTTGAGGGTAGAGCAAGTTGGTTAGCCACATTAGTCTCCCTGTAGCAGTAGAAAGGACAGCAGAAGACAGGAGGGCCTGGCATGATCTGGTCCATGGGGTCGCGAAGAGTCGGACTCGACTGTGCGACTAAACAACAACAACAACAAGCAGTAGAAAAGAGCGAGAACCCCAGTAGCATCTTCAAGATGAACAAAATTGGTGGCAGGGGGTGAGCTTCCGTGAGTCACTGCATGACTCACGAAAGCTCATCCCCTGCCACAAATTTTGTTAGTCTTTGAGGATAGTTTCAGAGGTCTGCTGTAGCACAGCTGGGTTCGAATCCAGTAGCCCCTTAGAGACCAAGAAGAATTTTGGGGGTATAAGCTTTGGAGCGTCAAAGCGCCCTCCGTCAGATCTGACGAAGGGATCTTTTCCTCTCAAAACTCATACCCCCAAAATACTTTTGGGGTCTCTTAGCTGCTACGGGACTCAAATTTACATTCTCCATTCGTTTCTGAGCAGATGCTGATTTTTCAATGTTGTTTTTCTTTAAAGGAGGAGTGGGGCTCAGGTTCTTGGAGATGGTACAGGCCGGAACCCAAAAGGAAAGCACCCTAGGCTCTCTATAAATAGCTGTCTGTCTCGTTTTGGAAGACAAGAGTTCTCAGAAGAAAAATTACTCTTCCAGTGGTCCGAACACAATCCTTTGGCATGCCTGAGCTCAGTTCTTTGCATTTTGCACTGCTCCACTTCTTATTTTGTGCTGTTTACCCCCCATTTCTCCCGTGCACAGGCCTTGGGGTTTTGGAGGGCCAGGCGTGTGTGTAGGGCTATGCCGTTTCCAAAGACAAGAGCCATGCCCTGCTCCGTACGAGGATGGGCTGCTGTCTCTATCCAGGGACAGCCTTTACCCCCTTGCCATACTCTGCCATAACAGGATTTGCAGTAACTGGCGAGAAGGAATTAAAGACTTTCAGAGATGGCCCGGCGTCAGTCCTGGATGTGACACGTGTGTGATACCAGCGGAGGTGCCGAAACGCCCACTGGGAGAATCCATGCTCGTTCCACCACCTGCCGCCCATTTAACCGCCATCGACGACTGCGGCATTTCTGAAAATCACGTCGCCGACTTCTCGAGTCGGAGTCCCCGTACCCCCCCCAAAAAACCCAGCCGATCGTATCTCGGTGTTAATTGTGAGAGCAGGGCCCGGTAGCCTGAGCTTCGGCCCCAATGAAGGCTGGTTTTGTCCGTTTGGCCCCAGTGAAGGCCGGGGAAATCACAGCGCGCTGCATCAGTTACCTCATGCTCTGGGCAGACAGAGGCTTTGCTGTTGAAGGAACATTCCTACATTTAACATGAGTCCCTGGGGGGGGGCCTCCCTCCCCAGTTGCCAGCCTCCATCATCCTCTGACAGGGGCAGTGACACAGCCGTGATCACGTTTAAGCCCCCGAGCCGGACGGCAGACAAAAGGAGCTTTCAGCCCCCGGGCAGCGCCTAGAGACTCTGAAATGTTACCTTCTCTCGGCCGCTCTCCGTCTTTGTCATTTCAATTACCTTGTACTTTAGGTTGACTTTTTGCCACTTTCCCAGCCCAGCAGAAGAGATGCTGTCTTCTCGTTCCTAATAGGAGAGGGACCTGCAAGAAAGGAAGGAAGCACAAGGTTGGGGAGGTGGAGAAAAGACGTTTGTGTCTGCCCCGGAACACTGTCCAAAGGAGCATTTCCGGAAGGACGGAGGGGCTTGTTTGGCACATTCATGACCGCCCGTACCTTTGTTGCTCCGAGTTTACCGTTGGTGAAGACCACTCTGGACCTGGGGTCCTCAGTGAATGGGCTTCTGCCAGTTTGAGAGCCAGTTTGGTGTCGTGGTTAGGAGTGCGGACTCTGATCTGGGAGAACCGGGTTTGACTCCCCACTCCTCCACATGCAGCTGCTGGTGTGACCTTGGGTCAGTCACAAGTTCTTTCAGAGCTGTTCTCTCAAGAGCAGTTCTCAAGAGAGCTCTCTCAGCCCCACCTGCCTCACAGGGTGTCTGTTGCAGTGAGGGGAAGGAGACTGTAAGCCACTCTGAGACTCCGAGTGAAGGGCGAGGTATAAATCCAATCTCCTCTACTCTTCTCCTCTCTTCTTCTTCTCCTCTTCTTTTCTTCTTCTTCTCCTCCTCTCTTCTTCTTCTCCACTCTTCTCCTTCTCCTTCTTCTTCTTCTCCTTCTCCTTCTTCTTCTTCTCTGCTCTGAGACGCCAAGTGAAGGGTGGGGTATAAATCCAGTCTCCTCTACTCTCTCTCCTCTTTTTCTTCTTCTTCTCCTCTTCTTTCTTCTTCTTCTCCTCCTCTCTTCTTCTTCCTCTTCCCTTCTCCTTCTTCTTCTTCTCCTTCTCCTTCTTCTTCTCTGCTCTGAGACGCCAAGTGGGTATAAATCCAGTCTCCTCTACTCTCTTCTCCTCTTCTTCTTCTTCTTCTCCTTCTTCTTCTTCTCCTCCTCCTCCTCTCTTCTTCTCCCTCTCCTTCTCCTTCTTCTTCTTCTCCTTCTCCTTCTTCTCTTCTCTGCTCTGAGACGCCAAGTGAAGGGTGGGGTATAAATCCAGTCTCCTCTACTCTTCTCTTCTCCTCTCTTCTTCTTCTTCTTCTCCTCTTCTTTTCTTCTTCTTCTCCTCCTCTCTTCTTCTTCTCCTCTTCTCCTTCTCCTTCTTCTCCTTCTTCTTCTTCTCCTTCTTCTTCTTCTCCTCTGCTCTGAGACTCCAAGTGAAGGGTGGAGTATAAATCCAGTCTCCTCTACTCTTCTCTTCTCCTCTTCTTCTTCTTCTTCTCCTCTTCTTTTCTTCTTCTTCTCCTCCTCTCTTCTTCTTCTCCACTCTTCTCCTTCTCCTTCTTCTTCTTCTCCTTCTCCTTCTCCTTCTTCTTCTCCTTCTTCTTCTTCTCTGCTCTGAGACTCCCAAGTGAAGGGTGGGGTATAATTCCAGTCTCTTCTCAAGTACAGCACGGGTGTAAAGTGGACAAAAGGCCAGTGCGGCGTTGACTTGAAGTCATGTTCTCAAGTCTGGATTAGTTAGCCATCTTCCCAGGGTGCTAGAAGAGAGGCAGCAGATGGTTGCTGTTCCCGTGGGGGTTTAGTGGGGGTTTAGTGGGGGCAGCAGGCCAGGCAGAGGGGCAGCGTAGCAGGCTCGCATCAGCTCTGCCCGCGGCCCGGTTCAGCGCTGCACTTTCAGGCTCTCGGAAGCCCAGGTTCAAATCCCTGCTCGTGCCACGGAAGCTCGCTGGGTGACCTTGGGCCAGTCACGCACTCCCCGCCTAACCTACCTCACAGGGGTGGTTGTGAGTATAAAACGGAGGAGAGGAGAGTGATGTAGGCCACTTTGGGTCCCCACTGGGGAGAAAAGCGGGATGTGAATAAAAATTCAGTCACCGAACGCTGCCAGCAGAGACTAGAAGACCGGGAGATGCGTGGGGCCTCGGCAGGCGGCTGCTCATTGGGAACTAGGGACCAGAGGGGTTTTTTAACGTGACAGCTTTTTTGAGCTGCCAATATAGAGCAGCAGCAGTCTACCTGGACCATGAGAATGTGGGGTTTCAACAGCACGGTAGTCCTGGGGGCGGTACAGCACAGAAGTCCATCAGTGTCTATTAGCCACAAGGTATAGATAGGAACTCTCAGTCAGGGGCGGGTGATGCCCTCTATTCTTGGTGCTGGGCGGGGGGGGCAGCTTCTAGCGTCCTGGCCCCACTGCTGGACCTCCTGATGGCACCTGGTATATTTTGGCCACTGTGTGACAGAGTGTTGGACTGGATGGGCCATTGGCCTGATCCAACATTGGCTTCTCTTATGTTCTTAAGATGGTTGGCATGCTAGTCCGTCTGCAGCAGCAGAAAAGAGCAGAGTCCAGCAGCACCTGAAAGACTAGCAAAATACGTGGCCGGGGAGGAGCTTTTATGAGTCACGGCCCACTTCTTCAGATGCTGCCCTTCTTGGCAACCAACCCCTACACCCTCTCTCTTTCTAGATGTAATGGTTGAGGAAATTCCATTTCACTGTATCTGAAGAAGTGTGCTTTGCACACAAAAGCTCAGACCTTGAATAAAAGTTTGTTGGTCTTAAAGGTGCCCAACTGGTCTCAGACTTTGTTCTTCTGCTGAAGGACCAACACTGCTACCCGCCTGGATGTTTCTGAAGAAGCGAGCACCTCCCCTGCCACAAACTTCGTCATGTCTTTAAGGCGCTGCGCTACTGGACCCTTGCTCTTTTCTACTGCTTCTGGCGGGACATAAATCTTGAATCGGTCCCCAGAAGTTCAGTCCAGTTCTAGTTCCTGTTTTTGTACATGCTATTTGGCAGTTCGAGACCCAAGTGCCATGTGACGGAGTGAGCTCCCGTCTCTGGCCCCAGCTCCTGCCAACCTAGCGGTCTGAAAGCAAGAAATTGCAAGTAGATAAATAGATGCCGCTTCGGTGGGAAGGTTGACAGCGTTCCGTGCGCCTCAGCGTTTAGTCACGCCGACCACATGACCACGGAGAAGTCTTCGGACAGCGCTGGCTCTTCAGCTTGGAAACAGAGATGAGCACTGCACCGCCCCCCCCCCGAGTCAGATTCCACTGGCTTTCGAGCAAAGGAAACTTTTACCTTTTTATCCCCAAACATTTTTTTCTAAGGTTTATGTAACGACGGGTCTTGGGGGAGACAGTAGGGTCAAGGGCCTTCCCTAAATTCTTGCAACCCAAATTCCTGCTTCAGGTTTCTTTCTTCCTTTGTTTTTCCCTCTCCCACATTTCCTAGGTATCATGAGCTAGTCACAAAATACGGGAAGCTGGAGAAACTGGCAGTGGTAGACCTCCGGCCTCGGAGCAGCGCCAAGGTGGAGGTCCACTTCAAGGACCAGGTGGAGGAGATGACCGTTCGTCTGGATCAGACGGTAGCAGAACTCAAGAAACAGTTGAAAACGCTAGTCCAGCTACCGACCAGCAGTATGCTCGTTACCCACTGTGACCACGAAGCTCCCTTTGGGCCGGAGGAGATGAAATACAACTCACGGGCGCTGCACTCCTACGGCATTCGGGACGGAGACATCATTTACGTGGACTCCAAAGCCAAATAAGCTGCCCTCGTGTTCGGGGTGGGTGGGTGGCGCGCATGCCCACATTTACTCAACCTCCCACACGGACCAAGGACTTCTGCCAGGGGAGTTTCGTTTTGGCTCGTCGGTAGAGGTTTGGTTTGATCTTATCTAAGTACCGGGTAACTCCTTGAGCCCAGGGCAGCGGGTCTGGATCTATGAGATGCACACCGGGATCCGGGGCAGACGGCAATGGTTTTAAGAGGAGGTAACTGACCGAGTGTGTGTGCGTGAATTTTAACCCCCCCCCCCCCCAATTGGTTTCACCAATACTTTGACGTTCTCTCGTATCTCCTCCGGCATACTTGTGAACTGAGCCCGAAAGGCCTTCAAAGCCAAAGGAGGTTATTAACAGCCGCTCATTCAGGGAGATCAAATCCATACATGGAGTACGTGTTAAAAAGACCCTGTGTGGCTCTCGTTCACTTGGCCGTCGGACTCCGATTTCAAACGGCCTCGTTGCCGGTCCTTTACCTGGGTGGCCTGTCGTGTCTTTGTTCCCTGAGGTTATGCGGTGGGGGGGGGACGGGGGGCCTTCTGTGAGCACTGTGCTACCAGACGGAGGTCTGCAGGCTATCCTGTGTCCTCCTGGATTTCAGTGAGGTATAGGAGATCAAACATCTGACACGGAATCTCACACAACTGCAGTTTCCAAAGCACAGTAACCAGTGCGCGTTAGTTGAGCACAGTCACTCTGAATTAACCCTTTCAGCTTATGAGCTTTCTCGGGTAGCTTTTGAGGCCAGTTTGGGTAGGCATTCGAGATATGAGCAGCATACCCCGTACCCCACTTAAGAGGGTTTGCCCTGCTTTTGATAGCCAAAAAACCGAAGTTGTAAGTGGGACCTGTTCTCGCCATCCCAGCTGTTGGAAGGAAGACTCTGCCGCCACGTTGCCTCGACTCGCACTGAAAGTCAAAACCCTTCCAAGTTGCTTGCTCATACCTTGCACTTTTTAAAGCCAAAACTCAAACAGGCTGATCTCCCTTACCTAATAAAACTAGATTCAGGTGGGTAGCCCTGTTGGTCTGAGGCAACAGAACAGAATTGCAGCTCGCTAGCACTTTTGAGATCAACAAAGCCCCTACCATTCCGGGAACGTGGCAGTCGTGTCGCAAGAAATCATCTTTAAAACGTTTCCCCATCTCTGTCTCCAGTGCAACTTGAACACTGGGTCACTCCCGGTACAGACAGGAGAGGATTACCTGACCCCGTAGAAGGCATTTTGTGGCGGAGAGGGTTTAATCCCCTTGCACGCTTTAAAAATAAACCTTTGGGGGGGGTTTCAAGAGCAGTGTATGCTTTCGCTCCTAAATTCAGGAAAAGGGGTGCCTCAGCTATTGGGGAAGCCACCACGAGAGGTGTGAAATGCCTGTGGTTCTTACAGACCCTTTCCTTCCTCCCCCCCCCCATTATGTTTGCGGAATCACTTTGTATGGATTTTTTGTTAAATCCAGTTGGAACAAATCGTTTCATGTCTGCTTTGTAAGTCAGGTCAGGATTTTCCTCCACATTGCCCTGCCTTGCTTGTCTGTCAGATCGACACGTTGAAAATTGGAGAATTACTCAGTTTTACACCCTTGCATTTAAAAAAAGAGAGGGGGGGAGCGGGCAAATGTTTTCCAAGCAGGGCTCTTATTACCTATGAACTTCTGACCTTGGTTCTGTTCCCGCCCCATCCCATGATGCTTCTGTTCACTCGGGGCTCCCCTTTTTTGTACCTCCAGGAGTATTTCCTCCCCCCTCCTCAAGGTCTGCAACACGGAAAACCAAAACAGTACCCTTGCGCTCTCCTCTCTTTTTACGATACCGGAGTTCTTCTGGGAATTGTCCCACCACCTATAAGCTAAGAGCAGAGATAGTACAGTTGAAGGTCAGATAAAATTACAAATCCCTTAGAGTGGAGTGTATTTTCTTCCTTACCCCCCCTTCATTTACAATCATTTTTTTAAAAAAATTAAGATGAGCAATATAGAACAGACCGAGGCTTGCATGTCAAACACAGTAGCCCGTTGTTGTTTTTTTAAAAAAAGGGGGAAAATTCACTGGCTCCAAGTAAGAAATGCTCGTATATGTATGTTTGTGGAGTCATTCCGGGCTATGTGTTGAAATGACTCTGGGTCCTATAAGCTGTAGCGTAGTCGAGGCTTATTTGGTTTCCTGTCCAGTGGGGAAGTAAAGCGCTTCTTTAATTATCCCGCATCGGAGCTCCAGAACTAACGCTTTATGTATGATGTGTGTGTATATGTATATTTACACAAAAAAAAGTGGGGGAAACGGTCATGTTAAATAAGATATTTTATTACAAAGCAAAGATTTATTGAAGATAAGGTTGTGTAATAATATAAGAGGAATTATTGAATTCGTCAGTGGACTTGCTGTAGAGATGACGCTGGCCCTGCAGTCGTACGGCTGCCCCGGGCCAAAGGAGCGAATTGAGCGAAAAGGAAACGGCCGACCGAATTCTACGAAACAGTATTTCTTCCTTCCTTCCTCTGCCCCTTCCTCCGATATTTATGCCGCGGTGACAGGCATTAATTAATGGAATATTGTAATTGCTGTGGCCGGCTGCAGCCCAGTCACAGGTGCTGGATTCATAGAAGGAACCATACTACGTATTAAAGTCTGTGAAGGATTCCGGGAATCCTAATTTATCTGTTTTCTGCTCTCGTAAGAGAATGCTGCCTCATCGTCTGAACATCTCTGCAGGCCTGGGCGTACTTTGCACCCTGGAACTGAAATTCTGCCACCTTTATGCACAGTTTATGCACGATGGGAAGGCTACGTATGGCACTCAAATCTGCTTCCTGCCTTTAACCACAGGAAAGTTTTTCCACCCCTGTAACGGTAGTGGAGAGTGCCCTGAAGTTGCAGTTGACTTACGGAGACCCTGAGGGGTTTTCAAGGCAAGAGATGAATGCAGGTGGTTTGCCGTTGCTTTCCTCTGCGTACCAACCCTAGTCTTCCTCGGTGGTCTCCCATCCACTACTAACCAGGGCCGAACAGGTTTAGCTTTCAAGATCTGATGAGACCGGACTAGCCTGGGCCGTCCAGGTCAGAGCAGAAGACAGCAGTGGTTTTGGCATTGCCTGCCCCTGTGCAGTGGCCCTGGACTTCCTTGGTTGGTCTCCCATCCAAATATTAGCCAGGGCTGACCCTGCCTAGCATCTGAGCTCTGACAAGATCGGCTAACCTGGGTCATCCAGGTCAGGGCTGTCACCCCTCCGACTCCTTACAGTTCCCCAACTAAATCCCACCTGCTTTCTTCTAATACGTAAGCTCTTGTGCAGAGGTTCAGCAAACGCTGAGATGTTTAGGAATCCTACCCACGAGCGTTCTGCCGGTTTTCTGTACTCGTGCAGAGTTCCTGCTGTCCGATGCTCCCTCTAAGCTGTGGAGTCCTGTGAGCGACAATTCTGCTTTGTGAGCGACCGGCATTAAAGTTGTGAGCAGGCGATTCGGCTACTGCGTCAATTAGTTTGCTCTGGAGCCCTCCTTCCCGAGCTAAGACAAAAATGGGTGAGCCGGAGGCTAAAAAACTGTGAGCTAGCTCACACTGACTCAGCTTAGGGGGAACATCGCGCTGTCCTGGACAAAGCTTTCAGGGATGGAGAAGGCAGCGAGAAAAGGAGGCTTTCTTGTGTAAATCTGGCTAGCACATACATATTTGCCAGAGGTGTATTATTTCTTGGCCAAGAGTTTCCTCTCGAAGGGACTGGGATCTTTCCTAGTGCATGCCAGCAGCAAGGTACCAACCTCACCGCCGGCATCCTGTCACAATGCACTTTTATTTTTAACCTGATGCACCAAAAAACCCAACCCCGTTTATACTTCCTTGCTGTGTTTCACTTGGATGTGTTTGTGGAACGGCACAAAAAGTTTGCGGCCATCGCAAAGGGCGTCACGTGGGATCATTTTCCAGGCTGTGCATTCCGTACGTGAAACCTGGTCTCGGCGGCTGGGTTTCGTTAAAAGCCCTGTGCGTGTGGTGTTTGTATTCTGCCATTTCTCTGGCTGCCGGGTCTGTGAAGCTGCCATCCCGGAGAGCCGCAGCAGGTGGTTGCTGCTTATCGCATCAGACAGTCGCTGAACCATGGAAACCAAACCAGGAAGTGCTCGGCTTATCCTGAGTTGGCCGTCGCTTGAAATTGAGCTTGGGAAATACGTCCTAATGTCAAACTGTATATTTTTTTTAATTCAGTTTATTTATTTAAAATGTTTGTTCGCCACCCTTCTCCCTTGCAGAACTCAAGGAGGCTTACGATTTGATGAAATGTTATAAAGACACAATAAAAACAGTTATGAAACCCATAAAAGTCACCGTTTTGAAGTTGCGCAACAAATGTATGTAATTCTTGCAGGGCAGTTGCACTTAATTCTTATTGTCAGATCCATTGGTAGTCAGTGTGGTTGTCTTAAGAGAGAGAGAAAGAGAGATGGAAAGAAAGATTGAAAGAGGTGGAAAGAGAAAGAAAGCAAATAGATGGGGAGGGGGAAGGAAAGAGAAAAAGAGAAAGAAAGGTGGAGAGAAAGGAAATAGATGGGGGGGAGATAAAGAAACGAAAACAAATGGAGGGAGGGAATGGTGGAAAGTGAAAGGTGGAAGGAAAGAGAAAGTGAAACAAAGCAAATAGCTGGGGAGGGAGGAAGGGAGAGAGCGAGAGAAAGAAAAAGAAAGGAATTAGATGAGGGAGGAGGAAGGGAGAGAGAGAAGGAGGGAGGGAGATAAAGGTGAAAAGGAAAAAAACATGGAAAGAAAACAAATAGATGGGGAAGGGAGAGGAGAGAGAGAGGTAGAAATAAAGCAGATAAATTGGGGGGGGGAGAGGTGGAAAGAAAGCAACTTTAAATATGTTCTCCAAAACACCAAGCCAGCCAGTGGGGGGTGGGGGGGCTTTGAGAACACATTTAAAGTTGCTTTCTTTGCTCCCCCCCACACACCTCAAGCCTCCTCAAGGAGGGGAACACTGGCTGGGGAAGGGAAGACCGATTGGGGAGGTATGCCTCCCCTTCGCTTCCCCAGCCACCCTGCCGGGAGCCGCACAATATATGTGAAAGAGCCTCATGTTTGGCCACCCCTGGTGCGGGGGGCCAGGTGGGGCTTCTGCTCAGGTAACGGGGTCAGTTGCCTGCAAAATGAAGACCAATGCTGCCAGATGAGAGTTTCTTCACTGGCTCATGACATATACTTATTTTTTTTTGCACGTGGGAAATTTCTGTCGACGAGACATGCGTTTTAAAAGGAATCCTTTCAAGCTGAATTTCTGCCCGAAATGTCGAAGAGTCAGTATCAGAGATACGCACACAAACTGAGCTGGTGACATTTTGTGCTTGCGCTCTTCACCCTATGTCAGAGCTCCAAAAGCACCAGGAGGGTCAGAAGTCGTGGGGATCCCGGGACTAGGATTTGAGCGATCCAGGTTCAGATCTTGGTATTCGCCGGGCAAATCTGCCTCCCTCTCTCTCTTTCTGTGCCTAACGCACCTCACAGGGTTGTTAAGAGGATAAAACGGGGCAAAGGAGAGACACGTACGCTGCCTTACGCCTGTTAGAGGAAGCATCCGTTACGCATAACAGGGATACCGACTAGCGCTTCGGTTGTAGAGTCATAGAATTGGAAGGGACCTCCAGGGTCATCTAGTCCAACCCCCCGCACAAGGCAGGAAATTGACAAATGCCTCCCCCTCCACACCCGCAGTGACAGCTATTCTAAACCCAGAAGATGACCAAAAAAACCCCCCAGGATTGTTTCCTGACCCCAAAGTGGCGATCGGCATTTCCCTGGGTGTGTAAGAAAGGGCCACGAGAACTCAGCAGTGAGGCAACCCGTCCTGCCCTCCCTCTCACGAGCTGCCTAAGTTTCTTTTTTTTCTGATTTATGTTTTATTCATTTTTAGCAGTTTTCAATACAAAGATTGCACTGGAATCTCATACAGGGAAATACAAATTGTCAACAAAATCAAGGAAGTATGGTAACATATTTAAACCTAACTGAACCGAAGCGTCAATTTGCCTAACTTATCTAATCAAAACTCGACATCTTTATCCTAATACGAGTCAAAAGCCGAGGTCAACAACCATTTGTGGAATTTCACTCTGTGATTGAAGGTATTTTAGTGTAGGTAGCCAGATTGTGGAGAAACCAGATTGCGTAGAAGGTTGAGAGGGGTGTGCCCAGTTTTCTGTTGTTTTTGCCATGACATTTTTGCCAGATTCCATATTTTTTGGTGCCGTTGTACAAGGCTAGGAGATTTGTCTAAGTTCACACAATCCGCATTTCTGTCAGATGGGCAAACTTTTGTGCCCTTCATTGTAGTATCTAGCTTTGAACATGGCTGGTAGTACATTCATCATCAACGCACTCCCCAAAATTGCGGCTTTCACTGCTCAGAAAGGCAACCGAGTTCTGGTCATTGTGAGCATACATATATGCCCAGAGTGTCACTCTAAGCTCTGGAGTCCTGTGAGCAAAAATTCTACTTTGTGAGCTACAGGCATTAAAGCTGTGAGCAGGTGATCTGGCTACTGCATACCTTAGTTTGCCCTGGAGCCATCCTTCCCGGGCTAAGACAAAAAATGTGTGAGCCAGAGGCTAAAAAACTGTGAGCTAGCTGACACTAACTCAGTTTAGAGGGAACACTGGCGGATCCACATGTCATAAGTGGGGCTCTTTGGAAGGTCAAATTCTCTTTCCACAGCTCCCTTTTTCTTCCTCCAAGGACCCTCAGCGTTCCTTGCTTGCGCTAATGTTGCGCAATTTGCAATGACAACAGAATGCCCGCCTTAGCATAAGAAGCATTCTCTCGGTGGAATGTTCAAACTGTGTGTCCACAGTCCTTGCTCAACCCACATGTTTTGGTTGCTGTGCATAACGGTGCATTTATTGCTTTGCAAAATTTGCATCCCACCTTTCTGCCCTTAACAAGGGCTGCCAAGGCGGCCAACGATTTAAAGCACACCTGATAAAGTTACATTATAAAAGCATTAAAACCAACCCCAACCCCCAGATATACATCACTGAAACAATTCTTAAGAGTTTTTTAAAAAAACCAGAGTTAAAATACATACAGAACAGTTAAAAGACATGCCAAACATTTAAAAGGTTGGTTAGGAAGGAGGGAACATTGAAGGAATGCCTATCGGAACACAAAGGCCTTCACCCACCAGTGGAAGTCAGCAAGAAGAAGAGATTGGGTTTATACCCCGCCCTTCACTCAGAGTCTCAGAGTGGCTTACAAACTCCTTTCCCTTCCCCTCCCCACAACAGACACCCTGTGAGGTAGGCAGGGCTGAGAGAGCTCTTTCGAGGACTGCTCTTGAGAGAACAGCTCTGACAGGACTATGGCTTGCCCAAGGTCATCCAGCAGCTGCAAGTGGAGGAGTGGGGAATCAAACTCGGTTCTCCCAAATTAGGGTCCACACGCTTAACCACTATACCAAACTAGCAACAGAAAGGAGTAGACTTCCCCTGGGGGGAGAGTTCCAGAGCTTTGGTGCCTTAACCAAGAAGCCCCTCTGCCAGGTTGCCATCCACCTAATCTCAGAAGGTGGGAGGAGAACCAAACCAGGGCCTCTGAAGACGACCGTAATGGGCAGGTTCATAAGGGATTTGGTGGTCTACAGGTATATTGGTGCCAAACCATATTAGGCTTTGAAGGTCAAGACGAGCACCTTGAATTGTGCCTGGAAACAAATTGGGAGCCAGTGTAGATGGGTCAAGAAGACTGTAGTGATACGGTCCCCTTGACCTATTCCAATCAACATCCTGGCTGAAGTGTTCTCACTTAAAAGGTTCTCACAAGCACCAACCTAAACTGGGGGGGGGGCGCGCGCGGCGCGAGCTCAGTGGAAGAGCCTCGGCTTGGCATGCAGAAGGTCCCAGGTTCAATCCCTGGCATCTCCAGCTAAAAGGACCAGAGAGCAGGTGATGTGAAAGACCTCTGCCTGAGATCCTGGACGGCTACTGCCAGTCTGAGAAGACAGTACTGACCTTGATGGACCAGTTTTATGTGCATACCTGTTCTCCACGGCTGCCTGTAATACATATAGTACGAGCTGGTCTAGAGTTGTTCCCTGTTGGGGGGGGATGCCTAGTTCTGATCTTGCTAGACTTCAGCCTTCAGGATAAATTAGGCAAACAGTATCGCCTGCATATCGTTTATTTAAAAGATTTACACTTCATCATTCTGGCATTTTGCGGCAGCTAACAAACCTTAATAAATACAAAATCCCATAAGACGACGGTCTACCTGTAGCAATCATTCAAAATTCAAATGGCAATTTAAAAGCAGCCCGATAGAATACCTTAATCAGATCCTCCCAGTAGCCTGTTATTACACACACACACACACACACACACAAGTCTTCGCCACCTGGATGATTCTATCAAAGGCTAATTTGAAAAAGGAAGAGCTTTACCAGCTCTGTGAAAACTCAGCACGGACTTCGTGTTCCATACTGTCGGGGAAGCGATTCCATGAAGCAGTCGCAGCCTCTGTGAAAGCAATATTCTTTGCCCTCCATTGACCTCAGTTGCCAGCGAGAGGGCACTGATGGCAGAGTCTCTTGACTCCATCTCCGTTGATGTTCGGCAGCCCTTCAGGTAGGTGGGACCTGGGCTGTGAAGACACAGGGAGGAGAAAACAAACCTGACCCAAAAACTGGAATCAAGAACCACAAGGGTAAGCAGGGCTATTTTGGGGCAGGAACGCACAGGAATGGAGTTCCGGCTGGCTTCTGAGGTGGCCGCGCTTACGGCCTCCCCTCCTCAGGTTCCCCAGGCGCTCCGCAGCTGCGGGGTGCCTGGGGAAGCCGATCCAGAAACTGCCTTCCTTCCTTCGAGTTCCCCATGCGCCTCACAAGCCGATCCTGGGAGGGAGCTGTGCGGTCAGGGGTGTGGCCTAATATGCTAATGAGTTTCTGCTGTTGGGTGTGGCCTATTATGCTAATGAGTCCCTGCTGGGCTTTTTGTACAAAAAAAAGCCCTGAGGATAAGAAAGAAGTCTAATAAAGGGCCAATATTAAAAACCTAGTTGAAACTTATACAAAAATGCATGTATTTATTAGAAAGACAGTTAAAAACATATAAGGGCCCAATGAAAGCCTCGTAAAAAAGTAAAGGTGGCCGAAACACAAGGGCCAGTACACATGACCTGACGCGTTTCTGCCTTATTGGGACCTTCTTCAGAGGTCAAACAATGGCTGTGTTCACACACACTAAATAATCCACTTGCAATGCAATTTCAAACTGGATTTTGGCAGTTCACACAGTAAAAATCCAGTTTGAAAGTGCATTGAAAGTGGATTATTTAGTGTGTGTGAATGCAGCCAATATTGAGGTACACGTAACAATAATACATATTACAATAAGATAACCAATAAGTGAATATTGGACCAAGTAAAGGAAATTCACATATTGGTTATCTTATTGTAATATGTATTAAAGTTACGTGAACCCCAATATTAGCAGCTGTAGATTTTCCGGGCTGTCTGGCAATGGTCTTGACATTGTAGGACCTGACGTTTTGCCAGGAGCTGTGACTGGCATCCTCAGAGTTATAACGCAGAAAGACGGAGTACTCTCTGTGTCATGGTACCTCAATATTGTTTGACCTCTGAAGAAGGCCCCAGTAGGGCAGAAATGCATCAGGTCATGTGTCTTGGCCCTTGTGTCTAGGCCACTAAGAACATCAGAGAAGCCAATGTTGAATCAGGCCAATGGCCCATCTAATCCAACACTCTGTCACACAGCGGCCAAAATATACCAGGTGCCATCAGGAGGTCCAGCAGTGGGGCCAGGACACTAGCAGCCCTCCCACTGCTGCCCCCTCCAGCGCCAAGAATAGAGTGCATCACCTGCCCCAGACTGAGAATTCCCATCTATACCCTGTGGCTAATAGCCACTGATGGACTTCTCCTCCATATGTTTATCTAATACTTTTTAACAAGGCTTTCATTGGGCCCTTATATGTTTTTAACTGCCTTTCTAATAAATACATGTATTTTTGTATATTATAAGTTTCAACTAGGTCTTCAGTATTGGCCCTTTGTTAGACTTCTTTTTTACCCTTGTGGGCTATTTAATGGCAACATCTTGAATTCTGCTCTTGTGACTCATTTGGACAAGGGTGCTAGAACTAATTTTCATCAAAGAGTGCGGTGCCAACGGAGAATGGAGGGAGGGGCAGAAAGGGTGTGGGGATTAGAGGTCCACTGGCACTGGGGGGGGAAAGGGGGCAGAACGAAAGGAACATAATGATGAAAAGAGAAGAAAGACGTGTCCTTGCTTGTTGATTTCGGCCTTAATGTGCATAACCATGCGCTCTTAAATTCCACTGGTTTCGATGGGAGTTGGGCGAGCCTCACTTCCCTTTCAAGTCATGCCATAAATTGACATGCTCAAATATATACATATATATATATATATATTAAATCTGTAGCCATGGTAGCTTGAAACTTGTTTCTTCAAAGCTGGAGTTCTCAGATTACTGAATTCTATGACGCACGTGCTGTGGGCGTGAAGAGCGTGCCTGGCCTTGCCACTGTACCACAAAACAGCCTTGCATTTCTTGTGACGCCCAGAAACCTGGGAAGTTCTGGAGAGGTGGAGAAAGGGGCCGTGGCTCCGTGGCTGAGCATCTGCTTGGCACGCAGAAGGTCCCGGGTTCAATCCCCAGAATCTCCAGTTGAAAGGGCCAGGCGGTCGGTGATGTGAAAGACCTCCGCCTGAGACCCTAGAGAGCCGCTGCCCGTCTGAATAGACAGTGCTGACCTTGAACCAATGGTCTGATTCCGTAGGGGGCAACTTCATGTATTCCTGTGAAGAAGACTTCAAATATGTGGGCCGGGTCCTTCCAGTTGAAGAGGAAGGGGAAACCTTGCTTGAGTCTCCTCTCTACAGCCGTACCTGTTATGTACTGAAGGTGAATCGCTCCGATCTATTCCCACGTTAAGCTTGAGTCTGAATGTGGCTCTTCACATGTCGCATTGCTATTGGTCGGTTTCTGCGAAACCTGTGTAGTTACCCAATCACGGAGTGATATTGTTGCAAAGAGGGAACGGTCCTGATTGGCCTTTATCCCTGTATTCTGATTGGTCTTTAACTTGTAATGGGTGTGGCTTTGACAACCCGGGAGAGTTTAAAAGAAGGAGCCGTGCTCCCCTTGTTTGTTCGTGTGTTCCTGATTTACAGTTGCTGTTTAATAAAGCTGAAATCACTTGAAGCTGAATCCTTTGTTGAGTCTCATACTTAACAGTACCCTAATGTCCCATGATCCCCAGCGAGGCCTTTGGGAGCTCCTCCTCCGGCATCCACGGAAAGCCGGGCGGATCGAGCCTTGTCCTTTGTGTTAAAAGAAACCCCTAAATCTTCCAGATTATTTTTTTTAGAAGGCGCTTCAGCACCTGCTGATCCATCTGGCCGTGTATTAACTTTACCTGCAATTGTTTGCTAATGATGCCCCCATATGCCTGCCATAGATACTTAATGGCGCCATTCAAGCGGCCGGGTTTGTGCAGAAAGAGCCGGGAACCGAACCAAAGCAGCGCACTAAAGGCAGAAACCGTGCCAACGTGGTATGCATTGCGTTTAACCAATCCTCCGCCTGACCTTGAAGTGCTGCAACGAGGTGACCGGGAAGCCCAGTGTGATGCGCATGTTGAAATTTGTCACGGGAGGTAAAGTCCTTCCATCGCGACAATATTGAGCTCCGTCAGAACAGTCCTATCGCTTGCTCCGTGGGGCGCTGAAGCAGCACAGGAATAACCGAGGCGGCAGCTATTACGCTTGTTGGGTACCATCAGCCAGGCCCGTGGACATACCTGTGTGGTGTCGGCTTCCCCGGTTGGAATGCAAGGATTTCAAGTTGCTATACGTTGAAGAGCTGGCTCTCCAAGACTCTGGAACCCATTAGCGCAGCTGTCCTCGGTGCCATTTGCTAGTCGGGTTCTCGATTGGTTCGGACGGTGGAAAGTTCTGGTAAGTCGCAGCTGCCTTATGGCAACCCCAGAGGTCAGGGGTGTCAAACATGTGGCCCGGGGGCTGGATCAGGCCCCCGGAGGGCTTCTATCAGGCCCGCAGTGGAACTGGCTGTCTTCTGCTTCTTCCAGTTCTGCTGCTGCTGCGTCATCGTCGGTTTGCAGCTTACAGATACACACCTGGACAGCAGACTCAAGACTGCAACAGCACAGAAATTTTGATGCAGTAATTCAGAGCAAGGGGTGTCAGTGATCAGACACTGTTCAATAAACAAAATACTGCAAGAGTGCTGATGGTTTAAGCATGATTTTATTTTAAGTAAAAAAAACCCCAACCCTTTGTGTTTGAGTCCTTTATAAAGTTTATATCTCCGCTACCTGGCATTACATTTTATGACCCACACGGCCCGGCCCAACCAGGTCTCATTTATGTCAGATCCGGCCCTCGTAACAAATGAGTGCGACATCCCTGGTTTAGACTGAATCCCCCTCCCTGTGCCCAGGGGGATTATGTGCATGGGGGGAATGGGATGTCTGTGCCATGGCCATGGCCTCCTCTGATCGTGTGATTCAGGGACCACTGGGGCAAAAAACCACCCCCATGAGGTTTCCTGATGTTCTGGTACATTGCAGCCACCTTATGGCGACCCCGTAGGGCAGGGGTGTCGAACTCATTTCTTATGAGGGCCGGATCTGACATAAGTGAGACCTGGTTGGGCCGGGCCGTGTGGGTCATAAAATGTAAAGTCAGGTAGCAAAGATATAAACTTTACAAAGGACACAAACACAAAGGTGTTTTTTTTAAAAACTTAAAATAAAAACATTGCTTAAAACGTTAGCACTCTTGGTAACGGACACCTCTGGCTCTGAATGATTGCATCAAAATGCCTGTGCCGTTGCAATCTTGAGTCTGCTGTTCAGGTGGGTATCCGTAAGCTGCAAACCTACAATGATGCAGCAGCAGCAGCAGAACTGGAAGAAGAAGACGAAGAAGCAGCACAAGACAGCCAGTTCCACTGCGGGCCTGATAGAAGCCCTCCGGGGGGGGCCTGCTCCGGCCCCCGGGCCGCATGTTTGACCCCCCTGCCCATAGGGTTGTCAAGGCAAGAGACATATGGAGGTGGTTTGCCGTTGCCCACGTCCACCTAGCAACCCTGGAATTCCTTGGTGGTCTCCCATCCAAGTGCTAACCATGCGGACCCTGCTTAGCTTCCGAGATCTGAGGAGATGAGGCCAGCCCGGACCACTGCGACGCCCACTTGTAGTCGCATCTTGCTCTTTAAAGCATTATTAAAAAGGTAAAGTGCAATGCTCATCTCCGTTTCAAAGCCGAAGAGCCAGCGCTGTCCGAAGACGTTTCCGTGGTCATGTGGCCGGCATGACTAAACACTAAGGCGCACGGAACGCTGTTCCCTTCCCACCGGAGTGGTACCTATTCATCTACTTGCAATTTCTTGCTTTCGAACCGCTAGGTTGGCAGGAGCTGGGACTAGAGACGGGCGCTCACTCCGTCATGCGGCACTCTCGGGTCTCGAACTGCTGACCTTCCGCAGCCTGCAGTTCAGTGTCTTAACCACTTGAGCCACCTGTTCCCTTAAAAGATTATTACTGTTAAGATAAAGATAATAGCCCTACTGTGCTGGTTAATTTGACAAACTGTTAGCAGGTGATGTTTGTCAAGGATGAAACCTCTGCATGTTCGCTGGAAAAGGTCATGTTTATTAAATTGTTAGCTTGTTAGTGGGGAGATAGTGGATAAAATTGGTAGGTAGGCTGAGTTTTTTTTATCTCCGTCTCTCTCTCGATGGCAAAGGATTCGCCCGCGGCTGAACCAGACTACCACGGGGGAGAAAGTGATGCATGCACAGCAAGACTGAACGTTTTACTTCCCTCCTGTTTTGAGACTTTCTCGGGAACAAGAACCTACTTGATTCTTTTTAAAGTGTTCCGCTTTGGTCTCCTGCCAACCTAGTAGTTTGAAAGCAAGGAATTGCAAGTAGATAAATAGGTACCACTTCACTGGGAAGGTAACAGCGTTCCGTGCGCCTCGGCGTCTACTCACGCCGGCCACATGACTACGGAGAAGTCTTTAGAGAGCGCTGGCTCTTCGGCTTGGAAATGGAGATGAGCACCGCAACCCTAGAGTTGGATTTGACTAGCTTTTGAGCAAGGGAAATCTTTACCTTTATAGATAGGAAATCTCAGTCTGGGGCAAGCGATGCTCTGTATTCTTGGTGCTTGCAGGGGGTAGCAGTGGGAGGGCTTCTGGTGTCCTGGCCCCACTGCTGGACCTCCTGATGGCACCTGGTCTTTATGGCCACTGTGTGACACAGAGTGTTGGACTGGATGGGCCATTGGCCTGATCCAACATTGGCTTCTCTGACGTTCTTATGTCTGGGGCAAGCGATGCTCTGTATTCTTGGTGCTTGCGGGGGGCAACAGTGGGAGGGCTTCTGGTGTCCTGGCCCTACTGCTGGACCTCCTGATGGCACCTGGTATATTTTGGCCACTGTATGACAGAGTGTTGGACTGGATGGGCCATTGGCCTGATTCAACACTGGCTTCTCTCATGTTCTTATGACTCTTGCAAGTGCCGATGTTTGTTCTTTTGCAAAATAAATTGTCGTTCTTTTGAAAGAGTGTGGTTAATTTGATGTCCCTTTGGGATCTGGTTTTAAAAAAGAACCCGCGGCACCTCTAGTGAGTTTCCCTTTCTCCAGGTCGGAAGGAGGGCGATCTCACAGGGTGCGTCACAGCCACCCCAGTCGGGCAGATTGGCTTTATCCAAACTGAAACTGCTCTGTGTGGTGCTACGTGGATGGTCTAGAGCAGGGGTGCCGAACATAAGGCCCCGGGGCTGTTATGCAGCCCGCAAGCAACTGGTGCCAAGGATGGAACAGGAGGCTGCTGGGGGAGGAGGTGGGTGGAGCTACTCCCGTTGTGGCTTCAGCACGGCGGGACAACTTCGTCTGCAGCGGTCAAGCAGAACCCCTTCACTTCCAGGACTGGTAAGTCGCAAGCCGCTGCCGCTGCATTCATACCTCTACACTCAGCCTACACTCCAGCAATGTTCCCTCTAAGCTGTGGAGTCTTGTGAGCAAAAATTCTACTTTGTGAGCCACTGACATTAAAGTTGAGAGCGAGTGATTCGGCTGCTGCATAAGTTAGTTTGCTCTGGAGCCATCTTTCCTGAGCTAAGACAAAAATGTGTGAGCCGAGGCTAAAAACTGTGAGCTAGCTCACACTAACTCAGCTTAGGGAACACTGCACTCCAGGGATGCTGTCCTGGATGGCTGCAGGGATCACCATTTGCACATGGGGTGTGTGTGCAGACGATCCTCTGTTGGGGCGTGGGAGCACCTGCCCAGCGCTGCGCTGCTGGCTCTCCAGTCAGCCCATGTGGGTTTTCCTCTGCACCCCCCCTCCCAGCCCACGGGGCCTTGCAGTGAGAATAGACCAACTCGGAGCTTACCAGTTGCTGTCCTTTATAAAGTTTATATCCCTGGTAACCAACATTATGTTTTATGGCACGCACGGCCCAGCTGGAGAAGGTGACATTTATGTCAGATCTGGCCCTCCTAACAAATGAGTTTGACACTTATGGTCTAGAGTCTTTGTCATATGCAGCTGGGTTATGATATAAATTTGTTCAAGGTGCATGATAGTGCAAGTAGGGTTCCCAATGACAGCTACCAATCTCCTCCTCTTCTTCTTCTTCTTCTTCTTCTTCTTCTTCTTCTTCTTCTTCTTCTTCTTCTTCTTCTTCTTCTTCTTCTTCTTCTTCTTCCTCCTCCTTCTTCTTCTTCTTCTTCTTCTTCTTCTTCTCCTCCTCCTCCTCCTCCTCCTCCTCCTCCTCCTCCTCCTCCTCCTTCTGAAAAGTACCAAGATCTGTGATGGATACATTACACCTTCCTCCTTCCCCTTCCCCTTCCCCTTCCCTTCCCCTTCCCTTCCCCTTCCTTCTTCTTCTTCTTCTTCTTCTTCTTCTTACTTCTTCTTCTTCTTCTTGCTTCTTCCACTTACCCCTTCCCCCTTCCCCTTCCCTCTTCCCCTTCCCCCTTCTTCTTCTTCTTCTTCTTCTTCCTCTTCTTCTTCCAGTGTGAGCTAGCTCACAGTTCTTTAGCCTCCAGCTCACACATTGTTGTCTTCGCTCAGGAAGGATGGGCTCCAGAGCAAACTAATTTATGCAGTAGCCAAACTGCTCGCTCACAACTTTAATGTCAGTAGCTCACAAAGTAGAAATTTTGCTCACAGGACTCCACAGCTTAGAGGGAGCACTGGTGAGAGCCCCACATCAAGATGGATATCTGGCCATCTCCGACTGGTTTGCCAAAGAAGGAGTGGACCATTCCCCACTGTTTCCCCGGTCCTGTCAGTTGGAAGAGGGCCCTTTTCGGTATGGCATCTCAGACTGGGTCTGCATTAACACTGATGCTAGTTTCATCCTTTTGACAAATCCCGAGCCACTGTTTGCATCCTTTTTTACCTGGGAAAGGGCCCTTTATCCTTCGGCAGATTTGGGCTACTGCCAGAACAAGAAGCAGAGTTAGATTTAAGCAGGTTGGGCCACCGTTTTAATGATTGAAGCGGGCACTTTATGACAAAACCTGAGAACTCAGAATCTCTGGCAAGTGGTTTTGCTCCCGCTGAGCAGCTTGATTTAACTTCAGCCATAGCCCAGAGAATCCCTGAGGGCATCCCTTCCTAATCTTTCTGGAACTAGAAAAATACTAGTTTCCTGTTTAAATACATGAACACACACGAAGCTGCCTTCTACTGAATCAGACCCCTGGAGCATCGAAGTCAGTATTGTCTACTCAGACTGGCAGCGGCTCTCCAGGGTCTCAGGCGGAGGGTCTTTCCCATCACCTCCTACCTGATCCTTTGAACTGGGGATGCCGGGGATCGAACCTGGGACCTTCTGCAGGCAAAGCAGATGCTCTACCATTGAGCCATAGTCCCTTCCCGTATCATTTAAATATCATTTAAACACAGAGGTCTTTACACTCTTGCCTTTTAAAAAATAACCTACCCTATGTGTATGCCTGCTGCAAATCTGCTAAGTTTCTCCCGTGGTATCAAGGAGATCTATGAGAAATGCCATTTGCTTATATCACACAGCATTCAAGAATGTGCTCTTTCATTACCCACTCAGCCAGATCCATACAATAAACTCGAAATTTTGCACAGACGTAAATTTGCAGAGACGTCTTGTTTAGATGCCTGTTTCCTTTGTTTGCCTTCCACCCCACCAGCGAAGGTGGGCGCTGATCCAAGCAGACCCCGGCCAGGTGCCTCTCCTCAGCCACCGTCCTCCCTGACCTCAACGGTGTCACTGAAATCGAGCTCTTCCGTCAACACAGGGCTCGTCCGTGGCCCCAGCTATTTCCAAAGCAGTTAAGAGGCTGCATCTTTGAAACCCAGCAAAGAATTTGCCAAGGAGAAGCTTCGAGTCTTATAAAAAGAATGGGAATAGAAAACTCTCTTCCCCCCCCTACATTTAACATAATGTAGGAACATGACCAGGATGTGCTAGGGGTGAAAGTCACTTGGATTTCTTCTCAGCACTGTCTATGATTGATTGATTGATTGATTGATTGATTGATTCAATTAATATCCGCCCTCCCCACTAACAGGGTCAGGGCAGCTTACATTAATTGGTTGTTGTTGTTGTTGTTGTTCAGTCGCACAGTCGAGTCCAACTCTTCGCGACCCCATGCACTCTATTCTTGGTGCTGGGGGGGGGCAGCAGTGGGAGGGCTTCTGGTGCCCTGGCCCCATTGCTGGACCTCCTGATGGCACCTGGTATATTTTGGCCGCTGTGTGACAGAGTGTTGGACTAGATGGGCCATTGGCTTGATTCAACATTGGCTTCTCTTATGTTCTTATGCTCTTACGTTCTTATGACCAGATCACGCCAGGCCCTCCTGTCTTCCGCTGTCCTCTGAAGTTTGCTCAATTTCATGTTCGTTGCATCGATGACACTGTCTAACTATCTCATCCTTTGCCGTCCCCTTCTTCTTTGACCTTCAATCTTTCCCAGCATCAGGGTCTTCTCCAGGGAGTGCTCCCTTCTCATTTGGTGGCCAAAGTATTTGAGCTTCAACTTCAGCGTCTGGCCTTCCAGGGAACTGTCAGGGTTGATTTCTTTTAGGACTGAATGATTCGATCTCCTTGCAGGCCAAGGGACTCTCAAGAGTCTTTTCCAGCACCATAATTCAAAAGAATCTATTCTTCGGCGCTCGGCCTTCCTTATAGTCCAACTCTCGCAGCCATACATTACTACTGGGAATACCATCACTTTGACCATATGGACTGTTGTTGCCAGGGTGATGTCTCTGCTTTTTATCATGCTGTTTAGGTTTGCCATTGCTTTCCTCCCCAGGAGCAGGCGTCTTTTAATTTCATGGCTGCAGTCACCATCTGCAATGATCTGGGATCCCAGGAACGTGAACTCTATCACTACTTCTACGACTTCCCCTTCTATTTGCCAAGGAGTGATGGGGCCGGATGCCATGATCTTAGTGTTTTTTGATGTTGAGCTTCAAGCCCACTTTTGCACTCTCCTCTTTCACCCTGAGCAAGAGGCTCTTTAACTCCTCTTCACTTTCTGCCATCAGAGTGGTATCGTCTGCATATCTGAGGTTATTGATCTTTTCCCCAGCAATTGGTACCCAGTACCATAAAAACCAAATACAAAAGTTAAAACATTTTAACATTAAAACATTCCAATAATTAATGTGCTACTGCTAGCAAACATCTTGCATTTAATAGGACGGCGTACTGTAAGGTATAGAACCGTTATTTCCACTTCAGTGATCCTCAGCACTGAGCAATGGTATAACACACTCTCCCGGCCAGAGCCAGCCCATAGCCACAGATGTTGGTGGTGGTGGCGTGGCGGCTCCTAATTGAAGGCCTGGTGGAAGAGCTCCGCCTTGCAGGCCCTGCGGAACTGTAGAAGGACTGGGCTGGGAGTGGTTCCGGGAAGACAGCACTTCAACCGTTTTCTTACTGCTACTCTACAGTCACATGATGAGAAGACGGGACTCGCTGGAAAAGACAATCATGCCAGGGAAAGCTGAAGGCAGCAGGGAAAGAAGAAGACCCAACGGGAGATGGAGGCACTCAATCGAGGCAGGTTGCAAGACCTGGGCAAGGCTGTTAATGACCGGATGTTTTGGAGGTCATCAATTCTTAGAGTTGCCTTTTCCTAGGAAGAAAGGTTAAAATGCTTGGGGCTCTTTAGCTTGGAGAAATGACAGCTGAGGGGATGACATGATCGAGGTTTATAAGACTATGCATGGGATAGAGCAGGTCGAGAAAGAAGTCCTTTTCTCCCTTTCTCACGATATAAGAACTCATGGGCAACAGGTTCCTTATGCAGATGTTCTAAATTGCTGAGCAGTCAGGTTAGAATGGATAAAGAGAAGTCCTTCTTCACCCAAAGCAGGGATTAACACATGGAATTCCCTGCCACAGGAGGTGGTGGCGGCTACAAGCACAAACAGCTTCAAGAGGGAATTGGATAAACATAAAGGAGCAGAGGTCCATCAGTGGCTATTAGCCACAAGGGATAGATAGGAGCTCTCAGTCTGGGACAAGTGATGCTCTGAATTCTTGGTGCTTGGGGGGGGGATCAACAGTGGGAGGGCTTCTAGTGTCCTGGCCCCACTGCTGGATCTCCTGACGGCACCTGGTATTTTTGGCCACTGTGTGACAGAGAGTGTTGGACTGGATGGGCCATTGGCCTGATCCAACACTGGCTCCTCTTATGTTCTTAAGTCAGAAGTGATTTGACAGCTCTTCACACACACACACACACACACACACACACACACACACACACACACACACACACACACACACACACACACACACACACACACACACACACACTTTACTTGCCCATTTTCATCCCTTCTGTGTTTTTGTTTATCTCTGCTTGGGCGTGTGCCCTGTGAGCCGTCTCAGTATTGTTCCACCGCTTCCCAGCTGCCCAGAAAGCTAAAATTTGGCACACAATTCAACCCTATAATGAGAAGAAAAGTCTGAAAATTGGATGTTCCTCCTCATCTTCCCTAAAACACAAGACCAAGAATCTGCCTCAAAACAGTCCGCTATCCAGCACAAAGAGCGCCAATTTATATCAGGGACAAAACTCTGGGCCATCTTTCTTTCTCAGGTTGAAGGCAGAGACGTGATGGGAATGCACGAAGTTGCCTTCTACTGAATCAGACCATCAGTGGCTATGAGCCACAAGGTATGGGTAGGAACTCTCAGTCTGGGGCAAGTGATGCTCTATATTCTTGGTGCTTGGGGGGGAAACAGTGAGAGGGCTTCTGGAGTTCTGGCCCCACTGCTGGACCTCCTGATGGCACCTGGTATTTTTGGCCACTGTGTGACAGAGTGTTGGACTAGATGGGCCATTGGCCTGATCCAAAATTGGCTTCTCTTATGTTCTTATGAGGTCAGTACTGTCTACTTAGTGTTAGCAGCTCTCCAGGGTTTCAGGTGGAGGTCTTCCACATCCACTGCTGCCTGGTCCATTTATCTGGAGATGCCGGGGATTGAACCTGTGACCTTCTGCATGCTAGGCAGATGCTCTATCACCTTCTCTCCTTCTTTGGAGGTTTTAGAACAGTAGCTTAGATGGTCACCTGACAGCAATGCTGCTTCTCTGAACTTAGGCAGAACATGACAGGGAGGGAAGGAAAGGTTGCATCAGCGCTTAGTTCTCGTGGTCCTTTCTTACACGCCCAGGGAAATGCTGATCGCCACTTTGGGGTCAGGAAGCCATTTTTCTCCAGACGAGTTTTGGCCAGGGATCCTGGAGGGTTGGGTTTTTTGGTCATCTTCTGGGCATGGAACAGGGGTCACTGGGGGTGCGTGGGTGGAGATATTTGTGAATTTCCTGCAGGGTGCGGGTAGTTGGACTAGATGACCCTAGAGGTCCCTTCCAACTGTATGATCCTATAGTTCCTTGCTAGGGTAATTTCTAGCAGATGGCTGAATTTTCAAACTCCTGCTCGGTATGAAAGCTTGAAAATGTGATATCCCAACATGCACATAGGGTTCCCCCCTTTGGACGCTTTGTGTTGTGAGGGGCATGTCCAGCAGGAATGTGGAAGCCATTGCATGTCATCCCTTCCCTCTGCATGGCTTTATGCATCCAAAATTACTTCCTAATTGTTGTTTCTTTCTTCAAAACCAGGGACATGAAGATGGGAGATGGAGGGCCAAGCCTCAGGCTCTGAGGAGTCTCCTTGTAGTTTGCTTCAGCACTGTGAATGCCTCCCCCCAAACAACTTTCAGAAGTAAGGTTGTCAGCCTCCAGGTGGGGCCTGGGGATCTCCCGCTTTCACAACTGATCTCCAGCTGACAGAGATCAGCTCCCCTGGAGAACATGGCTGCTCTGAAGGGCGGATTCTGTGGCCTTGCACCATGCTGAGGCCCCTCCCCTCCCCAAACCCCGCCCTCTCCTGGCTCTACCCCCCCAAAGTCTCCAGTCATTTTCCAACCCAGACCTGGCAACCCTGTTCAGAAGTTCTGCAAGTATGCATAACATCTACAGTCGGTTCACTACCAGATTTCACAGCCGCTGTGCTTAGATTGGGAAGTTGGTGTTTCTTTTATTGTTTTCCACATTCAGAATAAGACTGTGTCCACCCATGTTCCTTCCAGCCATATGAATGAAATTCCTCAGAAATGTGTGTGCGCACATGTGTGTCACGTGCCATCAACTCGCAGCCAACCTATGGCAGCCCCATAAGATTTTCAGAGCAAGAGACATTCACAGGTGGTCGGCTGTTGCCTGCCTCCATGTAGTGACCCCGGACTTCCTTGGTGGTCTCCCATCCAAGTAGTAACCAGAGCTGACCCTACTTAGCTTCAGAGGTCCCAATCAGAGGGCTCTTCAGATCCGCGACATGCACGATTTCCTGGTGGATTTAAGCGGAACGACCAGACACAAACATCTGGGAAACGTCCCTGTTCCGTAGACATCCCGTTTTGCCGTGCCTCGTAACCGGACTTAAAAGATAGCACTTTAAATCTGGAGTTTTCCGGCCCAATGGGACAATGGCAGACTTTCACCCATCTGATCGTGCCACCAGCGCGCAATCCTCCCGTCGGGATGGTCTGACATCAGACATATCCCGAGCAGGAGCGATTTTTAAAAAACCACTACCTGATATGCACTTAAATGCATTTAAAAATGAGGCTGCGGAACCCCAATTCAGTGCCACGAAGAATTTAATGTTTATGAATGACCCGTCACTTTAAGGATGATCGGTTAATGGGATGGGACCTGGAGGGAGGATGAGTCTTCTAACATGTAAAATAGTCTCTCCATTGGGCATGATCGCAGTGGCAAGGAGTGATGGCCGGGACTCCTTTAGTCCATCCCTGCAAGTGCCTAAGATCTCCAAGGACGTGCAGTCACACCTATATGCATGCGCAAAAAGGGTTGTTTTTTTAAAAAAAATCACTGTGCACACCTGCTTCAGTGGACGCTGTCTAGACAATCCACAGTGGAAGCAGCGCACGGTAAGGCGATTCCCACACGGGATATCTGATCATGCAAGGACGGATTTAAAAGATCTGGATCAAATTTGAGCTGGCATAATGGTGGGATTAACTGCCTGTATGAACGCACCCTGAGATGAGGATAGGCTGGCCCATCTTGGTCAGGGTAGAAGTATAGCCGTTAAAAATGCCTTTGTGTGTCACTGGCATAAAAGGAAGACAAAACAGGCCATCTGCCAAAGAAACCTGGCGGGCTGAATAGCGTCCTCTAGATCATTCGTGAACATTTTAGAAAAACCAGGAAAATCCAGATTCATCCATCCCTAACCTGCAGGTCAGATCTTCTGATCCTCAAACTGGATTAAACATTAGCAGATTTTCACAAGCATGACCTGGTCAGCAACTTCCTTGCCCTGCCCTGCCAAACCCCAACAACAAACTGCTTGAAGCTGGAGACAGACTGGGCCTGACCTTCCAGTGCTTGCTCCTGATTGGCTCCTTGCTACTTGAGGAGGAGAGTATTGGTCATAAGGCCCTACTCCCCCTTGTTCCTGATTGGCTCCTTGATAGAAGCATCTGCTCCTATCATTGGTCATAGGGTTAAGTGCCATTGCGAGCTGGGCTTTGTCACTTTGGGTCCTTTCTGCACTTGGATCTCATCCTTGGTTTTATAAGAGCTCAACTCCCGACACAATACCTTGCATTCATCCCTGGTTATCACAGCATCCGTTTATCCCGGGAGAAGTGTGGGGCGAAACCGGGGTGACTGCAATGTAATGTGGAAACAAAAAAATAATTACAGGGGTGAACTCAAGTGTAATGTAGAATGTAGGTTCAGGGACAGGGTTGAACCAGGATTAAGGTCTAGTGTGGAAAGGACCCAGGTATGTACACACAGCTCTGTTCCTTGTCCTCTCTGACCTGCAGTTGTTAACTTACAGGGGAACTTCTCCATGCCAGGAAAAGCTTCACCTGTCACACTCCCTATTGATGGTGCTATCTAGAAACTCAGTTTGGAATACTGTGTACAGTTCTGGTCACCACATCTCAAAAAGGATATTATAGCATTGGAAAAAGTTCAGAGAAGGGCAACCAGAATGATAAAAGGATTGGAACACCTTCCCTATGAAGAAAGGTTAAAATGCTTGGGGCTCTTTAGCTTGGAGAAACAACGGCTGAGGGGTGACATGATTGAGGTTTATAAGATTATGCATGGGATTGAGCAGGTTGAGAAAGAAGTACTATTCTCCCTTTCTCACAATACAAGAACTCGTGGGCACTCCATGAAATTGCTGAGCGGTCAGGTTAGAATGGATAAAAGGAAATACTTCTTCACCCAAAGAGTGATTAACAGATGGGATTCACTGCCACAGGAGGTGGTGGCAGCTACAAGCATGGACAGTTTCAAGAGGGAATTAGATAAACATCTGGAGCAGAAGTCCATCAGTGGCTATTAGCCACAGGGTATAGATGGGAACTCTCAGTCTGGGGCAGGTGATGCACTCTATTCTTGGTGCTGGAGGGGGCAGCAGTGGGAGGGCTTCTAGTGTCCTGGCCCCACTGCTGGACCTCCTGATGGCACCTGGTATTTTTGGCCACTGTGTGACAGAGTGTTGGACTGGATGGGCCATTGGCCTGATTCAACATTGGCTTCTCTTATGTTCTTATGTTCTTAGTTTTTTTTAAATGACATCTCTATATTTCTAATGAGTGGGATTCTAGATGGTGTTGTCTGTGTATGAGCAAGGTTCTAGGCTGGTGCTCGGTCCTCTTGCGCTAGTGGGCTGCTAGAATTCCTGGGTAATACACAGGAATTTAAATGCCCCCTGAGCCTAGATGCTAATCCATGGAACTGGGCCTTACTGTAGCCGGCAAATTCCTGCAAGAGGACATAATTCATTGGAACCGTACTAGACCATCACTTTGAAATCTTAGCTTGGAATGATTTGAGCGAAGAGCTCCTTGCTTGATATGTTGTCGAAGGCTTCCATGGCCGGAGTTCATTAGTTGCTGTAGATTTTCCGGGGCTGTACGGCCGTGGTCTTGGCATTGTAGGACCTGACGTTTCGCCAGCAGCTGTGACTGGCATCCTCAGAGGTATGACACAGAAAGATGGAGTACTCTCTGTGTTTCTTCTCACCTTGACACAGAGAGCACTCCGTCTTTCTGTGTTATACCGCTGAGGATGCCAGTCACAGCTGCGGGCAAAATGTCAGGTCCTACAATGCCAAGACCATGGCCATGCAGCCCTGGAAAATCTACAACTAAAGCTCCTTGCTCCTTCCCACCGTGAACTGTCAAACTTTTAAGGGAAGTCTGACTCACGGTGTCTTCCCAGAGGCCAAACCTTAGGAAGGAAAGTTCGAATAAGAGGTTGCCATTTTTTCAGCCGTTCATTACAGCCCTGCCTTGAACAACCACTTTTTGTACAAACTGTAGCCGCTGATTGCATTTATTCCTCATGCTGTGAAAATGCACAAGGCCAAGCCGGAATCAACGGAGATCTCTGAAGTCAGGAAGAGAGACTGGAGGTATACCTCCCCGCGTGGATCTTTGCAATAACTTTGCTAGTCCGAAAGGTATAACTTCAGTCAGTAAAAGTGCGAGCCCGCACCCATTTCTTTGCATCTGTCCGGATGCAAGAGACGGCAGAGGGAAGTTAGTATAACTAAGCTTCCAAGGGCCATTGCTTTGTATTGCGTGTGTGTCTGTCCCCCCCCTCTTTAATTCCTATGCTGTTTAATGCTAATTCTGTAACTTTATCTAGACCCTCCCTCGCTAGCACAAAGGAGGAAGGGGGTGCCTTCTCTTTTGTAGGGTTCCCCCCACACATGTAAAGTGATTCTGATCAAAACAGCCACATACCTGGTTCCTGATATCCTTTCCATTTCCCTCCCGAATCACCTGGAAGGTTCAACTTTTCAGAAAGAGAGAGAGAGAGAAAGAGAGAGAGAAACCGTTCCCGGTTCACAGCCCACATTCTGATGCAAGCTTTTTGATTAACCAGCTTTGCCATTAATCAATAGAAGGGGAAAAGCGGATTTATTCCTAATTGAAAACTCGGCGCTGCTCCACCAGGGAAACTCTTTTTATTTTTCACTCGAAAGACCAAAGAGGAGACGTCGGCCATCATCGATAATTGGTAAAAGGCTCTTGACATGTGTCCTTCGTTGACATAATTTCCCCCCAGGTTTATCAAAGTTTGGGCGTTAAATTTCAGATTTTGTTGTTCTCCGCCTTGCCACAAACCAGGTTGGTGATCTTTTTAAAAAATCCATAGTTATAAATATTTTGTGTGTGTGTGTGCACTCCTTTCTCTCCTTTAAAAAACTATAAAACCTCTTCCTTTGACAGGCGTCCTTTGATGGTTCACTTCTGCAAATACTTTCCTGTGTCGTATAGTAGGACAGCTAGGGGAAGCAAACTTTACGTTCTTTGTCTTAACAATTAGGAAGCCAGGGGGAAAAGTCGAAGAGGAATCTTACCCCTGAAGCACAGTAGTTTAAGTGGAGGGGGGGGGAGGCGGACAAGTGTCTGTCTGATGGGAACGCTGCATTGCTTTGATAATTAAATGGCATTTGCTCTATCAGCATCAAAGCCTGGCTTCGTCTATAGAAAGAAATGTGCATTTATACATAATTAGATCTCTTTCTCTGCTTCATAAAAGGGAAATGAATATGTCTGTCAAAAACGGCTTCGCCGATATAGACTTGAGAAGAACATTAGAAGGCGATCAATTTTTAAGTACCTCCAGTTATAGGGGGAGATGATCAGGAAATATGATTGACGGCCCAGGCTTGCGGGAGGAAGCCTCGGCAGCTGTATTTCCATCCCGTCATTTGCTTATGGCACAAATCGACGGTTTGTGCCCCACGGATCAATTAAGGATTACATCTGACGGATAATTATACACAACACTTAATGAGCGCACCTGCATTTTCAATATGCAAAACAGTACCCATCGCTGCATAGAAACTGGGCACAGTCCAAAAGAAGCTATCTGTACCAAAGTCTCATTCGATTGTTTCCTAGGACTTGAGTAGCAGCCTGATCCTGCGCGTGTTTACTCATGAGTAAAAACCCACTGTATTCGGGTGCAATGTCCCCTCTAAGCTGTGGAGTCTTGTGAGCAAAATTTCTACTTTGTGAGCTGCTGGCATTAAAGTGGTGAGCGAGCGATCTGGCAGCTGCATGAATGAGTTTGCTCTGGAGCCATCCTTCCTGAGCTGAGACAAAAATGTGTGCGCCGGAGGCTAAATGACTGTGAGCCAGCTCACACGAACTCAGCTTAGAGGGAACACTGCTCGAGTGGGCTTTATAAAGCAGGCGCCTCTGACAGCAGCCGCAACCAGCTTCTAAGCCTTCCTAGCTTTTGACCGAGACAGATAACCAAGGATGCTCTTCTTTGTCTGTATCTTTGTGCGTAGCGCAGCTGTCCTCAAACCCCTTGTCCTGATGCCTCTGTGATTGCATCCGTTAAATTCTCAATTGTAAATACTGCAGAAGGGTAGATAAACTTATTGTGGTCCATGGCTCCATCCCGTCCCCCTGCACCACCTTGAAAATCCTTTGAATGCGGGGACACCCCGCTTCAGTGATGGGTCAACCGTACATCCCTGGGCTGTTCCCACCATTGAAGTGAAGGGGGAGGACTTCGTTAGCACATGATCTTGGGGGGTATAAATCAGTACCACCATCCCCTTCAACAGGCCGTTAGATCAGGGACAAAAACAAATAAATAAAAAATGATCCAGATTGAATGAAAATGAGAAGATAAGGCATTCCAGGGTCGCTACGCAGAGGAAAGCGATGGTAAACCACCTCTGTTAGTCCCTTGCCTTGAAAACGCTATAGGGTTGCCATCAGTTGGCTCCACTTAACACCCGCCCACAATGAACTGGTTAGTGCTTACCTTTAGAACTATTCTGTACAATTTTAATAATGTAGATCAAATTATACCGGGCATGAAACGGATTCAAAGGCCTCGCTAGGATCTCTCTATAATTTATGTCGCTTCGTCTTTCTCTCCCCCTCCTTGCCCTGCCGAACTCTCTCTTATAAAAATTGATATCTGTCTAATGCAGGAGACGGGCGGCTGTGTCAATATTTATACTCCCCCCCCCCTCCTACCAGTCAATAAATGTGAAGTGTTCGTCGTCTCGCCAGCTGGTACCCTGGGAAAAAAAAATTTCTTCTAAGGATTAGTTAAAGCAATGTTGAAAGTCTTCCAAAGATGAGAGCTCTCGCCGTTGATAATTGGCTCTCGATTTCGCCTTACAATGAAAAGCTGTTCGGCGGAAAGCTTTGTAGCACGGAGATCATCAAGGAATTGTTTGGGGGTGATTAGGGGATTGAATGTTTCCTGTGCGCCGTTTCCATACGCGATTCTATTAAGAGCAAAGTTGGGAGGCATTTTCTATTCCCCCCCCCCAAGATTGTGCCCTGACAACATCAGCTAAGCAATTTACTTTTTTATAACAAGAGCGCGCCATTAGCTGCTTCCTAATTAAGAGATTTCATGTTTGTGTACACAGACAATGAGCTTAATTCCCCAAATTTCAGATGGTCCCGACTAATCAAACAATTTCCAGGCAATCTAACCTTTTAATGTGGAGTTTACATATTAGATCTTGTTCCGCACGGATAGCTGTTTGTTACTCTTCTCTTTTTCCCCCCCTTGTAGGATGAATTATCCATCATTCCTTCAAACTTGGATGTCTTTTATCATCATGATTTTACAACAGCAAGGTTAGTTTATCAGCATCTGGATACCGATACTCGGCACATAACATAGGAACCCCACTCCCTTGAGTAGATTGCCATATAGGAAAAGACGGCGTCTATCGATAAAAGCCCCTCCGTCTGTGACAGCAGTCCCGTGTGCATTTACCTGAGAGTAAGTCCCATGGAATAAAGTGGGGCTTGCTTCTAAGTAAATGTGCATAGGATTATACTGTTCAAGTGCCTTTCCTTGGGCGTAAGTTAGATTTTGGAAGCTAAAGCAGGGTCAGCCCCGGTTCGTGTTTGGATGGGAGACCACCAAGGAAGTCCAGGTGTTGCTATGCAGGGGCAGGCCATGGCAAACCACCCCTGAACGTCTCTTGCCTTGGAAACCCTATGGGGTCAACCTAAGTCAGTTGCGATTTGATAGCACTTTCTCCCACCACCAAGTCCACCCCACTGGCTGCAGTCAGAATTGTTTCCACATGAGGATGTGCTGGCCTGCCGACCCATAACTTGGTAGCCAATATGACTCAGGTTCACATGGCCCTGAGCCAGCATGAGAACTGTTTCGCTGTGTTTGTTCTATCATGCATCTGTTGTGGCGGGGGGATTTATGCAGATGAAGCCCCCAAATGGATAGAGCCAGTTGTAGGACTTTCACCCACACAGGAGGGAATGCCACGGTTCTGGAATCCACATGTATTCCACATGGGATTGTACTTCCGGGAGGCTTTGCCCATGTTTCTGCAGTGAGTATCAAGGACACCACATTTAAATTGGAATCGGGCAACTGGGAAACATGTAAGTGTATGTAGTTGCCAGCCTGCAGGTGGAGGAAATCCAAACACAACATTTGTGACAAAAATAACGACGAGTCAATAACGATATGTCTGAAGACCTTGGGTTCTGTTATTAGAGAGTCAACATGGGATGTTCCCTTCGAGAGTTGATAAGTAGAAATTGATAAGAACTGTGATTGCTACACGCTCAGATAAAGCAATTCTTGTGAAACGGATTTGTTTATATTGCGCAGTATCCGTTGCGTGTGAGCGATAATCGAAGAGAATTTTCTGCAGGACTACAGTAAATGATTTTGCACACGTATCTTTATTGATTCTTTGTTATTTTTGTCACAGATGTTGTGTTTGGATTCCCACTTCCTCCCATGATCTCTCATTTTTAGCCTCCAGGCGGAGCCTGGATATCTTCCAAAATTATAGTCAATCCCCAGATGACATAGATCAGTTCCTCTGGAGAAAATGGCTGTTTTGGAGGGTGGACTCTATGGCATTATACCTCTCTGAGGTCTCTCGCTGCCCCAAATCCCACCATCTCTGGGCTTCACCCCCAAATCTCCAAAAATTCAAAACTAGGAGTCGCCAACCCTAGGAGGTATCCTCTCATGCTTCTGATCATGGGATAAGCCCACGTGATTATCAGCTGCCTCCATTTTGTTGGATTTCCAAGAAGGTTTGGGGAACTAACACCAAATGTGCTGTCTAGGTAGGGTAACAGTCTCTCCCCTTGGCTATTGATTCTGGCGGAAGCTTTCACGTACCTGCCACGTGACACACACGCCTTCATGGGCTCCCACTCTAAGCGGACCAGTATAATGTTGTCCTGATTGGCAGAAAGATTACTATAATATCTTGCCACGTAAGAGGATATAAACTTCATAGGCAATTTTTTGGGAGGTTTGCAGAGGTCATATCTGCAACGATATTGCCGGTTGCCAACTCTTAAAATATACTGTTGAAAAAAGTCAGGTGGAGTTTTGGATTGGGGGAGACCAGAAACACGTCTCACAAGTTTACATTTCATAGCACTGACCCCGTGCAGTCACCATTCAGCTATTACACAACAGCTGGGAAATCAGCACCTTCCGTACCTGGAGAGATTGCTTTGCCATAGCCATTAAATGTTTCTACATCCATATGCAAAAGGTATTTTGTTTTACGTCTCAGCTGTGCCAGTCTCTCCGTTGTACGAGGGTGCAGAAAGCTTTATGTATAGCCATTTAGAATGCAGCTTTTAAAGAAATCAAAATAGCAGTCTCAGGTTGCTCCCCCATAATAAGATGCTACATTTAGGATATATCCTTTAGTGTTTCTGCAAAAGAAAACAGAGGTGACCATTTTGCATTAATTGGAAGACGATAAACCCGCACCAGTGGGTAGGAGAAAAATGGAACAAGGTGCAAGGCTGAGAGTTTTATTAGATTCATATATTTTATCTTATATATTTTTGTTACATCGTTTCTGTATATCTAATAGCCAAGGTCCCCTCTGCATGTGGATATCTAAATCCACACATCTGGGGCTCCTAGGGGGCAAAGAGATTTTCCTGCACAGTTGGGGCACTCCCCAGGTGTGCAGAAAAATCTGAAATGTAGAAAAAACTATAGGGGGGATACTTAAATCCCCCCCAAAGTAAAAGAGCATTTCCTGTGCCTATGCAGAGAACGCACTAGGAACTGTGCCTCCCCACCATTGTGGGGGAGGGGCAAGAGAGAGGGCTTGGCAGCCCAGCAGTTAAAGCCATACAGGCCTTGTCGTTGGTGTCGGGGGAGTGGGGAAGAAGGCATGCCAGGGGGTGGGGGAGAAGGTTTGGCAAGCCCAGCAGCTGGGAGCCACGCAGGCCTTGCCATCGGTGCTGGGGGGTGGGGGAGAAGGCTTGGTGGGCCCGGGATTCACTGTCAGTGCCGAGGGGTGGGGAAGAAGGCTTGATGGGCCCAGCAACTGGGAGCTATGTGGGCCTTGCTGTTGGTGCCAGGGGGCAGGGGAGAAGGCTCACCTGCAGCTGCTTCCTACTCCTCCACGTGGCGCTCCTCCTCCTGCCCCCCGTGAGTATTGTGGATCCCCACTTTTTGTATATATATATTAAGTCATATTTATATTATTAGATCAGATAGATAGATGATAGATGATAGATGATAGATGATAGATGATAGATGATAGATGATAGATAGATAGATAGATAGATAGATGATAGATAGATAGATAGATAGATAGATAGATAGATAGATAGATAGATAGATAGATAGATAGATAGATAGATAGATAGATAGATAGATAGATAGATAGATGATAGATAGATCTAGAACATCTGATAAAACTCTCAATCTTTCCCCTTGCTGTAATCAGTTAAGGGATGTGCACAATACTAGCGCAGAATGATACAGCAATGAGCACGGGGATGAATGAGTGAGCCTCTTGCACATCGGATATGAGGAGGCAAAAGCCTCAGGATATGCTTTTTGAACATAAGAACATAAGAGAAGCCAATGTTGGATCAGGCCAATGGCCCATCCAGTCCAACACTCTCTGTCACACAGTGGCCAAAAAGACCAGGTGCCATCAGGAGGCCCACCAGTGGGGCCAGGACACTAGAAGTTTTGGTTGCCCTTAATGCTGGAATGAAAAAGGACAGCATGTCACTTTGCGCAGAGTCACCAGCTTCCAGGTGGATCCTGGAGATCTCCCAGAATTGCAACTGATCTTTAGACTACAGAGATCAATTCTCCTGGAGGAAATGGAAGCTTCGGGGGGGGGGGGGCTCTGTGGCATTATACCCTGCTGAGTTCCCTCCCCTCCCCAAATTTCACAACCCAGAATTCACAACCTTACCCTTGCTTCATCCTAGTCTTAAAATACACGAGGCAAGTTGTTCCCATCTTATGTTATCATAGAATCATAGCATTGGATGGGACCTCCAAGGTCATCTAGTCCAACAACCCTGCACAGTGCAGGAAATTCACAAATACCTCCCCCCTCCACACCCCCACTGACCCCTGTGCCATGCCCAGAAGATGACAGAAAACCTCCAGGATCCCCGGCCAAGCTGGCCTGGAGAACAATTGCTTCCTGACCCCAAAGTGGCAATGAGCATTTCCCTGGGCGTAAAAGAAGGCACGGAGGCAACCCTTCCTGCCCTCCCTCTTGTTATCAGCCTCAGTTCACAGAATCAGCATTGCTGTCAGATGGTCATCTAGCCTCTATTTGGAAACCTCCAAGGAAGGCTACAGAAGATCTATGGGTGGTGTGAAGGACAGAGGAGTGGTGGATTCGACCCATTGGCAATGCTGTCTGCCAGGAGGCTTTTCTGGTAGGGTTGCCGGGTCTTACCTGGCTGCCGACAGGAGGTCCTTCTTCTGCGGGAGATCTTCTGTGGGGCCTCTATTGTTTGAGGGAAAACCGTAGAGTTTTTCCTCAAATGATAGAGCGTCCTCCTGCAACGTACCCTGCACAATGACGTCATTGTGCCGGGCACATTGGCCCAATCACAGTACTTTGGGGGTGGGGTTCCCCCCGCCAGCCGGATCCGGATCAGTGGATTAGGGGCCCTAAAAGCGGGCAAACTCCTGCCCCCACGGGAAATGGCAAGCCTATTTTCTGGGCCTATTAGACTATTCCTGTTCATTTCTCCCTCCACCCCTAAGTAAGCATGGAAGGAAGGCCAAATAATCCCAACAGGGACCCATAACAGCTTAGATCATTCTCCCACTTTCATTTGACCCTCGTGACAATCCTGGGAGGTCAGTCAGGGCTCTGAAAGAGTGTCTAGGCCAAGGTCACTGAAAAGTACGGAGATGGACGCATCGCAGTGTGATTATCAGCTCATGTTTATTTAGTGATTTCGGAAAAGAGGAGATGATATTACCAGCTCGCAGGCTGCTTATATGTCCATTTCCAACCACACCCACACTCGTGATAGGCTATATACAAGGTTTCTAATCCTATAGGTTCTCTACAGAATCCTAGCTCACCGGTTGGCTGGTTTTAGGTTCCTAGGGTTCTATTGTTCCTGATATTGCAGCTTCGCTATTTGGTCGGGCTACGTGGTGACCTGACCGCGTGTATGAATTGGCCAGTACACAACAGTCACCAAGCAGGTTTCCATAGCAGGGGCTGGTGGGCTGTGTTGCAGATGGAGGGATGAGGGAAGATGCCTGTTTGTTGATTTCCCCCCCTCCCAGACTGCTGTCAGAGAAGGAAGGTGGAAATTTTCCTTTTCCTTTGTTATCACTGCATGCCTTATGGGAGGGAAAGTTTCTGGTTAAGATGTGAAAGGACTACAGTTCCCACAGGGCTGCTTAACTCCTACAGGGTAGATCTGGTGAGGGAGGTTGGAGTTGGGTGAGGAAAGGAAGCTCAGCAAGGATGTGATGTCACTCTAGAACTTCTGTTTCTCTGAAACACTACGGTATACCATAGAGTGTCCCCTCCACAGCTGGCATTTCCTCCAGGAGAACTGATCTCTGTTGTCTGGAGATCAGCTGTTATTCTCGGAGAGAGTAAAAAGCCATAAGTGAGTTGTGACTTGGTGGCGAGAAAAGAGGGGGTGGTTAAATGTGGGGATTACAGCACAACGTGACAACTGGTAGTGTGGTTGTTAAAGCAAGACGATGTGTGTTCTGATTGGGGTGGGGTGCGTTTTACCTGATCGTCTCTCTCCCTTTTATTAATCCCATGGAACTTTTGGCCAAATTCATGAGTATGTATGGATGTCCTTTAAAGGAGTGGAAGGTTAACAATCAGAAGCTAACGAAGAGGCAACTAAAGACCAATGTTCCATCTAAGCTGCGGAGTCTTGTGAGCAAAAATTCTACTTTGTGAGCTGCCGGCATTAAAGTTGTGAGCCGAGCGATTTGGCTGCTGCACAAATTGGTTTGCTCTGGAGCCCTCCTTCCTGAGCTGAGACAGAAATGCATGAGCCGGAGGCTAAAAAACTGTGAGGTGGCTCACACTAACTCAGCTTAGAGGGAACACTGCTCAGGACGGACCCCAGATTACTCGTGTGCTTTTTTTTTAACTCGGAAGCTGGTGGCAGCTGCTCATCTGGTGACTGTCTTGGGGTAGATTTTGTTCCGGAGAGGAAGCTGGGTACAACTGGAGATCCCCCTCTAATCTGATTTCCCAAGTTCCCCCTTTGTGGTCTTGGAGCTGGGAGAGAGGCGAGAGAGAGAGACAGAGGGCAGGAGGGGCGGGGAGAGACTTTCGGCCTTTCCCAGACTCAGGAAGAGCCGGTGGAGAAGTTGCAGGCCGAAAGGTAGAAAACCAGCTCCTTGGGGCCCGAAGGCAGCAGACAGAGGAAGGATTGTTTTGCCCGTGGTCGCTCAGGTCAGCATTCATTGAACATAATGAGGACAGTGAATTTATTTCCTGCCTGAGACGGCCGAGTCCCTCAAGTAAAAAAGTCAATGTGTGGGAAGGTAACCTGGCCGCCTTATGATATATTGAACTCATGTTTCCAGCAGAGGTTGGTTGCCATAAAGATGTGGGACGTTTAAGCGTAAAGGTATTATTATTCCCCTCCCCCCTTTTGATGGCAGAGGAACCCAGGGTTCAATCCCTCGTATCTCCAGTTCAAGGCTGCTTTGGAGGGGGGACTCCAGGGCGATGTATTCGGCTGAAGTCCCTTCCCTCCCCAAACCCCGCCCACCCCAGGCTCCACCCCCAAATCTCCCAGAATTGCCCAACCTAGAGATGGCAACCACAAGTTTAGCAGGGATGTGATGCCACAGAGACCAGCCTCCAAAGCTGCTGTTTCCTGAGGCTGGTAACTTCTAGGTGGCATCTGGAGATCTCCAGGTATTGCAATTGGCCTCCAGATGACGAAGATCAGTTCCCCAGGAGAAAACGGCTGCTCTGGACGGTAAACTCTACGGCATTATGTCCTGATGAGGTCCCTCCCCTCCTAAAATCCCACCTCTCTCCAGGCTCCACCCCCAAAATCTTCAGGTATTTCCCAACCCAGAAGAAGAAGAAGAAGAGAAGAGATTAGATTTATACCCCGCCCTTCACTACCCAAAGCGGCTTACAAACTCCTTTCCCTTCCCCTCCCCACAACAGACACCCTGTGAGGTAGGTGGGGCTGAGAGAGCTCTGGGAGAAACTGCTCTTTTTCAAGAACAGCTGTGCCAGAACTATGGCTTGCCCAAGGTCATCCAGCAGGTGCAAGTGGAGGAGTGGGGAATCAAACCCGGTTCTCCCAGATTAGAGTCCGCGCACTTAACCACTGCACCAAACTGGCTCAGCCCTACGTTTACTCCAGGGGAATGGATCTCTGTACTCTGGAGTTCAGTTGAAATTCCAGGAGAACTGCAGGCCCCGCCTTGAAGTTGGCAATCCTCGTTCTTCTCTACTCACCTGCCAGCTTCACTCCCATTCATCTCGCCTCCTTCAGGAGGTCCCCTTGACTTGGATGCTGGCCAGGGAGTGACCCTTCTTGGCTACCGTCACACAAACCCAGGTGCTAGGCCCTTCTTCTGAAATCTGTTCCAGCAATGCTCCCCCCCAGTCCTGATCTCTGCTCCCTTTGCATTCGACTTCCTACAGCTTCCACCACTAGCACAGAAATAATCAGCTGTACACACTGACAGGGTGGGAGGACAATGAGACTGATGAAAAAGGGAGTCCGGAAGAGACACTCAAACCGGGCCTGGGGACGGGAGAGGTGGCACACTGTTGGCAAAAGGCTGGGTGAGGGAAACAGAGAGGAGTTCTGGGTAGTTGGGGAGGGTGGAAGCCAGCAAGGTGAAGGGGCTACGGGGTGCCCATGGGAGCACACAGTTGGCATGAAACACAACTGCGAGAAACAATGGATGGGGAGAGAGAAGAGTTTAGAAAAGGACAGAGGATGAGGGAGAAACAGATGCTGGTGAAAACTATCTCACGGGACTTGTGGTGGTGGAAAGCGGTGGAGTGGAGGACGATGGGACACAATGGTTGAAGGTCTGTTGGCCGAGAATGTAAATAATAGAGACCGGTTCCCTCAGAGGAAATGGCTGCTTCAGAGGGTGAATTCTGTGGCATTATACCCCACCAAGGTCCCTTCCCTCCACAAATCTTCCCTTCCCCAGGTCCCGTCCCCCCCACATCTCCAGGGCTTTTCTAATCCAAAGTTGGCAACCCTACAGCAGTTTCATAAGACATGTTAATTTGTTAAAGCCCGAGCATCTAGATTCTAGCTGGCAACCATTATTTTGCTTCTAGATGATAGTCCCAGGCAGTGTTCCCTCTAAACTAGCTCACTAGCTCACAGTTTTTTTTAGCTTCCGGCTCACACATTTTTGTCTTAGCTCAGGAAAGATGGCTCCGGAGCCGAATCACCCGCTCACAGCTTTAATGCCAGTAGCTCACAAAGTGGAATTTTTGCTCACGAGGCTCCACAGCTTAGAGGGAGCATTGGTCCCGGGTGCAAGAAGGTCATGCATAGTTACAGATGATTAGCTACAGCCTGCTCAAGAAGTTTTCCAACCTAGATAGCCCAGGCTACCTGATCTCATCAGATCTCAGCAGCTAGGCGGGTTCGGCGCTGGTTAGTACTTGGATGGGAGACCACCAAAGAAGTCCAGGGTTGCTAGGCAGAGGCAGGCAATGCCAAGCCCCTTCTGAACATCTATGGACTCCCTGGAAAACCCTGCGGGGGTTGCCCTAAGTCAGCTCTGACTTGGTGGCACTTTCCTCCACCACCCCCACCCAAGAAGTAGATGCATTTTAGTGGTAAGGATTTTCCTGAGAGATGTTATGTATCCGATTCTGTGCACCCTTTATGGCACATCGTTAATATATTTTGTCCCCATTACAGCTCACTCCAGGGCCATTTTGTACCCCTACTGGCAGAATGACACCAAAACCCCCAAAGTGGATGACGGAAGTTCCCCAGAGATCAAGCTCTCGTTCCCAATCATCTTCTTTGGCATCACATATAGGACCGTTTTTGTAAGTATCGGATCCGCGGATCTGTTTTGCTAACGGGGGCATCTCCTTCTGGTGCTAGGGGCTCCTTTGCTGCTGGAAAACGCTGGCCGCCCTTCGCAGAACGGATCTTTAGGATCATAGCTTCCGGTCTCCGTCAGCCACTGGGTCATATCATTCATTTCCCCACCATTAGCACCTGCATTTTAAACACCGCTCTCCTCTGGCATGTTCGGAAGATTTATCGGATCCTCGCTGACAAGTTCTTAGATTTCATGAACTGATAGGTTTTATGATTAAGAAAGTCAAAGGTATATTTAATGGGCTAATGTTCGTGGGGCTGGAATATAAGAGGCAATAAATTGCTTTTTGCAGGTGATTAAACACCGAAGCAACACTTGGGCCTTGACGGGCAGAACATTATTCCTGTTGCGTGTCAGGAAACAAGAATATGTAGGGAGCTGCAGGAAAATAAAGGATTACTTTGCTCCTGCTTCAGGGATTTTTGTGGGGGTTAAAGACGCTGCCTGTTTTCTTGATCTTCCGTGTTGGAGCTTGAAGGGGAAGGATGAGTCTCTTTCCAAGGCTGGGTCGAGGGGAGACCAAGCACCCGGACAGAATACAGCCTGCCTGTTTAAAAGTTGCAGGCCTCAAAGGCATATAGGTATCTTCCTTAGGCCAAGATGCAGTCATGGTTTTCTAGGGATGCCAGCCTCCAGGTGGGACCTGGGGCTCCACCAGGATTTATTTATTTCATTTATTTAATTAATTAATTCAATTTGTACCCTGCCCTCCCCACCGAGGCAGATTCAGGGCGTTTTAAAATATTAAAACACCAGCGCATTGCCACAATGCAACATCATAAAATTCATAACATAACAATCAGAAATACAGGTAAAGTGCTGATGGCGGTAACGTCCCAATAGGCCGTGTTTGGATGGTAACAAAGGTGTGGCCAAGATCGTTGTCCAGAGTATCCCTGGCTGTTAATGTTGTTGTTGACATAGAGGGCCTTAACAATTCAGTTGTCATTAGTGGCGGCTCAAAATCAAATGCCTGGTGGAAGAGCTCCGTTTTACAGGCCCTGCGGAACAGTTAAAGGTCCCGCAGAGCCCTGATGTCTTCCGGGAGCTCATCTCCAGACTATGACTCCAGACAGACAGAGATCCATTTCCCCTGGAGAACATGGATGCTTTGGAGGGCGGACTGTATGGCATTGTACCCCATTAAAGTCCTCGTCCTCTCCAGGCTCCATCTCCAAATCTCCAGGAGTTTCCCAGCCTGGGACTGGCAGTCTTACTTCTACTGAATCCATCAAGATCATCATTGACTACTCAGATGGGCGGTGGCTCTCCAGGGTCTCGGGCAGAGGGCCTTTCACATCATCTAATATCTGGTCAGCCCTGACCTGGATAGTCCAGGCTAGCCTAATCTTGTCAGTAGGGGTGTGCCAAAAAGATAAAATCGGTATTTCTCGGGTATTGATTTGGCTCGGTATATACCGAGCGCATATCCCTACCTGTCAGACCTCAGAAGCTAATCAGGGTCAGCCCTAGTCAGTATTTGGACGAGAGACCACCAAAGAATACTGGGGTCACTAGGGGGAGGCAGGCAATGGCAAACCAACTCTGAACATCCCTTGCCTTGAAAACCCTACGTGGTCGCCCTAGCTTAGCTGCGACTTGATGGCAAGAAAGCAAACCAAAAACACCCTCTCTGGTACTGTGAACTGGAGATGCCAGGGATTGAACACGGGATCTTCTTCACGCCAAGCAGATGCTCTACCGCCGAGCCACAGCCCCTCCCTAGGTCAACGAACTGATTAACCTTGTTTTGCCTCCGTGTGGCTTGTGGGTCACACTCATGTCCGACTGGCTAGTTACACGAGGAAGAAAGAAATTGCCCGCAATCTCTTGCGTGGGACACAGCGCTCATTGCAGAGTTTTCTTTCAGTCATTTCCACATCTGATTGAATTAGCCTGCCTGACCCAGAAGGATGTTTTACCATAGGAATGCAGTGCCTGGTAATTTCCAGGGGTTTAGACCTCTGGGTTTCATTCCGCTGTGGAGTTTTGAATCTTAATTCCATCCCAGCTTCGGGGCAAGATGAGGGGCGTAGAAAAGTCTAGATATATAGACCTCTTTACAATCCATAATTGCATAGCCTGGCTTCTCCCTCTGACTGCTCCGGCACAAGTATAATTTCCAGCTGACATCTCCCCCCCCCCTTCCCGCCAAAGATTCCATTCCTTCCTCCTCTCCCTTGTAGGTCAACAACAACGGTGTCATCTCCTTTAACGCGCTGGTCAGCCAGTTCACGCCGGAGTCCTTCCCGCTGAACGATGGGAGGGCATTCATCGCCCCCTTTTGGGCTGATGTCCACAATGGGATCCGAGGAGAGGTCTATTACCGAGAGAGCTCGGATCCAGCTCTCCTCAAGAAAGTCTCCAGAGATATCCACAGGTATTTCAAGAACCTGGCGTCGTTCACAGCGGTGTCAGTTTTCGTGGCCACGTGGGAAGAAGTCACCTTCTATGGAGGCAGCAGCACAACCCCGGTAAGAGCAAATGGCGGCACCCACCGTGGGGTACGAATACCAAAGCGAGGGTTACCAACTCTGGGTTGGGAAATTCCTGGAGATTTGGGGGGTGGAGCCTGGGGAGGGAGGGATTTGGGAAGGGGAAGAAGCTAAGCAGGGTATAAATCCACAGAGTCCACCCTCCGAAGCAGCCATTTTCTCCATGGGAATTGTTCTCTGTAGGCTGGAGATCCATTGTAATTCTGGGAGATCTCCAGGCCCAATTTGTTGGCAAACCTAACCAAGGCCAGGGATCCTGGAGGGGTTTTTTTTTTGTCTTCTTCTGGGCATGGAACAGGGGTCACTGCAGGTGTGGACGGGGAGGTATTTGCAAATTTCCTGCACTGTGCAGGGGGTTGAACTCGATGACTGCTGGACCTCCTGATGGCACCTGGTATTTTTGGCCACTGTGTGACAGAGCGTTGGACTGGATGGGCCATTGGCCTGATCCAACATTGACTTGTCTTATTGTTGTGTAGTGGGCTCGACACATCAAGGAGTCAGGAACAGCGTGATAAACAACACATGGTTTACTGGTACACAACAGAACAATGGTACTGGCCACTGGCCAACTATATACAGTCCCCGTGGACCGCCCCTAGTTGCCATTGGTGGGTTTGAATTTCCCACCAAGGTTCCTATTGGTGCCCTGTTTGGGGTTTCAGGATCCTAGTCCCTATTGTCTCTTGAGCTCCAAGCTCTGGTAAATGTCGCAGTCACCTGGTGGCGGTCAGGGGACATAACACTTATGTTCTTATGTCCCTTCCAACTCTATGATTCTATGATCCTTTATTGGGCTAATTCGTATTGTCATAATGCATCTGAGTTACAGCTGAATCATCCATTTAAAAAAGAATTCTACGTGGGAGGGCATTTTGGTGTATCACTGTGGATGCCTGCCAACCTCCAGGTGATGCCTGGAGATCTCCAACTGTTACAACTGTTCTCCACATTACAGAGATCCGTTCCCCTGGACAGAATGAGTGCCTTGGAGGGTGGACTCTGTGCCATTGCACCCTGTTGAAATCCATCCCCACCCCAAACCCCATCCTCCCCAGGCTCCATCCCCCAAATCCCCAGGGATTTCCCCACCTAGAGGTGGCAACCCTGTTTAGTGGGGAACCAGATTGTGGGTGGTCATGTCAGTCTAGGCGTGTCATCTGCCCATCCTCAGTGGGTAAATCCCCTGCCCTCAGCCCCAATCCCCCATCCCTCAGATCTACACACTGGTCTCATGCTGAAGAAGTCATAATGCTGAGCGGTATGGGGGTGGGGGTGGCAAGGAGGAATGCTTTTGTGGCGTGAACAGTGCAGCGAAGGCCAAGGGCTCTGATGACATCATCACTACGTGCCCAGCTCTGGAGGTCTCCAAGGGCTTGGTCCAGATATGTTTCCTGAAGCAGTCTAGATCTGGAGGCTGTTGCGGTGTTAGATCCAGATTAAACCTCAACGTTTCCCAGTAACTCTGCTGATAATCTATCTTGAGTTCTCTTTTGCCATTCGAGGTTTGATTTATTTACTTCACTTAGAACCTCACGTTTCCCCCACAATGAGGGGAGGGCTGCTGGGAGTAGGGGGCGGGGCTTGATACAAGTCCCCACCCCCTGGCCTCATCTCTCCCAGAGCAGTGCTCCGGTGAGCTCCGGCCCCAACTGAGGCCTGCTGGGCCTTAAGTTTGACACCCCTGCTCTAAGCCTTTGCTATCTAGATGTTCCTGTATTTGCACCTTTGAGGGTGTTGTGTCTACAAGATTCATCTCCACCCCTCAGGGATTTGTCTCAGCTCATCAAACTGGGTGTGATATTCAGGTTTGCACTTCAGGGGAATCTGTGAACCTTAGACCAAGTCAGACCAATTGGTCTGCACTGGCTGCTCTGATTGGCGGTGACTTTCCAGTGTTTTAGGCAGAATAATGGTCTTTCCCAAGGGTCGCTACCTGAGCCTCTTCTACTGGAGTTGCCAGGGATTGAACCTGAGACCTTCTGCATGCAAAGCAGAGGCTCCGCCACCAAGCCAGGAACCCCTTCTCCCCGGGGCGCCTTAAGGAAGCTTGAAATGCTGTTCTCTGCACTCTCAAAGACCTTCCCCCCCATTATGCTTCTAGAGTTCTGTTCTGCCCTATCAGATGGCTCGTGTGAACAAGGTCACCTGCTTGTTGCTTCTCCGCTCGATGACTTATTTGCCACGGGCTTTTCCTTTCCTGCCGGCCGGCTTCAAACGCTTTCGCTTTCTCGTTTGCCGTATGCAAATTAGCATGGAGGTCTGGGAAACCAGATTCTGTAGCTTGGCTCCATCTCATTTGCATTTTCACTATTCACACCTCTTGTTCTTAACAGCCCAAGGATGGGGCTTCTATTGAAGAGAGGCGTCATAAAAAGGGCATACTTTATATGCACTTTAAAGAGTGGGAGAGGAGATGTTATTGGGGGGGAGTTACTGTATGAGAATGTTACTTGACCCAGTAATAGTAAATCCAGCCACTCAGTTCCCAAAGTGATCCCTGGTGCATATTAAATGAAGCCAAGCGAGATCTTCCCGATACCGTCTATAAATGAAGTTTTTTTTCTCCCCCCCCAAAGAAAACCAACATTCAATGTCCCATCCACCGCAATAAATTAATCTTTGGCGGCCGTCCATTCCTCTTCAAAACCTGCCTTGTGGGATGAGAGAAGAGAGGGGCCCGTCTTGTTTTGTTTTTTAAAAAAATTTGGCCCAAGTGGCTGATCCAATTTCCAGAACTTTTTTTGGCTCTTAATTAGAGGCACAGATGGAATTACTCCGGCGTGATGCTAATCGGAGTGGGCACAGGAGGTGGGCCGTTTCAGAAACCGGGGGGGGGGTCAGACAGGTGCCTTTCCAAAAATATGCATCTCCCAACAGAATTAATAGAAGCAGAGAAGGGGAGAGAGGAAAAAATATCAAAGAGATCGCTTGCGACGTTATCGCAGCGCCGATCGAGCGCCAGTCAAAGAGGGGATTGATCGGGGTTGGCCGTGAGGCCGACCCGGGTCAGAGACGGCCATTTTTCTGTATCACGAAGGGCCACTCTGTTCCCCAGATGCTGGTCCGGGGACCACAACTATTTGACCCCTCCTCTGAGATCAGATATTTGGCTCATGATAGAATTGGCATCTCCGACAGTAGCAAGAGCTGTGCCGGCTGAGCTGGGCCAGGACTTTCTTGCCGCCCCGCTCGGATTAAGGTTGCTTTCTCCTTCCCTCACGTCTACTCATGTCTTATGATCAACAGTCCCTCTTTAAAGATCAGGGCCTAGTTTAGGCTTGCCAGACTCCAGGTGGGGCCTGGAGATCTGCCGGAATTTCAACAGGTCTCCAGACTACAGAGATCAGTTCCTCTGGAGAAAATGGCTGCTTTGGAGGGTGGAGTCTATGGCAGGGGTCCCCAAAATGGTTCCAATGAGGAAGGCCTGGCACCCTGCTGACATCTTTCTTGGTGCCCACAGAGTATCTCTAGAAAGTGGGTGACCGACAGGGCTTCTGATTGGCCACTGAAGATCTGGTTATGCAGATTGAAACAACATAGTTTTGTTGGCAGCTGCAACGACAAGTGTTTGCTTGATTCTCTCTCCCCTCCCTTTCCTGGTTAGGGTTGCCAGCCTCCAGGTGGCACCTGGAGATCTCCCACTATCGCAATCAATCTCCAGATGATTGAAATCAGTCCCCCCCAGGGAAAAGAGCTGCTTTGGAGGGTAGACTCTATGGCGTTTTACCCCACTGAGGTCCCTCCCCAACTGAAACCTCGCCCTTCCCAGTCTCTGCCCCAAAATCTCCAGGAATTTCCCAATCAAGAGATGGCAGTCCTAAGCACCAGCCCCAAAGTGTGATTCTCAGAGGGGGTGTCTATGTAGGACTGAGAGACAAGGCCTAGAGGCCTAGGCCCTAGGAGACCTGTGTGGGAGTGGAAAGCCGACATCCTACAATCCCCACAATGCTTAGCGACGGTTGTAACCAATCGGTGTCCAAGGATTGTGTGGGGAGATGTGACTTAAGCTTTGTGGGCTGTGGAACTGTGTTCTTTTCTATACTGTGGTCTTGTCTCACAGAGCTAAAAACGGAGGGGACAGTCTGGTCTGAGAGAAAGATCCCTAACTTGGGACAGAGTGAGTACAGGCACAGGCTTGATATAAAAGGCCGTGGGCCTTGAATAGTAACCAGTTAAGTGAAATAGGTAGTCGCGTTAGATTTGATTTATTTTGCCTTTAGACACTGTTATATATTTTAAGCACCTTGTCTTGTTTTCCTTGCCCCAGGACTGTATTAATAAACCATTTGTTTAACATTCTCTGCCTGGTCATCACACCTATGTTTCTCAGCTTAAAAGGAGCATTTTGGTTGGACTTGGGAGGGTACTCGGGGCCTTCCCAAGGGACCCTAAGTCCAGAGTGGTGGCAGATGAAGGTGGCAACCCACTAGGGGTCATGACAGGGGGGTTTTGAGGGGGGAGGAATCACAAGTTTTCAGCTCTGTAGTGTAGACATGGGGAACTGAATATTTGCTTGTGCACACTAGTAACTGAACTTGTGCCAATGGATTTTATGGAATTGGCTGTGCTGCGCCGCCACCCCCCCTGCCGCCGCCGCCACCAACTCCCTCCTGTGTCTTCCAGTGCAATCTTTAACAGAGTTTCATCCCGGCTGTAACTCTGTTGAAGACTGCACTGTCTTTAGAGATGTAAGGCCCTTTCCCCGATCTCATTGGCAATCAATTCGAAATGTCTGGAGGAGGAGGCCACGGCGCTGAAGAGTCTTGTATTGCTTTTTTTGGGGGGAATTGCTTTTTAAGCAGAATGCCATTTGTTGTGGCTGGCCGCATCCTTCATGCAAAACAGTGAATTGCGCTCCAGATTTCCATGCCGAACCGAAGAGCAGCTAGAGATCGGACCTGAGGCTGGGCAAGGAAATCACACCCCGTCGCAGAGAACTTGGAGTGTTGTGATTTCTTTTCAGTAGAACTTGGGTTCTGATTCTTGCCAATTTGGGTCAGGGAGGGAGGATAAGGTTTTCGGGAAAGGCCTTTGGAAGCAAGTGGGGACAAAAAAAGGTTGAAGCAGGTTGTGGTCACACGCGCCAGTTGAAGCGGAGGGGAAGCGAGGCTATTCCCTCCGGAGGAATTTGACCCGCGGTTGCGAGATCACACAGCCCTTTGATGCTGCAAGCTCAGCCCGTCACTGTGTGATCAGATGCAACTGCAGGTGAGTTATGGGTTTTTTTGCCATTTGTTTCCCCTGCACACAAATGAGGAATCGCACCTCTGCACTGAGGGCCCCCTATGGGTATGTGATGATGCATATACTGTGAAGGGGGGATGGCACTGTGCCGGGATGGCCTGATCAGACCATCCCAACGGCTCAGAAGCATGCTTGCGCGATCAGGCAGAGGAAAGTCTGTCCATGGTCCATCGCAACCCGTTTACTACTGGATTTTCTCCGGTGTCTTTTTACTCTGCTTCTGCAACGGAGCAGCACTGGATTGCTGACGGCTGTGGGACGCTTCCCAGATGTTGCTGTCTGATCACGCCCTTTTGATCCGTCGGGCATTCACACCTCTGTCGGATCTTCTGCCGCGTGTGATCGCAGCCACAGAGGAAAAGCAGATTATCCCGAGTTCACAGCAGGACTTTTTTTGTAGTCTGTGATTCTCCAAACTTTGGGCTGGCAACAGATGGTCAACAAGTCAGGAGGGAGGAGGAGGAGGAGCGTGAGCTGGGGAAGGAGGCTGGGCGAGGCTTGGGGGCAAATGTGGGGGTGGGCAAAAGTCCTGTCCCAGATCGTCCAGGCTGGCCTGACCTCGTTAGATCCCGGAAGCTAAGCAGGGTCAGCCCTGGTCAGTTTTTGCACTGGTTAAGTATATTTTATATTACTATATGCTCCCTGTGTGTAACTCTGCCAATACCATAAAGAAATAAATAGTTTTTGGATGGGAATCCACCAAGGAAGTCTAGGGTTGCTATGCAGAGGCAGGCGATGGCAGTCCAAGAGCCAGTTTGGTGTAGTGGTTAAGTGCGTGGACTCCAATCTGGGAGAACCGGGTTTGATTCCCTACTCCTCCACTTGCACCTGCTGATGTGACCTTGAGTCAGTCACAAGCTCTGGCACAGCTGTTCCTGAAAGAGCAGTTTCTTTCAGAGCTCTCTCATCCCCACCTACCTCAGCAGGTGTCTGTTGTGGGGAGAGGAAGGGAAAGGAGTCTGTAAACCACTCTGAGACTCCAAGTGAAGCGCAGGGTATAAATCCAATCTCTTTTTCTTCTTCTTCTTCTTCTTCTTCTGTTCATTTCCGCCCTGACATGTATGGCCCAAGTTAACCCGATCTTATCAGATCTCAGAAGCTAAGCAGGGTTGGCCTTGGTTTGTACTTGGATGGAAGACCACCAACGAAGTCTGGAGGTGCTACGCAGAGGCAGGCGATGGCAAACCACCTCTGAAAGTCTCTGGCCTTGGAGACCCTATGGTGTTGCCATAAGTCAGCTGTGACTTGATGCCAGAAAAGAAAAGAAAGTGCAAAACCCATGAAATGCAGCCCATTGCTCAGTAATGTCTTACGATTACAAACACTTAACACGAGAAAGTATTATTGTTATTATTTATTTATTATTTCCATTTATACCCCGCCCTCCCCGCGAACGGGCTCAGGGCGGCTTACACTGATTGGTACCAGTACCATAAAACCGTATACAAAAGTTAAAAACATTTCAAGCATTAAAACATTTCAAGCATTGAAATGTGCTAGTAATTCAGTGCTAGTGAAAACAGACATCTTTCACTAATTAGGACGGCGTACTATATGATTTAAACCTCTTCAAAGTTAACCGAGATGTGTGATTCCTGCATTTTATGCTGGGGAGGGGGAAAGGAGAGCGGAATGACTTTGCCAGTGGGTCCCAAAGCGTTGGGTAATGTTGTGGGACTTTGGTAGGGTTGCTCACTTTGGGCGGGGAAATTCCTGGGTATTTGGGAATGGAGCTCAGGAAGGACAGGGGTTTGGGGAGGGGAGAGGCACCAGCAGGGTATAATTCCCATTTGCATTTTCTTTATTTATTTCCTGCTTTTCTCCCCAGTCGGGATTTAAAGCAGCTTAGAACGTCTTCCTCCCTCCCTCCATTTTCTCATAACAATAACCCTGTGAGGAAGGCCGGGCTGAAGAGTTTGTGATGGCCCCAAGGTCACTCAGCGAGCTTCTGTGGTAGGGGGAGAATTCCGTAGAGTCCACCCTCTAAATCAGCCATTTTTCTCCAGAGCAACAGGTCTCTGTAGTCTGGAGAACAGATTGGTTAATTCCAGGTCTCCAGGGCCCACCTGGAAGTTGGCAAGTCTAGTTGTTAGCTGTATGGAATTCAATAGCCGGTGAGAATCACTGCGATGGATGTGCACTGGAAGCAGGTTGCCCCCGTCTCGCCTGAGCTCTGTTTGGTGTCTAGGTGTGCGTGTTTCAAATTAGGGTTGCCAACTTCCAGGTGGTGGCTGGAGATCTCCTGGGATTACAACCAATGTGGAGTCTCGTGAGTAAAAATTCTACTTTGTGAGCTACTGGCATTAAAGTCGTGAAGCAAGCACTTTGGTCACTGCGTAAATTAGTTTGCTCTGGAGCCCTCCTTCCTGAGCTAAGACAGCAATAATGTGATCCGGAGAGCCAGTTTGGTGTCGTGGTTAAATGCGTGGACTCTAATCTGGGAGAACCGGGTTTGATTCCCCACTCCTCCACTTGCACTTGCTGGTGTGACCTTGGGTAAGTCACAAGCTCTGGCAGAGCTGTTCTCGAAAAGCGCGGTTTCTGCCAGAGCTCTCTCAGCCCCACCTACCTCACAGGGTGTCTGTTGTGGGGAGGGGAAGGGAAGGGAGGTTGTAAGCCGCTCTGAGACATCTTTGGGTAGTGAAGGGTGGGGGATAAATCCAATCTTCTTCTAAAAAACTGTGAGCTAGCTCACGCTAAATCAGCTTAGAGGGAACACTGATCATAAACTGATATCCAGGTGACGGAGATCCGTTGGCCTGGAGAAAACGGCTTCTTTGGAAGTTGGACTCTATGGCATTATTTATTTATTTATTTTACATTTATTTATTTAATTAATTTATACCCTGCCTTTCCCGCTGAGGCAGATTCAGGGCGGCTTACCTAAAAGAGTACACAAATAACAGTTAAGATCCACACAGAGTCATCTACAAACAGCTCAGTTAAAACAATTCAGTATCATTAAGTGCTGGCCGGTGACTAATTAAATACTTAGCAATGGTGTCCTGTGTGAGTGCACGCGAAGATCGAACTAGATGTTCTGCTCAGTGATCTTCCTGATATGAGCAGCGGCGCAGGCTGCGGATGTCAAAGGCAAGGGCCGGGGCTCTAAAATCACGGTTGTTGATTGGTAACGGTGGCCGCGGCTCCTTAGTTAAAGGCCTGGTGGAAGAGCTCCGTCTTGCAGGCCCTGCCCCAAACCCCGCCCTCCTGAGGCTCCCCCCAAATTCCCACTGTGGAGAAACGCCGGATTCTGCTACGGGATTAACCTCTGGATGAGGATACACCCTCCGACTCAGAATCTAAGGAGGGAGAGGTATGGAGAAATGCCATTTTGTGGGGCCTGGGTAGGAGTGGGCCACCAAACCTGAGGGAGGCTTGGGCCTAGTCTCCTCCTCATTCCCCCCCCACCCTCCTGTCTCCAAGCAGTAGTCAGAGTGCAGAAGTCCATCATGGGGGTGAGGAGATCTGCCCCAGAATGCTGTAGGAGGGGGAGCCACTTCCTGGGCGGGAAACTGCTGGGCTATATACAGTGGAGCTTTTGGGCGGGAAGCCAGTCTGAGGGAAGCCAGGGAGGCTGCGAGAATTTAGAGTGGAGTCTGAGGGAACTCTGAAGGCAGTCAGGCTGTTGGCTGGAGTCTGCAGGAGGCAGGGTGATCTGACCTCCAGGGAAGGGAAGGGTTTGTGCCTGCCCTGCAGACCATCTAGACAGGGTCTGAGTTTAGAGAAGGGAGAGAAGGAGCGTTTTGGTCACTTTCCTTTTGATTCTTCCGTTCAGTGTTAACACGCCTGTAAATAGTTATGTTCAATACATCCTTTTTACTGTTGACCTAGAGAAGTCCCTCTATACCGCATAGTTCCCCCAGCCGCTTGGACACGCTAGAGGTGGGCCGGGGACTCCCTGAGGAGGAGAACAGGGGAAAGGCCAGTTGCCAACTCTCCAGGGGAGCCCCAAAGATTATCAGGAAGCCCCAGGGTGAGTTCCTAGCAACACCAGAGGGAGGTTAGGAGGCTGTCCTGCCTAACCAGAGCCCAAGACAGGGACAGTGGTGGCAGCGATACCCGGAAGCAGTGGAGAAAAACTGCCCCTTCAGGTGCCGGGTCAGGCGGAGGAGGGGTGGGCAGAGCAGGGCCTGCCAGCGACATGGGCCAGTTCCGCCACCCACCCACCCCAAATTCCAGGTATTTCCCAACCTGGAGCTGGCAACCCTAGCTTCAGTGCCTTTTCTCTTTAATTTGAACTCACCCTGTTGAAAATTGGATGGGGGAGCATCAGTGGCCGTATTGACTGGCTTGGTAATAAGAGGCTGATCACGAGCTGTAAAAAACGGTCCCCTCATTCTCCCCTTCCCCCAATACGAACCGGCTTTAAAATGGCCTCAATGAGTTAGGTCTTTGCCTTTCTGGTGTTCCTTTCAGGTTTATGGGGCCAAATTGATCCTTGGTTGAATCATTCCATTAAAGTCAGGGGAATTAAAGAAGCCAGCCGGTGGGAGGGGAGGGTGAAGGAGCTGGTCTCTTGGACCTATTTTTATGGTGGTTGAAATAGTAGGTTCCATAAAACACATGTCATAGAGAGACCATAAAACGGAAGTTAACGTGCCACCAAAATTGCTTTGAAATTGGGCCTTTCCCAGACAGCGGGCAGTATCCTGACCCCCGATGTAAATTGGAATGTCGCTGCATTTAATTCTCTGGAGCCGAGCTGTTCTAACGCTGCTGGGAGTGTGCAGGTGTGAGCGGCTGCCTTCTGATCTATCCTCCGCTGGACTATTTTTAATATTATGTGATTCATATTTTGAACTTCCCCAGTTTCACGAAGAGACTTTAAAACTGCTTGAACAGGCACTGATTGGCTGGGCCCAGCTGCATCCCAATAGGCTATGGCAAAGTCCCAGGGGGAAAGAACTCTACAAGGGTATGCTTGAAATGGCCACATTTAACCTTGCAAATTATGGATAGTCTAATCTTTTGGTCTATGGCGGGGATAAATCAAATAGATTGTCAGAGAGCTCGTTGCAACCACATTATTCCCCTGAATATTAAGCCATATTTGTTTAATATAATTGTGTTATTTAGCGGCAGCCAGTTGGCTTGCTTTAAGGCAATGTGTGGCAAAACGGCCCCTGGGAAAGCCGATCTAGGTTCTGTGTGATTTGGGTGGGTTCCAGACAACTTTTCTTTCCCCCCCATTGCATACCATAATACTTACATTTTCTTGTGTGGAGGGAAGTTTCAGTATCTGGTATCAATGCTGAAGGGCATATAGTGACTACAACCCGGGGTTGCCAAATTTAGCCTGGGAAATTCCTGGAGATTTGGGGACGGAGCCTGTGGAAGGAGGGGTTGGGGGAATTTCACCTAAAATCCATAGAGGTGCTGGTGCTGGAGGGGGCAGCAGTGTGAGGACTTCTAGTGTCCTGGCTCCACTGCTGGACCTCCTGATGGCACCTGGTATATTTTGGCCGCTGTGTGACAGAGTGTTGGACTAGATGGGCCATTGGCCTGATTCAACATTGGCTTCTCTTATGTTCTTATGTTATGTTCTTATGTTCCAAAGCATCCATTTTCTCCAGGGGGAACTGGTCTCTGTAGTCTGGATATGAGCTGTAATATCAGGAGAACTCCAGGCCCCACCTGGAGGTTGGCAACCCTATGACCATGCTATGTCAACAAAGCTCATGTGCATTAAGTAGGTGTATAGTATGGCGTCCAGAACACACACACTGCAATGGAGCGCAGTGCTTGCGGTTATAGGAATGATTAATAGCTTGATTGGGTTTTTTTCGCGATTGATATAGTGGTTAACAGTGGCAGACTCTAATCTGGAGAACCGGGTTTGATTTCCCACTCCTCCACATGAAGCCAGCTGGGTGACCTTGGGCCAGTCACAATTCTCTCAGAACTCTCTCATCCCCACCTTCAGTTGTGGAGAGAGGAAGGGAAAATCAATTCTTCTTCTTCTTCTTCCCAAAATATCAAGTCAGTTCATTATTCCCTAAAACTTCTTCTCTATTTGGGACTTAATTTCTTGTGGGAATTATTTGACCTACAGACCTTGAAGCATTCTGACACTAGGGATCATGTTTGCAAAACTTTTGCAAAGCATCAAAATTATAACAAGGACCAACCCAGTTTCTCTCGCCAGTGAGATGCTTTCGATGAGGGCTGATTTATACAACCCTGGAAATGCACCGAAATCTGGGTTTGTGGCACATGATGGGTTATTATGTGGGTACCAGATGAAGAAGCAAGTATACCATTTTGTTTCCACCAATAAATATTGTTCTTTTGATGGAATTCATTTCTTAAAAAAGAAACACCTAGTAGTATGCACAAGAAATTCCTTTTGATCTTAGTGGTTAAGTGTGTGGACTCTAATCTGGGAGAACCGGGTTTGATTCTACACTCCTCTGCTTGAACGATGGCTTTGGGCAAGCCATAGTTCTGTCAGAGCTGTTCTTGAAAGAGTGGTTCTCGAAAGAGCTCTCTCAGGGCCCCCCCCACCTCACAGGGTGTCTGTTGTGGGGAGGGGAAGGGAAAGGAGTTTGTAAGACGCTCTGAGACTCCCTTGGGTAGCGAAGGGCGGGGTATAAATCCAATCTCCTCCTCCTCTTCTTCCTCTTCTCCCTCTTCGTTTCTTGCTTGTGAGAATTAGTAATGCCAATTTAAATCTGCCAGCAGAACTTTCTTATCGCTTGAAGCCAACTTGTACAAAAAAAGCTTTTAAGTACTACCTTTTTTACTCCATTGTTCCCTAATTGTTTTTGTCATCCAGTTCTTGCGTTGCTTATGATACAGGTTTTAATTACATCTGATACAGATTTTATTACAGTACAGATCTGCAATCCATCTTGATTCTCATTAAGAAAGGCAGCTTATAAATACATCAGTTCATTCCTCCATAAGTGTGGTGTCATGCAAGTGCAAAATCAACCCGTCGGTTCCAGTAGTTTGTTGCAGAACTAAAGTTCTCATCTTCAGTGAAACAGGAACATTCATACTAGATCAGCATCTTCCTATTCAGACTCAGAACTCTCTTAGCTGTTAGATTCTTATAAGGTGTTTAGGCAGATCTGTGAAGGACAGGTTGATCAGTGGCTACTAGCCATGGTGACTTAAGGGAACCTCCACATTCAGAGGCAGTTAACTTCTGAATCTCAGTACCTGGAGGCAATAACAGGGGAAGGCCTCGGCCTCTCTGCCCTGTTGTTGAATGTCCAGAGGAACTGGTTGGTCACGGGGTGAGACTGGATGCTGGACAAGATGGACCACTGGTCTGATCCAGCAGGGCTCTTGTGATGTTCTTATGAAGGCCTCAGCCTCTCTGCCCTGCTGTTGGCCCTCCAGAGGGACTGGTCGGCCACTGTGTGAGACAGGATGCTGGACAAGATGGCCCACTGGTCTGATCCAGCCGGGCTCTTCTTTTATTCTTATCAGGGGAAAGCCTTGGCCTCTCTGCTCTTTTGTTGGACGTCCAGAGCAACTGGTTGGTCACTGTGTGAGATGGGATGCTGGACAAGATAAGACCACTGGTCTGATCCAACAGGGCTCTTCTGATGTTCTTACGAAGGCCTCGGCCTCTCTGCCCTGCTGTTGGCTCTCCAGAGGAACTGGTTGGCCACTGTGTGAGACAGGATGCTGGACAAGATGGACCACTGGTCTGATCCAGCAGGGCTCTTGTGATGTTCTTATGAAGGCCTTGGCCTCTCTGCCCTGCTGTTGGCCCTCCAGAGGGACTGGTCGGCCACTGTGTGAGACAGGATGCTGGACAAGATGGACCACTGGTCTGATCCAGCAGGGCTCTTCTTTTATTCTTATCAGGGGAAAGCCTCGGCCTCTCTGCCCTTTTGTTGGATGTCCAGAGGAACTGGTTGGTCACTGTGTGAGATGGGATGCTGGACAAGATGGACCACTGGTCTGATCTAGCAGGGCTCTTCTGACGTCCTTCTTATGTTCTTAGATGGATTTATGGACATTTTTTCTCCAAAAAACTGACTTGAGGAGTGGAATTTTCACAAGACGTGATACCCTGTCCATCAATGTACAACAGCCACCGCTGATAGGAACATGCCATTTGAACAAGGAAGGTGACCAAACAACGTGAGGATAGATAAGGATGCAGTGGTGGGAGAAAGGATGAAAGCGGACATCTTGTGGATTTTCCATGCTTATTCAAGCACTGCCATCTATAGGAAATTGGAGGCATAAAACCGCAGATGAGAGACTTGTATGGGAACTAACAAGCTATTGGTGTGTGGATGGATTCTCCAGCACATTCTCTTCGAAAAGTCTGGAACAAACAGGAAAGGGGGAGCTGATTGGGTGTAATTGCAGGGGGGAGTGTCCTTGCAATGGGATGGGAAGAGAAAGGAAGTCTAATAGTCTGTAAAGAGAATGTAGAGCATTTTTGGACCTGCATAAATTCTTCACTCAATCTTGTTTCCGACAGTTTACATTTCCACTGGACTCTGGGGGGGAGGGGGGTTCCAACACTACCAGTGAAGATGACATTGGATAAATGGTTTTTTTAAAAAAATCCAAAAACAACCATGGAATCCGGTGAATCTGTTATTGAATCAGTATTGCCCTGAAGTTCATAAATTACCTTTTTGCACTCGTTCTTCTGCTGCTTCTGACCAGCACGACTATCCTACCTGAATCTACTTTACTGTTGGTTATTGAAGCCTTTATAGGGAGTTAAGCCCATAAGTAAATTTGTGAACTGTCCCATTGCAGTTGAGTTGCCGGCACTGTGAATAACAAAACGTAATTTCAATTATTGTGACACAAGTGTGAGTTAGTGAGACTAGTGGTAGTGGGGAATTCCTCCCCCCCCCTTCTTGACAGCCCCAGAATGACTTCCAGGCTGTGCCGCTGCCAGGCCCAGTGTGGCTTCCAGGCTGTGCCACCGCTGGACCCAGCACAAATAAGGGGCTCCACCACTGGGCCCAGCGCAGTTCCCCAGCTCCTCCGGCAATCACTGGAGGTAGGCGCATTCTCTGTGCTTGTATAGAGAATGGTATTTTCCTTTAGAGGGAATTTTTAAAAAAATGTTTTTTTTAAGGTTTCAGATTTTTCTGCAAACTTGGGGGTAATCACCAAAATCTCTTTTGGATATGCGTGGCCCTGACCTGCGGATTTAGGTATCTGCAGATAGGGGTCCCACTTGGGTTTTGTTACAGATCCTCAGGACTAGGCCAGCATTTGAAACTCAAATTTCTTTGCTGGGAACAGCCCAAATTCTGTGATGAGTATTGGTTAGTTTCCTTAAGGCTTAAAAAGGTTGGGGAACCCCTACCCCGAAGTGCGCTAATTTTATTTGCTTTCTTTCCCTTGCCTTTTTGCTCATCCTTCCTGAGTTCTGGTCTGCCTTGCATCTTCACCTGTCTTCTGCTTGTGCTGCCCTTGGCTTTCCTGGCCCAACCAGAAACTCATCTGTTGGATGCTGCTGTGTCGCCATCTTGTCTCTTGGCCAGCCAGGAGAAAGTCTCATCCCTTACTAAACCAGGCTTTCTCTTTCGGATAGGTGAACACCTTTCAGGCTGTCCTGACCACTGACGGGACTTCCTCCTTTGCCATGTTTAACTATGAGGAAATCAACTGGACCACAGGGACTGCGAGCGGAGGAGACCCTCTCACTGGTCTCGGTGGCGTAATGGCTCAGGTAAGATCTTGAGCTCATCCCCAGGGGCCATCTGCTCACAGGACCACGTCAGGGCCTAGTGGCCACAGCAAAATCCTTGTCTGTCCTTCCTCCCATCCATGCTGTTCCATAGCAAGGTGGTCACACAAAGCTGTCTTATACCGAATCAGATCATTGGTCCATCAAGGTCAGTATCGTCTACTCTGATTTGCAGTGGTTTGCCAGAGTCCATTTAGCTGGAGATGCTGGGGATTGAACCTGGGACCTTCTGCATGCCAAGCAGATGCTCTACCCCTGAGCCATGGCCCCTCTCCAGAACACATGAAGCTGCCTTCTACTGAATCAGACTCTAGGTCACTATTGTCTACTCAGACTGGCAGCAGCTCTCCAGGGTCTCAGGTGGAGGTCTTTCACATCACCTACTCCCTGATCCCTTTTAACTGGAAATACCGGGGATCAAACCTGGGACCTTCTGCATGCCAAGCAGATGCTCTGCCACTGAGCCATCCATGGCCCCTCTCCTGTGGTCATGCATGCCTCTTTTGGTAAGGCACCAGGCTTGGCTTTTGAAACAGTCCTGCAAGGGGGCTCTTGAAGAGGAAGAGGAAATGAAGGCAGCTTCGTGTTGGCGGGGGAAGCCTTTCTGACCTTTCCCCTCCCACTCAAACAGACCAAATTTGAGGAGGGGGCATTGCCTCTTTCCCTCCATTCTGATATCACATGCAGCTTCTGGATCAAGGGAAATGGAACTTCCCTTCCTCTCAGGACATGGAACCCATGTTAAGTTGGAAGCATGAGGCAGGGCAGGGCTTTGCAAAGAAACCATGCTCCTTGCTTGGCCTACAGCAGTGACCTGCCTGATGAATGGAGAAGTAGGGGGTTGGGAAGAAATAAAGGTAAAGGTTTACCTTGTTCAAACACCAGTCGAATCTGTCTTTAGGGGGCGGTGCTCATCTCTGTTTCCAAGCCAAAGAGCCAGTGCTGTCCGAAGACATTTCCACAGTCATATGGACTAAATGCCGAGGTGCACGGAATGCTGTTACCTTCCCACTGAAGTGGTACCTATCTATCTACTTGCAATTTCTTGCGAATTGCTAGGTTGGCAGGAGCTGGGGCCAGAGATGGGAGCTCACTCCATCACACAGCACTAGGGTCTCAAACGGCCGAACTACAGACCTTTTGGTCTGCAGCTCAGCGTCTCAACCTCTGAGCCACTGCGACCCCATGGGAAAAAATAGGCGAATGGAAATGTGGAAAGGAACAGGACTATCTCTCCTTCCACTGCACACCAAACTCAAAGGGCTTTTTTAGCTAGCAATAAAAAGAGAGAGTGAAAGGCTGGGCGTCTACCCATCATTCAGTGGGTAAGAGCCAGTTTGGTGTAGAGCCAGTTTGGTGTAGTGATTAAGGGTGCAGACTCTAATCTGGGAGAACCGGGTTTGATTCCCCACTCCTTCACTTGCACCTGGCTGGATGACCTTGGGCAAGCCATAGTTCTGATAAGAGCTGTCCTTGAAAAAGAGCAGTTTCTGTTAGAACTCTCTCAGCCCCACCTACCTCACAGGGTGTCTGTTGTGGGGAGGGGAAGGGAAGGGAGTTTTTAAACTGCTCTGAGACACCTTCAGGTAGTGAAGGGCGGGATATAAATCCAATCTCTTCTTCTCTTCTTCTTCTTCTTTGCTCCAACGTGGAGGACGATCACAGCATCTTCTGAGCAACTCCGTGCCATTTCTCTCCTCTAGGCAGGCTTCAACGGTGGGAACAATACCAACTATTTTAGCATTCCTGGTTCCAGAACCGCAGAAATAGTCAACATTGAAGAAACGACCAACGTCAACCTGCCTGGTCGTTGGGTCTTCCGAATCGATGGGAGAGAAATTGACCCGGCGAGTGGATGCAGTGCCCGGGGTAAGCCACGTACAACATGCCTCTCCTTTACTACCTAAATCGATACATGTGGTGCATGTATAAAATTAGCCCAGTTTTTAAAAACCTGTTGAACTAGTCATCATCAAACATCCTGTAAACTGGAATGCAGATGTTCCTGCTCAGAGGAAGCATCCTAAGAATTCCAAGGGTGCTTTCATACATGCTGAATGACACACTCTCAGCCCACCTTCGATGCACTTTGCAACTGGATTTTACTGTGTGAAACGGCAAAATCTGCTTGCAGACTCATGGGCACTCCATGAAACTGCTGAGCGGTGGGGTTAAAGTACTTCTTTACCCAAAGTGTGATTAACACATGGAAGCTGGTGGCGGCTACAAGCATGGACAACTTCAAGAGGGAATTAGATAAAAATATAGAGCAGAGGTCCATTAGTGGCTGTTAGCCACAAGGTATAGATAGGATCTCTCAGTCTGGGGCAAGGGATGCTCTGTATTCTTGGTGCTTGGGGGGGGACAGCCGTGGGAGGGCTTCTAGTGTCCTGGCCCCACTGATGGACCTCCTGATGGTACCTGGTGTTTTTGGCCACTGTGACACAGAGTGTTGGACTGGATGGGCCATTGACCTGATCCAACGTTGGCTTCTCTTATGTTCTTATGTAAACGCTTGCTAAAGGGCATTGAAAGTGGATAAGGTAGGATAAGGGATTATGTGCTTTTCTGCTTTTGATTTCATTTACATATGCACGTATTTTTTTGCATCATTGTGATTTGTTCATATTGACATTTCAAGAATAACTACATTGATCTTAGATAAACGTGAGTGACCTTTGCTGGGGTACAAGGTTTTCCCTTGACACTTGGAATAAATAAATAGACTTCGGACTTCTCTTCAGTCAGAGGACGGTTAACCTATAGAGATCAGTTATCGAAGAGATTAGCCTTCTCAATATAGCCCTGTGATTTAGTGATTAATGCATCGCTTTGGAACAGGCAAAGAGATCCTTCATTTCTACGTGTCTGTTTTTAAAAGGGGGTGAGTTGGGAAAGACGGGAAATTTCGCAATGGAAGTCCACCCAACTTTGCGTTAGGAGTGCATCTGAATGTCTGCAGCACCTGCTGTTTTGACTTGAAGACCCCCCTGGTTCAGTTCCGTTCCCCTCTGGTGTGAATCAAACCTGTGATCCTTTATTTTTGCATCATTCTCTGTTTCTTATTGTAGATCCCCCCCTCCCCCATACTAAACTGATGCATTTTAATTCTGGGTCTATATACATATTCTCGGTGTGTATCCACCTTTCCTCCAGTGGGAGGAGCCTTCTGGTGGAGGGATAGATCTAGTAGAACAGGTCCCACCTGTTTTCTGCCTGTTTTGGTGCACAATTGACACATCGTGTATTTATACTGTACGCAAATGCTGCAGAAATAGCATAAAACAAACAAATGAACACCTGCAATAAAAAATGGTTCAGTGACAACACGGTAGTGGTGGAAAGTGCTGGTCAAGCCGCAACATCGTAGGGTTTTTGAGGCAAAGCTGGTTTGTGATTGCCTGCCTCTGCGTAGCAACCCTGGGCTTCCTTGGTGGTCTCCCGTCCAAGTAGTAACCAGGGCCAGCCCTGCTTAACTTCTGTGATCTGATGAGATCCGGCTAGCCTGGGCCATCCGGGTCGGGGCAAAAGACATGCAGAAGTAGTTTGCCATTGCCTACCTCTGCATAGGGGTTGCAGTGGCTCAAGTGGTTAAGATGCTGAATTGCAGGCTGGAAGGTCGGTAGTTCAGCAGTTCGAGACCCAAGTGCCGCGTGACAGAGTGAGCTCCCGCCTCTGGCCCCAGCTCCTGCCAACCTAGCAGTTCGAAAGCAAGAAACTGCAAGGAGATAAATAGGTGCCGCTTTGGTGGGAAGGGGACAGCATTCTGTGCACCTCGGCGTCTTGTCATGCCGGCCACGTGACCACGGAAACGTCTTTGGACAGCGCTGGCTCTTCGGCTTGGAAACGGAGATGAGCACCCACATCCCTAGAGTCGGATTTGACTGGCTTTCGAGCAAGGGAAACCTTTCCCCTTTACCTCTGCGTAGCATCCCTGGGCTTCCTTGGAGGTCCCACATCCAAGAACTAGCCAGGGTTGGCCCTGCTTAGTTTCCAAGATCGGATGAGACTGCCCTAGCCTGGGCCACTCAGATCGGGATGACAACAACATACAAAACCAGAAAGGACTGGGAAAGGTTATGTCTGTACATCCCCATTCTCTTTCTAACTGGGCTGGTTTTCCTGAGTGAATTCTGGGAACCAAATTCGAGAGGGGATTCTGGGAGCCGGAGGTGAAAGCCGCGAGAGCTTGTGGCTTCCAATCATCACTCATTAATGTTTAGTTTGTTGTTGTTAGCAATATTAATTAGCACAAAGTGCTTTGCAGTCATTAACGCACAAGGTAGTACAGGACAAAAGACGCCTGAGAGGCTTTCCACATTAAAAATCGATCACGTTTAATATCTGTAATCTGCCTTCCCCTGTCACTTCTGTTCTTATCTCCGGGAGAAACAATTAACAAATTGCAGGGAGAGGCTGCTGGGCGAAGCAACAAAGAGTCTTGCATTAGTTTGAGGCAAATTGTGGCGTCGTCTTTTGTGAGCCAGATTTCCATGATGTGTGAAAGGCTTTCCAAGTGGGCAGGTACTGGCATGCACAAGCCAAAAGGGAGGAAACGCAATTTACACAATACAGCCAAAAGGCAAAAAAACAAAACAAAACCAGAATTGATGGTAGTAGTGGTGGCACAGTTCTAGGGGGAGCACAGATCCATTTGGGAGAGCAGGGAACTTGCTCTCAGCTAGAGGTAACTCATGAGCTATCAAACTAACAAGACCACGTTAACTTTCATGGGACAACTTCTTTCTGTAGTGAGAGAGCCGTTCCCGGTTTGGTGTAGTGGTTAAGTGCACGGACTCTAATCTGGGAGAACTGGGTTTGATTCCCCACTTCTCCACTTGCACCTGCTGGATGACCTTGGGCAAGCCATAGCTCTGAAAAGAGCTGTCCTTGAAAAAGAGCAGTTTCTGTCAGAGCTCTCTCAGCCCCACCTACCTTACAGGGTGTCTGTTGTGGGGAGGGGAAGGGAAACGGAATTTGTAAGCCTCTCTGAGACTCCTTTGGATAGTGAAGGGTGGGGTATAAATCCAATCTCCTCCTCCTCCTCCTCCTCCTCCTCCTCCTCCTCCTCCTCTTCTTCTTCTTCTTCTTCTTCTTCTTCTTCTTCTTCTTCTTCTTCTTCTCCTGTTGAGTTTGGCTGTTTGCTAATTCATTCCAACCCAGTTGCTTCATAGGAATATGGTTGGATGTTAATGAATGAACCACCACCACCACCCCAGCTTCCTCCCAAAGAAGCAGCGTGTGGCGTGGTGTCATGCTCAGGGAGAGGAAAAGATAGGCAGCAAACAAAGGAGGAGGGATCTGAGATCTTTTTGACATCTTCAATGTCCCGTAAAAACAACCAGGAGGGCAGCCGTGAAGGAGCTAGGAAAGATCCTGAAGTGTCAGGGGGCAGTTGCTGGAGGCCAAGATCAAGGTAATTCACATCAGAGTATTCCCCATTACTACGGATGTATGGACATGAAAACTGGACAAGGAAGAAAGCTGACGGGAAGAAAGTTGATTCATTTGAAATGTGGTGTTGGAAGAGAGATTTACGGATACGGTGGACCGCCAAAAAGACAAATATGTGGGTTGTAGATCAAATCGAGCCTGATCTCTCCCTAGAAGCGAAAATGACTCAAACTGAGGCTATGGTACTTTGGTCATGTCTTGAGAGGACAGGAGCCAATGGAAATGACAAGGATGCTCGGAAAAGTTGAAGGCAGCAGAAAAAGAGCACGACCCAGCAGGAGATGGACTCAATGAAGGAAGTCACGAGGGCCCTCAGGTTGCAGAACCTGAGCAAGGCTGTTAACGAAAGGGGTTTTGGGGGGTAATTAATTCATCGGGTCGCTATGAGTCAGAAGCAACTTAATGGCACATGACAGAGAGGAGGAGGAGGAGAGGAGGAGGAGGAGATTGGATTTCTACCCCGCCCTTCACTCAGAGTGGCCTACAAACTCCCTTCCCTTCCCCTCCCCACAACAGACACCCTATGAGGTAGGTGGGGCTGAGACAGCTCTTTCAAGAACCGCTCTTGAGAGAACAGCTCAGAGAGAACTATGTCTTGCCCAAGGTCATCCAGCAGCTGCATGTGGAGGAGTGGGGAATCAAACCTGGTTCTCCCAGATTAGAGTCCGTGCACTTAATCACTACATCAAACTGGCTCTGTTTGAGAGAAAAGCAGCCACGGGGCGGGGAATTCGTAGAGAAACCAACAGGGGAGGGGTACAGAGTCAAGAGGTAAAGACCGGTGTATTGTGCTCCATTTTAGACATGAGTCCTCCCTACTTTATAGCATTTGGGGGGGGGGGTTGCCAAACACCCTCACTATGTCTACTTTGCAAGTGGACATTTCAATCGCCTGGAAAATCTCCTATGGGGCCTGACATTTGGGAAGGAGGTTCCCATGAGCAAGAGGGGTGATCCCAATAGGTCCTGGAGCAGGAAGCTGTAGTGTGAATTATGTTTCCTGCTGAAATCGCTGGAAACAAATCCCTGAATATAAGAAACACCCCCAGAACAGTACAGAGAAAAAGAATAAATGTGTTAAAGACCAAAATGAACCACCATTAACCCCCCCCCCCGTCCTTTTTGGTGCCCATCTCTATGGGTTTCTTGCTGGATCGTCACCTATGGAAGCCTTTCTGTCACAGACTTGAAGGTCTATAGCAGAGTGCCCCAAGAGATCAAATTATTCCCATTATTTGCAGTTAGCTGAGCAAACATATGGGCGATGCGCTTGTGATCTGCAATTAACAGAGCCATGAAAAGAGAACCCTTTGTTCTCTTTGCTGCTGCCCCCTTCTGATTTAAAGAACCTCTCCTATTAGATTTCGAAAATACCGGTACTGATACGGGATTCTATTAACCTTCTCCTTAACAAACGCAACACTCGGCTGATAACAAGCCCAGAAGTCTTGCCAGCTTATTCTGGCAGAAATGCCATCCAAGTCAAAAGACACTTCGGCTGGATCTCAGTTTTTTCAACTTGTCAATTATGGATCAGAGAGGTCTTCTAGCACGCACGCATGCACACACATACACCGGTGCCAGTTCCAGTGTGAGGTCTGCATGAGCATCAATGAAGACACGACACAGCAATCTTTGTGATCCCGCAAGGATCTGGCTGCATAGAGATTACAGCATTAACAGTCTACAGATGTTGGGAGCCATTTTGGTGTCGTGGTTAAGAGCGCGGATTCTAATCTGGGAGAACCGGGTTTGATTCCCCACTCCTCCATATGCAGCTGCTGGTGTGACCTTGGGTCAGTCACAAGTTCTTGAAAGAGCAGTTCTCGAAAGAGCTCTCTCAGCCCCGCCTACCTCACAGGGTGTCTCTTGTGAGGAGAGGAAGGGAAGGAGATTGTAAGCCATTCTGAAACTTTGAGTGAAGGGTGGGATATAAATCCAATCTCCTCCTCCTCCTCCTCCTCCTCCTCTTCTCCTCTTTCTCCTTCTTCTTTGTTGTCTTCATCTTCTTTGTCTTCTTCTTCTTCCCACATAGGCTTCCTTTCAAACCCAAGACCTTTTCACGTCAGGAGGGAATATTCAAGTCTCTGCCAAATGCCTGCCAATGTCAGGAACTGGAACATATGTTAGTGTAGGTCGGCACCGGGCCATAGACCATGGAGTGCTGAGAAAGACCTGTGGGTGGGTCAGTTGGTCGGCTAGGGCTGAGATGCGAAGCCTGCCCAAAGGGGAGATGGGACCAGGATACAGGCAAGCAAGCTGGTGGGAGATGCTGCTGGTCTGGGAGGAGAGCCGCCAATCCAGGAGGAAGATAAACACGCACAATGACAGCCAGAGTAAAGCTTCTGGAGACACCCAAACAAGGCCAAAATCCGACCTTCACCTGGAGAAAGATACGGCCCCTCCTTGGAAGTGTTTATGACCTAAGCTAGTCGAATCGATAAGGAGCTACAGAGCAGAGTGCAAGCCAAGATGGAGTGGGACTGTGGTTCAATCACAGAGCGTCTGCTTGGCATGCAGAAGGCCCCCAGATAGGACGCCTACGCCTTTTCCCTCCCAGGACTCCTAACAGTCTGGACAGTCAAATTCCCCCTCCCCATCATGGCTGGGATTCAATGGGGGGCACATACCTGCTATTTCCCTTTAAGAAATGTCAGGAAGCTCCACCCCCACATCTCCTGATATCACATCCTGTCCAGTCCTCAGTCTCTTAAAGAGCCATTACACACACCACACATTCTGGCTCAATATGTTCTTCTCTCCTTTCTGGGGTTCCTTCTAAGTGCCCAATTGCAAATCTTCTCTCTCTGGCAGATCCTATAATCATTTCTAAGGATCATCGTATATTCTGGAGCGCTGCTGTTAAACGCTGCCGTTTGGGCAGCGTTACTTGGATTGCAACGACAGAGGGACGCCAGACGCCCTAAACGCATACTCGTTGCCACTCTTATTTATAAAACAAATTACATTCACACACTGAATATCAATGTTTAGCTTCTCAGTTTCTTGTCTTCCTTCCCACACGCTGCAGCTGCCCTCCTGTCCCCTTCTTTAAGGAAAGGGGGGGAAAACCCAACGTTTTACTGCAGGGAGAGATCAGATTGCTCTAGTAAGCAAGAAGAATCTTTGCAGGAAGAAGGCATTACTTCAAAAGCACTTCACGGCAAGCCAGGGTCTCTCGTTCGCTGTTTTATTCACATTTTTACATTAAGTTCCCACCACATTCACCTCCATTATTTATTTACTTAACTTTATAGCTAGGGTTGCCAACTCTGGGTTGGGAAATACCTGGAGATTTGGGGGGCGGAGCCTGAGGAGGCTGTGAAAGACTGCACGGGTAGTGGCGGCTGTCAATCTTACTCATTTGTGGGGTGCTGTTTTCAGACGGCTTCGCTCAGACGAGTGAAGCTGTCCTGGCGGAGTGTAGCAGGAGAGGTGGCCCGGCAGACACGAGGGTCCGAGGCTGTGAGGGGCTTTGTGTGTGAAAACCAGTACCTTGAATTGAACCTGGTGACTGATGGGCAGCCAAAGGGGTGACTGCAGAATTGGGTGTAATCAGGGCTCATTTCCTGCGGGAGCACATAGGAGCGAAGCTCCAGCAGTAAGGAGCCCAGGGGGCGGGTGCATGCAGCAAGCCCTGCCCCCTGCTCCCAGCAGCCCCCCTTGCCTTTCCCAGCCTACTGGCCAAGCCAGTGGAACGCTGCTGCGAGCTGGCCCTCGAGGTGCTCCACCACTGCCTGGGCCGTGGCACCCAGCCCACCCAGGCTCTGCCCGTACTCACGATGGCTCTGGCATGGCACCTCTGCAAGGTGGGCCCCAGCTACTCCCGCGAGACCTGCGAGGAGCTCCACCCCAGCCTCCTGTGCCTCCTCGGCCTCCTCCTGCACCTCTGCCCTGCCACCACCCTGGCCCCCTACCTGCTCGAGGCCATGCGCATCATCCGCGCTGCCCTCCTTGACCCACGAGCAGCCACACACTTTCCTGCACTTGCCGACCATCCAAAAGAGTCCAGTGGCACCTTTAAGACTGAGGTTTATTCAGGTACAAGCTCTCCCTCCTTTGTGAGGACAGATCTGCACGTTCTCTCCTCACCCCCCAATAGCTAGTAATCCAAAACACTCCAGTGGAGCCTGAGCCTTCTGACACACTTCCAGTGATGTCGAGGGGTGTGGCATATGCAAATAAATTATCCTAATGAGTTATACTAATGAGCTCCTGCACCCCTTTTTCTACAAAATGACCCCTGGGTGTAATATGCTTGCTCTACCTAGCTCCTGATAATAACCAAGCTGCGGCATTCTGCACCAACTGGAGTCTCCGAGCTGACTTTGAGGGCAGACCCGTGCAGAATGCATGACAGTAGTCTAGTCTCAAGATCAATGTGGCATGCATTCACAGGGCTGGCTTGGCCGAGTCAAGGCAGGGAGTGGTCTTCTGAGCTACATGACAACGGAAGCATTTTTTTGCCGCTACATTGATTTGCTTCTCCAGCAGTAATGCCGGGTCCAGTAGAACCTCTCGGCTCCTACCCGAGCCAAAGGGTCAACAGAGCCCCATCAGTAGACAAGAGCAAGAGCCCAGTCCGGGGGTGGCCAAACTTGCTTAATGTAAGAGCCGCGTGGAATAAACGTCAGATATTTGAGAGCCACAAGGCATAAACGAATATATAACCTACATGTTTTTATTGGAAAATATGCAAATTTGCTTATTATTAACATTAAATGAGACTGCCAAAAATAAAAGCAAAAGCGATAGAAGATATTGGCAATGATATTTCACTTTAGATGGGGAGGGAGGGGAGAGAGAGAGAGAGAAAGAGAAAGAATGGGGGGAAGGAAGGAAGGAAGGAAGGAAGGAAGGAAGGAAGGAAGGAAGGAAGGAAGGAAGGAAGGAAGGAAGGAAGGAAGGAAGGAAGGGAGAGGTGGAAAAAAAGCAATGAGAAGGGAAGACCAGTCGGGGAGACCTGCCTCCCCTTTGCTTCCCCAGCCACCCTGCCGGGAGCCACACAATATGTGTGAAAGAGCCGCATGCGGCTCCTGAGCCACAGTTTGGCCACCCCTGGTCCAGTAGCACCTTAAAGACTAACCACATTTGTGGTAGGGTAGGAGCTCCCGTGAGTCACGGCTCACTACTTCAGATAACAACAGAGCCCCGTCAAGCGTAGGAAGCCCCAGTGTCCTTCCAACCAGGCTTACCTCTGCCTAGTTGGGATTCCATTTCAATTTGTGAACTGCCACAATTATGGAGAGGAACAAGAGCTGCTGAATGTTTCATTCTGGCGCACATCTTTGCTGGGTGCGACTGGCCCATTTGTTTGCTGGAAGGGCAGAGGTCGCGGCAGAGTGATTGAGGATGTATGGATCTACCTCTTTCGTGTCTTCCCGTTTTGCCCACTGTCATTCCTGGTGCTCCCGATTCATCTCTTTCTTTGGGGCCAGGGCAAAAACAGGGGCGGCTCTCTGGCCAAGCCACGCAAGTGCCTGTCTGGGGGCAGGGATGCCAGCTTCCAGGTGGGACCTGGGGATCCCATGGAATTACAGCTCAGCTCCAGCCTACGGAGATCAGTCCTCCTGGAGAAAATGGATGCTTTGGAGAATGGACTCTGTGGCATTGTGCCCTGTTGAAGTCCCCGTCCTCCCCGGGCTCCATCCCCAAACCTCCAGCAGTTTCTCAACTTGGATCTGGCAACCCTACACCCTCATCCTCTGCTGGTGGCCCAGGGGGACCTGGTAACCCTAAACAGCTGGCAAAATGAGAAGACACGAAAGTGGCAGATCCTTACATCCCTAATCTCTGCACTGTGTCAAGCTTGTGCCTCGCTGGTCATAGGCCATTTCCCATGTTCCATTCCATCAAGGGTTAACTCCTTTCCTCCTCTCTGGTTTTTTCCCCACTGCTTTCATTTCTGTGCATTCTTTTGGAGCGTGCCTGTGCTTCGCTGGCCTAGAGCTCATAGTGGTCGGCATGACTTTGCAGCATAGATAATATAACAGTTTTCAGGTGCTGGGGGCGGCCAGGGGGCTGAGCTTGAAGCTCTGGCGGGCTGTGTGAGAACTGACGATTGGGCACTGGGGGGCCCAGGGGTGGTCCCACATTCCGTATAAGTTCGGCCCTAGCCGGGGCCGACAGTTCCAACACGAACTCTGTGGCTGAGTTCAGACTGGCAGTTTGAAGCGGGAGCCAGTTGTGGCAAAAAAGCCCTGGAACAAACTGTTCCGGGTTTTCCCGGTCACACAGGGCTGACTGATGCGGGAGCATACCGGGAGGAGGCACGCAGGAGTGTTCAGACTGCTGGCCCCGGAGGTGCGGCTGTAAATGGCTTTTTCCTGGTAAATTGGCTGGATGCCTATGTGTGTATGAGCACATGAGCGCATGAGCACATATGCGCTCATACACACATAGGCATCTAGCCGATTTGGGGAGGATCCTGTTGCGCCGGCACCACATTGGGTGGTAGAGCGGAGCATGGCCAATCATATGCACCTTAAGTGGTAGAGTGGAGCACAGCCAATCATATGCGCCAATCATATGCGCCGGGAGCAACGCGGGTTGTTCCCGGCTTTTTGGCTGAGCATTCACACTTCTGGGAAGCAGAATGCAGCGGGATAAAGGCACTCTCTCGGATTTCCTACCACTTTCAACAGGTATCTTGTAAACACAGGAGTGAAGCGGAACAGCACAGGTTGCCTACGGGTGGGAAATGCCAGGCAGATGTGCCTGTGTGAACGCCCCCTTCAATCCGCTTGGGAAACGTGGCTGAAACGTGGCTCTAGCGGGGCAAACTGCCAGTCTGAACTCAGCATGTATATGCTTGGATGACCTGTAACCAGTGTTCCCGCTAAGCTGAGTTAGTGTGAGCTAGCTCACAGGTTTTTAGCCTCCGGCTCACACATTTTTGTCTTCGCTCAAGAAGGATGGCTCCGGAGCAAACTAATTTATGCAGGAGCCAGATCGCTCGCTCACAACTTGAATGCCAGTAGCTCACAAAGTAGAATTTTTGCTCACAAGTCTCCACTGCTTAGGGGGAGCATTGCCTGTAACTCTCGATAAACAAGTCCTGCTACCTCAGGAGTGTTGCTGCTTGGACCCAGCAGCAAAAAAATGAGCCGGGGCGGGGGGCTGGCAAGGCAACCCCGGGGGCAGCACAGTGAGAAGGGTGCTGATGCACCACAGGAGCTCAGCTTCCTGGCAGCCATTGGTGGCGGGGAATATGACTGGCTTCACCTCTCGGGTCTCCAGCGCTGGCAGCTCGTTCCACGCTAAGCCCCTGTGGCAGTGCCTTGGGCTTGATTTGGACCGGGCTAGTGGCAACAGATAGCTTGCTTAAAGTGACAGAATAGCTTGAACGGGCCCATGTGGAGCTTCCACCAACACTGAATGATGCACTTGCAATCAACATAAGATAATAAGAGAAGCCAATCTTGGATCAGGCCAGTGGCCCATCCAGTCCAACACTCTGTGTCACACAGTGGCCAAAACCCGGGTGCCATTAGGAGGTCTGCCAGCAGGGCCAGAACTGCAGAAGCCCTCCCACTGTGGCCCCCCAAGCACCAAGAATACAGAGCATCACTACCCCAGACATAAGAATATAAGGGAAGCCATGCTGGATCAGGCCAATTGTCCGTCCAGTCCAACACTCTGTGCCACACAGTGGCCCAAACCCAGGTTCCATCAGGAGGTCCACCAGTGGGGCCAGAACTCCAGAAGCCCTCCCACTGTTGCCACCCAAGTGCCAAGAATACAGAGCATTACTACACCAGACATAAGAACATAAGGGAAGCCATGCTGGTTCAGGCCAGTGGCCCAACACTCTGTGTCACGCAGTGGACCAAACCCAGGGGCCCTCAGGAGGTCCACCAGCAGGGCCATAACTTCAGAAGCCCCCCCACTCTTGCCCTCCAAGCACCAATAATACAGAGCATCACTGCCCCAGATGTAAGAACATAAGGGAAGCCATGTTGGATCAGGCCAATGGCCCATCCAGTCCAACACTCGATGTGTCACACAGTGGCCCAAACCCAGCTGCCATCAGGAGGTTCACCAGCGGTGCCAGAACTCCAGAAGCCCTTCCACTGCTGCCCGCCCCAAGCACCAAGAAAACAGAGCATCCCTGCCCCAGACAGAGAGTTCCGTCTATACCTTGTGGCTCATAGCCACTGAGGAACCTCTGCTCCATCTAGTTATCCAATCCCCTCTTGCAGCTATGCTTGTAGCTGCCACCACTTCCTGCAGCAGTGAATTCCACGTGTTCGTTACTCTTGCAACGCTGGATTTTGCCCTATGACATGGCGAAATCCACTTGCATTGGAAATGCATTGAAAGTGGTTTGAAAGGCGTGTCATTCGGCATGCGTGAAAGCGCCACTGGCTCGCTCGCTCTTCAAGGGGCCTGAACGGGAGTATGCGATTCAGAGAGGCACAGTGACAGCCTCCTGGGCAGGTGACTGTTTTGCAAAGGATTCTCATATTATTTGATTAATTATTCCTCTTGGCACGCAGGCCGGGAGTGACTGTTCCGTGCTTTCCCTTGGGTAGGAATTTTCAGAGGCCTTTTCCTTAACCCATCCAATTTCCACGGGCTAATATTTTATTCAGAAGCAAACAAGCATACGTGACATTCGGCAGCCCGCGACTGTAATAAAGGATTGTTGCTCAGATTGTGTGCTACTTGATGTCTAATTACCGTTAATTCATATTGCGGGAAAACGAGCCGCACTAAGCAATTGCAAATTAATGCCCCCTGAGTTGTACACATAACTCATCCATTGTTATTAGAATTCTGTTACGGCAGTGTTGGCGTAGTTGAGATGTAATTCGTGCCGCACGGACGTAGTAATTTGCAGGTACCACAACCCTTTGCTGCAGCTTAGTTGTGGTCAATGCACAGTGATTGGGAATGGGTTTGCTCTCTTCCCCCGCCCCTCCCAACACACCCCAGAATTGGTGGATGCAGATGTGACTCAAAAGCAAATTCCTTGAGCTTACTCACTTGTCTGCAATTCAGTGATTTGGGGAGGGGGAGAAAGGATTAGAATTCCTGAGCCACCATTCTGAAAGGAGGAAGGTACGTATGTACAGGGAAGAAAACACAAGGATTAGTACCGGGCTGAGGGGGGGGCGTGGTGGACAGAAATGAAACAAAAGACAGCCAGCCAGCAAGCAAGCAGAAATGGCTTCATTCTAGAAGAAGAAGAGGAGGAGGAGGAGGAGATTGGATTTATACCCCACCCTTCACTGCCCGAGGGAGTCTCAGAATAGCTTGCAATCTCCTTTCCCTTCCCCTGCCCACGACGGGCACCCTGTGAGGCAGGTGGGGCAGAGAGAGCTCTTTTGAGGACTGCTCTTGAGAGAACATCTCTGAATGAACTTGTAACTGATCCAAGGTCACACCAGCAGCTGCATGTGGGGGCGTGGGGAATCAAACCCGGTTCTCCCAGATTAGAGTCCATGCTCCTAAACCACTACACCAAACTGGCTCTAACACTAAAATTGCATGGGATTATGCCAGGTGATCCCATCCAGTGCTTGAAACTGGCTTTTAATGTAGACGTGCCCTAGCTGACAGAATTGTGACGTCATCTACATATGATGTAGTCATGTGTGTGTGTCTAAATATTGTACCTTTGTAATGTTTAATCCGTGCATGCATTAGTAACATGGGGAGGGGAAGATGCCAATGAAATGAAGGCACTGAAAGGTGCTGTATTTGTTCTTCCTCTTGAATTATTTCCAGAGATTCTCCTAGCTGAAGGAGAATTAAGGAGGAGTGGGACTCTTTAGGGTTGCCAACAACCTGGTGGGGCCAGGAAATCTCCCGGAATTACAACTGTGGTCTTGTAACTACAGAGATCAGTTGCCCTGGAGAAAATGGTTACTCTTGGAGGATGGATTCTCTGGCTGAACTCTGCCCTCCGCAGAGTCCACCTCCCCAAATCTCCAGGAGTTTCCTCAATCCGGAGTTAGCAACCCTAGGACTGCTAAAGTAACACAGCGAGGAAATCCACTCATCCCTAGACAAGTTACAGCATTTATCCGAACCTCCCCAAGAAGCTGCCATAAACTCAGTATTAACGAATTTGTCATGCAGGCTTGCATAAAGGCCTGTTGGAATAAAAAGTTCTGAAGCAGGCTCCTGAAAGGTTGACAGGAACAGACATGACAAGTTTCCATGGGGATGGTATTACACAAAGGGAGCCATCTCGGATAAAGCCCTGTGCTTCACAATGGCTGTTCTGCTTCCAGATGGCCATGGAAGGGCAAGCTCTCGCATGATGACTGAGCATAAGAACATAAGAGAAGCCAATGTTGGAGCAGACCAATGGCCCATCCAGTCCAACACTCCATGTCACACAGTGGCCAGAAATACCTGGTGCCATCAGGAGGTCCAGCAGTGGGGCCAGGACACTAGAAGCCCTCCCACTGTTGCCCCCCCCTCCAAGCACCAAGAAGAAGAAGAAGAGATTGGATTTATACTCCGCCCTTCACTTGGAGTCTCAGAGTGGTTTACAAACTCCTTTCTCTTCCCCTCCCCACAACAGACACCCTGTGAGGTAGGTGGGTCTGAGAGAGCTCTGACAGAAACTGCTTTTTCAAGGACAGCTGTGCCAGAGCTTGTGACTGACCCAAGGTCACATCAGCAGGTGAAAGTGGAGGAGTGGGGAATCAAACCCGGTTCTCCCAGATTAGAGTCCACACACTTAACCACTACACCATACAGAGCATCACTTGCCCCAGACCGAGAGCTCCTATCAATACCTTGTGGCTAATAGCCACCGATGGACCTCTGTTCCAGATGTTTATCCAATTCCCTCTTGAGGCCGTCCATGCTTGTAGCCACCGCCACCTCCTGTGGCAGTGAATTCCATGTGTTAATCACTCTTTGGGTGAAGAAGGACTTCCTTTTCTCCGGTCTAACCTGACTGCTCAGCAATTTCATTGAGTGCCCATGAGTTCTTGTATTGTGAAGAACTCATGGAGGGGGAACCTCATACAGGAGAAGAATAGGGTTGACAGTTCCAGATTGGGAAATACCGATAGGTTTTGTGGGTGGAGCCTGGGGAGGGCGGGGTTTGGGGAAGGGAGGGACTTCACGGGGCACAATGCCATAGTCCACCTTCCAGAGCGGCCATTTTCTCCAGGTGAGCTGATCTCTGTAGTCTGGAAACCAGTTGTAATTCCAGGGGATCTCCAGGCCCCACCTGGAGGCTGGCAACCCTAGAAAAAGTTTCTGAAGAAGACAACATAAGTGAAAGGTACAGTATTTTTGCACACATGACCACATGAGGTTGGTGCTCTTTAGCTTGAAGAAACGACGGGTGACATGATCAAGGTTTATAAGATTACGCATGGGATTGAGCAGGTAGAGAAAGAGGTACTTTTCTCCCTTTCTCACAATACAAGAACTCGTGGGCACTCCATGAAATTACTGAGCAGTCGGGTTAGAATGGATAAAAGGAAGTCCTTCTCCACCCAAAGAGTGATTAACACTTGGAATTCCCTGCCACAGGAGGTGGTGGCTACAAGCATGGATGGCTTCAAGAGGGAATTAGATATGGAGCAGAGGTCCATCAGTGGCTATTAGCCACAAGGTATAGATAGCAACTCTCAGTCTGGGGCAAGTGATGCTCTGTATTCTTGGGGGGGGGAAACAGTGGGAGGGCTTCTAGTGTCCTGGCCCCACTGCTGGACCTCCTGATGGCACCTGGTCTTTTTGGCCACTGTGTGACAGAGTGTTGGACTGGATGGGCCATTGGCCTGACCCAACACTGGCTTCTCTTATGTTCTTATGTTAAATGCTTCGGAGTCCTGAAAACTGCAACACAGATGTCGGTGCTTGTGTCGCTGTTGTTTTTCCCAGGCCCCGAAGAGTTTTCCAGGCGAAGAACAAACCGGGATTAGGGATGGTGTGTTCCGATCTGTGTGTAGAATCTCTGAGCTCTGAAAAGTTAACACCATGTGGCACTTCCCCCCCTCCCTTTTCTTTTTAGGCCAGTTTCTCCGTCAAGGGGAGATATTTTGGGAAAACACCAACTGCTCCACCAAATGCCGTTGCCTGGATTTCAACAACGAAATCTTCTGCCAGGAGATGCCCTGCGGGCCGTATGAGCTCTGCGAGATGAAGGACAGGTTCCACCAGTGCGTGCCAGTGGAGAGCAGCACATGTGTGGTCTTCGGGGACCCCCACTATCACACTTTCGACGGGTTCCTCTTCCACTTCCAGGGCTCTTGCTCCTACCTCCTCGCCCGGCAGTGCTGGCCGGGATCCAGCCTGCCTTTCTTCAGCGTGGAAGCCAAGAATGAGAATCGGGGCGCTTCTGCTGTCTCTTGGCTGAAGGACGTGGCCGTGGAGGTTTATTCGCACAAGATAATCATCCCCAAAGGCAGCTTTGGGAAAATAATGGTGAGGTTCGATGGCTACCTTGTTTATTTGTTAGCTTAGAGCAGGGGTCTCCCCACCCTTTGTGAGCTGGGGACCACCTTTGGAGTTTCGACAATAGGGCGGCAGGTGCATCCACAAAATGCCTGCCACAAGAGGTGGAGCTGGCCACAAAGTATCAGGGAGAGAGGTCATGTATAACTCTAATGTCTGGAAGAAGTTCTTTACGAGGATGTCTTTCAAAATGAACATATTGTTTAAAGATATTTTCTTGCATACATGGAGCTTACCTTCAATCGTGCAATGGGTGGGAGGGGCCGTGGCTCAGTGGTAGAGCCTCTACTTGGCACGCAGAAGGTCCCAGGTTCAATCCCCAGCATCCCCAGTTCAAAGGACCAGGCAGTAGATGATGTGAAGGACCGTGACCTGAGACCCTGGCTCAGTGGCAGAGCATCTGCTTGGCATGCAGAAGGTCCCACATTCAATCCCCGGTATCTCTAGTTGAAAGGACCAGGCAGGAGGTGATGGGAAAGACCTCAGTGGTTCAGTGGTAGAGCATCTGCTTGGCGTGCAGAAGGTCCCACATTCAATCCCCGGTATCTCTAGTTGAAAGGACCAGGCAGGAGGTGATGGGAAAGACCTCAGTGGTTCAGTGGTAGAGCATCTGCTTGGCATGCAGAAGGTCCCGGTTTCAATCCCCAGCATCTCCAGTTGAAGGATCAGGAACTAGGTATTCTGAAAGGTCTCCATCTGAGACCCTGGAGAGCCACTGCCACTGTGAGTAGACAATGCTGACCTTGATGGACCAAGGGTCTGACTTGGTAGAAGGCGGCCTCATGTGCCGTGGTGGCAGCTGCTGCTGCTGAAGCAACGTTTTCAAAATCTGCACCGCCTCTCAGAAGCCCAACTAAGCAAAAGCCCCACATGGCCTGCCTGCTTTTCAAAAACACTTGGCGGGCGCCAAACAATGCTCCCTGTAAGCTGCGGAGTCTTGTGAGCAAAGATTCTACATTGTGAGCTACTGGCATTAAAGTTGTGAGCAAGCGAGTTGGCTACTGCATAAATCAGACTGCTGTGGAGCCATCCTTCCTGAGTGAAGTCAAAAATGTGTGAGCTAGAGGCTAAAAAACTGTGAGCTAGCTCACACAAACTCAGCTCAGAGGGAACACTGGGGCCAAGAAAGGTGTTGGCGGGCCCCGTTCCACCTACAGGCAACCCTTGCTGGGACCCCTGGCTTAGAGTTTGGTTTGTGTTGCAGAAGGAAAAGGGTTGCTAATTCCAGGTTGGGAACAACCTGGAGATCTGGGGGTGGAGCCACAGGAGGGCGGGGTCTGGGGAGGGAAGAGTCCTCAGCAGAATATAAGGCCACAGAGCTGACCCTCCAAAGCAGCCATTTTCTCCAGGGGAACTGATCTCTGGAGAGGAGTTGTAATTCTGGGAGATTCCAGGCCCCACTTGTGGCATGCAGCCCCATGTAGGAATAAAGTCCATGTGAGGCTTGTTCCTATAGGGAAGGAACAGAAGTCCTTTATCATGAAGGAGCTCCGTACTGGGAGAGAAAGGGAGAGAAAGTGTTCTAACTATCTAGGCTAGGATGGAGATTGATTCTAGATAGGACATCTTGCCCTCATGGCAGTTACTGAGAAAAGCAGAAAGAGGAGGTAGCCAGAAGGAGGGGTGGCCCTGAGAGCAGCATTGTACTGATGTAGCTTCCCCAGGAGGCACGGACTAGGGTCCAGCAAAGCAGGTCACAAGCAAGGTTGCAGAGAGAAACCCAAGTCCAGTCCAGAGAGCAGGTTTACCAAAGTCCAGTCTAGGGTCAAGGAGTTCCAGGCAGCAAGTCCAGTCCGAGGTCAGGGTTTCCAGAAAAGCTGGTTGTCAGGTCCAGTCTTGAAGTTCATGGTTGCAGAGGTCCCATGGCTGCAAGGTTGGTGGCTCAGTAGCAAGATGTACTTGTTGCGTCCACAAACTGCTGCTTCTACCGGCTGAATTTATAGCCAAGTGTTAACAAGCTAAACTCCCAGCCAATTCCTTGGCAGTCATCCTGAAACTAATCATTTATCTCTTCAACTGGCAGCTGATGATGGGCCATGAGCCGCACACTTCTTTCCTTTCTTGCAACTCTAAGCATCTCTGACAGCATCGGAACTGCAAGGGTGTGGGTGATCTAGTTGGGCTGGGAGTGGCTACTGAGGCCTTATTTACTGCTTCAGAGCTACAAGGCATTGGCTTGGTTTCAGCTGTAGGCTGTGACTCCTGATCAGCCAGTAACCTGATCTCTTGTTCTTCTCCTTCTGGTTCAGAGCCAGCTCTAGCTGGCTGTTCAGTTACCAGCTGAGGGCTAGCAGGTAGCTCTTCATCTGAAAAATCTGAGCCATCACTCAGCACAGACTGACTTATGACAAGCATTCTGGGTAAATGGAGAGACAGCAGGAGAGCAGACAAGAGGAAGAACACAGGAAACTGATCCTTCTAGCTTGCTAGCTCTACTGTCACCTCTGAAAAGTACTGTTGTGTTCTATACAAAAGAACATTGCCCAGTCCTTCACTTCTGACATATTTCAGGAGTCTTTCTTCATTTACTTAACATCAGGGCTGAGCAAAAGTGGAATCGGTTGCTTTTTGCAAACATTTTCAGCTGCAGAAAAAAATCTGGATGCCTTGTGGGAATTTGGGGGAGCAAACTGTAAACCCATAAAGAATGAGACCAATAAAGAACGTAGTGAATGTAGGCCCATCAGGAACGAGGGCAGTGCTTCCTGACCAGCTTCTTGGTCTCCCAGAGACATCATCATGTACTTACTGAACAGTGCCGTGGTATCGTCTTATTTACTAGACGATCACTGATTGGCTGGGATCATACCTGGGGGAGGAAGAAAAGAAAGTTAAAGCTTTAAAAACTGCTGAAGCAGCTGCTATTTGCGAAAACAGTGTCAGTGAATAGGCTTGGGGAAAAGGCAACCGTTCTGATAATTAAGCCCCTTAATATTTAGCCCTGCCAAAAGCTCTATTTTGGACCTGAAAATAGAAACAGAGAGACATTCAGCCAAGTGTTATTGAAGACTTAAGACCTCGAAGAGCAAAGCTCTAATCCGATGTAGCGTTTCTAAGACAACAAAAGCTGCTGCTCCCCTCCCCATGTTTAAAATACAATAAAATAAATACAATCTTATTATTAATTAATGATTAATTAATATTAATATCTTAATGATTAAATAATTAAAATACAATAAGTTGAAGAAATGTGTCATTTGGCTCCACTGACGGTTCTTCTGAGGCTCCTCTCAGTAATTCCGGTGATATCCTGTCTAGCTTATTATTTTATATTAAAATATCTATCCATGTAATCTTCACCCTGCCAGAGAGGCTGAGCCAAGGCTTATGATCAGAACACTACAGAGCAGCTGCTTCATCGTGCCCTTCAGAAAAGGATGACCAGCTAGCGCTCCTGGGGTCCAGAAACACATTTCCTTTTTCCTAACGGCCATACCCCCAAAATGCTTTATTGATTGATTTATTGATGTGTTTATTTCATTAATTTAATTTTTATCCCGCCCTCCCCGCAAACGGGCTCAGGGTGGGTTACAAGGTCAGACAATCCCAACAACAATAGCTAAATGATTAAAACAATAATTTAAAACAATCATAAAAACAGCAATCAAGCTTCATGTTGCTGTGCTCAGTTCAGGCTGATTGTAAAGCCAGCGATTTCGGTAGGGGAGGCCAGAGATGGATTTTGGATGTTCTCAAGTTGGAAGAAATGCAGATTCCACACTTCAGTGTTGTGTCTCTGTGGGATCTGCATGCAATGTGTAAATGTGTCGTATGTGTGTGCGTGTGATGCAATCATCTAACTGGAGTGCTTCACGATGAGGCTGTGATGTTTCCAGTTTACTGTCTGGGGAGTATTGGCTCCTTCCGACCCCAACCACAGAAATGACTGTCTCTTGTTTCAAATACTGAGATTCAGCTGGAGCTTTTCAAACATATCCCAGATTGTTAGGATTATCTCCATAGTTGCTCACTTCCTGGTTTGCATACAAGTCAAGGCAGCGGGAGGTTTTGTTGCCCTGAGTTGAAACCTTCCCTACCCATCTGCATGAAGCAAGCTGGGTGACCTTGGGTCAGTTACAAGTTCTCTCAGAGCTGTTCTCTCACCAGCAGTTCTCAAAAGAGCTCTCTCAGCCCCACCGACCTCACAGGGTGTCTTTTGTGGAGAGGGGAAGGGAAAGGAGGTTGCAGGATGCTCTGAGACTCCTTTGGGTAGTGAAGGGTGGGGTATAAATCCAATCTCCTCCTCCTCCTCTTCTTCTTCTTCATCCTCCTCTTCCTCTCTTTGGAGCTCACTGGAGCCAGTCCCTGTCTGTTTCACTCACAGATGTTTGGGAGGATAAACTATAGGAAGGGTTTGAGCCATGTAAGCTGTCCCGCGCTCTTGGGAGAAAGGACAGGAATAAAAATAACACGCACACGTTTCAGCTGTTTCCATGTGGCTTGATTCCCCCTCCCCTTCCTCTTAACAAGCGGCAATTTGTTCCTCTCTTGCAGGTGGACGACTTGGTCATGTCTTTACCTGTTTTCTTGGAACTGGGGGCAATAAAAATCTACCAGAGCGGTTTGTCAACAGCAGTAGAAACTGACTTTGGCCTTTTGGTGACTTACGACGGAGAGCATTATGCCGCTGTTTCTGTTCCGGGTTCCTACATCAATGGTACCTGTGGGCTCTGCGGGAACTATAACAAGAACCCGGAGGACGACGTCTTGCGCTCGGATGGGAAACTGGCCACGTCCGTGCTGGATCTGGGAGACAGCTGGCGCGTCTACCATCCCGAATGGAAGTGTTCGTCGGGCTGCTTGGATAACTGCAGCTTTTGCGATGCCGCGATGGAATCTCTCTATTTTGACTCGGACCACTGTGGCTTCATCAATAAGACCGGAGGTCCCCTGTGGGAATGCGGCGCCATCGTCGACCCCACCGCTTTTGTCCACAGCTGCGTCTACGACTTGTGCAGCATCCGAGACAACGGCACGGGAGGACTCTGCCAAGCCATTCAAGCTTATGCCTTGGTCTGCCAAGCCCTCGGGATCCCCATTGGAGACTGGAGAGCGCAAACAGGATGTGGTGAGTGTCACCCCTTTGTGGCCGAAACGCAGAAGGGTACGAACCTCACAGAAATTCGCCCAAGTGCTCGACTGCTGAGCCCATCAAAGCATCTCAGGGTTTCCATTTCATGGCTCGGTTCCTGCGTCCGTCCCCGACTTGGTAACTGGCATGTGTCTGAGGATCTTTCGAGCTGTGCATCAAGATCTCTTGGCACGGGGGAAGGGAGAGATTTGCCAGTCTGACTGGGAGGCAGGCTGGTGGGGGGAAGATACTTGAACTCTGCCAAAGTTGTGTTGCTGGCTTGAAGGAACGGGGTTGAACTGGCAGCTTTGGGCATTCGTAGCAAAAATCTCTCTTGTTGGAGAAAGGATGTGCCAAGTTGCCAGGTGGACTTGCCCAGACTTTGGAAACACCCCCCAGATCCTGGAAACTTCCCTAAACTCTGCAGTAATGCTTTAAGTTTACATTGGTGGGCAGGTGTATGTAACAGGATGGTTGCATAGCTGGATGTTCAAATATGTCTTTGTGCAAGCATCTTAGAATGGGGGGGGAGGTAGTATAAGATGAAGAAGAATAGATTGGATTTATACCCTGCCCTTCGCTACCCAAAGGAGTCTCAGAGCGGCTTACAAACCCCTTTCCCTTCCCCTCCCCACAACAGACACCCTGTGAAGTAGATGGGGCTGAGAACTCTCTTTTGAGAACTGCTCTTTAGAGAACAGCTTTGAAAAAACTTATGACTGACCCAAGGTCACACCAGCAGCTGCATGTGGAGAAGTGGGGAATCAAACATGGTTCTCCCAGATTGGAGTCCACACTTCTAGCCACTACATCAAGCTGCCCATCACTTTATAGGTATTGCTCTCCCATTCACAAGCAGTCTCTTCTCCTTTTCCTTTTCAGGTTTTCTTTAAGGAGTGAAACTCATTAGGCCACAGACAGCCTGCTATCTAGTCCAGTCGATTTCACTACTTTATTGCTCTTGTACAGGTTTTAGGGAAGCAGCTTCAATTAACTGAGTGGGCTCTCTTCCCAAAAGGAAGGCACCCCCCTCTTTCTGCTAATTATATAAATGTATTGCAAGGTCCCCAGACTTTCTGAGCCTGCAGGCACCCTTGGAATGCTGACATAGTATGGTGAGCACAGCCACAAAATGGCTGACGCAGAATGGCTGACGCAGCTGACCTTCACAGTGAAGATCTTTGTGCTTTGGTGGCAGCTGCTACTGGAGTGTCCCTGCTCCGAGGCTAGCCAGAGGAAAACCCCACTGTAGGTGCGTGATCAATGCCAGTCTTACTTCGACTCAGTCATTTTATTTTACTCTTCATGCATTCAGAGGCTGAGTTCAGACGGGCAGTTTGCCCCGAGAGAGGCGCGTTTCAGCAGCATTTCACGAGCAGATTAAAGGGGACGTTCACACAGCGTTCCCCAGCCGTACTCAACCTGTCTTGTAACGCTTCGTTCCCAAGTTTAAAAGATACCTGTTAAAAGTGGTATCAAATCCCGGAAAGCATGTCTATCCCATGTATACCCCGCACCAACATAGTGTGAATGCTAAAATCCACAATTTTGATTGAGTGCTCATGCACATATGCGCTCATGCGCATAAGTGCATATCTCGAGATTGGTGAAACAGAAAGCCGTGCCTTACAGCCGCGCCTTCCGGCCAACAGTGTGAACGCTCCCTCACGCCTCCTCCCCGGTATGCTCCCGCATCAATCGGTGCAGTGTGACCGGGAAAACCCGGAACAGTTTGTTCCGGGGCTTTTTTGCCACGACTCGCTCCAGCTTCAAACTGCCAATCTGAACTCGGCCAGAAGATCATTAACTCATGACCCAGCTGGTGAATGAGTGACAGAGTTCCTCTTTAATGATAAGAGTCCATCTGTACGACCCAGGTGAAAAAGAGATGATTGCGTGCATCCCTGTTGCCGCTACTGAACTCTAACAAAGGATGGGAAAAGGCAAATAAAAACTTTGGCGGGCTTGCTAGCTACGTGGAAGGGGACCTATGTGTAACCAATAAGGAAGGTTATCTCAGAACATCTGTCCTAAGGGGTTAATGAACTACAGTTCCCATCATGCATTATCTTACAGGTAAAGGACTTGTTTCCATATACAAACTGCTTGCTATCAATGCTCCCACTAAGCCACTGGCTCCCAAAGTGGGCAATACCACCCCTGGAACAATCCAGGTGCAGATCCACAAACTGCATCTTTCTGTCCACTTCTTCAAGGTAGATAGATGTCCAGGGGGGCGCTGAGTAATTTTTTTCCTGAAACGGGGACAGTAAGCCAAATAAGTTTGGGAACCTCTGCTCTAAGCTGTGGAATCTTGCAAGCAAAAATTCTACTTTGAGAGCTACCAGAATTATAGCTATGAGTGAGCGATTTGGCTGCTGCATAAATTAGTTGGCTCCGGAACCATCCTTCCTGAGCAAAGACAAAAATGGGTGAGCCGGAGGCTAAAAAACTGAGCTAGCTCACACTGACGCAGCTTAGAGGGAACACTGCTTGCTATGCTTACTACATACCCTGCTAGGGCAGCACCCAGACTAACATTTTTAAAAATAATCTGCACAGCCAATCAGAATCCTTGCTGGGGAAAAGACCCACCTGGCCCTACCCACTTTGTAAAAAAAACCTTGGTGGGCACCAGGGAAGGTGTTTCCAGGCACCAGGGAGCACCACGTCAGGACCCTGATGTATTGGACCACTCAGACAGGATCACCAGCAGGGCTCTCTTTGTAGCAGGAACTCCTTTGCATATTAGGCGACACACACCCTAATGTAGCCAATCCTCCAAGAGCTTACAGTAGCCCCTGTAAGAATTGCTCCGTAAACTCTTGAAGGATTGGCTACATTAGGGGTATGTTGCCTGATATGCAAAGGAGTTCCTGCTACAAAAAGAGCCCTGATCACCAGTGAAGACAGAGTCATTCCTTTTGCTCCACACTCAGATGCTGAAAACACACTGCATAAAATTGGGTGTTTGTTTTTTTTTAAACCCAAGCTTCCCACTTTGCCAAAGGAAAAGCTATGGCTCTCTTTCCCGTGATGCAAAGCAAACTATCTCTTTGTTTGATTGAAATCCCCACTTTCATTGCCTTGAGTTTAATTCAGAGAGTGGTACATAAATAATCATCTCTGAGAGAGGGCAAAGTAGTCTTGTCTTGCTGGAGCAGGTGAAGAACTGGGCAGCCTTGGCTAGCCTCTTTTTCAGGAACCAGGGAGGATGGTGAGGCACTCCAAAGGGATCTGTCGAGGATGGGTGAGTGGGCATCACCTTGGCAAATGGGGTTTCATTGTGGCCAAGTGCAAAGTGATGAACATTGGAGCCAAAAATCCTAAATATAAATACACATTGATGGGGTCTGAACTGGCAGAGATAGACCAAGAGAGAGATCTTGGAGTCATCGTAGATAACTCAATGAAAATGTCTAGACAGTGTGTAACTGCAATAAAAAAGGCCAACGCTATGCTGGGAAGGGAACTGAAAACAAATCAGTCAGTATCATAATGCCCCTGTATAAGTCAATGATGCGACCTCATTTGGAGTACTGTGTACAGTTCTGGTCACCACACCTCAAAAAGGATAATATAGCTTTGGAAAAAGTGCAGAAAAGGGCAACTAGAGTGACAAAAGGGTTGGAACACTTTCCCTATGAAGAAAGGTTAAAATGCTTGGGGCTCTTTAGCTTGGAGAAACGATGGCTGAGGGGTGACATGATCGAGGTTTATAAGATTATGCATGGGATAGAGCAGGTAGAGAAAGAAGTACTTTTCTCCCTTTCTCACAATACAAGAACTCGTGGGCACGCAATGAAATTGCTGAGCAGTCGGGTTAAAATGGATAAAAGGAAGTCCTTCTTCACCCAAAGAGTGATTAATACACGGAATTCACTTCCACAGGAGATGGTGGCGGCTACAGGCATGGATGGCTTCAAGAGGGAATTGGATAAAACATATGGAGCAGAAATCCATCAGTGGCTATTAGCCACAAAGTATAGAACTCTCCGTTTGGGGCGAGTGATGCTCTGTATTCTTGGTGCTTGGGGGGGGTCAACAGTGGGAGGGCTTCTTGTGTCCTGGCCCCACTGCTGGACCTCCTGATGGCACTTGGTCTTTTTGGCCACTGTGTGACAGAGTGTTGGACTGGATGGGCCATTGGCCAGATCCAACATTGGCTTCTCTGATGTTCTTATGTTCTTAGGAAGTGTCGTTGGTGGAAAGCAGCTACTGGTCCAGTGTCTGAAAGCAGGAAGCGCTCTCTCCCGCTCTAGAGCAGGTTTATACCAAGTCTGTGCTTCTGCAGCACTGCTTGCCACAACCTTGATAGCCCAGGCTAGCCCGATCTCGTCAAATCTTGAAAGCAAAACAGGGTCGGCCCTGGTTCATATTTGGATGGGAGACCTCCAAGGAAGTCCAGGCAATGGCAAACCACCTCTTGCTTTGAAAGCCCTGAGGCAGGGGTGTCAAACATGCGGCCCGGGGGCTGGATCAGGCCCCCGCAGGGCTTCCGTCAGGCCCGCAGTGGAACTGGCTGTCTTCTGCTTCTTCTTCCAGTTCTGCTGCTGCTGTGTCATCATAGGTTTGCAGCTTACGGATACACACCTGAACAGCATACTCAGGATTGCAACAGCACAGGCATTTTGATGCAATAATTCAGAGCAAGAGGTGTCAGTTATCGGACACTGTTAAATAAACAAAATATTGCAAGAGTGCTAACGTTTTAAGCATGTTTTTATTTGAAGTTAAAAAAAACCCTTTGTGTTTGTGTCCTTTATAAAGTTGATATCTTCGCTACCTGGCATTGCATTTTATGACCCACACGGCCCGGCCCAACCAGGTCTCATTTATGTCAGATCCAGCCCTCACAGCAAATGAGTTCGACACCCCTGCCTCTAAGGGGTCACCATAAATCAGTTACAACTTGATGGTACTTAATTATTATGGTTAGGTATGGTTGCTTTGCCCTGCTGGATCGCCCAGGCCAGCTGAATCTTGTCAGGTCTCAGAAGCTAAGCAGGGTTGGCCCTGGTTACTACTTGGAGGGGAGACCACTTCTGAATGTCTCCTGTGCCTTGAAAACTCTATCAGGCCGCCCTAAGTCATCTGTGACTTGACAAAAGAAAAAATAATAATAATGCATATGGTCCTCTACAGGGTGACTTGAGCAAAACAGGTTCCTGCCCCAAGGAGCTTACAGTTGGAAGTTACGCTATCATTATGGCGGACAGGGGGAGGTTAACACAAGGAAGTGGAGGAAGCAAATGAACTGCCACTGGCTTAGGTGAAGGGAAAAGGAGAATTAGGTAAATCTCTTGGAAGATAAGAGTTTAAACAAATGGAACTTCCATGCTCATGGCAGTATACCTGGGAGCACACGGGTGCTTGGGCCGAACAGCAGCGGAGGCGTTTGTTCCCAGCCTGTGAGCTTTCCAGAGGCACCTGGCTGTTGGAAACAGGCTGATGGACTAGATGGTGCTTTGGTCTGATCCGGCAGGGCTGCTCTTTTGTAAAACAAGGGGAGAGGCAAGGTTACCAAGGGATGATAGCGTGCCAATACATACTGAGACTTGATGATGGGGAGTCTTTTAAAAAGTGGATTTCTTTTCTGAGTGATATTTGTGGTTTCCAGGGCCTTTAAAAATACACACACATTGTTGAACCATTAAGGAGACAAAATAAAATAAAAAGCATTATGAGATTGAGCAGAAAAGCCAGAAGTGCCCAGATTCAAACGGGCATTGTTCCCGTGAAAGGTGATTCATCCCTTGCCGGTCTACAATCCAAGAAGGACAAAAGGACACTTGAAAGTAACTAAGGGGGGGAGAGAGCAAAGGAGAAGCCGAAGCGAAACCCTTTTTAGCTTGTTGCTCCCCTCCCTGGGTGGAATTCGATGCGAAGTGGAATTTAAGTGCCCTGTTCAAGGGAGAGCCGGCGTGATTTACGGCTGACATTTCGGGCTGCGATAAATCAAGCGCATCCGAGCTGCTTTCTCCGTCTGCGGCTTGCTCTTTGCCTGCGTCACCCACCAGCTTCATGCTTGCCTGAGTTGCCAGGCTAAATCGAGGACCCCTTTACTTGTGCCTTCCTCTGGCACTGGAGCAGGGGGCTACGATGCTTTGCTACCTAGAGAGCTGTCTTGAGCAACTACCTATCCGGGGTAACTTTTCTGAATTTTGGAGCCCAGCAGAATCTGCTCCGCCTATGATCACATCACTGTAAGGGCTTTTGGATTCCATTTTTTTTAAAATAAAAATGTCTCTGCCCTGAGGAGACTGCAGTCAAAGGCCATGATGCCCGCCAGTTTGGTGTAGTGGTTAAGTGCGTGGACTCTAATCTGGGAGAACCGGGTTTGATTCCCCTCTCCTCCACTTACAGCTGCTGGGTGACCTTGGGCAAGCCATAGTTCTGATAAGAGCTGTCCTTGAAAGAGCAGTTTCTTTCAGAGCTCTCTCAGCCCCACCTACCTCACGGGGTGTCTGTTGTGGGGAGGGGAAAGGAAAGGAGTCTGTAAATCACTCTGAGACTCCGAGTGAAGGGCAGGGTATAAATCCAATCTCCTCCTCCTCCGCCTCCTCCTCCTCCTCCTCCTCCTCCTCCTCCTCCTCCTCCTCCTCCTCCTCTTCTTCTTCTTCTTCTTCTTCTTCTTCTTCTTCTTCTTCTTCTTCTTCTTCTTCTTCTTCTTCTTCTTCTTCTTCTTCTTCTTCTTCTTCTTCTTCTTCTTCCTGGTTCCCACTAAGTGTTTTTAGAAAGTAGACAGGGCCAGTTTTTTCTCCAGCAAGGCTTCTTTTTGCCCACAAGGCTTCTTATTAGCCATTGCAGGTTCGGTTGGCTGTGCAGATTTTTTAAAAATATTGTTTTGGCAGCAGCTGCCACCACAGCACTAAAGATGACTGTCTGAAGATAAGTGATGGCAGCCATTTTGCGGCTGCACCTACCACTCTGTGCCAGAATCCCAAAAGTGCCAGCAGGCTCAAAAAGCTTGGGGACCCCTGTGCCGAGGCCTGGTTCACACATCCTGGAGACTGAAGCAGCAGAATGCTGAGGTGGTAGAAGGGACTTCAAGTTGCAGGCGGAGCATCACGAAGGCTACCCCCGATCTTGTCACATCTTGGAAGCTAAGTAGGGTTGGCCCTGGTTAGTATTTGAGTGGGAGACCACCGAGGAAGTCCAGGCTTCCAACGCAGAAGCAGACAATGGCTACCCACCTCTGAATGTCCCTCGCCTTGAAAACCCCACCAAGAGTTGGCCTAAGTTGATTGTGACTTTTTTTTTTTATAAAAACCCTCCTAAAGAGGAGAGAATTTTATTGCTTTTTATAATAAGAAAAAGGTAGGGTATATAGGTGGATTAAGAAAAGGATTGAGTGAATTTTTCTGTTAAAGGATTAGTTTCAGTTAATAAAAATACCGTTTTAGGCAACCACCATGGTTGGAAGGTCTTCTTTTCACATTTCAAAAGTCCAAAATAACTCTGTTAGTAAGTTAGTAAAGTCCCTTGGGGTTAGTTATTAATCAGCTCCTTTCTGACGTTTCACGAACAGCTATTTCTTATATTGTCTTCTTTTTGTGTCTCTCAAATTGTAAGATGGGCCCTCTTTAGCCTTCACGTCTCCCGCTCCAGCACCTCCCTCCTCTGGGTCGCTGTCCTCTTCGCTGGTTGATTCCGACCAAATTGCGAGTGCTGCATCTTCCTCTGTACTGGCGTGTCTCTTCAGAAATTCTTGTGCTTTGAAGACGGAGTCAATCTTCTCTCTTTTATCCTTATACTTATACACCAGCCCTTCGGGGAAGATCCATTTATAAACAGTCTGATGCCTTTGTAGAAATGTGGTCAACCCTTTATATGCTTTCCTTTTCATACGGATTTCATAAGGAACATCCTTCAAGGTTCTAATAGTCTGCTCCCCAATCTTCAGGGGCACCGCTGAAACTGCACGTAAGATTTGATCTCTGGTACGTTGCTTAGTGAACTTGACAACCACTTCTGCTGGCAGATTATTTTTCTTTGTAAAAGCGGAATAGGCTCTATAAACTGTATCCATCTCTTCTTTTAATTCTTTCGCTTCTCTGCCAGTTAAGGGTGCCAAGGCATTCGCCAGTATGGACCTGAGATCCTCTTTCTCTTCTTCTTTGATGCCCTGAAAGCGGAGAGTCAGATTAGATTTCTCCATCTGCAACATTAAAATCCTTTTTTCTTGCATATCCTGATGCTCTTCTAGTTTGTTGACCCTTTTCTTTATTTTCCTGGCATCTTCCGTCAAGACCAGACACTTCTGTGCGATCTCCTCCATCCTTTTTGCTTTTTCCGTTAATTGTTTTTGTTGACTGTTGAGAACACCTTCCATGTTAGTCAGAGTTTCGCTAATTTTCTGCATTTGCTCCAGCAGAGGGTGCAGTAGCTCGCTTTTCTGTTGATTGACAGCAGGCTCTGGGGGGGGTTGCCCAGACCGGAAGTCCCTCCTCCCTTCTTTTCCGGCTTTTGTGGGACCTTTTTGAAAGCCGACATTTTCCCTGTTTGTTTACTTTATCAAAGTTCGTGCCGCGTCCCTCAGGAGACCAGCTTACTCTTGATCTTCAATGAAACCCCACAGGTACTTTCACCAACACTTTTTCCCCTTTACCCCCTTCGCTTTTCCTTTGAAGTCTCGTTTCTCAAAAGGGGGTGGGGATTCCTCCCTCCTCCCAGCTGCTTATCTGCTTACAGGGGGATTCGCATTTTTCGCTTCAAAGTAAACCTCCAACTCACGATTCGATGCCTGTTCTTCTTTTTATGTTAATTCACATCGCTTATCTTCACTCCTGGAAGTCGGTGGCGTTGCTAAGTCCCATACGGGCACAACGCAGCGGGGCCGATTGGGGCAGGGAGAAAGCCTCAATTTCCCGGCTGTCTGCCGGCAAAGAGGCTACTCCCCAAGCGCCCCCGGTTCGGAGCCTTTGCCTAAGGTTCACTAGGGCCTTTCGCATATGCAAAGACCCCCCAACCGCGCGTGGGCTAACCATCTCTGGGAGCGTCCTGAGAGGTGGCCGCCATTCGCTCCGCCGAAAACCGAAACTTCAAGTTGATTGTGACTTGATGACACTTTCCACCAGGGCTATTTTTGGGCAGGAACGCACAGGAACGGAGTTCCGGCTGGCTCCCAAGTTGGCCACGCCCAGTGGGAACTCATTAGCATAACAGGCCACACCCAACAGCAGAAACTCGTTAGGATTGGCTACATGAGGGGCTGTGTGGCCTAACATGCAAAGGAGTTCCTGCTCCCAAAAAAGCCCTGGGCTTTGACAACAAACAAGGTAAACAGAATAAGAAGCAAAAAGTGGGTGTGGCTGGATGACCACACTTCTGGTAACATGGGGGTGTGGCCTAATATGCTAATGGACTGTGCTGCCAGGGGTGTGGCCTATTATGGACAGTTTCAAGAGGAAATTAGATAAACATATGGAGCAGAAGTCCACCAGTGGCTATTAGCCACGGGGTATAGAATGAGAACTCTCAGTCTGGGGCAGGTGATGCACTCTATTCTTGGTGCTGGAGGGGGCAGCAGTGGGAGGGCTTCTGGTGCCCTGGCCCCACTGCTGGACCTCCTGATGGCACCTGGTATATTTTGGCCGCTGTGTGACAGAGTGTTGGACTAGATGGGCCATTGGCCTGATTCAACATTGGCTTCTCTTATGTTCTTATGTTCTTATGTTCTTATTATGCTAATGAGTTTCTGCTGTTGGGTGTGGGCTGTTATGCTAATGAGTTCCTGCTGGGCTTTTTCTACAAAAAGAGCCCTGCTTTCCACTAACAACAACAGTGACTACCCCTTGCCAATAGAAAGCCAGAACATTTAGCAAAGAGAGAGGGAGGTAGAATTTTTCACCTTTGACGTGTCAGCTTTCTAATTACAAGGGGCTTTTTATGCAAATGAACATTCAGAGCTGGATACGACCACCAACAGTCTGAACTGGTACAGTCTGCTGAGGGCTCTGCCACCTCTCTACCGCTTTCTTCTCGTGTGTTTGTGAACCACGCCTCAACTGTAACCACCTGGACGTGCTTTTTACCATCTGTCTCCATCCTAGCTTAGATAGCTAGCTAGAAGCAATTCTTCTGCCTTTTCTATCAGGCATGGAGTTTTCTCGCAATAAAAACTCCTGTTTCTTTTCTAAGTAATGAGCCTCAGTGTGAAATTCTCCAGCAGCTGGGCAACAGAATTCCGCTGTACTGAGAGAGACGCAGCTCTGCTTTCAGTTTACAAGGCACCAAACAATGATCAAAAGTACAGTTCCAATTACCCACACTAGCATGGTGTAGTGGCTAGAGCAGGGGTCCCCCGACGTGGTGCCCCTGGGCGCTATAGGGCCTGCCATTGCCTTTCTTGTTGCCCATTGGTGTTTTTAGAGAGTGGGTCAGGCGAGGTGGGGCTCTTTCCCAGCCGGGCTTCTGATTGGCCAATGAAGATCTGATCAGCTATGCATATGAAGAAGAAGAAGAGGAAGAACAGGTTGGATTTATACCCAGCCCTTCACTTGGAGCCTCAGAGCAGCTTACAAACTCCTTTCCCTTCCCCTCCCCACAACAGACACCCTGTGAGGTAGGTGGGGCTGAGAGAGCTCTTTCAAGGACTGCTCTTGAGAGACCAGCTCTGAGAGAACTTGTGTCTGACCCAAGATCACACCAGCAGCTGCATGTTGGAGGAGTGGGGAATCAAACCCAGTTCTCCCAGATTAAGAGTCCGCACGCTTAACCACTACACCGAACTGGTTCTCAGATTAAAATAACACTGCTTCAGAGGCAGTTTCCACCACAGTGTTTGATTTATTCTATCTTTCCCAGTGTATTTTTAACTACCCCCTTCTCCTCTGGGTGGGCTTCCTCTGGGTATAAGGCTCTGCCAGTCATTTCGTGGCTGACTCTGCCTAACGTGGCAGCCATTTTGTGGTTGCGCCCACCATCCTGAGTCATAATTTCCAAGGTGCCTGTAGGCTCAACAAAGGTTGGGGACCCCTGTGTCAAAGCATCAGACCTCAGAGACCCAGGTTCAAATTCCCCACTGTCCCAAATCCTAGCCTGACAATCTAACCACTACTGCATGCTGGGGATCTCGATACCAAAGGCACGGGAGCCTAGCACATGGTGTCTGAACATTCACATGCCTGCTTTCTTCTTCTAGCTACCATCGTGCAATGTCCGGAGTTCAGCCACTATGCGGTGTGCACCAGCAGCTGCCCGGCCACCTGCTCTGACCTCACGGCTCCCCTGACCTGCCCCACCCCTTGCACCGAGGGCTGCGAGTGCAACGAGGGCCACGTCCTCAGCACGGACATCTGCGTCCCGCTCCACCAGTGCGGCTGCGACGTGGACGGCAGATATTACTCCATCGGGGAGTCGTTTTGGGCCACCATGGACTGCACCGTTCAGTGCTGGTGCGAGGAAGGCGGCGAGATCAGCTGCTTCAACTCCACCTGCCAAGAAGGGGAAGTCTGTGCCGTGGAGAATGGCTACCAAGGCTGCTACCCCAAGCGGGAGACCTTGTGCCTGGTCTCTCAGGATCAAGCGCTGCAGACGTTCGATGGGGCCACGTTCGTTTATCCCCCGGACAACTCCTACACGCTGGTCAAGACCTGCTCGGACAGACCCAACTTCTTGGAAATTGACGTCAGCAAGAAGAAATCCGAGTCGAATGCTGATGGGCTACGGGCCTTGAGGATCCAGGTTGCCAGCCAGGAGGTCAAGATAGGAGGCCTAGACAACTCTGAAATCAAGGTCGGTGTTCCACCAGAAATGGTTTTCAGGGCTCCTTCGCGTACTGGTAATTAAAAAATAAGACTAGCCCGCTTTTCTGGCTCAGGTCCATTGGAGTTGAAATTTCCCAGAATTCTTTGTTTGACCCTGGACGCTGCCAGTCAGGGCCCAGCTGGTGATAGAAAGCGCCGTCAAGTCACGGCTGATTTATGGCGACCCCAAAGGGTTTCCAAGGCAGCAAAGAAAGGTGGTTAGCCATTGGCTGCCTCTGTGTAGCAACCCTGGACTTCCTTGGTGGTCTCCCATCCAAGTACTAAGCATGGTCAACCCTGCTTAGTTTCCAAGCTCTGACAAGTTTGGGGTAATCTGGGCTGTTCAGGCTACTGATTCCATACAAGGTAACTCCAAACATTCACGGGTTTTAACAGGCTGAGTTCAGCGCAGGCTTCCACAGCTGAAAGTTCCAGTGGATTATGCCCACCGTTATATAAAGCTAGTGTCCCAAGGTCTCTCTGTGGCTCTGCTGGAAGAACCAAGACGAGAGAGATGGTGGTAGAAACAAAGGCAGTGTGCAGTGGAGGCAGAAAATTTGGCTGTTAGTCATGCTACAGTCGCCCACCGAGCCAGTGCTTAAAACCCAGGTCTAAAACGAGCAAAAGGGAAGTGTATTCTTGCGGAACATCTCCGCTGTGGTTGCTGATAATAAGAGCGGGCTGGTTCTTTTCATAAGTTAATCCTGCTGAGACCGAGCACCGTCTGAGGAAGGAAAGGCAGAGTCTATCATGAGTTACATCTGCTGCCGAAATCCTCACCCCAGATGCATGGTCATCGGGCGCTCTTAATGCATGCGGCAGGAAGATGGGGGGAAAGAGTTTAGGCGAGTGATCAAACAACCGCTGCTTGATCCCACATTTGCTGGCAGTTAAAATAATCAGATGCCTTTTAGATGCAGGGATTTTGTGTTGTTGTTTCTTGTTTTAATCTTCATGCTTTGAGAGAGAGAGAGGAAAACATCTCCCCTAGTGATCTTTACATGAAGGGTGCTTTGATCCTTCCATCACCCCAAATCCTACTGTTTGTCTCAGAACTGCTGACGGAGTATGATGTGTTCTGGCATAGAGGTGAACGTGCCGGTGTTCTCTGGCGTACCTGGGAGTTGAAATAGCTTTTACTGGCAACTTGAGGCTGCATTGCCGGTGACCTGAGGACATAATCTCATTGTGTGTTGCCTGGAGGGTTTTGACTCTTGGGGTGTGCTTTGCCATTTCCCGTCATCATGTGGCTGGACTCGCGTGCATGAGTAAGTAAGCTCGCTTTATCAGTTATGAGGGTATCTTTCTGCAGCACATGCGCTCTCTGCTCATGCAGTCTGGATTCATGGAGGATAGGTGTATTAGTGGCTACTAACCGTGGTGACCAAAGGGGAACCTGCTCGTTCAGAGGCAGTCAACCACTGAATCCCAGTGCCGGGAGGCAGAAGCAGAGAAAGGCCTTGGCCTCTATGTCTTGTTGTTGGCCCTCCAGAGGAACTGGTTGGCTGCAGTGTGAGACAGGGTGCTGGACTAGATGGACCACTGGTCTGATCCAGCAGGGCTCTTCTTCATAGCAGGGGAAGGCCTCAGCCTCTCTGTCCTATTGTTGGCCCTCTAGAGGAACTGATTGGCTGCTGTGTGAGACAGGCTGCTGGACTAGATGGACCTTCACAGGTCTGATCCAGCAGGGCTCTTCATATGTTCATATCAGGGGAAGGCCTCAGCCTCTCTGCCCCTGTTGCTGTCCCTCCAGAGGAACTGGTTGCCCGCTGTGTGAGACAGGCTGCTGGACTAGATGGACCTTCACTGGTCTGATCCAGCAGGTCTGATGTTCTTATATGTAGTCTGATATGGCTGGAAAGGTGGCTGGTTGTGGCGGCCAAGTGGCCGAGATGGTGGCGATGCTGGTTGGTAGCACAGACGTTCTATCAGGGATTGATTTGTAGGTTTGCCAGCCTCCAGACAGAACCTGAAGAGTTCCTGGGATTACAACTGATCTTCAAGCAACTAAGAGCCACCCTCACTGGAAAAAAAAGTCTGCTCTGGAGGGATAACTCTGTGGTTATGATATTTCAGTGAGGGCCCCTCCCGTCCCCAAGCTCCACCCTCCCCAAGCTCCATTCCCCAAATCTCTAGGAATTTCCCAACACAGAGTTCACAACTCTACGAATGGTTTGTCAGCCTTGTATGGAATGTCTCTCTCTGCTGGCTAAGTGAAGAGCCTTGATAAAGGAGATCTTGATAGATCTGGCTTTATGGATGGAGGAACTGGTTGATTATGGAGAGTTACCAGTTCTTGGTTGGGAAATGCCTGGAGATTCCAGGGGCGGAGCTTGGGGAGGGCAGGGTTTGTGGAGGAGAGGGACCTCGGTAGGGTACAATGCCACCCAGTCCACCCTCCGAAGCAGCCATTTTCTCCAGGGGAACTGATCTTTGTCATCTAGAGATCAGTTGTAAGACCAGGTGTTACGGTACCCAAAGGTGCCTTTTATCAGTTGTGCTATTGTCTTCCCTTCTTAAGGGCTATGCTGGCCCATGCTACTTTCCCCTTGAGACCTGACTACTGTCATGCTGTTTATGTGGGGCTGCCTTCAGAAGCCAGAGACATCACTGGGTAGAAAGGGCAGCCTATGGGCCGAAGCTAGCCAACTTGGAAAGTGTTAACTTTCAAATTTGAAAGTGTTACATATGATAAACATATGGAGCAGAGGTCCATCAGAGGCTATTAGCCACAAGGTATAAATAGGAACTCTCAGGCTGGGGCAAGGGGATGCTCTGTATTCTTGGTGCTTGGGGGGGGCAACAGTGGGAGGGCTTCTAGTGTCCTGGCCCCACTGCTGGACCTCCTGATGGCATCTGGTATTTTTGGCCACTGTATGACAGAGAGTGTTGGACTGGATGGGCCATTGGCCTGATCCAGCATTGGCTTCTCTTATGTTCTTATATCTGGGGTAGTGATGCTGTGTATTCTTGGTGCTCAGGGAGGGGCAACAGTGGGAGGGCTTCTAGTGTCCTGGCCCCACTGCTGGACCTCCTGATGGCACCTGGTATTTTTGGCCACTGTATGACAGAGTGTTGGACTAGATGGGCCATTGGCCTGATCCAACACTGGCTTCTCTTATGTTCTTGTGTTGTTTTTCTGGTCATCTGTTTCTTCTGGGCTTAGTTCAAGGAGCTGGTTCAGTTCCCCTGGAGAAAATGGCTGCTTTGGAAGATGGACTCTATGGCTTTGTAGCCTACTGAGGTCCTTCCCCTCCCTGAACCCCACCCTCACTGGGTCCACCCCAAAAATCTCATAACCCAGAGCTGGAAACCCTAGCATGCATCTCTTTCTCTGTTTTCCTACTGTCGTTTCTGCTCAAACAAGATCCACAGGTTTCCGAAGTACCACAAAAACCTGTAGAAACTCTGCATGAGGGGAAGAAACTGCACACCCAGCGAGGCCACCTTCTGATCCTCTTGGAACAAATCCTCTCCTGGGTCTCTCTCGACCTCGTTGAAACTTTGCCTGGAGAGTTGGCTCATGGGCATAGGGCGTCGCTGCCACCTGGTGGCTGCAATCAGAGGTGCTTCACGCAGGGTCTGCTGCACTAATCCAATTAATTTATTTTACATGCATTTTTTGGAATAACTACACCTTTGCACCTGTCTCGTGCTCTTTATTTCCGTGTGCGAGTGTTAATAACCTATGACAGAAAGCAGGAGAGAGAGATTTTGAGAGCATCAGGTGTGCTTCCCAGCCAACCTGATGCTTGTGACGATGTTTTACTGTGAAAACCGCTTGTGAAAAACTCTTAATAATTAGATTCTGCCTCTGCCCGTGCCTCATACACCTCCACAGCCTAGTTGTTCTTTCCAGTAAATGCATGTTTGCAGTGGATGCCTGCAGGCTAATGCAACTGACAGTCATTTAATTTGCATGCCCTTTGCATTCTTGACTCTATTTGAGACCATATTGGGTTTAAAAGCAAACCACTGTAGATAGCAGACACATGAGGCTCGCCCTGTATTGAATCAGACCATTGGCCCATCAAAGTCAGTATTATCCACTCGGACTGGATGTATTAAAAGTTGCCGTGGAATGACTGCAACTTTCATAAGTTACAGGATATGTCGGAAGTTTAATAAGGAAGGGCTTGTGGTTTCTTTGTGATGAGACTTGCTTGACCACAAGGATGAGAGGTTATCTGCGCTTTAGGAGAGAGGCTGTGGCCCGGTGGAAGAGCCTCTGCTTTGCATGCAGAAGGTTTCTCGTTGAAAACACCGGGCAGGAGGTGATGTGAATGTCCTCGGACTGAGGCCCTGGAGAGCCGCTGCCGGTCTGAGTAGACAGTACTGGCCTTGACGGACTATGGGTTTGATTCGGTATAAGGTATCCCCATGTGTGTTTGTCTGCTCCATGTGTAGTATGGTGAAGTCCTTCCTAACCATGGCAGGATGGTATGGGTGACCAAGAACCTCCAGGGTATAAAAAGTAAACTCTGGCTCGCTTTGTTTAGACTCTCACTGGGATCTGGGAAGACTTTTTAGCTTGGAGAAACAACGGCTGAGGGATGGCATGATCGAGGTTTACAAGATTATTCATGGGATAGAGCAGGTAGAGAAAGAGGTACTTTTCTCCCTTTCTCACGATACAAGAACTTGTGGGCAGTCAATGAAATTGCTGAGCAGTCTGGTTAGAATGGATAAAAGGAAGTACTTCTTCACCCAAAGAGTGATTAGCACATGGAATTCACTGCCACAGGAGGTGGTGGTGGCTACAAGCATGGACGACTTCAAGAGGGAGCTGGATAAACATCTGGAGCAGAGGTCCACCAGTGGCTATGAGCCACAAGGTATAGATAGGAACTCTCAGTCTGGGGCAAGTGATGCTCTGTATTCTTGGTGCTTGGGTGGGGGGCAACAGTGGGAAGGCTTCTAGTGTTCTGTTGGACTGGATGGGCCATTGGCCTGATCCAACTTTGGCTTCTCTTATGCTTTTATGTTCTTATGATTTTCCTCTTACCCTATGTATTATATTGAAGCTCTGTTTTGCCTAGGATAGAGGTTGGTGTCTTAGAAAAGATAAACCCCCATTAGATTTCCTTTGCGATAATTAGGTGGCTTGCCTTTAGCTACATTCTGGACCATAGTGCTATACTTTGCATTCAGGAAGGACTTTTACCCCCAAGTCTGATGGGCTAGTGACCTTTGGGTGTTTGGGGTATCTTTCCCCTCCATTCCGTTCGACATGAGACTTGCCTTTCTGGAGTGAGTAACCTCATATCACAAGAGCGTCTATGCAGAGAGCTAGGGATGATTCAGACAGGAGGAGCTGACGGACAGGGGTTTCGGGAACAGGAAAAAAGTACTACTTCACACAACATATAATTTCTGACATTCGCTGCCCCCAAATGTGGCAATATTTGCTTGGCTGCCTTTTTTTAAAAAAGGAGGGGGATTAGATGGATTGGTGGAAGATACGGCTATCAGTGCCCATGTATGATGGCTAGATGGAACTTCACTGTTCAGAGGCAGTCTGCCACCAGCAGGGCTATTTTGGGGCAGGAACACACAGGAACGGAGTTCCGGCTGGCTCCCAAGTTGGCCACGCCCAGCAGGAACTCATTAGCATAATAGACCACACCCAACAGCAGAAACTCATTAGGATTGGCTCCATTAGGAGTGTGTGGCCTAACAGGCAAAGGAGTTCCTGCTATAAAAAAAAGCCCTGGGTTTTGACAACAAACAAGGTAAACAGAATAAGAAGCAAAAAGTGGGTGTGGCTGGATGGCCACACTTCTGGGGGTGTGGCCTAATATGCTAATGAGTTTCTGCTGTTGGGTGTAGCCTATTATGCTAATGAGTTCCTGCTGGGCTTTTTCTACAAAAAAAGCCCTGGCCACCAGTGACCAGATGCTGGGGGAGTTGTCCTCGGGGCCTGCTTGTAGGTTTACTAAGGGCCAAAAATACGCAATACCCCCAGCGCATGCCAGGTCATGAGTGCACTACCCGACTCATGGTCCAGCATACTTTAGGAGAGCTCATTTTTAACAGCACTTGTTCACTTAACAGTGTGAGGGGGGAGATGGAGCTTCCTGTTTCCCCACACACACACCCCGCTTTTGACAGTAGAAACAGCAGCGGGGGGGGGGGGCTTTTTGCCCCTTTCCTCAGATTTCACATGCCCCACAATGTACTGTGGATCTGGTCATGTACCCAGCCGACGTTGGGCGTATTTTGTATTTTGGCCCTAAGTGAAAAATGAGTTGGTGAATTTAGCTGGATCTTTGATCTAATCCAGTAGGATTGCCTGTATGTTTTAGCGAAACACTTAATATTTCTAATTGTGTACTTTACATACACCATATGGTCTTTAGGAAGTTGGGAACAGCGGCAGCTTTGTGCTCCTCAGAGACACATAATGTATGAAAAGTCACTGCACAATGCGCGGAAAGGTCCTTTGATTACCGAGAAGTTTGATTCTTCTCCACTCGACAGATCTGTTATGGCAAACAATCCCAAGTGCTCTCAACTGTTCTTGCGTCATCAGGTTTTCACATACCTTCAAAAACACATGTCATCCACTGCATCTTCATTGTTTCCTTGCCTACCCTCCATCTGCCCAGCTCTGCTTATCCTTTGTGGACCAAAGCAAGAGGAGAGAGAGATAATGGGCTTCCAGTGCTCTTCTAGGCAATTTTTCTCTTCACTCACTCTTTTCTTTCATCGGTAGGTCAATGGATACAAAACAGAACTGCCGTATTTTCACCCTTCTGGCCAACTGGAAATTTACCGGAGCAAGAATGGAACAGTGGTTGAATCTGAAGGACTTGTGAATATCCAGTACTTAGACTCTGGGATAATGGAGATCCGTCTCTCGACAATCTACTTCAACTGCACCGGGGGTCTTTGCGGCTTTTTCAACGGGAACGTCAGTGATGAGTTTTGCCTGCCCAATGGGAAATGCACGGACAACCTGGTGGTTTTCCTGGACAGCTGGACGACCTTCGACGAGATCTGTAATGGGGAATGCGGTGACCTCCTCAAGGCCTGCAACAACGATTCGGAGTTGCTGAAAGACTACCGGAGCCGCTCGAAATGCGGCATCATCAACGATCCTACCAACAGCTCCTTCCTGGAGTGTCACTCGGTGGTGAACGTGTCCGCCTATTACCGAACCTGTCTCTTCCGCTTGTGCCAGAGCGGTGGGAACCAGTCGGAACTCTGTGACTCGGTGGCGCGCTATGCCAGTGCCTGTAAGAATGCCGAAGTGGAGATCGGCCAGTGGAGGAGCTTCAACTTTTGCCGTAAGTCTTACCTGGTCTTTGGTGCAAAGCAAAGCCACTAGAGCCAAGCCCAGCCTCCTGTGGCTCTTGGTCCACATCTACTCCCCGCTGCACTTTTATATCTTGGATTTACTCGGTAAGCTAACCGCCGTGGGAAGGACGGGGCCTAAAAATCCCATTGCATGCATTGGGCCTTTGGATGCTATCCTCAGATTTAGGCCTTGTATAGTGCTAGTTCTGCATGGGAAGGCACTATGGTATAGCCTGATCTCATCAGATCTTAAAATCTAAGCAGATTAGGCACTTGGATGGGAGACCACCAAGGAAGACTCTGTAAAGGAAGGCAATGGCAAACCACCTCTGCTTCTCCCTTGCCTTAAAGCCCCTTGCTGGGGTTGCCATAAGTTGGAAGCTAAGCAGGGCAGGTACTTGGTTGGGAGATCACCAAGGAAGGATCTGCAGAGGAAGGTAATGGCAAACCACCTCTGCTTCTCCCTTGCCTTGGAAGCCCCTTGCTGGGGTCGCCAAAAGTTGGAAACTAAGCAGGGCAGGTACTTGGAAGGGGGACCACCAAGGAAGACTCTGCAGAGGAAGGCAATGGCAAACCACCTCTGCTTCTCCCTTGCCTTGAAAGCTCCTTGCTGGGGTTGCCATAAGTTGGAAGCTAAGCACGGTCGGTACTTGGAAGGGAGACCGCCAAGGAAGACTCTGCGGTGGAAGGTAATGGCAAACCACCTCTGCTTCTCCCTTGCCTTGAAAGCTCCTTGCTGGGGTTGCCATAAGTTAGAAGCTAAGCAGGGCAGGTACCTGGAAGGGGGACCACCAAGGAAGACTCTGCAGAGGAAGGCAATGGCAAACCACCTCTGCTTCTCCTTTCCCTTGAAAGCCCCTTGCTGGGGTGGCCATAAGTTGGAAGCTAAGCAGGATCGGTGCTTGGAAGGGAGACCGCCAAGGAAGACTCTGCAGAGGAAGGTAAATGCAAACCACCTCTGCATCTCCCTTGCCTTGAAGGCCCCTTGTTGGACAGGTGGTAGGAGAAGTGCACAGAGGGAGTGGTCAGTGGCAGCAGTCCCCTTTGGAATCCCTGGGCCCCGGCAGCTGCCCCACCTCAGGGTATGCTGACTCCAGCCCTGGAAAGCTCACGTATCACCACCACTCTCTCTCTGACACACATAGAGATCTCTGCAAAACACAGACCCTCCCTCCGCACAAATCCTGCCTGCAATAATGATGGCCATTTTGCTGAAATAAATATAAACATCATGGTACAGAAGCATTGTCCTCCTCCCCACTAATTTTCCCGGTTAAGTAATTGTATAGAATGTGTTTCAGGAGACCTCAGGAGCTTTCTTCCGCTGCATTAGGAGTGTTTGTAAATTGCAGTGTGGATCCTGAAGTGGCGTAATAATTTGTACGAGAGAGACATGGGGGGGGGGGAGTGTTTTGCTTGCTTTGCCGCTGAATATCTTCCTTCTGCTGCTGATGGCCACACTCGAAAAGCAACCCTATAAACTCCAGGTTGCAGAAGTGCTTCAAAAGGCATCGAGCCGGTGGTTTTTCTCTCCAACCAGAGGGGATAAATCAGGAGGGAGGAGATAGGATGGGAAATACTAGGCTGAGTGCCTAGAGATTGTCTTCCAATCCGATTAATGTAGAATCAGGAGGTGGAGAGCTCGTAAACTAATTGGAGCAATTAGAGTCAAATTAAATGGCCGTTTCATTGGACTTCTTCAAACTTGGAATGTAGAGTTCTTTTCCCTAGAAAACAGAGAGAATCTCCCCCCCTCCAGCCAAGGGGGATTTGCACATGGGGGGGAAGGGGCTCTGCACAGTTGGGTCTCCCTTTTTTTTCAAGGCAAGAGTCCTTCAGAGGTGGCTCACCATTCCCTGCTTCCGCGTCACGACCCCGGTTGTCATGTGCTGGGGTGCAGGTCCAAGGGAGTCCGAAAACAGGCCGAGGTCGGGAGCTGGGAAGACAGTGCAAAGTCCAAAGCCGAGCCGGGGTCAGGAGCCAAGAACACAGAGCCAAGTCCAAAATCACTAAACAGAAGTGTAGTCCAAAGCCAGAGGGTCTGAGAGTCTAGGCATCTGAGCTGAGCCAAAGTGCATGCGAGCTGTCATGAAGCTGACTCGTTGCTTCCACGAAGAGCTCTGCCCAGAGTGTGGAGCTAAATGCTGCTGCCAATTAGCCGGCCATGCGAGTGTCCAGGCTTCTGTTAGAACTCTGGGCTAGCTGCGCGTCTTCCCTGTAGCCTGGCCTCTCGATGCCTGATTCCTAAGTTTTGACGCGACAGCTCCTTTAGACGAGTCACACGTGGAAGCGAGTCAGGAGGGCTTTCATCTTGCGATTTCTCCCCCTCATCTGGGCCAGGTGGGAGGAATGCTGATGCGGGCAGCAGCTGCCAACTATCCTCCTCCGCTGCTTCAGAGGGGCCAGCTGTGGTTTCTGCAAGGTCTGGCAGTTCTGTCAGCTCTCCCTCAACCACGCTCATGACACTGGTATTCCTTGGAGCTCTCCCATCCAAATACTAGCCAGGGCTGACCCTGCTTAGCCTTTGAGATCTGCCAAGATCAGGCCAGCCTGGGCCAGCCGGGTCAGAGCAGGAATGAACGGAGGTGGTTGGCCATTGCCTGTCACTGCGTAGCAACCCTGGACTTCGTTGGGAATTTCCTATCCAAATAGTGACCAGGGCTGACCCTGCTTAGCTCCCGCGATCTGGCCAGATTGGGCTAGCCTGGTCTATTCAGGTCAGGGCTGGATCTTCCTTGCTAGGTGCAAAAAAGAAAAAAAAAGGCTGTGATACGGCATGAAACTTGCATCCGGGGCCTTGCGTGGTTTCTGGGAGAGATCACCGATGAATGGCTGGTCAACTTGGATTGCCAGGCAGGACTGAGTCATGGGTGACCGGCAATATTAAAACCGAGTGTGCTTAACCTCTGTTCAAAGGGTAAGCAAGGAAATCCTTTTGCTTGCCGGGAGCTTGTGACGGTATGCTTCTGGGATTTGTGAATGGTTTCAACCCGCCTCTTAGCATAGCAACGTAAATAGAATGAAATGCATGAAACTGTAATTGTCTAGAATGTTCTAAGCATCCTAGAAGCTCATACAGATGATGTGTTGAGGGCAGCACTGCCCCTATCCACTGCTGCATCCCCTACCAGACATGTTCAGCTTTCAGCCTTCTGTTCAGAGCCAAACAGGCTAGACAACTGTTTAACAAGCAGAGTTTCCCAGGACACTGAATTCTGCACTCAGGACAGAATTGTCCGACTGCAGATACATGGAATATGCATAGCCCTGGTGGTGGAAAATGTTGTCGCAGACAGCTGTAGCAACCCTGAAGGGTGTTCAAGGCAAGAGACGAGCAGAGGTAGTCCGCCATTGCCTGCCTCTGCATAGCAACCCTGGCCTTCCTTGGTGGCCTCCCATCTAAGTACTAACCAGGGCCAACCCCGCTTAGCTTCCGAGATCTGACAGGATCTGGCTAGCCTGGGCCATCCAGGTCGGATACACAGACCTGGGCCCAATTTAGACCATAGTATGGAAACCAGAAAGGCAAAGCAGGATTCGAACTCGTGTCTCCCAAGCACTATGTTGCACCTCTGTACCAAGTTGTTCACCATCGAAGCTGAGTGTGTAGAAGCAGCACAGTAGGATGTAGAAAGGTCCAGTGGCTTGTTAAGCTTTTCTTCCCCCTCCCCCTTTTGCTTTAGCTCTCACGTGCCCTGAAAACAGTCACTTTGAGGAGTGCATGACCTGCACGGAGACCTGCGAAAGCCTGGGAGCGGGGCCCGTGTGCCTGGAGAGCTGTGTGGAGGGCTGCCAGTGCGACGAGGGCTTTGCTCTCCGAGACGCCCAGTGCATCCCTAGGAGCGAATGCGGCTGCGTCTTTGAGGGGCACCAGCTGTCGACCAACCAGTCCTTCTGGATGGACGTTGACTGCCAGTACTTCTGCTACTGCAACGGCTCCGACAACAGCGTGCACTGCGAAAACATCCCCTGCAAGGAGGATGAGTATTGTCTGGAAGAGAACGGCCTCTATTACTGCCAGGTCCGCACGGACGCCTCCTGCATTATCTCCGGCTATGGCCATTACTTGACCTTTGATGGGTTCGCCTTCGATTTCCAGAGCAGCTGCCCCCTGGTCCTTTGCACAACCATCTCCCGGCAACGGTCGGAGAGGCCGGAGACATTCCCTGACTTTACCGTCACCGCCAAGAATGAGGACCGGGATCCTTCGCTGGCCTTGTGGGTGAAACAGGTGGAGGTGGATGTCTTCAGTTACAACATCGTCATCCACAGGGCCTACAAACATACCGTCCTGGTAAGTCGGCTGCTGCCAGGGCCGCTTTGTGCCTGCAGGGGTGGTGGAAAGGGCCAGCAAGTTGCAGTGAACTCACGGTGATCCCATAGGGTTTCCGGGACAAGAAATGAACAGAGGTGGTTTGCCGTTGCCTGCCTCTGTGTAGCAACCCTGGGCTTCCTTGGTGGTCTCCCCTCCAAGTACTAATCAGGGCTGGCCCTGCTTAGCTTCTGAGATCTGATAAGATCTAATCTGATCAGGGCACCCGCAGTCTTCACCAAATGGAAGATGCCCAGTGGTAGGAAGAGACTGACGGGGGGAAAGAATAACTTGTTCTGTGTGGGTTATGTGCTGTCAGGTTGTTTCTGTTCTGACCTATGGCGACCCTATGCATTAACATCCTCCAAATTGTCCTTTCAGTAACTTGCTCAGGTTCTAACAAACCGAGGGTCGTGGCTTCCTTGCCTTGCTCAGGTTCTAACAAACCGAGGGTCATGGCTTCCTTGATGGACTCCATCCATCTCACAGCGGATCTTTCATTTAGTGGAGGTCAGAGCGAAGTTGGTCAGTTACTTGCAGTTCCAGAGACAGCCAGAAATATTTTGGTACACAACCACTCACCTGCAAGAGATTTAACTTGCATTGCACTGCCCTTTAATGACACCTAAGCCTCACTGTGCCTTACCGATGGGCCAGACATGGTACTTGTGTGTAGTGTTCCCTCTAAGCTGAGTTAGTGTGAGCTAGCTCACAGTTTTTTAGCCTCTGGCTCACACATTTTTGTCTTCGCTCAGGAAGGACGGCTCCAGAGCAGACTAATTTATGCAGCAGCCAAATGGCTCGCTCACCACTTTAGTGCCAGCAGCTCACAAAGTAGAATTTTTGCTCACAAGACTCCGCAGCTTAGAGGGAGTATTGCTTGTGTGTATCTAGAAGTCACATGAAGCTGCCTTATATGGAATCAGCCCACTGCTCCATCAAGGTCAGTTGACTCTCACTGGCAGCAGCTTGCCCGGGTCTTAAGTAGAAGTCTTTCCCATCAACCACTGCCTGATCCTTTTAACTGGAAATGCCCGGGATTTAAACCAGGCCCTTCTGCATGCCGAGCAGACGCTCTTCCGCTAAGCCACAGCCCCTCCAATCATGGATTCCAGTCTTGCCCAGTCCTTTATGGGTCAGCTGCTCTTTGACTACCCTTCTGTAGGTGGATATATGGTCTATTGGAGCTGGGAAGTCAAGAGTCATTAGAGGTTGTCAGCCTTAAAACTGTTGCACCGTAACTTCCCCATTTGGTCAGATGGGCAAGATAACTTAAGACAGACACTGAAAATGGATGCGCTCTATATTTAGCTCTGTGGGCTTAATCCAACTTCACCTGGAGCCAGAATTATAGCCTGCGTGGTTTACAATCATAAATTGGGGTTGTTTCGTCCTTGGTAAGCCTCATATTTCATTTTTATTTCACTGCATATGTACCTTATCCTTTCTCCAAGGAGCTCAGAGCAGAGTATAAGCCACATCTGCTAAATAATTTAAGTTGGTGACTCGCTCAAAGCCATTGGATGAGGTTCATGGCTAACCTTGGATACCCTCGCTGAGCTGTCTTTCAAGACTTGTGACTAGACTTGCCAGCTCTGGGTTGGGAAATACCTGGAGATTTGGGGGTGGAGCCTGGGGAGGGCGGGGTTTGGGGAGAGGAGGGACCTCAGCAAGGTATAATGCCACAGAGTCCGCCTTCCAAAGTGGCCATTTTCTCTGGGAAGGCTGATCTTGCTTACCTGGAAGTCAATTGCAATAGCGGGAGATCTTCAAGCTCCACCTGGAAGTTGGCGACCCAATTTGTGACCTTCTTTGACGAACTTCCTTTCCTCCCTTCGCAGATTAACAACGAGCGCCTTTACCTGCCGCTGAAGCTGGGCCAAGGGAAGGTGAACATCTTTACCTTCGGTTTCCACATTGTCGTGGAGACTGACTTTGGTCTGAAGGTGGTTTACGACTGGAGGACTTTCCTTTCCGTCACCATCCCGCGGGGCCTCCAGAACGGCACGTACGGCCTCTGTGGGAGATACAACGGCAACCCCGACGATGATCTCCAGACCGCCACGGGACTGACCGTCTCCAGCATCCACGAGTTCGGCCACAGCTGGGCCAAACGGGACCCCTTCTGTCAGGTGGGCTGCGGTGACCGATGTCCGGCCTGCGGGAAGGTGGAGGGCTTCTGGAAGCCCCAGCAGCTGTGCAGCCTGATCCCCAGCAAGAGCGGTGTCTTCTCCAGGTGCCACAGTAAGGTCAACCCCAGCTTCTTCTACAAGAACTGCCTGTTCGACACCTGCATCGATGGCGGAGCTGTGCAGACTGCCTGCAGCTGGCTGCAGAATTACGCCAGCACCTGCCAAACCCAGGGGATCGCCGTCACGGGCTGGAGGAACTTCACCTCGTGCTGTGAGCAGAGCTTTCGGTTTTCGAATCACTAAGGCAGGGGTCCCCGACGTGGTGCCTGTGGGTGCCACGGGGTCTGCCAACACCTTTCCTGGTGCCTGCTGAGCATTTTTTAGAAAGCGAGTGGGTCCAGGTGGGGCTTTTGCCCAGTAAGACTTCTGATGGGCCTTTGGAGATTTAATTGGCTGTGCAGATTTTTTTAAAACTTTGCTGTGGCAGCCATTTTGTGGCTAGCTCCGCCTCCTGAGGCAAGCCATTGCAGCCATTTTGTGGCTAGCTCCGCCTCCTGAGGCAAGCCATGGGCAGCCATTTTGTGGCTAGCTCCGCCTCCTGAGGCTGGCAGCTGCCGCATGGCAGCCATTTTGTAGTTGCGCTCAGCATCCCGAGTCAGAATTCCAAAGGTGCCCACAGGCTCAAAAAGGTTGGGGACCCCTGTTCTAGGGCCACCCATGAAAATTATTCCTTCCTGCCACCTACTGCAGCATTACTAATTTTAGTAGGACGATTCCTTTTTTGTGACGGTGAAATAAAACATCTCAAAGTAAATGCAGACAAGCCCAACTTTGCAGGCCAGGCTCAGTTCCCAGCCTTCAAACGTCTGGACTGCAGCTCTTAGTGCCGCATATAGTTTTAACTGCCAGTGTTTTGTGGCATCAGAAATAACTGTTGTAACTACTGACTGTATAACTGTTGTTAGATCCGGCTCCTAAAACAAAAGAAACGGACAAGGAATTTTGAGCAGGTATAAGAAATCTGCATACAATTGCTGAATACAAAACAGACCCTCAGCAATGATTATGAAAATACCATATTTGTTTTATTTATTTAAAAGTTGTTTCTAAGCTGCCTTCCCACACAACTTAGGGTCCCCAGGGCGGCAACCAATAAAAGCATTCAGATTAAAAATACTTCTCTCTTTTTTTTTTTGCCATCAAGTCACAGCTGACTTATGGCGGCCCCGCAGGGTTTTCACGGCAAGGGACGTCCAGAGGTAGTTTGCCACAGCCTGTCTCTGTATACCAGCCCTGGACTTCCATGGACGTCTCCCACCCAAATACTAGCCAGGGCCTGGGCCATCCAGGTCAGGGCAAAAAAACCCCAAAACATATACCCGTTTATAAAAACTGAAAAAACAATTAGAGCAAGACACATAAGCACATGAACGGGAGGAAGGGTCGACAATGACAGAACAAAAAGGCTCCACCTGCTGGCGGAAAACAATGATAGCGGCGGACCCATAGATCTCCCTGGGGTAGGGGAGACCGTAACTTTGGTGCCAGCACAAAGAAGACCCTGTCTCAGGATGCCCCTCATTGAGCCTCAGACGGTGGAGGCACCTTTGTAGTTTGGTGGGTTCCTATGTGAAAATACCGGTCCATATACTGGCATTCACGTATATATGCAATAAGGTTTTAAACCATACTACAGATAAGATTAGAGTTTCAATAGCCATTCCGCACACAAAAGAACCTCCTCAGGAAACAGGAAACCTCCTCAGGAAACAATCCATAGACAAAAGAACCTCCTCAGGAAAGCTCTTCCATTAGCATGTTCATAGCCTGGAGAACGACTACAAGATAATGACTCAGCCCTACCCCACCTTCCAGGATAAATATAAATTACCTGCCTACCATTTTTCTGCTCACCTTCACACAGAGAGTAATCCATCTTTCTGTGTGATACCTCTGAGGATGCCAGTCACAGCGACTGGCAAAACGTCAGGTCTTACAATGCCAAGACCACGGCCGCACAAGCCAGGAAATCTACAGCAACTACTGATATGCAATCATGTATGAATAATATGGTAATTGATTATTAGGGTTGCTGGCTCTGGGTTGGGAAATCCCTGGAGATTTGAGGGGCGGAGCCTGGAGAAGGCAGGGTTTGAAGAGGGGGAGGGACCTCAGCAGGGGTACAGTGTCACAGAGTCCACCCTCCAAAGCAGCCATTTTCTCCAGGGGGAACTGATGCCTGCAGCATGGAGATCAAACGTAACAGTGGGAAACCTCCAGGTACTACCTGGAGGTTGGCAAACCTATTATTTATGCATCATGGTGGGTTGTTAGAATATAGTATTTTCAGCTTCTGTTCCTGCCAAACAGAGGGGATGGGGGAGATTTGTTTATTTAGCGATGTATATACTAACTTTCCAGACAGCAGGGGACCAGGTATAGCAGGAGCCCCTCTGAGCATTTCACCTGGCCCCCTGCCAACATTTTGCAGGCAGGAAAAATGGGCAGTTGTTCCGGGGTTGGCATAATATCAATTCTGGAAAAAATAAAAATAAAAATATGGAAGTGACATCATGTAAGAATATAGGAAGAGCCCGGCTGGATCAGACCAATGGTCAATCTAGCCCAGCATCCTGTCTCACACGGAGGCCAACCAGTTCCTCTGGGGGGCCAACAACAGGGCAGGGAGGCTGAGGCCTTCCCCCGATGTTGCTTCCAGGCTCTGGGATCCAGAGGTTTACTGCCTCTGAATGTGAAGGTTCCTCTCAGCCATTGTGGCTAGTAGCCACTGATAGGCTTATCCTCCACGAATCTATCGAATCCTCTGGCAGCGAATTCCGCATTTTCATCACTCTCTGTGTAAAGTAGTGTTTCAAGCAGAAGTCCATCAGTGGCTATTAGCCACAAGGTATAGATAGGAGCTCTCGGTCTGGGTCAAGTGATGCTCTGTATTCTTGGTGCTTGGGGGGGGGGCAACAGTAGGAGGGCTTCTAGTGTCCTGGCCCCACAGATGGCACCTGGTATTTTTGGCCACTGTGTGATAGAGTGTTGGACTGGATGGGCCATTGGCCTGATCCAACGTTGGCTTCTCTTATGTTCTTATGTTTCCTTTTCCTGGTCTCAGACAATTGCATCCCAGCCCAGTGCCTTGATGACCAACTACACAATGTCAGAGTTAAGTTCATTTGCTGCTCAGGGAGACGTTTGTCGTGGATGCTCGAAGTCTTTTCCGAGCTCTCTCTGAAACTCTGCCTTGGACTTCCTCTGTGTCTGTTTGCTTGGCATCACGTCACAATTGTCCTTTGACTGGAGATAAGGCTGTTCCTCCCTTTTTACAAAACCCTCCGTGGGCCCAAGGAAGAGCTCCGCTTGCTATGAAGACGGGTAGTTGTTAACAAGCTGCTGAGCTTTGGGGGAAGGAGGTTCTGATGAGCAAAGGGAAGGAAAGATAGAGGCTGGAGGCTCTGAGGATTCCCAGGGAGAGGAAAAAGAGGCGGAGAGACGCAGATTAGGGCACCTAATGACAAAAACGGGAAGTGGTGGATAAAAATGACACAGATAAGAGGAGACAAGAGGAGAAAGAATAGCTCGACAAATACCTTGACATGAAAGAGATGTGTACCGGAGTCACGGAAGATTATCTCTCATGTCACCGATTCCATAAAGGAAGCGGAGCAGCAAGGGGGATGAATTATTGGTTTCTCACGAAATCTGACAGATATTTAAACACTCGGCACAAAAGCTCCTTCTGTCTTCGGCATTTCCTTCGAGTCATTGCTATGAGCTTGCCGCAGCACTGCCTGGTGGGGTGCCCTTGGCCTGGCTGCTAGAAAAGTTGGGGCCATAACTTGGGTTTCCTAGAGCGGCACGAGGCTCAGGCTTGTCCCCCTGGGTTATTAACCGCGGGCCTGTTGTCATGGAGAGTCCGTGGTGTGGACATGGCTTGTGTGTGAAAGCTGCTGCCAGCTCGGGGTCGATGGGTGCCTCTGTTCTCCATGCATATCCACATCCTTCTAGTGGCTCAAAGTTCCCGAATTGCTGTCTAAACCAGAGGTCCTCAACAAGGGTGCCCATAGGTGCCACGGTGCCCACAGATCCCTTACCTGGTGTCCACCAAGTGTGTTCAGAAAGTAGGTGGGGCCAGGTGGGCCTTTTGCCCAGCAACGCTTCTGATTGGCCACTGAAGATCTGATTGGCTGTGCAGATGAGAATAGTGTTGCTTTGGTGGCTACTGCCACCACAGTATTAGTTTGGTGTAGTGGTTAGGACAGTGACTGCCCCAGGTTTTTTCACCCACTAGGCAAAGATATATTCTGGCGCACCCCCGTGCAGGGCAGGCCAGGGGCGGGTGCTGGAGCCACAGCAGGCGGGCCGAGGGGGCGAGCTGCAAATGCATGCGGGGGGCGGGATCGCTTGAGGGGAGGAGGAGGGGCCTGTGCCAGGCTGCAAAAGGAGCTCCAAAGAGACTGCGGGGGTGGGGGTGGCAGAGGGCGAGCAGCACTTTCCCGTAATTACGGGCTGCTCCCCGTGCCTGTCCCCCCCGGCCTCCTTCTCTTTCTGTCTGGGGGGGCTGCAAAGACGGAGTCTCTTGCTGGGGACGGAGCAAGAAGTTGGCAAAGGAGGCTTCCTGTGTGGGGCGAGGATCTCTTCTCTCCTCTCTTATTTCTTCACTTGTTTTCCCCAGTGTATGGTATAAACGATCCTTCTTCTTCCTTGCGCTTAAGACTTCCTCCGGGCGTGTATGTGGCTCTGCCTCCTGCAGGAGCCATTTTATGATTGTGCCCATCACCTGGTGTCTGAATTCTAAAGGGCTCTGTAGGCAAGAAAAGGGCTGGGGACCCTTGGTTTAAACAATACATACGCTCTTAGCAAGAGCTGCTGCGTTTGTCCGTACGTTGCACAAGGAAAGTTCGTTTGCTGCGGCGTTCTGCCTGGTCGCCCCCACCCTTTGCACCTTTAAACCGAGAGTCCTTAGGGAGTGCTGTCAGTTGGAAGACCCCCTCGGCAAGAGGGATGACTCGTGAAAGGAAGCTCTCCTCCTTCCCTTTTCTAGAAAGTTGTGGGTTGCAACTCCCGTCCAAAGAGCAGCCACTCTTCATTTGTCAAATGCAAATTTTATTAGCCTATACATGCGAGGGAAAGATTACGCGTTTGTTCTAGGGAGAGTCGCCCCTCTTGTCAATAGGATTACAATGTATTGTTCAATTACGCTTCTCGTAAAATGAAGATGCAAAGCCTCTCTGGCAGGCGGGCTGTCTGGCGAATCAATTGAAAAGTCATTTTCATCACTAATAAGATTTAAAAATTAAATCTGGATCATTTTCTACCCACAAATTGATGGCTCTAAATCAGCCCCGCTGCCTAATCTCAAGGACTTGATCGCAGTCGTGGGAAGCGGAGGGGGCTGCACGGAAGTGAAGGATTTGCTCGTTTTACTTTGGAATGCCAGCATGATGGCTTGGCAGAGCAATGGTTTGAAAACCTGACTCACGGGGATGGGTTTTGAGAGAGACAAAGGCGTCCGAATGAGATGTCATTGCCCATGGGCACACACAGTGGGTTAGATCCCATCAAAAAGATCCCTGCGTGCATGAGGGGAATTTTCTCCAGTTCCAAGGGTTGCTAGCTACCAGCTGGCAACTAGCGAAAGTCCAGGGGGAAGACGGGGGGCACTGTCAGAGAATGGTGTGCCGACCCTTCCAGGGAAAACCTGGAAGTGATGTCATGCCCCCACAGGAATCACCAGAAAATCTATGGTAAAAGCACAGAGTTTCTGGCAACTCCTAGAATGGACTAAGTCACTTCCAGGTTTTCCCTGGAAGTGTTGTTATGCCATTGCCTGATGGTGTTTTTTAACCTTATTTTTCTCCTGCTGGCCACAGGAGCAGTGGTGGACAGTGGAAGCTGGAGGTGGGGGAGAGATTCTTCACTACAGTGGGAAAGAGGCGAGCCTACCCATTCCCCCTCTCCTACAGCAGACCTCCAACTTCCCCTTGATATCACTCCTGAGGGTCCCCTATCACCCAAGAGCAGTATTCAGGGGAATTTTGGGCTGCGCCAGGTGGAGGGAGGCAGGTAAATCAGCCTCCTATGTACAGAAGGACTTCCACATACGGTGTAAGTTAGTTTGCCTCCTGCTGTTGCCATTTCACATTTCAATGTACTGCATTAACCTTTTCGGCCAGAGGTTGTACAATCCTGATCAGCAAACATTTCGCCTGGAGGAAGCGAGAGAAGGGCAGTTGAAATCCTCAGAAATTGCTTTGTGTCAAATCCCCCTGCTACGGATGCTGTTCATTCTCCCCAGTCCTCTTTTTCTTCTGCATTTGGCAACTGGAGGGGTGGGACAAGAGCCCCTTAGAGAGTGGGATTTGGCTGAAGAGCTGTTCCTTGCTGACCTCTATGACAGCAGGGGAAGAAAAAGAAATAATGTGCCCACTGTGAGCAACCATGGCTCCACCATTCCAGTTTCTCTGGAAATCTATTGTCTGTTTCTGGGTGTAGCATCCTTGCTTCTGGTAGGAACACTAAGCGTTAAGCTACCTGGGGCTGCGGACCACCTAGATTTTCTGCTCATTTCCTATGTATACCACTGCAGTCTCTATGGCATGCCAAAAAAAGACTTAGCAAGGTCTTCATCTGGACCAGGAAGGGGAAGGGTTGCCAACCTCCAGATGTGGTCTGTAGTTCTCCTAGAATTATAACTGCAGAGATCAGTTACTTGGAGGAAACGGCAGGTTCAGAGGGCAAACTCTTCCCAAATGCCCCTCTCCACAGGCATCATCCCCCAAATCTCCAAGAATTTTCCATGGCAACCCTATGGAGGGGAGAGGAAGAAGCCAGTTTGGTGTGGTGGTTGAGTGCACAGACTCTGATCTGGGAGAACTGGGTTTGATTCCCCGCTCCTCCACTTGCACCTGGCTGGATGACCTTGGGCAAGCCATAGTCCTGTCAGAGCTGTTCTTGAAAAAAGAGCAGTTTCTGTCAGAGCTCTCTCAGCCCCACCTGCCTCCCAGGGTGTCTGTTGTGGGGAGGGGAAGGGAAAGGAGTTTGTAAGCCGCTCTGAGACGCCTTTGGGTAGTGAAGGGCGGGGTATAAATCCAATCTCTCCTTCTCCTTCTTCTTCCTCTGTGGCTTAGTATTTTCCTTGGTAGCAGTGACAATGCTGAATATGCCACAGATGTGCAAGGGACAGGTGCTGTTGTCCATCCATCCTGTGGGTTCCCTGTGGCAATTCCAACACTGTTCTCATTGTGGGGGAGCTAGAATGACATGCCCCTACTTCTCCCACCTGGTTGCATTGTAACAAGGTCAATGCTGCTGTGGATAGAGACCCCAAGACTCAATGCCTTTCTTTAGACCCTGGCTAGCTCTAGGCCTCCTACGTTCACGTGTTCAAGTGGACATCCTAGCTGGAAGGGAAGCGTGACAGAGGCAGGGCTGCGTTCCTGATCCGAGAGCAGCATTAAGAAAACTCGACCCCAAGGCTAAGCCCAGTCTCTCTCGTTCCAGCGGTCAGCTGCCCTCCCAACAGCCACTACGAAAGCTGCGTGAGCGTGTGCCAGCCCCGCTGCGCCGCCATCCGGCTGAAAAGCGACTGCAACCACTACTGTGTGGAAGGGTGCCAATGTGACCCGGGCTACGTCCTCAATGGCAAGAGCTGCATTCTTCCTCACAACTGCGGCTGCTACTCCGACGGCAAATATTATGAGGTGAGGCGTGGTTTCCAACATGGCGGCTCTTGGGGGCTGCCTGTTGGGGAGGTAGGTGTCTGAGCTGCCAGCAGTGGGCATGGAAGAGGTTAACCAATGTAAGGATGAGTCCTGGATCAGCTGTACCACAGGCTGGATTCTGCCGAAGTTTGCATTCATTACAGGGCTGAATTCAACTAATCGTGCCATAGGTGGAATTTGTAAACCAAAAAAGGGATCACAGTTACAGGAAATATATCAAACAAACCAACACTGTGATAAAAATGACATTGACATTTAATAAATCTTATGAACATCAAATTATATAACAACTGAAACTTTTGCAATACTACTAAGGAAATTCGAACATTCTCAAGGAAAAAGTCCTTCATCCTCAATGAGCACCTGGTTATAAACTCATTTCACCAATCTTCCTCAGGATTAATCCTATTATATTGAAAGGTGTCAGTCTCTTGATACAGCTTAACTTCTTTTTTACCTTCTTCCAATTTTTACTATTTACGTTCTTTTTTACTTTCTTCAAATTATCTTCTAGTTCCATTTTCAAATTACTGCAGCTTAACTTCTTTTTTACTTTCTTCAAATTATCTTCTAGTTCCATTTTCAAATTACTGCAGCTTAACTTCTTTTTTACTTTCTTCAAATTATCTTCTAGTTCCATTTCAAGTGTTTAAATTAGGAGTAAGCCAGTTAATTTATTTCTAATAGTAGCAACCAGTCCTCTTTTCTATCCAGCTAGAAGCCTTCTTTTTAAAAAAAATTGGCTGGCAAATGCTCTCTATCTTAAGTTGCTGGCTCAATTGCTCTGTAGTTATTCATGGTTGTAGCACACATCAGTCCTCTTTTCTCCCAGCTAGAAGCCTTCTTTTTAAATAGGCTGACAGATGCTCTCCCAATGAAATGGAACTAGAAGATAATTTGAAGAAAGTAAAAAAAGAAGCTAAGCTGTAATAATTTGAAAATGGAACCAGAAGATAATTTGAAGAAAGTAAAAAAGAAATTAAGCTGTATCAAGAGGCTGACACTTTTCAATATAATAGGTTTACTCCTGAGGAAGATTGGTGAAATGAGTTTATAACCGGGTGCTAATTGAGGATGATGGACTTTTCCTTGAGAGTGTTAGAATTTCCTTAGTAATACTGCAAAAATTTTCAATTGTTATATAATTTGATGTAAGTGGGACTAGGGCTGCCAGCTCTGGGCTGGGAAGTTCCTGGAGATTTTGTGGTGGAGCTTGGGTTGGGTGGGCTTTGGGGAGTGGAGGGACCTCAGCAGAGTCTAATGTCATTGAGTCCACCCTCCAAAGCTGCCATTTTGTCCAGGGGAACCATAGTCCGGAAAGCAGCTGCAATTCCAGCCCCCGCCTGGAGGTCGGCAACCCTAGCTGGAACTCATGCTAGGCAGGGCATTTTTCCAGCAGACTTTATAGGCCAAATCCAAATCAGTATGGGGTGAGAATCCTGGACATTTCTTCTCAAATTCATGGGTTTTGGTGACTGAAGATAGAAATGCATTTTGTCTGGGGAGGTGGGCAAGGAGCCTTCACTTTGTGTTTTTTCCCCCTCTGGGCTGGGAACAGGCTGGGGAGGGGGGTTGTCAGTGCAATGGTTTTCCAGCTTCCTTGTACATATGTGCTAATGGATTTGGCTAGAGACAATGAGGTGGGTCAAGCCCTCCCCCCTTCTTCTAGCAGGGAATAGAGGTTTGGCGGTATGAGAATGCTAGGAACCGCCTCCGTGACCTGGGTTGGCTGGGTTGGGGGGGAACAGAGATGATAAAGTCTCCTGGCTAGAGGAAGAAGCTCTCTTTTCCTGGAATGCTGAGTTAATGAGAGCAGGCAGAACTCTCCAGCAGGAGTAGGGCAGCCATTTTGGCCACGTGCTCGCCTGAAAGGTTGGAGGGATCTTAAAGGTAATGGCAACTCATTAGAGATTTATAACATCCTAAGCTTAAGGATCCTGTCCTGTTTTAACATCTGATAGGGCATGTATAGTGAGAGGGACAGAGGATTTGCGTTTCACCAATTTCTTTTGGTTCCCTTGCTCAGATCTGGTGCTGTGCTTATAAACATTTTCTTTTTAATACTTTTAAACATTGGATGCTGGGAGTGGTTCTCTGTACCACATAGACCGCCACCATCTTGGACACACTATTTTAAAAGGAGCACCAGAAAGGAGAGCTGGCAGTTGGCAGATGGCCGTTTCCCCAGGAGTGTGCGAGATAGTAAACTGTCCCTGTGGTAACCAGATGCTGATCAGTGGGAGACATAGAGGCAAAGCCTCAGGTCCTGAAGAGGAAGCTGTGAGTCCTGTCCCTTCCAGCAGGAAATTCCTTACAAAAGGTCAGGTAGTGGAGGTGGGCTACCTGAGAGTGGAAGAAACCTCTAGGAGGACAGGGCAGAATTGGGGTCTGCAGGCCAGAGCAGGCCTGTTCTGCCACAGTGACCTTTGCTATCAACGCCTTTGTGAAAGTGACACTGAATGGAAAACCTCTGTACTCCTTTTGAAATGAAAGGTGAGCATCCATCCCTTTTTTTAAAGGCACTTAGAGCCCTCTTTCTGTTAAATAGATGGTATACAAAGACCAGGTCTAAAAAGTATGAGGGGACATAAAAACGATACGGATTCTTACCTTTAAAAGCCATGTGAGGGGGTGTGTTGTTTTAAAATGGGCAGAAACAAATCCACAACACAACCAGATTGACAGCATTCCTGGTCCTCTGAGCAGCTTTGGGAAGAAATAAGGGCCTTTCTGAGTTAATACTGCTTCTGATGCTCTCGATGAACAGTTTTTGAGCCGGGGGGAGCGTCACATCCGAATGAGGGTTTCTTCAAGGAGTTCATCTATATTCTGCCAAGCAGCAGCAGTGAGACCTGTAGAATTTGAGAGAGTACTGTACAAATTATGGTGTGTTTTTCTTCTATAAACCACCTGTGGGATTGCATAGTAAACGGTTTCCAAAGAAGAAGCCAGAAGATGGAGACGGAAGGCACTCTGTCAGCCGTTTGTTGCTTCCAGTTGCTGTCTTAATAGGCTGATTCTGGAGGATGTAAACACAACGCCCTGGGGAAATAACTGGTGTTTCCTCGAAACAGTGAAGGTTTTGTTTTGTTTTTTGCAGATAATTTGTAGATAGCATGGGCCACCCTCCCTTCCTTCTCCTTTGCTCGTTTGCATCACTATCATTTTTCAGCTTTCATCACCATTATCTCCATGCACCATTCTGAAATAATGAACAACGGCGACGTATTTAGTGCTATAGTTCTGTGCATTATGTACCGTTAATCAGTTTAATTCTCGCAACGTAATGACAAATTCTCGGTAATAAGGGCTGTGCTTTCAGCCTTGCTTTTGGGGGGAAAATACGACAAAATTAAACTTTCATTTTTATGGCATCTATTTGCATAAACCCAGAGGGAGATTCTTCCCTGTTACTTACACCAGAGCCGCTGTGGAATTCAGGGCATTTACTCTCCGTGTATATCAATGAAAGAGATAAATTCAGGAGAAGAGCGAGAGCTCCATGTTTGAATTCAGAGTTAAAATAATAAATGGGAGAAATAGGACAATAATCAGGAAAGGGGACAAGAAGGTGACTTTAGGAAGCGTCCCTTGGTTTGATTCTTTTTTTTGGGGGGGATGCTACACGAATGTCTTAAACGCCAAGGAAACTCTGGGAATGATTGGCTGCTTGAAATGTTTTTGCTGCTTGAAAGTGACTTTTGCCACGTTCACGGTTGCTGAAATGCAGACCATTTTTTGAAGGGTCTGCTATGCCGGTCCAGGCTCCAAGATGGCTGCCATGAAGAATGGTTTGTTTACCAGCTTTGTCTCTCTCCACCTCCCTGTCGTTGCTTTTCCTCCCGTCCTTTAAAAATGAGGCACCAGAACCCCTTATCAGCAGAGGAGCCAGCTCATGCGCTCAATTATTCTATAAATCTGATAGCAGAAAGGTGGAATGTAATTTGTGCTCTTCTGCAAAGGTACACATCGGTGGTCAACAGGATATTTGTAATGCTCTTCTCCAACAGGAAGAAAGGGGGAGGTTGCTGTGGAAACTGTAACTTTTGCATTTCCTCACAAGCTGTGAAGGTGTTGGGCAAACAGAATCGGCTCAGAATTTGTCACACCCTTTTTGATCGGACAGAAACAAGGCCAAATAAGAAGGGGGAGTACTAGCTAGAAAATCCGATCCTTGGTGAGTTAGGCTAGGTTAGAGGCAGGAGTTCTGAAGGCATCTTAGGCCTTCATCCACATCTACCGGGAAGATTCTTTGTCTTTGGAATATGTCATTTGGGGCTCTTTCTTTTCCTTTTATCTTCCTCTATTGTTTCTGAAGGAGCTGCGGTGGCTCAAGTGGTTAAGATGCTGAACTGCTGGCTGGAAGGTCAGTAGTTCAGCATGATGGAGTGAGCTCCCATCTCTGGTTCCAGTTCCTGCCAACCTGGCAGTTCGAAAGCAAGAAATTGCAAGTAGATAAATAGGTACTGCTTCGGTGGGAAGGTAATAGCGTTCCGTGCGCCTTGGCGTTTAGTTATGCTGGCCACATAACCACAGAAATGTCTTCAGACAGTGCTGGCTCTTCGGCTTGGAAATGGAGATGGACACTGCAACCCTAGAGTCGGATTCAGCTGGCTTTCGAGCAAGGGAAACCTTTACCTTTACTATTGTTTCTGAAACTATGCTAAACTTGAGGGAGGCCCACATATGCATGTTACCCCACTGGATGATGAATAATAGTTATAATTTTTATTACATTTCCTCTTTCTGTAGAACTCAAGAGTATACATGGGGTTTCCAGATCTGTCTCCCATTCAAGCTTTAGCAAGATAGTTTCAGGGGCCAGCCATGTTGGTTTGCAGTAGAACAGCTGGACTCAAATCCAGCAGCACCTTAGAGACCAACAAGAATTTCAGGGTGTAAGCTTTTGAGAGTCAAAGCTCCTTTGGTCAGACATGAGTAGAATAGAAACAGCGGCCTCTGAGTTTAGCAAGGTAGCACAGTATCATTTTGCCTCTTCATCCACACCCTGGGACCCACAGAATTATTCATCACAAGGACCCTCACATGAATGTCAGAACTAGCTCCAATGTAAAACATTGTGCCTAAATGATAGGACAACTGTAGCTCATACATGCAAGTCACTACTCGATGCAGCAGGAGATGAATGAGTATGTTTGAACCATCCCGAAGGGAGGTTTCACAAGAGAAATTAAGCTGCTGAAAGATGATGATGAAGATGATGATGATGAACGGTGCTCCCCACCACATATAGAACTGCATATTTGAAGAGGCAATTTCTGGCATTTCCAACAATGCACCAAAGTATCACATTCCCAAAAGGCAGCCATAATCCTGGCAAGCTTTTGGATGGTTGCCTGTGCATGGGGATAGAAGTATCCATCCGTAACTTACAGATTTCACTGAGGAATGCATGAAGGCACCCTGAAATGGGTTTGCCTCTCATCTGCCGTAAGATCAATTGCTAGGCAAGAATGAATGTATCACTTTACATATGCACACCACGACTGCCCTCTCCTGGCTGAAATAACTCTGTGTCAATCACCTTACTTTTCAGCATATGTGTCTGAATGGAATAAGCCTATAATCAGGATGTTGCCGGCCTCTATGCCCTGTTGGACCTCCGTGGGAGCTGGCTGGCCCCTGTGTGAGACGGGATGCTGGACTAGATGGATCACTGGTCTGATCTAGCAGGGTTGTTTTTATGTCCTAGGAGACCAAAAAAAAAAAAAAAAATCCTCTGCATGTTGTCTGCAGCATTGCTTCTCATAAACCAGAGGGCATTTCCCAAGTTACATTTTGTGACACAGGTACTGAGACCTGGTCGGGAAAAGCATGTACATTGAAACATGCACACAATGGAGTTAGTGGCTTTCTCACTCTAGGTGCAATGGGTCAGGCAGCCAAAATATTACAGTGATCCCAACATACTTTTTTCCATATGGCCAACTTCATGTAGACTTTCCCAGCTCAAGATAAGCTGATTACACCATTCAGAATCCAACCCTGGGTAGATACAGGATTGGTGTCTTGTCCACTAAAAGCAGGGTTTTCTCAATAGTCATCACCCACCCCTTCTTCTGGAGTCTCATGTTTCCACTTCACTTGCCTCATTTAGAAAGCAGGTGAAGACTTTTGTATCCCACCTGTTTTTTGGTAATGGAGTTCAAGCTGTAACATGCTGCTATTCCAGGGGCTGAGTTCAGACTGGCAGTTTGCCCCGCTATAGCCACGTTTCAGCAACGTTTCACAACCGGATTAAAGGGGCTGTTCACACAGGCACATCTGTCTGGCGTTCCTCACTCATAGTCAACCCGTCGTGTACCGCTTCGCTCCTGCGTTTAAAAGATACCTGGTGAAAGCGGTAGCAAATCCCAGAGAGCGCGTTTATTCCACTTCGTTCTGCTTCCGGGAAGTGTGAACGCTAACCCGAAAAGCCGGGAACAACCCGCGGTAATAATGTCCGCCGGGTGTTTCTGCGCAAGGTGCACTTGATTGCCCTGGAGAGGCAGCAGCGATATGATTGGATGTGCTCCGCTCTACCGCCCAATGCGGTGCCGGCACAACGGGATCCTCCCCAAATCCCCCTGATGTGCTTATGCGCATGAGCGCATGAGCGCATATGCGCACACAGCCGAATTACCAGGCCAGCAGTCTGACCGCTCCCGCATGCCTCCTCCCCGTATGCTCCTGCATCTGTCAGTCCCGTGTGACTGGGAAAACCCAGAACAGTTTATTCTGGAGCTTTTTTGCCATGACTCGCTCCCGCTTCAAACTGCCAGTCTGAACTCAGCCAGGGTGACTGTAATCAGTGGTTTTTAATTTTATGGATCTGCCATTGTATTAATTGAATATATCTGTTGTTGTTGCTGAATGTTCTGAGTACTCCTTAGGATCAAGTCTTTTTGGAGGCTTAGTAAATAATGGCTTTGGGTAGTTTTGGGATGGACAGGACATCACGGCCCGTTGAAGCATTTTTTGAACGAATGTGATGTGGGCTTCGCCCCTTGGGGAAGTCACTCAACTTGCATTTTTCTTCCTTGCTCCTCCTCTGCAGCCCAAGCAGCTCTTCTGGAACAGTGACTGCACACGCCGCTGCCGTTGCTTTCGCCGCAACCTCATCCAGTGCGACCCTCGGCAATGCAAGTCAGACGAGGAATGCGCCCTCCGGAACGGAGTCCGGGGCTGCTTCAGCAAAAAGACGTCCTACTGCATCGCAGCAGGTGGAGGAGTCTTCCGCACCTTCGACGGCGCCTTCCTCCACTTCCCTGCTAACTGCGCCTTTGTCCTCTCCACCATCTGCCAGAAGCTCCCCGACGTCTCCTTCCAGCTCATCATCAACTTTGATAAGTGGTCTTCCCCCAACCTGACAATCATCTCACCTGTTTACTTCTACATTAACGAGGAGCAGATCCTTATTAGCGATCGCAACACTGTCAAGGTACAGTATCAGCTTCTCAATGTGCCACGTTAAGGAGATCTTAAAAGATAATCTGAAACTAGCCAGCAGTTCCCACTATGAGCCTCCTACATTCCAAAGGTCTAGTGGGAATCTTGTAGTTTAATACCAGCGACTTTACTTGATGAAGCTGCCTTACACTGAATTAGACATGTGGTCCTTCAAGGTCAATCTTGTCAACTATGACTGGCAGCGGCTCTCCAGGGTCTCAAGAGGTGTCTTTCTCATCACCTTCTATCTGGTTCTTTCAACTGGAGATGTGGGGGATCAAACCTGGGACATTATGCATACCAAGCTGATCCTCTACCACTGAGCCACAGTCCCTTCCCCATTGTGGCCTCTGGAACTAGAAGTGTGGTTTCTCTGTAGGATGAGCCTCCTAGCTGACATATGGGGGATAAATATGCATCTCTTAAGAATCTGAAGTGTCAGAATAAATTAAATGTCATGTTTCTAGTTGGCAGTTTGGAACTGGGGGGGGGGAATTCTGGATTCACCATTTTGGTGAAAAACCAAATCAGCAAGTTTGAGGTCCTGGTTGTGGGATGAGCAGCCTTCAGTGGCTGAGACCTGAGATGGGACTTCATTTTTCAGAATGGAGACTTCCGAACTCCTCTTCCTTCTAAGTTCTGTTTATCTCCATAACTAGGTGAATGGGACACAGGTGAATGTCCCCTTTGTAACTGGATTGTCAACCAAAATATACAGCATGGAGGGTTTCCTGGTCATCGACACGAGCCCTGATATCCAGATCCACTACAACGGCTTCAACGTCATCAAAATCAGCATCGGTGAGAGGCTGCAAAATAAAGTGTGTGGTCTTTGCGGGAATTTCAATGGGGACCGCACGGATGACTACGTCACCCTGCGAGGGAAACCTGTGGTCAGCAGCGTGTTCTTGGCACAGAGCTGGAAGACCAACGGCATGCAGAAGAGGTGAGCTGAACATAAACAGTCAGGCATGGGAAAGGGACTTGAGGCCACTCACTGTACGTTTCTGATAGATAAGTCCATTATGGTTTATGCATTATCCTCTGGGTGAAAGGAAGGACATCTCTGTGGTCTTTTACAAAAGCCTCTACAACAGGGGTGGCCAAACTGTGGCTCGGGATCCACATGCAGCTCTTTCACACATATTGTATGGCATCCGGCAGGGCAGCTGAGGAAGTGAAGGGGAGGCATGCCTCCCTGATCGGTCTTCCCTTCCCCAGGCAGTGTCCTCCTTCCTGGGTAGGCTTGGGGGGAGCAGAGAAAGAAAGCAACTTTAGCTTTAAATGCATTCTCAAAGGCCCCCCCAGCCTGCAAATTTTATTGGACAAATATCATTATCAATATCTATTTTTATCCCTTTTGTTTTTAATAATAATAATAACAACAATATTAATAATAGCAAATTTGCATATTTTTCAATAAAAATATATCTGCAATATTTGTTCATGTCATGTGGCTCTCAAACATCTGACGCTTATTCTATATGGCTCTTATGTTAAGCAGGTTGAGAAAGAAGTACTTTTCTCCCTTTCTCATAATACAAGAACTCGTGGGCACTCAATGAAATTGCTGAGCAGTCAGGCTAGAATGGATAAGAGGAAGTCCTTCTTCACCCAAAGGGTGATTAACACATGGAATTCACTGCCACAGGAGGTGGTGGCAGCTAAAAGCATGGATGGCTTCAAGAGGGAATTAGATAAGCCTACAGAGCAAAGGTCCATCAGTGGCTATTAGCCACAAGGTATAGATAGGGACTCTCAGTCTGTGGCAGATGATGCACTCTATTTTTGGGGTGCTGCGGGGGGCAGCAGTGGGAGGGCTTCTGCCATCCTGACCCCACTGCTGGACCTCCTGATGGCACCTGGTATTTTTGGCCACTGTGTGACACAGAGTGTTGGACTAGGTGGGCCATTGGCCTGATTCAACATTGGCTTCTTTTATGTTCTTATGTTCTTAAGTTTGGCCACCCCTGCTCTACCATGATCTGGAGACTGCACAATTCCAACCCTCACTTTCACTTGGAAAAAGTAAAAAGGGAAGGGAGTAGACTTTTAGATTATGACAGTTGCAGAGAAAAATCTGAAGAGGATATGCAAATGCTTACGAACCTTGCCACTAAGTCACAGCCGACTTATGGCCAACCCTGTAGGGTGTTCAGGCAAGAGCCATCCAGACGTGGTTTGCCATTGCCTGCCTCTGCCCAGCAATCTTGGACATCCTTGGTGGTCTCCCGTTCAAGTACTCATCTAGAGCCCACCCTGCTCAGCTTCTGAGATCTAACAGAATTGGGCTATCCTGGTCCAGCCAGGTCAGGGCAGAGACTGCTTGGAACCATGAATATAAGAAACTGCCTAATACTGTTGGACTTCTAGTCGGTCTGCCTTGTGCAACCTGCCCAGCTGTGACAGGAGCTCTCCAACAACTCAGGCAGAGATTCTTCTGCAACTGGAGATGCTGAGATTTGAGCCTGGGATCTTCTACAGGCCACTGAGCCGCTGTCTTTGGCCACTGGGTGGTGGGGATTTGATGCTTTCATGACCCAGGGGCTGCAGCCACTACACACAGCTCATACCCACTCTTCCTCCCCACTGTCTCTATCCTGTCTTCCTACATCTTGAGTGTATGTTTTAAAATTTTCATTTCCAGCTGCAACGAGCTCCAGTATGCTCAGTATGCGGCCGCCTGCGACAATGTTCAGATCCAGGTCCTGCAGAGTGACAACTACTGCCTGAAACTGACCGACATGAAGGGCTTCTTCCAGCCGTGCTACGGGTTGCTGGACCCGCTGCCTTTCTACGAATCGTGTTTCCTCGACGGCTGCTACAACCAGAAGAAGTACCAGCTTTGTGGCTCCCTTGCAGCCTACGGGGAGGCCTGCCGTTCCTTTGGAATCCTCAGCACCGAGTGGATTGAGAAGGAGAACTGCTGTAAGTGAGCGAGGCTTAGTCCCGTCATCCTCCGGAAGGGTCCGCAGACTCTCCATAATGGGGCTCTCTAAGTCGAGAAAATGACTTCACAGGCTCTCTCACCAAGAGCAGTGGAGAAGGGAAAAACATGACAAACCTTTTGTGTAGCATCTACTTTCAGTCCGCTAATTCACCACAGATTGTGCTTGTTTTCAGCAAAATACAGGGTACACAACACATTCGGCACGTAATGAACCATAATGTCGACCTGCCTCTACAGAGGCATTTCCACCTCTCTGGGGTGCTGTGGTGGTAACGGAGGGCAGTTGCGAGTCTTCTCTTGGGCTGAGCACTGAGTGGCTGAGGACAGACTGGCAATTTGCAGCAGGAGCCAGTCATGGCAAAAAAGCCCCGTCACACAGCTCAGACTGATGCGGGAGCATACTGGGAGGAGGCACGCAGAAGCGTTCGGACTGCTGGCCTGGAGGCGCAGCTGTAAACAGGTTTTTCCTGGTAAATCTGCTGGATGCCTATGTGTGTATGAGTGCATGAGCGCTCATGCACCCATACACACATAGGCATCCAGCCGATTTGGGGAGGATCCCGCTGCGCTGGCACCGCATTGGACGGCAGTGCAGAGCACAGCCAATCATATCGTTGCTCCCTTATGCACAACGCGGGTTGCTCCTGGCATTTCTGCATAGCGTTCACACTGCCGGGAAGCGGACAAATGCGGCATAAAGGCACTCTTTGGGGATTTGCTACCACTTTTATGAGGTATCTATTAAACGCAGGAGTGAAGCAGAACAGCACAGGTTGCCTACGGGTGGGGAACGCCAGGCAGATGTGCCTGTGTGAACGCCCCCTTTAATCCGCTTTTAAAACGTCACTGAAACGTGGCTATAGCAGGGCAAATTGCCAGTCTGAACCCAACCACTGTGTACGTGACAAGCAGCAGCAGAGGTTACTGGTCTTAAAATAAATTGGTTGCCTTTTGTCTGTTTCTTTTTTAGCAGGAGTGGTTGAAGATCCCTGTGTCGGGGCAGATTGTCCCAACAGAACTTGCGAAGTTGACAATGGTGGAGAACTGTGTGGCTGCATTGAACCTCCACCCTATGGAAACAGTAAGTGGTTGCAGCACATGGACTTAATTAACTGGGAAATGGAAAGGGTGGGTCAAATAAAAATGCTTAGTGGTCAACTGAAAACCACCAAGAGGGCTTGAAGTGCACTTTTGGACAGAGCAAGGTGGAGAATGATGAAACGACCCAAATAATGGCTGGGGACAGTTGCTGGATAACACGGTGAGATACTTAGAACTTGTTTCAGCTTTGCTTCCGTAGCCCAATGCAGGACTTTAACAGCAAGGGCCTCGGCTCTAGCAAGATGTGATATTTTTAGCTTAAAAGATTGCTGTGTGACACCATATAAAGGTTGCTGTTGTTTTTTTCGGTTCTACAAATTGCTATAATAGATTTCTTAAATTTAAAAAACTAAATTTATTTAAATTGTACTTGGCTTTATCAGTTTTCTGCCTGACTTTCAGTGTTATACCTGTGGCTCTGGTTGCAGTTCCTACAGGGGCTGCAAAGAGCCCGGGGGGGGGATGGGTTGGATCTCCTCTATCGAGTCAGGGTTAAATGGTTTGAAAGCAGGAGAGACTTCTACAGTTCCCTTGAAATGGACTGACCATTACTTGGTGCGGTTGTAGATTGCCCAGGATTCAAAATTTCTGCCAGGGTAGGAGATTTATTACACTGTCCCTTACTGATGGATTCAGATGGATTTCGGCAGGTTCTTGAAGCATTTCTGGTTGACATGGCTGCGGTTCCTACTGATGTCTTGGTTCACCCCTAGAAATCTGAACTGCAGGGCAGCTGGCACTAAGACACTTGGGTATTCTCTTCCATAGATCTTATTCAGCTCCCTGAGGAGAGGATGTAGCTCAGTGGTAGAGCATCTGCTTAGAGTGCAACAGGGTGTAGTGGTTCTAGTGTTATTTTTTAAATTGCTACAGTTGTTTGGGCTAGATCTTGTCAGATCCCAGAAGCTAAGCGAGGTTGGCCCTGGTCACTATTTGGATGGGAGACCAACAAAGAATACCAGGGTCGCTATGCAGACCTCTGAATGTCTCTTGCAGTGAAAACCCCATGGGGTTACCAGCACAAGTCATGGGGATACCCCTCCTCTCCAGTCCTCCCTGACCTAGATAGCCCTGGCTAGCTGGATCTTTTCAGATCTTGGAAGCTAAGGGGGGTTGGCCCTGGTTAGTATTTGGATGAGAAACCACCAAGGAATTCTGGGGTTGCTATGCAAAAGCAGGCAATGGCAAACCACCTCTGAACACCTCTTCTACGAGTTACTGTGACTTAACAGCAAAAAAAAGTTATTCCAATGCTTCTGAGAAAGGCAGTATTGGTTTGGTATTTTAGAGCAGGTGGTGTCTGTTTTACTGGTGCTATTTGAATATATGTATATTTTACGCTGCCATTGTTTATATTGTCCATAACCTGCCTTGAATGCCTTTGGTAGAGAGAACAGGATGGGAATGATAAAAATGAATAAAGAGCCCCTTGAGGGAGTGAGCTTCCAAACGGCACCAGGTGTAACCATCCCTAGCTGGCAGAGCTTCTCACCCAGGCCAGATGGAACGTAGTATTAGACCCTGCAGAACTGACAGCATTTTAAAAAAGAGAATCCCAGGGGTACAGTCCCCGTCCACCGTCCACCCCCCGGTCACGCTGCTCTCTAGTCTTCCTGATGCTTTCCTTAAGGGGCTACAGAGAGACTGGAGAAACAGTTCTTCCAGGATACTCTTCTTTTGTAATGCTGTCAGTTCTGCAATTCTTATGCAATCTCATTTTCCTGCCACTTTACCTTTTCCTATCCTGTCTGCAATTTGATTAGGCATAGCTCTGTAGGCGTGTTGTGACACTAAAGTTATTTTTGTTTGCAAGGTACTGTTGATGTATAATGTGACATGAAAATGATGGAAACAGTATTACAAATGGGCCTGATCTGAATGGAGATTTCGTAGGCTTGGAGCCGAATTTTCAGGCAGCCGCAGAGATTGCGAACTGCATCTTGCCAAAACGCGTCGGTGTGTTCTGGCAACTGCCAGTTTACATCAGTGGGGGATCAGACCCTTGGAACTCGAAAAAAGGACCATTAATTCTTCTAGTTTGTCCCTTGGGCCTTAGTACTGGATTGTTTCCTGTAGCAGGATTTTCTATTGCTTCGCCCAGCCTTGTTTTCAACGTGCCTTCAGCCCCAGGGCCTGGTCTAATTTCCATACAAATGTGCGTACATATTTTTTTAAAAGATCCAAAATCAATTTTGCACAGCTCTTGTTCCCTTTCCATCTGTGAATGTCAATAGCTCATAGCCTCAGTACACGGGCACTGGTAATATAACTTCAAACTGTCCATCAGCTCTGGAGTGACAAGGGGGAGGGCATTTGTTTCATCAGGAGTAGTTCAGAATCCAGCTTGAGACTCCTGAACCTGGTATATCCTCCCTTCCCCAAGTGTATTTGAGGTTCTTGTGTAGGAACTCATGAATATTTACTTATTTGCAACATTTCTATCCTGCTCTTCCAAAGTAAGCTCAGAAAGGCTAACATCATACATTAAAAACGAAAACAACTATATATAACATTTGAATATAAAAATAACAAAAAATAACACTAAGTCTCTCTCTGTAATACTTTTTTTAAAAAATGAAAATGTCAGTGCTGCATAGATCTCAACAATGTATGAATTTAACACACCCAACGAACCCCTCAGTCACTATCCGATAACATTCAGCAGAAGACTGCTGGTATAGCCAAGTTTTACAGGCTTTGTTGAAAGCCAAGAGGGTCAGGATTTGACACATGAGGGATGTCATTCCATAACGGAGGAAGCAACTACAAAAAAAAACCCTGTCTTCCCATCCCAAGGAGGAGAAGTCAGGGAAGATTGTCAGGCCGAACCCAGGCAGATTCAGATTCAGGCACAAGCTATGTAAGCTACAATTTAGGCCTCAGATTAAGAGGGGCCACGAAACACAGTTCTTTAAAACTAAATTTCAGTATTAGAATAAACATATTTTTGGCAATGCCATGGGACCTCTGAAACTTGACATTGCTTTGTGTGTGTGTGTGTGTGTGTGTGTGTGTGTGTGTGTGTGTGTGTGTAAAGTGCCGTCAAGTCGAAGCCGATTTATGGCGACCCCCAGCAAGGAGATTTCAAGGCAAGTGAGAAGCAGAGGTAGTTTGCCATTGCCCTCCCCTACAGTCTTCCTTGGAAGTTGCCCATCCAAGTACTAACCAGGGCTGACCCTGCCTGAAGTTGGACGAGATTGGGCTGTACCACGCCGCCTTCCCTCTGTTGTACGGTGTCTTAATCCAGCCCTAGACCCCAAGCGTTCTTGGCGAGCCATGAAAAATCTTTCCAAAATTTGAAAGGGCATCTTCATAGCTGCCATTCATAGATGGCGTGATGTTATTGAATATCTTGGGTGCTGCTGCTTGGCTTCAAGTCACTGCTGCTTCGGGAGCTGTGCTACAGCTATAACTGCTCTTATAGTTTCCCCAGAATATGTAAGAGAGAGAGTCAGCATAGTTCAAGGCTGTCTATCTGTCTCCCTCTTGGATGCCATAAGTGTTAATTATTTTTCTCACCGATGCAGTTCCCTAGGTGAGCTGGAAGGACAAAGCAGAACAGTAGCCCGCTCAATGTCATTTTGACAGGAAGCTACAATCAGGCATGACTACCCAAACTCCATTGTGGTTGGGTTTATTGTATTAGTCCTTTTCCCCAAAACAAAATGCTCAGAAATCACACAGACTTCTCCACTACCCAAAATACAGAACAAACCTTGAATTAAAATATGTAGCCCTTTTTAAAAAATTTAGAACTCTAAAAAATAAATCAAGAGTTACTAATCTATCTTCAGTCAGAAAAATGCCTCTGTGAAGAGTATACTATACAGCTGATAACAGAAGGGTAGGCATGGAGGAGGAGGAGGAGGAGGAGGAGGAGGAGGAGATTGGATTTATACCCTGCCCTTCACTACCCGAAGGAGTCTCGGAGCGGCTTACAACCTCCTTTCCCTTCCCCTCCCCACAACAGACACCCTGTGAGGTAGGTGGGACTGAGAGAGCTCTGAGAGAACTGCTTGTGAGAGAACAGCTCTGAAAGAACTTATGATTGACCGAAGGTCACACTAGCAGCTGCATGTGGAAGAGTGGGGAATCATACCCGGTTCTCCCAGATTAGAGTCCACACTCCTAACTACTACACCAAACAGCTCTACACCAAGATGGGCAGGGTCCTCTCTGAATTCTCTTAGAAGGAATTTCCAGAGTCAAACACTGCCACCACCTAAAATGCTCTGTTGCTCACCATGTGAGGGATGTCTGTACAAGCAGAGCTTCACTTAAAGAGCTTGAGGTGTGGAAAGATAGAGGTGCGAAAAGGTGCATCTTGAGTAGACAAGCCTCATGCTATTAAGAGCTATGGTTCCCAGCCTTTTTGGTATGGCAATCCACAAATCCAAATTTACTTGATATGGTGACCCAAGGTGTCCTAAGCAGATTATGACCTTGGCACTCATCTAGTTCAGCATTCCATTTTCTGTAGTGGCTAACTTGATGTTTTTGAGAAACCAACAAACATTGCATAAAGGGCACAGCTGCTACCACTGAGAACCCCAAGCAGGATATCATCAGCATCACCAGCAACTCCTTACTGTGCAGTTTCAGACAATTGCACCCACCGGGATGCATGCGAATATTAAACTGGTTTTGCATCAGATGAGCTAGTAATATGTAAAGCATTCTCAAACACCAGCTACTTCCATCTTAATGAAGTTACAATTAATCTGACTTCCTCAGTTCCACATAAATGTTAGGGTGGGGCTAATTCGGTGAGGTCATCAGTTTTAGGGCTCTGAGTGAACTTGGCTGAGAACGTTCACATCCTTGGCTTCTGTTTTTATCTATGTTGTGGTATTGAATGAAATCTCAAAAAGACTGTATATTAAAGATACTGTCCTGTATCCATTAGTACCTTAGGCTGGAGGAAGCCTTCAGACTTTGGCAGGATACAGTATTGCCCAACTAGTCCAGCTGCGGTCAAGCAGTTCCTCCAGAGGGCCAACAATAGGGCAGAGAGGTTGAGGCCTTCTCCTGATGTTGCCTCCTGACACTGGAATTCAGAGGCTGACTGCCTCTGAAAGTGGAAGGTCCCTTCAGTCACCATAGCTAGAAGCTATTGATGGGTCCATGAACCTATCTAATCCTCTTTTAAAGCTGTTTATTCCTGTGGCCATCACTACATCCTCTGGCAGTGAATTCCACATATTAATCACTCTTGGTGTAAACGATCATTTCCTTTTGTCCGATCTTGCATGCCTACTCATGCTGTCTTCGTAATGACACCGATGCTCTTTGCAGACACACACGACATTCTGGATGCCGAGGTGACCTGCAAAGCTGCGCAAATGGAAGTTTCCATCTCCAAATGCAAGCTGTTCCAGTTGGGCTTCGAACGGGAAGGAGTGCGCATCAATGACCGCCAGTGTCTTGGCATTGAAGGCGAAGATTTCATCTCCTTCCAGATCAATAACACCAAGGGCAACTGTGGAAACATAGTGCAGGTCAGATTAGCTGGGGACTCTTGTCTTGTTTCTGCTCGTGGTTATTTCTTGCTCCCTTGAGTCTTCTGGGCTTCCTGGACTTACATCCCAAGCCAAAGAGCTTTGTATCACTGCAGTCAAAGCATCATCACAGCTATCTTTATTATCCTTTACACAGTGCCATTGATATTTAACCCACTTTCTGCATTGTTTAGGGCATGCTGTGGAAGAGAAGACAAAAGAAGATAGTGCCGTGGGAAAAGAAATTTTAGTATCTCTTAGGGATCCCTACATGTTTTGCACTCAGGGCATCTGTAAAGCAACCGTCTCTCAACAGGATTTGCCTTATTACTGTTGGAGCACTCTGAAAGACGGTTGCCTTACAGATTCCCTGACAAAGCTGCATGCAAAACATGTAAGGATCCTTCAATGAGAAGAAATCTCTTTCCCACTGCATCACTGTTTCCCCCTCCTTCTTTTCCTGGATCTGCATTGGTATGGCCCTCTTTTCTGCATTACAGGATGCCATGTCTTAGATCAGAAGTCCCCAGTGTGGTGTTCACTGACACCTACCTTGCCACTCACTAAGAGTTTATAGAAAGTGGATGGGGCTCTTGTCCAGCAGGGTTGCTGATTAGCCACTGGCGGTCAGATTAAGAACATAAGAGAAGCCGTGTTGGATCAGGCCAGTGGCCCATCCAGTCCAACACGCTGTGTCACACAGTGGCCAAAGATACCAGGAGCCATCAGGAGGTCCACCAGTGGGGCCAGAACTCCAGAAGCCCTCCCACTGTTGCCCCTCCAAGCACCAAGAATACAGAGCATCACTGCCCCAGACAGAGTGTTCCAACTATACCTTGCTGCTAATAGCCACTGATGGACCTCTGCTCCATATTTATTTATTTATTTATTAAATTTCTACTCCATCCCTCCTGCCAATCCCCTGCTGAAGCTGTCTGTGCTTGTAGCCGCCACCACTTCCTGCGGCAGTGAATTCCATGTGCTGGGCAGATTAAAGTTGGTGTCACAGTATGAGCTTTATTCTCTCTTGCTTCTTGGTATATTTTTAAAATTACCACATTTCTCCGCTGCACTTGGCCTCTGTATATGTGGCTCTGCCTCCCGTGGCAGCCATTTTGTGGGGACACCCACCATTGTGTGTCAGGATTCCAAAGGTGCCCACAGGCTCAAAATGGTTGGGGACCCCTGCCTTAGACAACCTTCTGTTTGGATTGCTTTCTAACTCTGTTGTTAGTCCTATTGCATTGTTTATTGAATGTCTTACATCATCTGGTTGAATTTTTTAATTATTTCATAGTCCATCTTCTGTCTTGGTGAGAAAGACGGAATATAAACAAAGTACATGAAACGAAGAAACATCTAGCACATTTACAGAGATGCGTGAGCAAAAAATGGACAGGCCCTTGCTCCCAAGTGACTACCTCATGGTCTTTATGGCTGATTAGAGGTTTGGACCCAGTCTTCCCCAATCCAACTGCTACACAGAGCTGTTCTGCCAGGCTTTTAGTTGAGGCAGTGGACACCCAGTTAGTTGGCCTCCCTGTACAAAGCCCATATAGAGACTGCCTTCTATAAAGGCAGTCTGAGCCATCTACCCTATGTGGAGTTCAAGGTTATGTAGATGGGACTCCAGTATCATCTATCCACTTTTTATGGACGGTCTGAATTATTGCTCGCCATCTTTAAGTATTTAACTTTTTTTTGTTTTAATATTTTTAATTTTTTTAGAGTCGTCATGTCAATTGACTTTTATTGTTATGTGTCTTGGTGTTTACCCCCCCCCCCCGAGCTCATTTGGGGAGGGTGGGATATAATTTAAAAATAAATTAAATAAATTAAATAAAAATATACCACCCTGGCTATTACGGCGGTATTGTTATATTTGCATATCACCAAAACCTCCATTTCCTTTGTTACATGCTCAAGCGCGCACGTTATATTAGGATTTGCTTTTTAAAAAATAAAACTCTGCTCATTAGAACGAAAGGCCATCTTTAATACTTTCTTTGTAATTTGCTGTGGGCTAGTTAGCAATGCCGGCTCTAATTTTTAGATGCAAACCAATCAATCTGCCCTTATTGTGGTCACACACCAGAACCACAATAAACTGAAACAGTGACTTTTTGGCCTATATCCCTTAATCAGCTTGAGCTTGAGTTGATTACTCTGCTAATTGAAGCTTTAAAATAAAACGATTTCATTCTTCACAAAGAAATTGTCACAAAGAAAAACTCCATATTAGTCTTTGTTCTGCTGTGAATTGCTGCATCAGCATTGCACCAGGGCCACATTGGCGTGACAAGAACCAGGGTGATTAACTAAAGCACTGGATTGACTTGGCAACCCCCGGGTCAGATCCTCGTTCATCTAGTGGTCTCCGGGTGACCTTGAACAAGTCATGGGGGGAGGGGCCATGGCTCATCAAAAGAGCCTCCGCTTTGCATGCAAGAAGGTCCCAGGGTCAACCCCGGGCATCTCCAGTTCAAAAGATCTGGTAGTGAGTGATGTGAAAGACCTCTCTCTGAGACGTTGCCGGTCTGAGTAGACAGTGCTGACCTCGATGGACCAAAAGTCTGATTCTGTATAAGGCAGTGTCATGTGTTCATTATCTCTCAGCATTTTTGTGAAGGTAAGACATGGGAATTAACTCTTTAGTCACTGCCTTGTGCTCCTTGGAAGGATTAGACTCGAGAGGGTACAGGCATCACTCAAGGTTATCTTCTGCTTTTCTTTTATATTATTGTAGCTTCTTCTCTCTCTCTTTCCACCCCCCCCCCCACAGTCCAACAGCACCCACATCATGTACAAAAATACAGTCTGGATCGAAAGTGCCAACAACACTGGAAACATAATCACCCGTGACCGAACTATAAATGTAGAGTTCTCCTGTGCCTATGAACTTGACATAAAAATATCTCTGGATTCCGTCGTTAGGCCTATGCTCAGGTAAGGGATGCACCTGGCTCACTGGTGGGCTTTGAGAGGTAAGTCGGTGGTGGGTTGCATGTAGGCACCAAATCTCCCTGACCTCCCTTGGAAGAATGCAGATTTCTCTAAGCCCCTAGCCACAGGGATATTGACATTGGAGTCATCCCTGTGTATGAAGTCATGGGAACGATGTAATATGGGAACAGGTGGCTGACAGATCTCAGCACTGGCTGTGAGCTGCCGGAAGGGCAACCCATGAGATCTCTGTTCATTCAGGGTCTGGTTTCTGTGAATAAAGACTCAGAGCTGACTCCCATGTTTGCAAAGCCTTCCCTTAGCATAGCATGAGAACAAGGCTTTTGACTTAGGGGTTGAGATGAAAAGACGTTTGCACCAAAACACAGCTTTGTTTGAAAAAAAATGAACGAGTTGCAGGAAAAGGAAACAATGGGATGTTGTTGCCTCATTCTCAATAAGAAATCCTCATAAAAGATCCTCAAACGCCTCATGTTTTGGTCAGAACTCTCAAAAGGCGGAAGGAGAGAGAAACTCCAGTCACCGTTTTCTTCCACGCTGTCTCCTATAATGCCCTATAAACCTCTTCTGCTCAGCTCCAGAAAGTGCCAGGCAGAGCTGCCACATTCCAACTTTACTTGTGTTAACAGAGTGTAGGGATCCTTCCATCGTTACTTTCTTCTCCATTCCTACATTGGACCCCTTCATTTGTAAAGCATGCAATCCCTTACTGGGGCAATAACAGCAGAAGAGAAAAGTCCTCCCTCCCTGACCCCAACCATCTAGCACGAGGGTCCCCTACTTTTTAGTTCCTGTGGGCACCTTTGGAATTCTGATAAAGGGTGGCGGGCACAATCACAAAATGGCTTCCAAATGAAGGAGAAGAAGAATTGGTTTTATACCCCACTCTTCACTACCCAAAGGAGTCTCAGAGTGGCTTACAATCACCTTCCCTTCCTCTTCCCACAACAAACCCCCTGTGAAGTAAACAGGGCCAATGCTCCCTCTAAGCTGTGGAGTCTTGTGAGCAAAAATTCTACTTCGTGAGCTGCTGGCATTAAAGTTGTGAGCGTGCGATTTGGCTACTGCCTAAATTAGTTTGCTCTGGAGCCATCCTTCCTGAGCTAAGACAAAAATGTGTGAGCCAGAGGCTAAACAACTGTGAACTCGCTCACAGTAACTCAGCTGAGAGGGAACACTGGATGGGGCTGAATGAGAGAACTGTGACTGACCCAAAGTCACCCAGCTGGCTTCATACAGAGGAATGGGGAATCAAACCCAGTTCTCCAGATTAGAGTCCGCCGCTCTTGAACACTACACCATAGAAGCTGAGCCGATCACAAAATGGCCGGCATAGCAGGTGGACTAACCACAAAATATCAGGGGATCGAGGTTATATACAATTCTAATAGTACCTCTTCAACGTTTCAGGCAGACGCTCTGTTCAACAGGATTCCATTTAATCTGCACAGCCAATCAGAAGCCCTGCTGGGGAAAAGCCCGACCTAGCCCTGCCCACTTTCTAAAAGCACTTGGCCGGTGCCGGGAAAAGTGCTGGTGGGTGCCATAGTACCCACAGGTACTTTGTTGGGGACCACCGATCTAGCACATCCTTCCATGTCTTGCTTGATATTTGCTGGCCATGTTTTCCATCCATTCTTTCTGTTCGTTGTGTGGAAGTTTTCTGTTTCTCCTTTAAGCGTGATTAATCTGACAGTGCCCACGCAAGAAGGGAGCTTCACCACCAAGATGGCGCTGTACAAAAATTCCTCCTACAAGCATCCTTACAGGCAAGGAGAAGTCGTGTTGACCACACGGGATGTCCTGTACGTTGGCGTCTTCGTCATTGGGGCAGATGCCACCCACCTCATCCTCATGCTGAACAAATGCTATGCCACGCCCACTCGGGATAGCAATGATAAGCTCAGATACTTCATAATCGAAGAAGGGTAAGTGACTTCTTTCCCCCTTGACCGCTTGCGACTGCAAATCCCTCACAGCTGTGCCATGTGTTCTAGGTGCCAGAATATAAAAGACAACACCATTGGGATCGAAGAGAACGCAGTTTCGCTGACCTGCCGCTTTCACGTGACGGTCTTCAAGTTCATCGGGGATTATGACGAAGTTCACCTCCACTGTGCCGTCTCGTTGTGTGATTCCGAAAAATACTCATGCAAAATAGTAGGTGGCCTAACATGCAGGTTTTGTTGAGGTGCGCAACTTAGAACATGCTTACCTTCAGGAATGCCTACTCTCGGATGAGCCCACGCCATGTTTTTATGGTTTGCGGGAGAAGGCCTACTTGAATTACCCTCTGATAGGGAAGTACGTGGAGCCTGAGCAGGGAAGGCACCGGCGTGGTATAGCTTTCTCTGTGGTGACCTCAAAAATTATTATTATTAGGAAAGGTACTGAAAACAAATCAGCCAGTATCACGATACCCCTGTATAAATCTATGGCGTGGCCTCATTTGGAATACTGTGTACAGTTCTGGTCATCACACCTCAAAAAAGATGTCATATCATTGGAAAAGGTGCAGAAAAGGGCAACTTAAATTATTAAAGGGATGGAACACCTTCCCTGTGAAGAAAGGTTAAAGAGGTTAGGGCTCTTTAGCTTGGAGAAACGACAATTGAGGGGTGACATGATGGAGGCTGACAAAATTATGCATGAGATAGAGACAGTAGTGAAAGAAATACTTTTCTCCCTTTCCCAATACAAGAACTCGTGGGCACTCAATGAAATTAATGAGCAGTAGTCTTAGAACAGATAAAAGGAAGTATTTCTTCACCCAAAGAGTCATTAACACGTGGGATTCACTGTCGCTGGAAGTGGTGGTGGCTACAAGCTTAGACAGCTTCAAGAGCAGATTGGATAAACAGATGGAACAGAGGTCCATCAGTGGCTATTAGCCACAAGGTGTAGATGGAACGCTCTGTCTGGGGCACTGAAGCTGTGTATTCTTGGTGCTTGGGGGGCAACAGGGGGAGGGCTTTTGGTGTGCTGGCACCACTGGTGGACCTCCTGATGGCAGCCGGGTTTTGGCCACTGTGTGATGCAGAGTGTTGGACTGGATGGGCCATTGGCCTGATCCAAGATGGCTTCTCTTATGTTCTTATGTCTGGGGCGGTGGTGCTCTGTATTCTTGGTGCTGGGTGGGGGCTACAGTGGAAGGACTTCTGGAGTCCTGGCCCTGCTGGTGGACACTGCCGGCTCGCCCACTAGCCGAGCTAGGCGCTCACCTAAGGCGCCGGGCCCGCAGGGGCACCAAACAGCTCTGCGCCCCTCTGCCACCTCCCCACCACCGCCGCCGCCAGCGAAGCACCCCGGCAGGGCTCAGGAGGAGGCGGCAGCGGCAGAGCTTGCCCTCCCCCCCCCGCCGCCACCCTCCCCTCTCCTCCGAGCCGGGAGGGAAGGGGAGGGGGGTTGAACCCCCACCCCTTCCCTGGCTTGCCTCAGCATCCCCGCGGCTGTGGAGTGCTGCGGGGCCTCCAGGAACGCTGACGCTGGGAGGGAAGGGGCAGGGGTTGCCCTGCCACTTTCCTGGGGGCCCCACAGCTGCGGAGCACTCAGGAAAGCCAGCGCTCCGCCGCCGCCCCCGGTCTCCAGGCCCCACCGGGAGACTGGCATCCCCAGTGGGGTTGCGCCCCAGGCTGTCCTGCCTAGGGTGCCCAGTCACCTGGGGCCAGCCCTGCTGGTGGACCTCCTGATGGCACCTGGGGTTTTGGCCACTGTATGACACAGAGTGTTGGACTGGATGGGCCATTGACCTGATCCAACGTGGCTTCTCTTAGGCTCTTAACTTTGGAATGCTTTGCCCTTTGGTCGGTCGCTTTGATTTGATTTCTGAAGCTCTCCTGAACTTCACCTTCTTATGGCAACCTCCCTTTGTTTTTGCCAGACCTGCCCGCAGAACAGTAGGAGAGCCAGTGACTACAAAGATCCCAATGAGCAGATCATCTCCGTGGGGCCAATCAGGAGAAAACGTAAGTGAGACACGTTCAACTAGGGTGTTGTGGCTTTATTTAAATCTTGTGTTTTAACACATCTCGCTGTTTTAATATATATATCCTGTAAGCTGCCCTGAGCCTGCCTTGGCAGGGAGGGCGGGATACAAATTAAACAAACAAAATAAAAATAAACATAAAATATTCTTCAGTGGTGAAGGTGGTGCGGAATTTTGGATTTGGCTTGTTCTAAACAATATCTGGAGCTGCTGGTGGCTCAAGTGGTTAAGACGCTGAATTGCAGACCAGAAGGTTGGTAGTTCAGCAGTTTGAGACCCAAGTGCCACATGATGGAGTGAGCTCCCATCTCTGGCCCCAGCTCCTGCCAACCTAGCAGGTTCGAAAGCAAGAAATTGCAAGTAGATAAACTAGGTACCCCTTCGTTTGGAAGGTAACAGCGTTCTGTGCGCCTTGACGTTCAGTCATGCTGGCCACTTGACCAGAGAAACATCTTCGGACAGTGCTGGCTCTTCGACTTGGAAACGGAGATGACCACCACAACCCTAGAGTCAGATTCGATTGGCTTTTGAGCAAGGGAAACCTTTACCTTTAAACAATATCCATGTGCTGAGGCAGGCTTTAACAGTGAAGCACTTGTACCCAGCTTTGTCCAGACATCTCCCATTGGGTCATTCCCACCCTTACCCTAAGCCAAGTCACTGGACAGGTTCCTTTTTTGTTATTCCCTTTCATCTCTTGTGTTTTAGGTCTAGACTGGTGTGAAGACAATGGAGGCTGTGAACAGATATGCACAAGCCAAGTGGACGGGCCACTGTGCAGCTGCGTAACAGGAACGTTGCAGGAAGATGGCAAGAGCTGCCGAGGTAACCGATCAAAGCGCTCCCTTGGGATGGGAGGTGCCTTCAGTGCCAGGAATGGTCCAAAAACTATGTCACGCTTTTAAAAAACCTTTAAAAGACATTCCTCTCTTTTATTGTAGTTTTACCAGTATCTTATCAATCTTTTCCCATCCCCCCCCCATGTTGTTATAAACATATGAAGCTGATTTATACGGAGCCTGAACACTGGTCCATTTGGCCCACCGTTGTCCACTCTGAGTTGCAACAGCTCTCTGGCTCTGCTATCTGAGACTCGTTTTTAAGTGGCCCAAAGTTTGAATCCGGGACCTTCTATAAGCGAAGCATATCCCTTACAGCCTGCAAAGTATGTCCCCAACTGAGCTGTCCTCCTTCATGCATACAATGCTTTAAGGACAGCCTGCCTCCTTTTCCTGCATGAACGCGTATCGAAAATCATTATGAACAAAAATTTGCAAACCAGATGATGATAAGATGATTAACTGTAGGCTTTTTAGATTCAGGTCTGGGTCTAGTCGAATCCTAAGGGAAGGGACCACAGTGAGAACACTGGGAGCTGATAAACTATCTGCACATCTGCCAATCATGTTCTTGCCTCACACGAAGCTGCCTCAGACTGAGTCAGACGCTTGATCCATCAAGGTCTTGTGTACTCAGACTGGCAGCAGCTCTCCAGGGTCTCAGGCAGAGGGTCTTTCACATCACCTGCTCCTTGATCTTTTTTAACTTGGAGATGCCAAGGTATTGAACCTGGGACCTTCTGCACACTGAGCAGAGGCTCTACCACTGAGCCACTCCAAATTAATAAAACTCCTGTGGAATACAAGAAGTTGCCTTATACTGAATCAGACCATTGGTCCATCAGGAATTGTCTACTCAGAATGGCAGCAGCTCTCCAGGATCTTGGGCGGAGGTCTTTCACATCGCCTGCTTCCCAATCTCAATCATCCTATCACCCAATCCAACTGGAGATGCTGGCAATTGAACCTTGGGCCTTCTGGATGCAAGCAGATGCTCGATGCCTGAGCCATGGCCCTGTTGTAGCCCAGCTGGTCTCGCAGGCTCCAAGTCCAGGTCATGCAGGCAGGAGCAGGTCAAAGGAATGTTCAAACAGTCCAAGGTCAGTTGTTACAGTCAGAGACAGTCCAAAAGCAGAGTCAAGCCGGTCCAAGAGCCACTGGAGTAAAGCAGAGTCAGGCGTTGTGGTCGCAGGATTCACTGTGAGGTGACGTGTTGCTTCCACAAGTTGGCAACAGCTCACACCCAGCTTTATGTAGGTTTTCCCTAATTAGTCTTATCTGCAGCTGGCAAGTTAGCAGGGCTCCTGTAATGACTCATCCTGTAGCTGTCGATGGGCCATTAATCTTTTACTCTGTCTGCCTCCAAAGGTACTTGCTCCCACTTCAGCCGGCTCAGTATTATCTGACTGGAATTCCGGAGTGTTTTCTACTCTGAAGTCATCTTTCGCCACGCTGGACCCAGGCTCGACTTCTGAGGAGTCCTTACTCACACTGGGCTCCAGTTGCCAATCAGACGGGTCAGGCTGCAAGTCAGACTGGTCCTCACCCAAGCTGGGCTCAGGCAGCCAGTCAGAGTGTGGTTGCACCTCAGGCTGAGGCTGGTCCACAACAGGCCCCCTATTTAATCTGCTTCAGTCTGTTACACCATTGGTCTTATCCAGGTCACTAGTGTCTTCTCTGGCTGCCAGCTCTCCAGGGTCTCAGGTCAAAGTCTTTCACATCATCTACTACCTAACTGCAATCGCCCTACTACCCAGTCCAACTGGAGATGCCAGGGAATGAACCTAGGGTGTTCTGCAGGCCAAGCAGATGCTCTGCCACTGAGCCATGGTACCTTCCCTCACAGCCTTCCTCCTCCTTGTTAACTCAGCGAAGGGTGTGAGGTCAAGCCAATGGCAGTCCAATCTAGGGCACTTTCTTGTAATGGCCTCTACATTACACGGTGCTGAGACTCAGACTCAACCTTCTCTACATGTATTTAGAAAGGGCTATATTCCAACAAGCCTCTTCCTTAATACTGGATTGGGTCTTCTGGTTTGAGGTGGTTAGGGATTTCTAATGGATTTGGTTTTGTCGATGGACTTGATGTTTGATTGTTCTGACACTGGTTTAAAATCAATCTTGATTTTCATGTACATCGCTTTGGAACATTTTTGTGAAAGGCGGTTCCTAACTGTTTTAATCAATAAACCACGCTCTTCTGCGTACCTTTGTTGTAGGATACTGGATGCTATGGCCGGAAAGGGGGAATTCAGTCAATCTTAAGAGTAATTCCTGTCCATCCTGTTCTACTGCGGGGCTTCAGCACTGTTTTCATACATTCTTATCTTGTATGTGAGATGGCTATATTACATAGGGAGGGGATATTGATTCTAATCTTTGGCACCTAATTGGACAACCATGCACAAGACTGGGGAAGAAATAAGGGTTGGGATCTTCTGTACAGGCAAAATCAATAGCACTATGCGATGACAGTGAATCAGTGTAACGGATTGTCCTGCTGAGACAGGGACATATCCAGAGATTTCAAATGGTGCCAGAGTTTGTACAAGATTCCAGACCTCCCTATAGGTGCTAACATCTCACATTTCCCACCCCATACAGATGTTACCTTCTTCAGCTATACCTCTGTAAAACTTCATATTGTATCCGCTTCCTCCTACCACTACGTTTTGACTAGCCAATTCTTGGAAGTGTTCCATGCCCGTGCTGAGTGAACCTTTTAAAATCTTTCTGGACAGAATCTTGTTTTGAGCTGGCCTCTCTTTGTAACACCACCCCTCCTTGCATATTTTTATTGTGTATTTATAAATCGGGCCTGATGCTCTCCTGTAATCTGACAAAGGGAACTCTGATTCACAAAAGCTTATGCTGGAATAAATTTTGTTAGTCTTGAAGTTGCCGCCGGACTCCTGTGTTAAAGTTTGTACTAGCTTTGGTCCGTCAGACAAGAAATGCAGACTTTGCTTGTTTTAAGTATGGTTAATGGGTTTTCTCTCCCTTTCTCTCTCTCTCTCTCTTTCTCCCTGTAGCAACCAGCTCTTCAACTGGACCTCAGGCTGGGCTGCTTCCACTCCTTGTTATCCAGCTATTGTTATGGTGTTTCATCTACAAATCAAACCCAACCTCATAATTCATTCCTGACTTCTGTCTCAAGTACTGTAATTTACTTTCACCCTTCTAAGGCCCTGTAGGATAAAACGCATGCAACCCTAAACCTGAACTGTTGTCAATCAGCACCATCTACAACAACCACCGCCATTTTTTTAAAACCTATGGCTGCGCTGGAGTCGTTGGACTGTTTTCAAACAGTCTTAATGCTAAAGGAGGCGTTGGCAGCCAAATCTGGAAGAAGAAAAAAACTTAACAGGGCACCAAACTCACCTAAGCCATCAGGGATGCGACTGACACATAACCAATAGCTGATCCTGTATCTTCCCCTTTGGGTTTCCTGTCAGAACTTCATTTTCAGAGCAATTACCATCAACTCTCAGTTTTTATATGTGGGAGGAATATGTTTTATCTGCCTGCATGCTTGTTGCCTGATCTTGGAAGAAAAAAAAAAAAGTGGGATGTGAAAAATAGTTCAGCCTGGTGCCCTAAAATTAAAAAAAAACACCACTCATTTTTTTCTTGCTTTGAAGGATTTAGATCTCGCTCTAGCCCTTTCGCCCTTCTGTGTGGTTGCTATGAATCTTGCACATGCGAGAGGGGGGGAAACATTTAAAAAATCCTTTTTGTAGAATGACGTTCACCGTTTATATCCATGCCTGGGGGGCGGGGCTAAACGGATTGATGGATGGGGGAAGCCTTGTATGTCCTGGGGAGGGGGGGGGATCACTTTAAACTGGGTTTTTTTGGAGGGAACCCTCCCAGCCTCTCTAACGTAGAGCGACTACAGTGACAAGTCAAGTTACAGCTTCCGTAGTTGAGCGTTTTTAATAATAAAGCTAGCTCGGTAATTGACAAGAAATTCACTTCTTGAGTTTGGGGGCAGTCCGGTTCCTCCTGATTTATCTGCTCAAATAGCTTTTACTTTGTGAAATGGGTTTGGCTCTGGGATTCTGGAAGCCCTGCTTGGATTTGGGACAAATGCATTTCTCATACATCCAGACATCATATGGCAGTGTCAGAACATCGCCATTGAAAGAAGAGCCTCTGGTGCCACCCGCGGCAGAGATTTTGAAAGCTGTGACGAGCAGTAAGCACAGCCACGCTGCAGACTTCTAGTCATTCCGTGTTCCCGGGGCAACCAGACCAGTCATTCTGTAACAAGGATGGGAATAGGATCTCTATCGAAGAAATTCTCATTTCTTCACCAGCTTCATTTCCCAGGATTTCTTTGGAGGAAGCCATTTTAGTTAAAGTGGCCGATATAGGTTTCTAGTGTAGGAGGGAATCAGTGTTCCAACCTGAGCTACCTTGCCTTTTCACTACACTCACATGTTGCCTTTCAACTCAGTAAACAGCTCCCTATTTGAGGAGTTGGGGGGGGGGATGGGGTCGGACTGCCGAGACGTGTCTTTTCCTCCCTTTGATCCAATCTTGGTGAGCCTTCTTGTTTCCTTTTTATTATACACTCCGCCAAATAATTTAAACATGGTTTATTCTTAAATAAAACTTTGGTCTTCAAAGAATCTCATTTCTCGCTTGTTCTTGCTTCTCGTGGGAAGCTGAGGATAACCAGTTCTTCTGACTTGGTCCTTGGGGAGATGATGGAGGTCATGCTGGGGACATGTTGGAGAGCCAGTTTGGTGTGCAGTGGTTAAGAACGGCAGATTCTAATCTGGAGAAATGGGTTTGATTCCCCGCTCCTCCACATGCGGCCAGCTGGGTGACATCTCTCAGAGCTCTCTCAGCCCCACCTACCTCATAGGGTGTCTGTTGTGACGAGAGGAAGGGAAGGAAGACTGTTAGCTGCTCTGAGACTCTGAGTGAAGGGCGGGGTATAAATCCAATCTCCTCCAAGAGCTCATTCCACCAGGTAGGGGACACCACCGAGAAAACCCTGGCCCTGGTTGTAGCATATTTAGCAGCCTTGGGGGCTGGAATAGCCAGCAGATGTTGCCCCCCCCGACTGTAGTGCCCTTGGGGGAACATATGGGGAAAGGCGGTCCCTCAGGTAAGCTGGACCCTGGCCATAAGAGCTTCAAATGTAATAATCAGCACTTTGAGTGGAGCATGGGGGTGGAGAATGTCTCAAAACAGCAAAAAGTATGAAAAAGACAAGGTCAGAAGCATTTTCCGTCACTGCCCGGCTAGGGTGTTTAGCCAGACAAGGACTTCAAGACGTAGATGAGGGTCAGGCGGTCTGTGTTTAGACCAATTCAAAACGGAGACGACCCCATGCCCTGATCGATAGGAGGACAGCAAGAAACAATCTGTGCTTGGCTAACCTTAAATCGAGGGGAAAGCTTCAAAGAATGGAATTGACACAACTTCCGGAAGAATTTAAAAAAAAAAACACCACAAAAACTAGCCAATAACCAAGGATTTTACACAGTCCGGCTAGGCAGTCACAGAAAGTATTCCGATTGTGTTTTAGAACATGATATAATTTGTCATAATCCACATTGTATTTGCTGTGGAAAGAATTGGGGGCTTCTGCATAGAGCGACAAAACAAAGGAATTTCTACACCCACATGTCATCAAATGGATGATCTGAGAATAGAGTGTTGTTTGGCCTTTTAAGGTTGCCAACTCTGGGTTCAGAAATATTTGGAGATATTGGAGATGGAGCCTGGGGAGGGTGGGGTTTGGGGAGGGGAGGGACCTCAGCAGAGTACAATGCCATAGAATCCACCCTCCACAGCAGCCATTTTCTCCAGGGGAGCTGATCTCTATTATTTGGAGACCAGTTGTAATAGCGGGATATCTCCAGGCCCCACCTGGAGGTTGGCAACCCCGTTTATGAAGCTGATCTAGTTAGCTGACCGTGCTTTTAAAATCCAGCCCACTAAGGCCAGTTCTACAATTAGCACTTCATAACATAACATTTTTTACATAACATACCAGTCCCCTAACTCTCTAACCTGAGTCACTCTCAGATCACCGTATGCTTGCAGTAAATAAGTGCTCACCTCTACACAGGTCAAAGGATTCATTATCTGTTTGTATCATTTACTGAGATGAAACAGGGGCATGTCAAAAACCCTTAAATCTTAAGGGGTCCTCTTCCTTTCACCCAGCTTTCTGAAGCTTCAGGTAATGCTTCTGATTCTTGTTCCTGTGAATGGAGCAGATCAGAAATCGAATACGTTAAAAGTATTTATCTCATATAAACAAAGCCTTTCCATGGGATCACAGGACCGATTTACAAGGGGCTGTCAAACTATTTTGTTGGGATAGTTGTGAAACCGTGTTACATGAGACGTTGATATCAAACCAGGGTCATATCCCTTGGACTGTTTAGACCAGGGGTGTCAAACATGCGGCCCGGGGGGCTAGATCAGGCCCCCGGAGGGCTTCACTCAGGCCTGTAGTGGAACTGGCTGTCTTCCGCTCCTTCCAGTTCTGCTGGTGCTGCGTCATCATAGGTTTGCAGCTTACAGATACCCACCTGAACAGCATACTCAAGTTTGCAACAGCACAGACATTTTGATGCAATAATTCAAAGCAAGAGGTGTCAGTTATCAGACACTGTTCAATAAACAAAATATTGCAAGAGTGCTAATGTTTTAAGCATGATTTTATTTTAAGTAAAAAAAAACCAACCCTTTGTGTTTATGTCCTTTATAAAGTTTATATCTCCGCTACCTGGCATTGCATTTTATGACCCACATGGCCTGGCTCAACCAGGTCTCATTTATGTCAGATCTGGCCCGCATAACAAATGAGTGCGACATCCCTGGTTTAGACTGAATCCCCCTCCCTGTGCCCAGGGGGATTATGTGCATGGGGGGATGGGATGTCTATGCCATGGCCATGGCCTCCTCTGATCGTTTGATTCAGGGATCACTGGGGCAAAAAACCACCCCCATGAGGTTTCCCGATGTTCACCAAGCACAGACACTGAGGAAAACCACCCCCTCACCCCAGGCACGTGTCAATTCTACCTGAACTCCTCTTTCAAGTTCCAGTAGATCTTCCATGTCCTCCACTGCCAGCTTATTTAGCTCCGTCAAGATAACATCTAAAGCCTGAAACACACAAGAGAGCCCTCCTGAAGTTTAGATGGCAGGGGAAAAAGTGAGGGCAGGAGCTGATCCAGAGAAAGCAAAAAGCATTAACATTTCTCTTTAAATCTAGGCCTTTCTGAAGAGAGGTTAAACTGCAAATGCCTCATGCTCTGCAAAAGGAAAAGGAAAAGGGAAAGGGGGGAGAGTCTGATTTGATGTGAACCACATTGTTGTTTCTGTAACAAAAGGAGTGACAGCTACTTGAGCAATCCGAGAGGAAGCAATATCCCATTCGATTAAAGTCAAACAAATATGCCAGAGCCCCGAGAAATCACCCTGCCAATAGTTCACATTTTAAGACCCATCTTTAAGATGCCTTGCACAAGGAGGAAAAATTAAAGTTGCTTATTCTACTGCCATCTACTGCCCAATCAGGCTTACAAACCAGTGTTTTTAGAGTAACTTCCCACTGCAATCTCTTTCTCTCCCCTAATAATGCAAATCGTATTCAACCATTGACTGTCAGAAAGCCGCCCAGTCTCCAGAGTCACCATTCTGAAACAGCACCAACAAGCTCTTAGGAAATGGCACCTCTTTCCTTCAGGCTAGCTGGAATGCTGATGGTAAAAGGGCTTCAATTGAAATGGCTAAGGAAAAAAAAAATCCTTAAAAGGTGGTTCAAGGACATATAAGGGCAACTACCTTTGCTTCGATAATCAATCCTGGTATCTAGGAAATGAGAATGGGATTTTTTTTTACTTCCTTAAGGCCTGTGAACAAATAATATTCTGCTCTCTGGGGGGTGCGTTCAGATGTGCCATTTGAACCACTTTCGGCACCCAAGTGGTATTTTCCTGATTCTCCGTTTCAAGCCGCACTTTTCTGTCGTCTGATCGCTCCAGTGTTGAGCCACTTCCGGGTGCTTCAACCCCCTCCCCTCTGGAAAGCTGCTACAGAAGCCTCTGGCTTCTGCTTTTCATCCGCCCCAGTTTTTCGTCCAGTTGGTAGAACCTTCCAGGATAACCGATGCTCACCTCCAAACAACTGTAGATGCTGTACTTCTGGATGGCCTGGGCTAGCCTGCTCTCGTCAGATCTCAGAAGCTAAGCAGAGTTGGCCCTGGTTAGGATTTGGATGGGAGACCACCAAGGAAGTCCAGGCTTGCTATGCAGAGGCAGGCAATGGCAAACCACTCCTGTTCATTTCTGCCCTGACCTGGATGACCTAGGTTGGCCAGATCTCATCAGATCTCAGAAGCTAAGCAAGGTCAGCCCTGGTTAGTACTTGGATGGAGCAGGGCTCTTATTTGTAGCAGGAACTCCTTTTGCATATTAGGCGACACACCCCTAATGTAGCCAATCCTCCAAGAGCTTACAGAGCTTTTCTTACAGGGGCTACTGTAAGCTCTTGGAGGATTGGCTACATTAGGGTGTGGGTCACCTAATATGCAAAGGAGTTCCTGCTGCAAAAGAGCCCAGGATGGAACAGCACCAAGGAAGTCCAGAGTTGCCATGCAGAGGAAGAAAATGGCAAATCACCTGTTTGTCTCTTGCCTTGAAAACAAGACGGCATCGCCACTTTCCACCACCACTGTACTATTAGCGAGAAACAAGAATCTACTAGGGATAACGGAACTTTCTTTCGGTATAAGGGGTCAAAGCACCACAGATGTTGCAAATCTACATACCTCAGTCAGGAGCCACTACCTTAGCTACTGGTGGCTTCTTAGTTCTTCAAAGAATGAGATGCTAGATGTTTGCCACTGAAACCTCATATGACCCCAAAACAGGTGATCAGACTGTAGCAAACAGTGTGGATTATAGTTGAGGGGTTATCAGAACAAGGAGGGAGAAGAGTTGTCCATTACAACCATTGAGGACTTAGGCCTCCTGCAAAAAAGGGTCAGGGAGGTCTGTAAGCCAAACACCAAAAGAAGAAGAGGAAGAAGAAGAGATTGGATTTATACCCCACCCTTCACGCAGTGTCTCAGAGCAGATACAACCTCCTTTCCCTTCCCCTCCCCAGAACAGACACCCTGTGAGGGAGGTGGGGCTGAGAGAGCTCTTGACAGAAACCACTCTTTTTCAAGAACAGCTCTTGTCAGAACTATGGCTTGCCCAAGGTCATCCAGCAGCTGCAAGTGGAGGAGTGGGGAATCAAACTCAGTTCTCCCAGATTAGAGACCATGCACCTAGCCACTACACCAAACTGGCAAAAGACAAACAGCTGCTCAGCTACAACAGATGCCGCCCACAGAGACTCTGCAGACTTCTTCCTTGTGCCAGCTGGGAGCTGAGTGTCTTGGACGCACTCAGGTGTTCAGATGCCTGCTTCCTGAGTCATGACCACAGTGCCTCAGAAGTAAATCTCACATATTGAAATAGAAAACTTCTCATCAGACTGAATTAGCACACTTCGACCCTTCTCCTGGTACACACATGTGAATAGAAGACAGTTTCCAATGCCCTTTCATCAGGTTTCCGAATCAATGGACAGCCCTGAGGGAAGGGCAGCTAGCAAGGGCAGCCCACCCTGACTGCCCTTTACAAAAGCATGCCTGATTTGGGCTGTAGTATATTTGTGGTTGTATGCAGAATGGTATGGTATACTCCAATCTTGTCAGATCTCAGAAGCTAAGCAGGGTCATAAAAACATAAGAGAAGACAATGTTGGATCAGGCCCATGGCTCATCTAGTTCAACACGCTGTGTCACACAGTGGCCAAAAATACCAGGTGCCAGCAGGAGGTCCAGCAGTGGGGCCAGGACACTAGAAGCCCCCCACTGTTGTCCCCCCAAGCACCAAGAATACAGAGCATCACCTGCCCCAGACGGAGAGTTCCTATCTATACCTTGTGGCTAATAGCCACTGATGGACCTCAGCTCCAGATGTTTATCCAGCTCTCTCTTGAAGTCGTCCATGCTTATAGCCACCACCACCTCCTGTGGCAGTGAATTCTATGTCCTAATCACTCTTTGGGTGAAGAAGTACTTCCTTTTATCTGTTCTAACCTGACTGCTCAGCAATTTCATGGAGCACCCACAAGTTCTTGTATTGTGAGAAAGGGAGAAAAGTACCTTTTTCTTTACCTGCTCTATCCCATGCATAATCTTATAAACCTCAGTCATGTCACCTCTCAGCCATCGTTTCTCCAAGCTAAAGAGCCCCAAGCGCTTTAACCTTTCTTCACAGGGCTTTAACCTTTCTTCAGACCTTGGAAGGGAGACCGCCAAAGAAGGCTCTGCAGAGAAAGGCCATGGCAAACCACTTCTACTTCTCCCTTGCCTTGAAAACCCTATGGGGTTGCCATAAGTCAGCTGTGACATATTTGGCATTGCAGCCTTCCTCGCTGGTAACAAGGGCACGAAATTTGCAGGGGCAGGGGCAGGGTGTAGTTGTTTTCAGTCAAAGCATCATTCAGTACTGACTTACATGTGTGGAGATCAAATATCTTGACTCTTCCATCTCTCTCACATGTACATCATGTTCTATGGATTTACCTATGAACTCAAGGACCCTATATAAGCCTACGGCAATGGCTGAATCGAAGCATTCAATTTTAGAACAGGGGTCCTCCCAACCTTTTTGAGCCTGTGCGCACATTTGGAATTCTGAGAAAGCAGGGTTGCCATCCTCCAGGTGGTGACTGGAGACCTCCCACTATTACAACTGATCTCCAGGTGACAGAGACCAGCTCGCCTGGAGAAAATGGCCACTTTGGAAGGTAGATTCCATGGCATTATACCCCACTGAAGTCCCTCCCCTCCCCAAAACCCACCCTCCCAGATCTCCAGGTATTTCCCAACATGGACCTGGCAACCCTATGGGACAATGTGGTGAAAACAGCCTCAAAATGGCTGCCGCAGGAGGCGGAGCCAGCTGCAAAATGGCTGCTGCAGCTTACTTTCAGTCGCACAGTGATGATCCTTGTGCTGCCGTGGCAACAGCAGCCAAAGCAACATTTTAAAAAATCTGTGCGGCCAATCAAATCTCCAATGGCCAATCAGAAGCCTTGCTGGGGAAAAGCCCCACCTACCTTCTAAAAACACTTGGCAGGCGCCAGGAAAGGCATCAGTGGGCACCATGGTGCCCAAGGGCACCACACTGGGCACCCCTGACTTAGAAGGTTAAAAAGATTTCTAGACTGTTGAATTGGGATTTGTTTAAATAGGAAGAGAACAATACTCTGCGATTAGCAAAACCCTCAATAGATCACAACCCTCAATAGCTCTAACCCTCAATAGATCACAACAAGGAGTTCTTGACTAATCTCTTGCTGTTACATCTGACCCTTTCCTCTTAATTAGTGCTGTTCCTGTCTGGGCAAAGGAGAGAAGAGGTCACTGTAGTTCCTCTGTCTGCTACAAACAGGGTTGCCAGCTCTGGGTTGGGAAATACCTGGAGATTTTGGGGGTGGAGCCTAGGGAGGGCAAGGTTTAGGGAGGGCAGAGACTTCAGTTGGTTATAATGCCATAGAGTCCACCATCCAAAGCAGCTATTTGCTCCAGGTGAACTGACCTCTGTCGCCTGGAAATCAGTTGTGATGCCAGGAGAGCTCCAGAGACCATCTGGAAGAAGTTGGCAACCCTAGCTACATAGCAGTGACGATATAAGACAGCCAAAACAATGAGCATCAAAAAAAAATGAGTCTACTTACCACCTTGGTAAAAGCTTTCAGGTGGAAATCTCTCAGGGGAACGTTTTCAAAGGTAGCTCGCTGACACTGCTGAATCCTAAAGAACTGCTGAAGAAGAATATCGAACATCAAACCTGGAAGGCAAAGGTGGGTGACGGAGAGTTAGGTAAGATGTCAGAAAGGAGTGAGGTGACCAAAATACGGATGAGTTACATGTTCTTATCGCCCACTCTCTGCCGAAAGATCAATCAATGCAGCTTTATAGAAAACCCAGCGTTCGGGGATTGAATGCCTTCCAAGGGAGTCTGCTAATCGTCTCAAAACTCCTTTCGCTTCCCTTCAAATTCTACGCAGTTGGTTTTTTTTCCACTTCAGGCGGAACCTCCAAATCTGCTTGGAATTTCACTTTGGAATTTCACTGTGGTATTTAAGTTCCCCTGTAGAAAATGGCTGCTTTGGACGGTGGGTATTCTGGCATTGTTCCCTGAGGAGGTCCCTCCCCTCCTCCCTCCCCAAACCCCGCCCTCCCCAGGCTCCACCCCCAGAATCTCTGGGTATTTCCCAACCCAGAACTGGCAACCCGATTTTGTGCTGAAGGCCAAATCCTGTCCACAGCAGCATCTGCACAGCACCAGCTGGCTAATAAGCCGCTTCAAATCCGCAGAGCAGGTGTGCCTCTGATCCCTCTGATTCCGGCCCAGCAATCGTCATCCGTGTTTTTACAGCCTTCCTGGGAAACATAATCAATGGCCGCATCTTCGCCAGACTTTTTTAACAGTTTGCGCTAGTCTTCTGAGATGCCAGGTTTTAAGTAAGCCGAGGCCGATGTGGCTTTCCCCCAAAATTACAGACCTCCCGCCACCTCCCTGCCGCTCAATACTCACTATCTAAAACCATGCTTGAGTGCTCCTTCTCGAAAAACCTCGGCGAGCTCATCTTCCCTATCAAGCGCTCCAGAAGAAATATGTCAATAAGTTGTTTAGCAGCAAAAGCCGTAACCTGTGGGAGACAGGAACACACACCCACATCGTGTTACTAAATGGAAAGAAACTGTTCCCTGGCAGCTGGTTTCTAAGATAGCCACAACCAGTAGAAAGGCCTCTCTTGGGAGCGTGCCATCAAGACACAAGCTCAGGCTGCCCAGCTTCCTGAAAAAAAGGCTTGGATTACAAAGCCCCCTCCCCACAGGGGCCCCCAACATGTTGCCCGCGGGCGGCAGGGTACTGCCAGCACTTTTCCTGGCCTTTGCCAATTATTTTGAAAAAGTGGGTGGTGCCAGGTGGGGGCTTTTGCCCAGCAGGGCTTCTGATTGGCCACTAGAGATCTAATTGGTTGTGCAGATTTAAAGACATCCTGCTAGGCAGAGCTGCTGTCTGAAACATCGATGAACTGCTATTTGATTTATGCATAACTTCACTCCCTGACATTCTGTGGTTGGACCCGCCTCCTGTGGTAGCCATTTTGTGGTTGGTGGCACCACCCACAGCACTCAGTTGCCAGATCCGGGCTGGGAAACACCTGGAGATTTTAGGGGTGGAGCCTGAGGAAGGAAGAGTTTGGGGAGGGGAGGGAGCTCAGCAGGGTATAATGCCCCAGTGCCATCATTTTATCCAGGGGAACTGATCTCTGTCGCCTGGAGATCTCCAGCCACCACCTGGACATTACACAAACAAATAAACAGAATAATCTGTCACGCTGCACAAATCACACCTGAGAGAACTGTCTTCTCATACAGTTCTACCACCGTGCATAAATGACAACTGCACCAGTTGAATAGTGACCTAATAGTCACTATTCAACTGGTTATAAGTAGAACTGTATAAGAAGACAGTAGTCTCTTAGTGTGACTTGTACAGCATGACAGATTATGCTGTTTGTTTGTATAGCTGCATTCTCTGTATTTCCATTTTTTGTGCGTTTGTTGACCACCTGGACGTTGGCATCCCAATACAGCAGCCATCCTGTTGTTGCAACCTTCACCCTGTGTCAAAATTCCAAAGATGCCCAGGGGCTCCAAAAGGCTGGGGACCCCTGCCCTAAGTCACAGAAATATGCCTGTTTCTTGCACATTTTTTGAAAGAAAACTCCCAACCCCTATACCCATTGCAGTGTGCGGCGACCTTTCCTGGCTCCAGAACTGGAGATGGCTGTTTACGCCCGGGACTCCTACAATCGTTTCCAGCAGAAGTCGAGTTCAGAAAATGAGCTCGAGATGAACTTATGTCTGACTGGATCTGTAATAAGCACAATTATTTCAGATTAACAGGGAAATCCAACTGTGACGTGGCATTTTTAACTGTCATCTTACACAGGCCTGTTTTTTTTTGCCGAGTTACACTCCATCTCTTTACATGACACCAAAGTTATGGGACAGCCTTAGTGGGAACCTGCTTGCTTCTTGCCAGGAATGCGAACAAATGTTCTGAGCTTACAAGAGACAATGATCCGTGGTAGACCAAATGGCACAGGGTAAAATTGTTAATGAACTCTACTTCCTCAACCTTATGTTCTACCTGCCCCCTAAACGCTTTTTTGTCCTTGAGTTGGGTGACTTTAGGGACAGAGGCAGAAGTTTAGATCCCAGCAGCATTTCCATTGGCCCCTTCTGAACTCCCCTCCCCAAAATCCGTGCTGGGACTGAGATACCCGCACAGACAAAAAGCCATGCGGGATGAAGCTGCAGTGAGGATGGTAAATTGGGTGAGGCTGTGCCTACTCCCTCTTGCGCCGGTGGAGAAGCTACTGTGACAAAACCAAGAAATCCCTGCAGCCCCAACTAATGATTTCCTTCTCCAGAGTTGTGACAATTCCATGCTCCTTGGCACAAACCAAATAGCATCAGGTCTGAAAAGTGACATTTGTTATTGTTGTTTGGTCTCTTAAAGCAAGTTCCTAGCCTGGAAAAGTGTGATTTCTTCCAAGCATTTTTTGATGAAGCCTTGGGAATTAGAAGAAAAAGAAGAAGAGACTGGATTTATACCCCACCCTTCACTACCCTAAGGTGTCTCAGAGCAGCTTACAAACTCCTTTCCCTTCCCCTCCCCACAACAGACACCCTGGCTGCATTCAGACTGGCAGTTTGCCCCAGCAGAGCCCTGTTTCAGCAATGCTTCAAAACTGCATTAAAGGGAGCGTTCACACAGGCACATCTGCCTGGCATCCCACACCTGTAGGCAACCCACACTGTTCCGCTTTCTGCCCATGTTAAATAGATACCTCTTTGAAGGGGCAGCAAATCCCTGCAGAGCAGCTGTAAACCACGTCAGTCCCCTTCCCGGCAGTGTGACCGCGCGGCCAATATGCCGGGAGCAAGCCGGAACAGCAGCAGCAGCAGCTTGATTGGCCTTGCTCTGCGGTGCCGGGATCCTCCCCCAATCGGCGATCTGCAGCGAGTTCCCCCAATCCGGGCCAGCGGTGTGAACGTTCCAGCGCACCTTCTCCCGGTAAGCTCCTGCAGCAGATCGCCTGTGTGACCGGGAAACCCCTGGAACAGGTTTGTTCTGGGGCTTTTTTGCTGCAACTGGCTCCCAGAACGAATTGTCAGTCTGAACTCAGCCCCTGTGAGGTAGGTGGGGCTGAGAGAGCTCTTGACAGAAACTTCTCTTTTTCAAGAACAGCTCTTATCAGAACTATGGCTTGCCCAAAGTCATCCAGCTAGGTGCAAGTGGAGGAGTGGGGAATCAAACCCGGTTCTCCCAGATTAGAGTCCGCGCACTTAACCACCACACCAAACCACTACACCAAATTAAAAGGAGACCTCAAGAAAGCTTCAAAAGCTGGGGTGCTGCTCTCTTCCTGTGATGCCTAAGTCATTTCAGCAAAATGATTTCAGCTTTATTTAACAGCAAACTCGAAGATCAGACAACACAACAACAAGTGGAGCACAGCTCCCCTTTTTAAATGATCCGGGCTGTCTAAGCCACGCCCACAGATAAGTCAACATCCAATGGCATAACAGAGATAAAGGCCAATCAGGTCTGTTTCCTCCATAAACATATTAACAATTGTGATTAGTTGCTTTAAATCCATTCCATAGGAACGACCAATAGAAATGTTACAGCTTACGAGCCTCTGCATAGAATCAAGCTTTACATGGTAGAGAATAGGCTTAGTGACAGTTCAGACATTACAGTGGCCCTATGAATTAATGATCGCCGAAACTTCCTATCCTTCACAGCCTTGCTCAGGCCTTGCAAACTGAGGGCCTTTGTGGCTTCCTTGACTGAGTCCCTCCACCTCATGTTGGGTCTCCCTTCAACTTCTCCCAGCATTCTTGTCTTCTCCAGGGACTCTTTGTCTTTTCATAACGTGACCCAAGTACAATAGCCGCAGTTTGGTCATTTTAGCTTGTAAGATCAAGATGGGTCGCCGTGCTGGTCTGTCTGTGGCAGCAGAAAAGAGCAAGAGGCCCGTAGCACGTTAAAGACTAACAAAATTTATGGAAGGGGTAAGAGCTTTTGTGTGTCATTGCTCACTTCTTCAGATACAGCTAGAATGTGAGTCCATCTGTCCTTACGTCTTGGAGAGTGGAGTGATTCCAGATGCCAAAGGACAACAGCAGGTGAATGACAACAGCAGGCATGACTGGATTAGGTGAGATATGCAGAGGGGGCAGAAGGCCTGGAGAAATCAGTACTGGTAACAAGACAGGAAACCTAGGTCTCAGTTCAGTCCAGGAGGTTGCATTGTCTTAAACTTCATTTATCAGTTGCAATTTAGCAGTCTCTCTTTCTAACCTCCCTTTGAAATTCCTTTGGAAGAAAACTGCTACTCTTAGGTCAGCAATTGAACGTCCTGGAGGGTTAAAATGTTCCCCTACTGGTTTTTGAATGTCTAATGTCAGAGTTATGCCCATTTATTCTTTGTCATAGGGACTGGCTTGTTTGTCCAGTGTAGAGGGTGGAAGGGCATTGCTGACGTGATTGCATAAATCACATTAGAGGATGAACAGGAGTACAGCCTTTCCAATCATCTTTCTCACCATATCGGGAGGATATTATAGTTGCAAAAATAGCTGCTGTAGAACAGAGTGTCTCTGTTCGAGGGGTTGGAGCAGATGCAAATATAGCACAGGCCTTGGCTATAGACAATGATTTGCTTGATGTGGTTGGGGAGGTACCTGGAGGCATGTAAATATGTTTACTGAGCTGTCAGTTTCTGGTATAATATGGTATAATTTTAGCTTCTAGGAAGAGTTCAGGCTCGTTTTGATCTATAATCCAGTGATTTGTCTTTTTGGCAGCCAATGGTATCCATAAAACTCTCCTGCAACACCATATTTCAAATGATTCAACTTTTTTTCCTATCAGCTTTTCTTCACTGTCCAACTTTCACATCCATACATAGGCTGGCAATGACCAGGGCCAGGGCTTTCTCAGCGGCGGCTCCACTCTGGTGGAATGAGCTCCCAGAGGAGATCAGGGCCCTGTGGGACCTTATGCAGTTCCGCAGGGGCTGCGAGACGGAAGAGCCACCTCGACAGAGAACTCTATCCCCTGAAGTCATCAGAACAGCCTGTGCCAGCTGCATAAGGTTAGATCTACGCTAGGACGGTATACTGAAGGCTGGCCGCCATCTTTTAAAATCTTTTAAAAATTTCTTTCATTATTAGTATCCTCAGCGTTAGCTCCTTTTAATGTTAGAGTGTTTTATATGGTTTTAGGATTATTTAAACTGTCTATTTGTGTGTTTTATTCCTTCGGTGAGCCACCCTAAGCCGGCTCTGGCTGGGAGGGCGGGGTATAAATCTGATAATAAATAATAAAAATAAAAATAAAAGAATGGGGAATATTATGGCATGAAAGAAAAAGAAGACGAGGAGGAGGAGAAGGGACTGGATTTATACACCGCCCTTCACTACCCAAAGGAGTCTCAGAGTGGCTTACAAACTCCTTTCCCCTTTCCCCTCCCCACAACAGACACCCTGTGAGGTAGGTGGGGCTGAGAGAGCTCTGACAGAAACTGCGCTTTTTCAAGAACAGCTTTGACAGAACTATGGCTTGATCTTGGTTGTCAGTGACACATCCTTATGCTTAAGGATCTTTTCTAGCTTCTTCATGCAGCCAGTCTAGATGTTTTCTGCTTAAGCAACTTCCTTCACCACTTCCTTGCCCAGATACTCCAAAGGAGCAACAACAGCACACTAAAGGCACTTAAACTGTGTTATCCATATGTAGCATTGTACAGAAGTTGAGACAACTAACTTACAGTTTATTTCAGTACAGAATCTGGGTTTCTCCACTGCAAAGTTTTGAATAGCGAAATTCTGAAATATTCCAATAGGCCAAGCCAGCAGCAGGGTCTGATTTGCTTCCCAGTTTAAAAAGAGAACTTAAAAATGCCACTTTGATGCTGAGATATATAAAAAAAAGGGAAATGGTTTGCTTGAGCACCGGGAAGAGGAATTGACAGGCAGGGTAAACACTTGTGGGCACATGATTTATAGATTACACCCTGTCATGTAGCAGAAAACTCAGCATGCATAGTAATAGATTTGGTTTCTAATAAGGAAAAAAGGGCATTACAATTTAGTGTAGCTCCTTGCTGGCGTACACGCAGAGACGCTTGTTTGTCGAGACTGCCTTGGCAGATCAGGGGAGACTTAACGTGCTCTGGCCTGATATGCAAATAAATGAAGACAGGTCTCTGCATTGGACCCAACTCTAATGGCAATTTTCTTCTTTCTGTCCGTCATTCTGCAAGTAATTAGAATGTGAAGGACAGAGTGGGGCCGAGCGATGTGCCTTAACAGTGAAATGAATCTCAAAGAGAATCGGTGCCAAACAGACAGGGGCGGGCGGCGGGAGAGGTGAGCTCATTCAGTGTAGCAAGCCGAGGGGAAACGTGCAATCCCCTGCTGCTCTCAGGGAGCAATTAGAAGCAATGAGATTCACATTATTAATGGCAATTAATATTAAACCTGGAATTGCGGCTGGAAGCCAAAAGAGCTCTAGAGAGGGTAATGGGGAGAAACGCTGCAGGATACATTGATTGAATTTGCTCTCGGAAGGGCAAAAGTTTAACATCTTGGTCCTTTGTCACTGAGGCGGCCCACTCTCTTTCCTCTGCACCCCCCCATTGACTGCTCATGTGTCTTCCTGCAAAGAGTTTTTCAATTTAATCTACGAGGTGAATGACCCCTTGTTCAGTGGAATGTGTGGCGTTAGTTCACTCTGTCTCAAAGTTCTGATCAAGGAGGGGAGATATTCACGGGGCACCGTCTGCCAGCCACCCAGCATGTTTTCACAGTTGGGGGTCCCTTGGGACCAACCATACTAGACTGCACAGTCTTTTCATTTCCTCCCGACTGAAAAGTTGTTTTAAAATCTCCGTCACAAAGGATCCTGGCAGGCATCACCTCTCCTTCAATTCGTATTGAAACTACATTTGGGGAGAATGAGAGCTGAGAGATAAGCGAGGCAAAGGTAAGCTTTGCCTTCTTCTAGGAGCAGCCATGGGTAGTTTGGTGCCAAATTGGGGGGGCAAGCTAGAGCTGGAGAAGCATAAGCTGAGAAAACTTTCCCCTTTATTTGATGAACTGTAGCTTCACACATCACACAGCCCTTACACACACACACACACACACCCCAGATGGCGGGCTTTTTTCACAAAGGGTTTTTGCTCCAGCGCGTCTTCTTAAATGCATCTGGTTTTCCTCTCCCTTACACACAGTACCCTTTGATCTCCCTTTTACTTAGCGTTTCCCACACATTTATTCAGATCACCGCAAAGATGGATGAAAATGACAGATTCATCCGGTTGGCCCTTCTGCTCCCTCTCTCTCTCCTGCCTCTCCCCAGTTTAGACATGATTAATCTGTATTGCTACATGCCATCTATCTGGCAATGTTTGTTATGATAAGGCCTTCCCCGGGCAGAAGGACGCCAGGCTGACATCGAGGAGGACCAGGGCGTTCTCTTTGGCAGCTCCGACCTATTGGGATGAGCTCCCCGGTGAGATCAGGGCCCTGCGGGACCTCGCACACTTCCGCAGGGCCGTGAAAACGGAGCTTTTCCGGCAGGCATTCCAATAGGAGCTGCAGCTTATCAGCCATGCCCTGTGTCTACCTAGAGTGGTAGCACCGCTGAATGTGTTCTTAAATGCACTTTATTATATCCAGGGCTCTTTTTGTAGAAAAAGCCCAGCAGGAACTCATTAGCATAATAGGCCACATCCAGCAGCAGAAACTCGTTAGCATATTAGGCCACACTCCCATGTTACCAGAAGTGTCGTCACCCAGCCACACCCACCTTTTTCTGTTTACCTTGTTTGTTGTCAAAACCCGGGGCGTTTTTTGTAGCAGGAACTGCTTTGCATGTTAGGCCACACACCCCTCACATAGCCAATCCTAATGAGTGTCTGCTGTTGGGTGTGGCCTGTTATGCTAATGAGCTCCTGCTGGGCGTGGCCAACTTGGGAGCCAGCCAGAACTCAGTTCCTGTGCGTTCCTGCCCCAAAATAGCCCTGATTATATCACACCGCCATCGCTATATCAACTGTTTTAAATTGTTTATTATGGATTTTTACATTGAGATGTATCTTGTTTTATTGGTTTTATGTAAGCCACCCTGAGCCTGCCCTGGCGGGAAGGGCGGGGTAAAAGTTAAATAAATAAATTATAGTTTTACTATGAAAAGGATTAGTTGTAAGAATTGTTTTAATATGATATTATGGCTGTTATTATAATATGTTGTCACTCGCCTGAGCCCTGCAGTAGCAGGGGAGGGCAACTCACAAATAGAACAAAATAAGCAAATAAATAAGACGGTCTGAAAAAATGCACGGGGAAAACTCAAAGAAAACCCTGGAGAGCAACAGATACTGTGTGCAAGGGAGAGGAAAGCCAGCTGCAGTTAAGAAGCAATGCTGGAGCAAAAAGCCCAGTGCAGAAGGACAGAGTGAACCAGGGAATGCACAAGACGACCCTGTTGAGCATTTCTCGCTCATCCGGTTCTTGATGTGCCTTTTGGATTTGAATCGGGGTGGGGTGGGGGGAAGGATACAAAATGATAAGGACTTCAATAACCATCTTGCCTCCCGTGCATTTGCAAGCAGGCTGTTCATTACTCACTTGTGCTGGCAACACTGGGTGGAATGCCTCGGTCAGTATTTCATCTGTACTCCTGAAAACAACAGCAGCCTTTTTTAGGTCGTTGCTGGCAAAACCCTGCACAGTTCTTCTGGGTGCTGGGGCAGACAAACCCCTTCCTGCTTCCGCTAATGAGTGATAGAAATTCTCCATGTCTGCGGGGGTTCTTGCCCAGGAAACAAGACAGCAATCAAATCAAATCAAATCTCGGCCATGATTCTTTTAAAAATGTATTTACTTTGTATATACCTGCTTTCCCCCCCAGTGGGGACTCACAGAGGTTTGCATCATTCTCCCTTCCTCCATTTGTCCTCACAACAATACCCCCCAATACCTATCCTCCAAAGATTCTTGGCAAAAATTGTTTCTCTTTTTTCATAAGTCCATTTCTAGGTTTCTCTCGGGTAGACCTAGGTTTGCATACAGAAATCTTTGGCTACCAATAGAAGAAATGGGTGCTTAAATCTTCCTAAGCTGCACAAATACCACTTTGCCTTTCTACTCTCTGACGTGAAACACTGGACTCTAGCTCCTGAACAGGAAACATCTGAGTGGGCTCACCTAGGAATGGCCCAGCTCTGTCCTCTATGGAAGTGGGAAACTTTGGGCTCTACCCACTAAATTCATCCCCTAGTGTATTCTGCTTGTAATCCAAGCAGCGAGGTTGGCCTGGCAATATGGGTTGGCACTTTATTGGCCTTTAACCCATTCACACACAGTATCCATGTGTCGTCCTTGCTTATTGGGGAGACAGTTTTACCTTTAAAACACACTCTGTGTACATGAACTTGGTAGATTTCTGCTGCCACAAGGAATTAAACATTCCAAATCTCTCTCTTTTGGTAGAATGACCCAGGGTCTGGGCACTTCAGAGGAGTAGGTGGCCCTGAGGAAGGACTATTCTGATCGTTGGGTAAGTTTAAACAAAAAATGATTTATTTAATAAAGAACAAAATAGGTTTCTGGTTATTTTGAACTGTTGCTGAGGAAAGGAACTTGTAAATATAACTGGCAAAGCTTAGCATCACAAACAGTCTCTCAAATTCCACAACTTCACTCTGACAGGCTTAGACACTCAGTCTAATCTCTCTCTCTCTCATATATATATAGCCACACAGGCTAAACTCTTTGTCATATTCACACAGAATAGACTCAAACTCTCATAGTCACACAGACTAAACTGTCTTATTCACACAGAATAGACTCAAACTCCCATAGTCACACAGACTGTACTCTCTCTCTAAACTTCACACACAGAATCCTCTCATAGACACCCCTCCCTCCCACACTCTCAGTCATCAGCCAATCACATCACACTTGTCTCACTCTATCATTCTCCTTACAGTACTGCAGTCAAACTAAACATTTAAAGAAACACACACACACCAAAACATGAAATCATTACAATCCAACTATCTGGAAATAGTTTCAGAAGGTGGTCGTATTGGTCTGCAGCCGAACAGTTAGATTTGAGTCCAGTAGCACCCTAGAGATCAACAAGATTTTCAGGGTATAACTTTCGAGAGTTAAGGCTCCCTTCGTCAGACACAAGTAGGAATCGAGATCTATCCCAGTCAGAAGGTGGGAAGGGTGTTGTAAAGAATGCTTGTAAAGGATGCAAAAGCACAATATATATTGTAAGCAGTCTGTTGATTAAAAATATGCATTGTACCCTTGAAATCTTTATAAGCATTCTAAATACACCTCTCCTACCTGGCCAGGCAAAAACACACAGAGCTCCATTCCTACTTGTGTCTGATGAAGGGAGCTTTGACTCTTGACTACCAAGAGAAGGGAAGGGAAGGAGGAAATAGAGTAGGGAGGGGGATATGGGGGAAAGTGGCTCATTGCAAGTCCTTGCAGGTTCCCCATCGTGTAACTAGGCCCTGTGGCCACCATTGCACATCTCGGCGACAGTATTCCTGAGCAGAGGCTGCAAGGGAGAGGGAAGGAGCTAAGGGGGGGAGAGATAAATGCAGGCTGGCTGATAGGTGGGAAGGAGAGAAGGAAGCAGGAAAAATGGAGAGGCTATTGGGGCTGCCAGGGAAGGTTAAGAGGAATAATGGAGAAGGGTTAAATAAGATGACAGCTGTAGGCTTGCCAAATCCCCCTGGGGGGAGGGTAAACCCCCGCCCGGGAGGCCCATTATCCGCCACCAGAAAATCGGGCCCTGGGGGGAACTCCACCCCCTTCTGGTAAACGTTCCCAGCATGATGATGTCACCCGGAGGTGACATCATCACGCTGGCCACATTGGGGGTGGGACGCTCTATGATTTGAGGGAAAACTCTTATGGTTTTCCCTCGAATCCTAGTGGCCCCACCTCCAACGTCTCAATGCGATGACGTCACTTCCTGGTGGCATCATAGTGGCAGCGCGCGTGCATGAGCTCCAGGGACAGCATGGGACTCCCCCGCCGTGAGTACATTTGAACTTGGCAACCCCACCTGCAAGTCCTTGCTGCTCCCCTGCTTGTACCATTCTAAATTCATTGAAATCAGAGAGTTTAGTGGGGTGTAACTCTGTTTTAGATTGCATTGCAGGTCTGGGTCTTTTCTAGCAAATAGCCATAGACTAACCTGGCTCTGAGCCTGAAAAATAAAACAGGTATAGCTGGCAATAATGGCTCTATAGTCCTTCCTCCACTTCTTTAAAAGGCTGGTGAGTAATCAGTTTTGAGCCACAGAGGTTGCTGCTCCTATAATATGCATTACCAGGCACATTTATTTTCTTGGCACATGTTGTGTAGCCTGGAGAAGAGAGCATCTGAGCATTAGGAACTTTAAGGCAACGAAATCTGCTTCTAGACAGATTTGATCCTCAGCATCTGTAATTGAAACCCTGGCAAAGAACATGGCCTTTTCTATGACATGTGTACTTTGTTTCATTTTGCAAAGGGGGAAAAATCATTTCAAATTTCATAAAGGTCTGATGACAGCCAAGCACACAAAATCTAGGATCAATTACAATTTGGCACAGGAAAAGCAGTTCAATAATTCTCAAAGTAAATAAAAGACATTTTCAATTACTCACTTGGATTTTTCATTTTCACCTTTTGAAGGTTCCTTCCAAGTAAACTTCAGTAGTTGCAGTCTCTGACCCTGCATAATAGAGGGGAAGTACAGAAATCTCCAATAAAGTCTAAAGGGCAGCTTTGTCTGATAATCTATATCCTCTTATTTAAGGTGTCATAATAGTTAATCTCTAAAGACATGCAGGTCTCCACGGAAGTCTGTCAACTGAGAAAAGCGCTTTCCCCATGTTCGAAGGTAACTGTCTCCACTGAGTTCTTTAGCTCCGCAATGATGGAAAAAAACAGGAGGCAGACCTCTCAGCTCTGGCTCAGGTTTGTGGCCCTCGCTAACAAATAAATGTACATACTGCCACAGTCTCATTCCTCGAAAGGTTTCCCCTAAAGCATTGGTTTCTATGCTCTAGTACAGAAAGGGTGATTCCGCACTAAACCTTAAATTGGGTTTAACCCTGTCCCCGAACTTACATTCTGCACCACACTCGAGTTCCCCTCTCTAATTATCTTGGAGTATTTTTTGTTACCACATTACATTGAGGTCACAAGGCATTGTGTCACGAGTTGAACGCTGATAAAACCAGGGGCGAGATCTAAGTGTGGAAAGGACCAAAAGTGTGATACCCTTCATTTCTGGTGTGTTTTGTTCTGACTGCCTTTTCTTTTAAAGGTTTACTTCCTGCGGCTGGGCCCCTACCATGCAATATTCGCCAGAGTGAGACAATTTCAACAAACTTGCAAACTAATGCAAAAAGGTCTGCCTGATGATCTAAAAATCCTTCTAGTCTAACTTTCTAACAGTAACCTAACCACAGCTACCTTGGGAAGAACCCAGGGAGGAACTGGTCTTCCATTCCCCCCTCCCTGCAATATTTGCTAATCAAAGGGATACACTCTCCTAATATGGAGACTGCATGTTGTTATTGGAGGGACTGATAGCTCAGAGAGAGACATCTTTTCCATGAATTTTTCAAGCCTCCTGTTTAAAGCCATCTAAATCCTCACACTTGGAAATGTAAGGAGCACAGGCCATGCCACGGGAAAAGTCTTCTGTGTGGGAAGGAAATGAAAAAAATGTATCTTCCTTATCTCTCAGCTCTTACATCCTGATAAGTCCCTGCCCATGACCTTCCTCCTCTAGTTTTACCACTTCCATCCTCCTGTTCCCTCAAGCATCTTCACCCTTCCTCCCTCACTGCCTCTTATGCCTTCAGAAACTAATCCTAAATGCATGTGATTAAAATGGACACATTCAATGCTTCCTTTAAGCTGTGCAGTCTTGTGAGCAAAAACTCTACTGTGTGAGCTACTGGCATTAAAATTGTGAGCAAGCGATTTGGCTACTGCATAAATTAGTTTGCTCTGGAGCCATCCTTCCTGAGCCAAGACCAAAATGTGTGAGCCGGAGGCTAAAAAACCGTGAGCTAGCTCACACTAACTCAGCTTAGAGGGAACACTGGACACATGTTCTTCCCTTGTTTAGCCCCGCCTCCAACTCCCTCCTTTCCTTTTATCATCTTTCAAGGGACGTTGGAGGGACTTCCCAGTGGATCCTGCCAGCCATGTCGGGGACAGGGGGAGAAATTCCCTAAGTGGAAAAAGAAAGCAACTACATATTACCTTGCGAAAAAGCATGAAGGGTTCCATGAGTGCAGTTCTTTCACAAGCACCTTAAGGCGTAGCACACCAGCACAGAAAGAGAGATCCCAGGTCATTAGTTCCTACAGGGATTAGAAAAACATAGTCCAGTTCCACCTGGTTACTCAAATAAAAAGATGTAATACATACAGTATACTTTCTGTGCCTCTTATTTTCCTCACTTGTGTCTTCCTGTTACTTCTGGGTTTTGTTCCACACATGTTTCGCTCCCTCTTGTGGTCAATTTGACATTAAATCACTTTATGTCCAACTTATTTATTTATTTAAATTTATACCCCGCCCTCTCCGCTAACAGGCTCAGGGCAGCTTACATTGGTTGGTCCACAGTAACCATTAAAATCTACATAAAATCATTTAAACAGTTCAATTACAGATAAAATCATACAATCATAAAATGATAAGTGCTGGACCATGTCAATAATTAGTTAAGATGGCATACTGGAGTGTATACATACATACAACACACAGTTTTTCAGCTCAGTAATCTTCTTAAGTCACGTGACGGCACAGGACAGATGTTAACATTAAGGACCAGGGTCGGTACTATGATTGTTGGTGGTGGTAGTGAGGTGGCTCCTTAGTTGAAGGCCGGGTGGAAGAGCTCTGTCTTGCAGGCCCTGCAGAACTGTAAAAGGTCCCGCAGGGCCCTGATCCCCTCTGGGAGCTCATTCCACCAGTATAGAGCCACCACTGAGAAGGCCCTGGCCCTGGTGATAGCAAGCCTGGCATCCTTGGGGCCCAGGAGGGTCAATTGGTTTTAAGACCTTGACTGTAGTGCTCTCTGGGGCATGTATGGGGAAAGGTGGTCCCTTAGGTATGTCAGACCCTGGCTATATAGGGCTTTAAAGGTAAGCACCATCACCTTGAAACGAATTTGGTATGCTACTGGCAGCCAGTACAATGCCTTCAGGGCAGGCCGGATGTGCTCCCATCTGGGAAGGCCCATCAGGAGCCTGGCCGTGGCATTCTACACTAGCTGCAGCTTCCCAATTTGCGACAAGGGCAGCCCCATGTAGAGAGCATTACAGTAGTCTAGTCTCAAGGTGACCATCGCATGGATCACTGTTGCCAGGTCACGGCGGTCAAGGAAGGGAGCCAGCTGCCTAACTAGCTGAAGATTATAAAAGACTGACTTGGCAGTGGCTGCTACCTAGGCCTCCATTGTCAAGGAGGCATCCAGGAGCACTCCCAAACTTCTAACCTCCGGCGCTGACACCAATGGTGCCCTACCGAAGGTTGGGAGTGGGATCCCCACCCCCGAACCGCCCCGACTGAAGCACAGGACCTCTGTATTCGTCAGATTCAGTTTCAGCCGGCTCAGTCTGAGCCAACCAGCCATGGCTGGTAATCCCCGGTCCAGATCAGCATATTGGTGACATCCCAGCCCATGCCTTCGGGCAATCTGGGCAAGGGGGTGCATATAGATGTTGAATAGACTTAAAGAGACATAATACTGAATCAGTCACTAGATGGAGCAAAACACATTGGGAACATGAGGGGGGGAAATTCTGAAGCAACGAGAACAAACAAGCAAGGAAAATGAGAACGTGGAAAAGCCTGTTTTCTGCAGTCTGAACTTTTAATATTTTTAATTAAATTTTTATTTGATTTTCACTAAATATATAAGACATTTGGGGGAGGGAAGGACATGAGGAAGGGGATAAGACAACAAGGGAATTTCCATTGAGCTTAGACAATAGCTATTACAATACAATTTCCATCTTAAGCCTTTGCTTCCATACTTCCTTTGATTTATATACTTTCTAAATCTGAGCACTTAAACCAGTCTCTAAAATCTTCTATTAAGATTCTTGTAAGAGTACATATTCTTTACAGTCCAGCTTACATTTATCCTAGGTTATCATAACTATAATCCTTTATTCATGATCTTCCTTTCCACAATTCCTTTTCATCCATTCATAAAATCGGTGAACTTTTAATTTTTTGATAATGGTTTCAGAAACCATGCCCCCCCCTTTTGTCCTTGTTCCAGCATCATGACTTGTTAATCAGGCTTTTATAGAAACCAGTCACACCATAGTCAATGGGTACAAAGGAAGGCAGTGGACTTGTAAAAGAGCAGAGCAAACTTTCTCCGAGATGAACACTTGATGCACCTCTGTGCTATACCTACTGTAGAAACAATGCTGAATGTAATGCATCCCAGTGAGAAAGACAGACTACAAGTGAAAATAACAATTAAAAAATAACAATCAAGGATATAACAACAATGACCTGTTTTTAATCTTTGTTTTGCTAACAGATAAAATAGGTTCTAGATCAAATCAAGCCTGAACTCTCCCTAGAAACAAAAATAACTAAATTGAGGCTATTGTATTTGTGGCCACAACATGCAAAGCTAACAGTCACTAGAAAAGACAATAATGCTAGGAAAACTTGGAGGCAGCAGGAAAAGAGGAAGGCCCAGCATGGGATGGATTGACTTTATAAAGGAAGCCTTGGCCCACAGTTTGCAAGACCCGAGCAAGGCTGTTAATGATAGGAGATTTCAGAGGTCATTAATTCAGAGGGTCACCGTAAGTCGGAAGCGTCTTGATGACACTTCACACACACACACAAACACACTGTTAGAGGCTAAATTCATGTGCGAAAATATTCTTAGCATGGCATAGTATCCTAGAGGTGAAAAACATGTCCACCAGAGACCTCTTTTTCAGCCTGTTTACAATACCTTGTATTAGAGTCTGATCTAAAACCAAGCCAGCATTTCTCATTGCAAATACAGACCCATTTTCAAGATAACTGCCTGGCATTTTAATTAGAGCAGGTAGGACGGAGCAGTCAGAGTCCCAACCTTGGCCCAGACAATGCATATAAAGGCCTCACACTCCACAGCAGCATCTACATATGAAACACAGCATTTAGCATTATAATGTATTCTAGCCTGAATCATATTTTATGCAACATGTGAGTGAAGGAAGATATGGCACGCAAGCAAAGTCCTTTCCACTGACACCGCAAAAGCCAGTCTGGGGCCAGAATGTGGCTTTTTGGCTTGACGAGAAATATAACAGAGCACTGCCAACTGTTCTGGTTTGTTTGTTTTTTTAAAACGAGCCATCTGTTGGGAACACTGTCCTTGGAAAGTAGAAAAACTGTTATATGCCGAGTTTGCCAGATTGTTTGTAAAACAAATGAAACAAAATACACTTCAAAAACAACTATACTACAATCAAACCAATCTTCAATTTTAGACTGTATTTGTAGGGAAAGGACTTCTGGAGCTAAAGAATACTTTAGCAGGGTTGCCAGGTCTGAGTTGGAAAATACCTGGAAACTTTGGGGGTGGATCCAGGAGAGGGCAGGGTTTGGGGAGTGGAGGGGTCTTGGCATGGTATAATGCCATAGAGTCCACCCTTCAAAGCAGCCATTTTCTCCACGTCAGCTGGAGGTCAGTTGTAAAAGCAGGAGATCCCCAGGCCCCACCTGGAGGCTGGCAACCCTATACTTTAGGCTTTAATAAACATAAACTGGTTTGTAAACAATATATGTAAAGTTTAAGGACATAAGAATCCCCAAACCCCCCCAAATGTTGTAAGTTGCCCTGAGCCCGCTTGTGGGGTTTGTTGTTGTTTAGTCGCACAGTTGAGTCCGACTCTTCGCGAGATCCCGTGGACCACATCACACCAGGCCCTTCTGTCTTCTATCATGCTCCGGAGTTTGCTCAACTTCATGTCCATTGCATCGATAACACTGTCTAACCATCTCATCCTTTGCTGTCCCCTTCTCCTTTGACCTTCAATCTTTCCCAGCATCAGGGTCTTCTCCAGTGAGAGCTCCCTTCTCATTGGGTGGGCAAAGTATTTGAGCTTCAGCTTCAGTATCTGGCCTTCCGGGGAACAGTCAGGGTTGATTTCTTTTAGGATTGACTGATTCAATCTCCTTGCAGTCCAAGGGACTCTCAAGAGTCTTCTCCAGCACCATAATTCAAAAGAATCTATTCTTTGGCACTCGGCCTTCCTTATGGTCCAACTCTCGCTGCCATACATTACTACTGGGAATACCATTGCTTTGACCATATGGACTTGGTTGGCAGGGTGATGTCTCTACTTTTTGTTATGCTGTCTAGGTTTGCCATTGCTTTCCTCCCAAGGAGCAGGCGTCTTTTAATTTCATGGCTGCAGTCACCGTCTGCAGTGATCTTGGATCCCAGGAACATGAAGTCGGTCACTGCTTCCATGACTTCCCTTCTATTTGCCAAGGAGTGATGGGGCCGGATGCCATGATCTTAGTTTTTTTGATGTTGAGTTTCAACTTGTGCGCTCTCCTCTTTCATTCTTGGCAAGAGGCTCTTTAGATCCTCTTCACTTTCTGCCGTTAGAGTGGTATTGTCTGCATATCTGAGGATGTTGATGTTTTTCCCAGCAATCTAAATTCCAGCTTGCGATTCATCCAGGCCAGCATTTCGCATGATGTACTCTGCATATAAATTAAATAAGCAGTGACTATATACATCCTTGTCACACTCCTTTTCCCAGGGGTCTTTTCATAGAAAAAGAGCTGCAGGAGCTCATTAGCATATGGTATGCTAATAAGCTATTAGGCTATTAGCATATGCCGTGCCCCCTGACATCACCGGAAGTGATGTCAGAAGGGGAAGCAAAAGGGGGGGAGGCATCTTCAAAAGCCCCCCTTCCCTTCCCCAGCTGGCCTGCGTGGGGGAGCTAAGAGAGAAGGGGTTTAAAGTTTAAACCCCTTCTCACTAGAGTTGGGCCACAGAAGGAGGAAAGAGGGAAGGAAAGAGAGAGAGTAGAGAAGAGGGAAAGGAAGAGAAGGAAAGAGACAGAACGGAAGAAGGAGGGAAAGAAAGAGAGAGAAGGGAAGAAGGAGAAAAACAGGGAAAGGAGGAAAAAAGAGAAGAGAAGAAGGCGGGAAAGAGGGAAAGGAGAGAAGGAAAGGAGGGAATGAAAGAAATTCAGCGGCAATTCGGCCCCATTATATCCTATGGGCCATTGAAGTCAATGGTGAAAACATAGGGTATATTCTGGGGGCTGGAGAGGAGGGGGTTTGAGATAGAGGCTCCAAACTCACAGGGTAGCTGTTGGAGCCTCTCCCCAAGATACCCACCAAGTTTCAAACAGGTTGCCCCATCCTCTCCATTGTTCTCTATGGTGGGGGGAAAGTTACTTTTTTCCCACGGTGCTGTTAGTAGCTATGGGGGGAGGGGGTTTGAGGGAGAAGCTCCAAATTTTCAGGGTAGCTTCGGGAGCCTCTCCCCACATACACCCCCACGTCTCAAAGCAATTGGACCAATGGGCCTAATTCTATGGGCACCCAAACAGGTTACCCCCATTACTTCCATTGTTTCCAATGGGGAAACACAGCCAGCAGCACTTAAGGCAGGCAAGCAGGCAGCCACCCAGCAATCAGACTCTCCCAGAGAATCTGCATAGAGAGGATTTTTGGGGATTACTTCAGCCTCCGCCATATAAGTAATGAGTGGGTACCAAGTCGCAATGAATGTGGTTTCTGATTTATGTGAGAGTGTGGTTGAGGTGTGGAGTGAGATCTTACCCATCATAAAATGACTGCATAGATGATCCTGCCAGAATTCTATAGTGGGTGCAGACTTATCAAGCCAGTTAGAGGCTATTGTGGTTTGTGCTACAGCTGACAAACTGTGAATTAATCTAGTATTACTTTTGTTTCCATGTAAATCTGACCAGTTGTTTAAAAGAAAAGTTTCTGGTAGAAGAGATAGGTTTACTTGTGTGATTACCTTTATGTGATGTTTGATTTGTAACCAGAAGGATTATCTATAAGGGCATGACCACCAACAGTGGATAAAATCTGCTTTCTGGTCACAGTTTTTGGTGCAAAGTGGATCTATATCTTCTTTCATGTGATGCAGAGTAGCTGGGGGTATGTACCATCTCCCCCACCATAGAGAACAATGGAGGGGGTGGGACTGCTAATTCTGAAGACAGAGTCAGGATTCAAAATGATCTAGATAGGCTGGAACAGTGGGCTGAGACAAATAAAATGGATTTCAAAAGAGGTAAGTGCAAAGTCCTACACTTAGGTACAAAAAATCAAAGGGCACAGATATAGAATGGGAGGGACTTGGCTTGACAGCAGCACATGTGAAAGGGATCTGGGTGTTCTAGCTGATCACAAGCTGAACATGAGCCTGCAGTGCGATTTGGCTGTGAAGAAAGCTAATGAAATCTTAGGATGCATTAACAGAAGCATTGTGTCCAGATCATGGGAGGTGGTAGTTCTGCTCTATTCTGCTATGGTCAGGCCACACCTGGAGCACTGTGTCCAGTTTTGGGCACCATATTTTAGGAAGAATATTGACAGTGGTTAGCCACTGTGTGAGACAGGATGCTGAACTGGATGAACTACTCATCTGATTCCTCAGGCTCTTATGTTCTTATTCCTCCAAGGACACTCACAAAGAGTAGCTGTTGATGGCCCTAACCTTTGGGTGCTGCAGGGGTTGAGCCTCTCCCCAGTGTTGCTTGTTGTTGATATGTGCTCCCTCCCAGATATCATCAGGATGTTTGGAACTGCATGCTACCAATATTCGGGTGACACCCAGCTCTACCTCCTGCTTGAAAAGCGGCCGGCTGCTGGGATTTTGGCCCTGGCTTTGTGCCTGAATGCCAGTGGATTGGTTAGGTGACAGCTGGCTGAAGTTACATCCTTCAAAAACAGAAATCAGGGTAGGTCTGGGACTCAGGAGTGGCCAGCTTTACCTGCACTTGACGGAGTCCAGCTCTCTGCTTAGAGGCATGGTGTCAGTTCTTCCCTTACCCAGGACAAACAGGGTGGTGAAGATGGTGTCTTATCACCTACACTGAGCCCAACACCTGGTCCCATATTTGTCCTGTTCTGACCTTGCCACTGTGATCCATGCCATGGTTACCTCCAGATTAGACCACTGCAATGTGCTCTGTTTAGGGTTGCCTCTGAAGATATTTTGGAAGCTTCAGGCGGTCTGGAATGCGGCTGCCAGATTGCTGACTGGGTCCCCCTGCGTTGTGTTTTAGCATGTTTCATGGCCAAGCAAAAGGCCCGTGCCAGAAAGTCACAGAAAGACCCCTGGCATCTGGGTTTGGCAGACAGTCCCAACTATAGTCAAGTCTCCAGGCAAGAGGTCCAGGGACCAGTGCCAGGAGTCAAGGCAGGATGAGTTCTAAGAGGCATGGTCAGGTCTGGTTCAGAGGTTGAAGCACAAGAGGCAGCAAACAAGTTCAACAGATGTAGTCAGGTCTGTTATAAAGGTCAAGACATAAGGAGTCAGGAAGCAAGGTTGATCCAAGGAATCACTGGGAAAAGCGAGGAGCTGGAACTCAACTTGTTGCCAGGTAGGAACTGGCTGTAACCGCACAGTATTTATGGGAATGCAACAGACCCTCCCTATGCAGATATTTCATGTCCTTTAAAAGGAGCCAGCAGTTTCTCCAGGTGTGAGCACATACGTCCACATTTGCCTCTTCTCCCTTTTTTTTAATTTATATTTTTATTTTATAAAAGCAGTAAACAGCTACAGGAGGATCGAACATATCATAATCAAACAGTGTACATATTACGAATAAGTATTACTGCATAATACATAAGCATGGTATTATTATTAACTAAGAACACTGCTTTGAAAAAAGTATAACGCACTTTCAGAACATAATGTAACTAAGTAACTCAAACAGAAGTATACACAAACAGTACAACAATACTAACAATACCCAAATTGTCTAGAATTAGATCTAGTTCATTAGTTTTAAAACTTTTAAACGACTAAGAGCATTGTTCTGATGATTTTAATTACTAGGTCTAAGGAGCTTAAAGTTACTATAGGTTAGATTCAGTTCAAAAATAAATCATCTATCTATAGCAGGGGTCCTCAAACTTTTTAAACAGGGGGCCAGTTCACTGTCCCTCAGACCCGTTGGAGGGCTGCTGCGTTCGCCCCTCCCCCCACCAGCCTGCTCGCCCCACTGCCGCGTTCGCCCCTCCCCCCCACCAGCCTGCTCGCCCCACTGCCGCGTTCGCCCCTCCCCCCACCAGCCTGCTTGCCCCGCCGCCGCGTTGGCTCCCTCCCCCCCACCAGCCTGCTCGCCCCGCCGCCGCATTGGCTCCCTCCCCCCACCAGCCTGCTTGCCCCGCCGCTGCGTTCGCTCCCTCCCCCACGACCAGCCTGCTCGCCCCTTCCTCCTCCTCAGCTCCTGGGCGCTCTTGCCACCCAGGGCTGCTGGAGGAAGAAAGAGGCTGCGGGGACGCTGCTGCTGCACTCCTCGAGGAGGCGGCGGCTCCGGGCGGGGGGGGGCGGGCATAAACACTCTGCGGGCCGCATAAATGTCCTCGGCGGGCCGCATGTGGCCCGCGGGCCGTAGTTTGAGGACCCCTGATCTATAGAGAGGATTTTTTGGGATTACTTCAGCCCCCGCCATATAAGTAATGAGTGGTTACCAAGTCGCAATGAACATGGTTTCTGATCTATGTGAGGAGGTATTTGAGGTGTGGAGTGAGATCTTACCCATGATAAAATGATTCCATAGACGATCTTGCCAGAATTCTATAGTGGGTATGGACTTATCAGGCCAGTTAGCGGCTATTGTGGTCTGTGCTACAGCTAACAGTGTGAATTAATCTAGTCTTACTTTTGTTTCCATCTAAGTCTGACCAGTTGTTTAAAGCAAAAGTTTCTGGTAGAAGAGGTAGGTTTACTTGTGTGATTATGTGATGTTTAATTTGTAACCAGAAGGATTGTATATAGGGGCATGACCACCAGCAGCAGATAAAATCTGCTTTCTGGCCACAGTTTCTCTCTATGATGCTCTTGCAGTGTAGGCGGATACCCTCTTCCTCAGATTGTAATTTCTTGGAAGAGGTTGTACTTGTCGATGGCTCTCCAGCTATAAATCTTAGGGAGTGCCTGTACTTGTTGATGACTCTGGTTGTAAACTTGGGATGGGGTCTGCATCTGTTGACAACCCAGGCATTTCCTCACTCAAGGGCTGTGGCATTCCTCACCTGCATCTGAATCATCATCAGACTTACCGTCAGCTTGACCGGGCTAAGGCACTAGAGAGACGGACTGAGCTGAACAGTAAAGCCATGCCACTACCCTGGAAAAACAGGGTGGTGAAGACAGCATTTTATCACCTATGCTGAAGGAAGCCACAAGGGCCCATAGTTTGCAAGACCTGAGCAAGGCTGTTACTAATAGGGCGCTTTAGAGGTCATTAATTCATGTGTCGTATGTGCTACGTGCCGTCAAGTTGCTTCTGTCTTATGGTGGCCCTATGAATTAATATTCTTCAAAACATCCTGTTGTTAGCAGCTATTCTCAGGTCTTGGAAACCGAGGGCTGTGGGTTCTTTTATTGAGTCAATCCATCTCATGCTGGGTCTTCCTTCTTTCCTGCTGCCTTCAACTTCTCCTAGCATCATTGTGTTTTCCACTGACTCTTGTCTTCTCATAATGTGACCAAAGTATGATAGTCTCAGTTTAACCATTTTAGCTTCTGGGGAGACTTAAAGCTTGATTTGATCTAGAACCCAGTTATTTGTCTTTTTTGTCTGTCCACAGTATCCACAAAATTCTCCAACACCACATTTCAAAGGAATCTACTTTCTTCCTGTCAGCTTTCTTCACTGTCCAAGTTCCACATTGATACATAATAATGGTGAATACTATGGCATGAATCAACTTTACCTTGGTTGCTAGCAACACATTCTTACACTTAAGGTTCTTTTCTAGCTCATTCATGGCTGCCCTTCCCAATCTCCTGTTTTTTGGTTGATGGAGCCAAGAAATGGAAAATCTTGAACAATTTCAATTTCTTCATCGGTAGCCTGAAAGTTGTGTAATTCCCCAGTAGTTTGTAGTCATAACTTTTGTCTTATTGATGTTCGTCTTGGTGTAGTGAGAACCAGTTTGGTGTAGTGATTAGGAGTGTGGACTCCAATCTGGGAGAACCTGGTTTGATTGCCCATGCCTTCATTTGCAGCTGCTGGGTGACCTTGGGCAAGTCACAGTTCTCTCAAGAGCAGTTCTCTCAAGAGCTCTCTCAGCCCCGCCTACCTCACAGGGTGTCTGTTGTGGGGAGTGGAAGGGAAGGAGATTTTAAGCCATTCTGAGACTCGGGGTGAAGGGTGGGGTATAAATCCAATCTCCTCCTTCTCGCCTCCTCCTCTTCCTCCAAACCTACTTTGGCATTTTTGCTTTAATCTTCATCAGTAGCCATTCCAAGTCTTCACTACTTTCTGCCCATAAAGCGGTGTCATCTGCCTATCTCAAATTGTTAATGTGCCTTCCACTGATATTCCCTCCACCTTCTAATTCTAATCCACAAGGTTACCATAAATTGGAAGCGACTTGCCAGCACTTCACTCACACACCCCATGATGAAGTGGTCAATATGACGGAGGAGGCCCAGATTCAAACACATCATAACTGGAAGACCCTGAACCCAGTCATGCTCTTCCGGATCTACCTCACAGGGTTGTTGTGGAGATAAAACTAAATAAATAAATGGATAGGAATTTAAAAAAAAAAACTGTCAAGACTGGACCTATTAGCTCGTGTGTGAGAGAACGATCGAGCGAAGGTCTCTCTACTCGGTGGGAGACCCGTATGTTAACTCGTTATCGAAGGCAGCCGGCCCGCCCCTTCCCCACCTCTTTTTACCTCAGAATCTCGAACGCCGTCGCCCGGCCGTTCCCCTCCGCGTTACCGGAGCAACGCGCGGCTCCGCCCTCCCCCCGCCTCTCGTCCAATCAAAAGCCCGGGCGCGCGAGGCGCTCCCGCCCGCTCCTTCCCCTCGCCTCACCTCCTCCAATCGCCTCCCGCGCGCCCAACGTCACGCGACAGGCCAGCGTCGCGCGACCGCGGCTCGGGCCTCGACGTCTCATCAGGCTACGGCTTCGGAGCCCTGCCGTCCCCGCCCTCCCCTTCGGCGATTGGCTAAGAGAGAGAGGCGCTTTGGCAGAGGAGGCAGAGGATGCCCGTTCGCTTTACTGTTTTTTTCCCTTAGCCGCGGCGAAAGTGAGTGCCTGTCGAGGGATACCTGGCCTCAGGTAGGGAGCGAAGGGACGGGGGTCGGGGAGGGACAGCGGAAGGGTCGAGGGCTGCTGGGTCCCGGGTGGGAAATACCTGGAGATTTGGAAAGGGAGCCTGAGGGGTTTGTGGGGGGGAGAGGAGGAGGACCCCTCAGTCAGCCGGGGTATCATGCCATAGAGTCCATCTTCCAGAGCGGCCATTTTCTCCAGGGAGGACTGACCTCTATCGCCTGCAGTTGTAATCTCAGGAGATCTCCAGCCACCACCTGGAGGTTGGCAACGCAGAAAGGGCCATCGGACAGCCGTGCTGCTTGGGTGAACTGAGGCGGATCACAAGAGGGAGGGCAGGAAGGGTCGCCTCCGCGCCTTCTTACACGCCCACGGAAATGCTGATCGCCCCTTTGGGGTCGGGAAGCAATTTTTTTCTCCAGGCCAGTTTGGCCAAAGATCCTGAAAGGTTTTTGTCATCTTCTGGGCATGGAACAGGGGTCACTGGGGGTGTGGGGTGGGGAAAGTACTGTGAACAGCGTTCCCTCTAAGCCGAGTTAGTGTGAGCTAGCTCACAGTTTTTTAGCCTCTGGCTCACAGATTTTTTTGTCTTGGCTTGGGAAGGGTGGCTCCAGAGCAAACTAATTTATAGAGCAGCCAAATCACTCACTCACAACTTTAACGCCAGTGGCTCGCCAAGTAGAATTTTTGCTCACAAGACTCCGTAGCTTAGAGGGAGCATTGATGGCGGATGTCCTACATTGTGCAGGGGATTGGACTAGATGATCCTGGAGGTCCTTTCCAGTGTTCCCTCTAAGCCAAGTTAGTGTGAGCTAGCTCACAGTTTTTTAGCCTCCGGCACACACATTTTTGTCTCGGCTCGGAAAGGAGGGCTCCAGAGTAAACTAATTTATGCCGTAGCCAAATCTCCTGCTCACAACTTTGAACGCTGGTAGCTCACAAAGTCGAATTTATGCTCACAGGACCCCACAGCTTAGAGGGAACATGATGATTCTAAGGCCAGGTAGGCAGGCTTCCCAGGATTCAGTGCAGCACGAGTGGTGATGCTGTGGCTCTCCCCCCTCCCGTGCTCTCTTTCACGTCTTTTTTTGTGAGTCCCAGCAGGTGCTTGCAAGCTCACAATCAGATGTTGCCACTCTTTTGACCAGTCTATATCTTTGTCTGCAAACTAATGTATATGTTGCTGGGCTTTCTGATCTCCCCTCTTCCTTTGCTTCTTCTTATGTGGTGGCGGACGGTGCTGTCAGGTCCCAGCTGATATTATGGCAGCCCCACAGGGTTTTCAAGGCCTGCCTCTGTGCAGAGTTGGTTCGCCATTGCCTGCCTCTGTGTTGCAACCCTGGGCTTCCTTGGTGGTTTCCCATCCAAATGCTAATCAGGGCCGACCCTGATTAGCGTCCAAGATCTAATGAAATCGGTCTAGCCTGGCCTGTCCTTCTTATAGGTAAAGGTAAAGGTTCCCTTGCTTGAAAGCCAGTCGAATCCGACTCTAGGGTTGCGGTGCTCATCTCCGTTTCAAAGCCAAAGAGCCAGCACTGTCTGAAGACGTTTCCGTGGTCATGTGGCCAGCATGACTAAACACCAAGGCGCACAGAATGCTGTTACCTTCCCACCGAAGTGGTACCTATTTATCTACTTGCAATGTCTTGCTTTCGAACTGCTAGGTTGGCAGGAGCTGGAACTAGAGAAAGGAGCTCACTCCGTCTTGCGACACCCGGGTCTTGAACTGCTGAACTACTGACTTTCCACAGCCTGCAGTTGTATATATTTCTGCCCGCTGAAGCTAATGTAGTACTTCATCTACCCAAAAGATTAGGCTCTGGAGTGCAACGTTTTCTGCCACAACAAATTTTTAACTTATGTACTGATTTTTTCACAATTACACAATTATATAATGCTTAAGAAAAAAGATTAAAAATTAAATGTAATAATTTTTTTTTTTTAAGTAAGAATTGGTTTCTTGTCTTAGGCTGGAGGAAGAGAGACTTAAGTTGGATGAAGTAAGATAGGAAAATAAATAGGAGTAAGATTATTTCATGTCGGTAAATCTGGGTTTGGTCTATGCGTCATAGCTATAAAATGTGAGCTAGTCCTCCTACAAAGCCGAAGTTAAAAAAAGAAAGTTGTTTTTTGTTGTTGTTTTTCCCTCTGGGAAAAATCCGTTTGTGGTGTACAAAACCTCTCTGAAATCCCCCCCCCCCAGCTTTCCTGTATACAAACAGTTTTGGGAAGGGGATTTGCGGTCATTAAGTGAATACCATATCAGTGGCTATTGAGTCTGGATTGTAAGGTTTATATACACCTTTGCTGTTTTTTGCCTTCACTTGTTTCATATGTTTTTGCTTTCAAGCTGGTAGTGTAGGAGTTGGTGTGCAAATCTAAGACTGCTGTATTTGGTACAGGGCTGGCTCACCCACTAGGCAAACTAGACATTTGCCTAGAGCGTGGGCCGGCCCTTAGGGTGCCAAACTGGACTCGGCCCCCCACCAAAGCCCCCCAGCTCCCGCCAAAAGCCTATGGCCTCCTCCTCTGCCTGCCCGGGATGCCCAGCCGCACCTGGCTGCCCACCTCCCTCAGCTGCACCTTGGGGGGGGGGCTGAGGAAGGCGGGGGGGCATGAGAGCGGTGTCCTGCTGCTGGGTCCCCTCCTTCCCCGGCCAGGGGCCGGCGGGTCACACGGCGTCTCACGGGAGGAAGGAAGGTGGCTCTCCCGGGGCGCAACGGTAGCGCGGGCGGATTGTGCAGGAGCAGTAGCAGCAGGCGGGAATGCGGCCCCCATGGGTAGCCCGGTGCAGAGCCGCTCTCTGGGCGGCAGCAGGGAAGGAGGACCCTTGGCGGCCAGCCCACCCTCCTCTTCTACTTGGTGAGTTACCGGCATTAAAGTTGTGAGCAAGCCATCTGGCTGCTGCATAAATTAGTTTGCTCGGGAGCCCTCCTTCTTGAGCTAAGGCAGAAATAGGTGAGCCGGAGGCTAAAAAGCTGTGAGCTAGCTCACGCTCTGAACTTTGCTCACCATGGCTCCAAAACTAAAATAAACATCTGGGCGCCAAAGTTCTCTTCCCAAACCTGCAGCCTGGAAGCAGGCCCACTTTCACTCTTATCTGCCAGGCAGAAGGCCTGCCCCGGCCCCCCTCCTCCTGCCTGGCTTGTATGGGAGGAGCTGTCGCGGAGGCATGGCTTGCAAGCAGCTGGGTGGCGGGGGGGCGCTGTTTGCTGAGTGGGGGGGAGCCGGGCAAGGGGAGCGCAAGGGCGGCTGCTCTCGCCAATCGATGGAGCGGCGTCTCTGTTGACAGAGCGGAGCTCCCTAAGTGAGCCCGGCTGGCTGATAAGGGCTGGTTAAAGGTGCCAGAGATAAACGGCCTCCAAAGGCTTGATGTTAGCCGAGATCAGGCCAAGAAGGGATCCAGGGCTTAGCGGCAGGAGATGGCCGTGGATGCCACTGGGGAGGGAAAGCCAGCAGGGTGCATGATTGCAAAGGCCCCAGAGCATGCTGGGGCAGGAACACAACTGCACAAGGATCCGGGAGAGCCCCTGGGAGACCAACCAGTTTTGTGGCAGGGGAGGCGCTTTCGTGTCGGAGGTTTCTCTGGCAGCCCCGGGGATGGAGCCTGGGCGACTTCCTTCTCTCCAGGCCTCACCTGGAGGTTGGCAACCCCATAATCAGTGGGCACGCAGGGGAGGGGGCGCCAGAAGGTAGCCCCACCTAGGGTGCTAAAAAACCTCGGGCTGGCCCTGATTTAGTAGTGAAAACTTAGGGCGGCTTAATGCACTGTGGAAATGAATTGTTTAACTCCTTATACTGGAAATGGCTGAAGTGTTTTGGGAGCCATGTGCAGTTTTTTAACAGTTCGATTGCAGCTCTTGAGTGACACACATGCCTACGTCGCCAGGGGAAAAACCTTGCCCGAGCAGCTTAACAGCAATATAGGTAAAGGTAAAGGTTCCCTTGCTCGAAAGCCAGTCGAATCCGACTCTAGGGTTGCGGTGCTCATCTCCGTTTCAAAGCCGAAGAGCCAGCGCTGTCCGAAGACGTTTTCCGTGGTCATGTGGCCGGCATGACTAAACACCAGGGCGCACAGAACGCTGTTACCTTCCCACCAAAGTGGTACCTATTTATCTACTTGCAATTTCTTGCTTTCGAACTGCTAGGTTGGCAGGAGCTGGAACTAGAGACAGGAGCTCACCCCGTCATGCGGCACCCGGGTCTCGAACTGCTGAACTACTGACCTTCCACAGCCTGCAGTTCAACGTCTTAACCACTTGAGCCACCGCAGCTCCAACAGCAATATACGAAAGCAATGAAATTAGTTTTTTTAAAAAAAGAATAATAAAATTTCCAACACTGAAATAATATATAGTAAAATCAGTAGTATAAAACTTACGGAAGGCAGACTATACTGAGGGGTCTCAAAAAAACCTTAGGTAAAAATTATTTAAAAGCAGCCCTTACCTGGATAGCCTAGACAAGCCCGATGCTCATCAGATCTCAGAAGCTAATCAGGGTCGACTCTGGCAAATACTTGGATGGGAGACCTCCTTGAAATTCCAGAGGTGGGAGGCGGGGGCAGGCTTTATTCAGCCACCCCACTGAATATCCTCCAGGCCCCCAGTAGGGGTCATTCACCAGAGGTTGCCATGACTTCCAGGTGTTCTCACACGCATGCATGCACATATTAAAAGAAATACAAAACATGTTTTTAAAAGCCTTGATGAAGAAAAATGTTTTCACCGTGTACTTAAAAGGCCAATAATGTAGGTGGCAGGTGAACTTCAAAGGGAGGGCATTGTGCCCTGTCCTGGGTAGCCCAGGCAAGCACGATCTCATCAGCTCTTGGAAGCTAAGTAAGGCCGACTCTGGCAAGTACTTGGAAGCGAACCTCCAAGGAATACCAGAGGCAGGATACAGAGGCCGGCTAATCAAGCCACTGCTCTGAAAAAAGGCCGCCCCCAGTAGGGGTTGCCTTTCCCCATATGTTCCTCCAAGGGCACTTCGGTCGGGGAGTCAACAGCTCCTGGAAATTCCAGGCCCCAGGGAAGTAAAATTTGCTGCCACCAGAGCCAGGGCTTTCTCGGTGGCGGCTCCTACCTGGTGGAGGGAGCTCCCAGAGGAGATCCGGGCCCTGCGGGACCTTGCTCAGTTCCGCAGGGCCTGTAAGACGGAGCTATTCCGCCGGGCCTTTGATTAGGAGCCGCCGCCATGGTTAGCCATCTGCCATCGCACTATCGTCACCATTGAGTGCGGGGTGGCCCTGGCAGGAGAGGGGGTGATGAGCTACTGTTTGGCTGCTGTTTGGCTATTGGGGGTTAACGTCTGCCGGGGGCTATAATCTGCCCCATCTTGTTTCATTGCCTGAATGTCGTTTCTATGTTTTATATTGTTTATATATTGTTTATATGTTTATATTCTGGTTTTATACTGTTGAACTTGTTTTAAAGTTGGCATGCGTGCCTTGTTGTTTGCCGCCCTGAGCCTTCGGGGAGGGCGGGATACAAATCCAAATAAATAAATAAACTGTGCCAGGCGCTCACACACAAACAAATTGTAAAAAAAAATATTAAAAGGGGGGTCAATGCACAGCCAGGGGAAAGGGCTGTGGCTTAGTGGCAGAATTTCTGCTTGGCATGCAGAAGACCCCGGTTCAATCCCCAGTATTTCCAGTTAAAGGGACCAGGCAGCAGGTGAGGTGAAAGACCTCAGCCTGAAATCCTGGACAGCCGCTGCTGGTCTGAGTAGATGGTACTGACCTTGACGGATTGATAGTTTGATGCAGTATGGGGCAGATTCTTATGTGTTCATAGGAGCCTTCATATGAGAGCCAGTTTGGTGTAGTGGTTAGGTGTGCAGACTCTAATCTGGGAGAACCGGGTTTGATTCCCCACTTCTCCACTCGCAGCTGCTGGATGACCTTGGGCAAGCCATAGTTCTGTCAGAGCAGTTCTTGAAAGAGCTCTCTCAGCCCCACCTACCTCGCTGGGTGTCTGTTGTGGGGAGGGGAAGGGAAAGGAGTTTGTAAGCCACTCTGAGACTCCAAGTGAAGGGCAGGGTATAAATCCAATCTCTTCTTCTAGTTTTAGATACCTCTTGCCTCAGTTCTATAGGAAGAGCGCTGTTAACCAGGATTGTGATGATATATAACATGAACTTCCAGTCTATCTCCAAATCTGTGGGTTATTTTTTTCCTGAATTTGTTTTTCCCACTGTGGCTTCAGAACATCAAAAAAAATTATATCTCTACTTGCATCGCTTGTTAGTTTCATATTATTCTGATATTGTGTAGTACATTCATTAAGTATTCTTTCACCCATGAAAAAAGGCATATAAATAAAAATGCTAGCTCTAGTTTTCATTTGACCTGGACAGTCATCCAGGTGAATAACTTTTTTTAAAGGACTATTGCCTTTTTGGGTTTCCCCCCCTTCCCATTTACAGATCAATTAAAAACGTATTTACTGTTTCGCACAGCCTCCTAATCACCTGAGAAACCTCAGTTACAGCTTTGAAATCTCTAATGGGGCCTGATGTTATATTGGCAATAGCACCCATTCACTGTTAATTTTATGAAACAATGAGTCTTTAACGAGACATTTTTTCCCTTGGAAAAATTAAGGCACTGGAAGATCCCGCAACACACACACACACACACACACACACACACACCCGCCGCCATCTCTGCAACCTGGTGCTGATATTGTAAATAGGGTGCAAAATGAGCTGAAGAATTTTCTGCAGTCAGGCTGGTTTTTGATGAGTTCACAGATAGGCAAGTTAAACATCAATTTGTGATCCTTGTCCACTGTGTTCCAATGAATATAATGATAAAAAGAAATCTTGGGCATAGGGGCAGTAAAAGAAACATTCCATGGCACTGAGGTAGTGATTATAGAATAACCTCCCCAGTGAGGAATGCCTGGCCTCCTCACTTTCAACCTTGCAGAGGAGGAGAAGAGAAGAGATTGTATTTATACCCTGCCCTTCACTACCCAAGGGAGTCTCAGAGCAGCTTACAAACTCTTTCCAGAACTGCTCTTGAGAGAACAGCTCTGACAGAACTATGGCTTGCCCAAGGTCATCCAGCAGCTGCAAGTGGAGGAGTGGGGCATCAAACCCAGTTTGAAGCGGTTGAAGACAGTTTTATTTAGGACTGCATTTGGTTAAGTATAGTAGCAGACGGTTTCATGTTTTTAAAGTATTTTGTTCTGTGCATTTTGTCTATGTGGTGAGCCTCCTTCAGCTCTGTAAGGAAGAAAGGTGCTGTTAAAGGTGTTTAGTAGTAATATAAAGAACACACTTGACAAAGCACTAATAGGTATCAAGTTACAACTGGATAAACTTGTAGTTAACGGAGCAGTTGTGCTGGATTGGAAGACAGGTAGGATTTTTTTGTACTCTAGAAATGTGATCCCAGATCTTTCTGGATCTCTCCCTAATCATTGAATCATTTGTGGTGAGCATTTTATTTGCAAATGCTTCAGATATGTGTAAAATATGTCAATATCATGGAAACAGCTGTGGTAACTGTCAATTGCTGATAGATTTGTGGAACCGTTTGAGCCCATCAGTGCTTTCCTTAAAAGTCGAACTTTCATTGCTGAAGTCCAATGGCACCTTTTAAGACCAACAAATTTTTATTCAAGATGTAAGCTTTCATGTGCATGCACACAAAAGCTCACATTTTGAATAAAAATTTGTTGGTTTTGAAGGTGCCATTGGACTCTAACTTTGTTTTTTTTTTTTTTTTTTTTTTAAGAGGAGAGATTGGATTTATTTATTTTTTTAATTTTAATATAAAACCATAGTCACACAGCAGATAACTACAATACAGAATGGTGACTTTCTAACATCAATTACATAATATGTAAAAGCATAAAAAAATTATAAAACCTCGCATATCAAATATAGACTATCTAAATAACAGTAACTTGTATTTGGCCTTAGAAATAGTTTCCCAATCAAAGGTGTCAATGTCTATTTTCTCTAGGATAGGGTACCAGATACTTAGAGGCTTAGAAAAGTCACTCTCATTTTGAGTATTAGAGTGATAAATTGAAAAATTGTCTAGCATAAATAGGTCCCATACTTTATACCACCATTGTGTTATGCTAGGCACCTTGGTATCTTTCCAATGCTTTGCAATTAGAATTTTAGCAGCTGTGGAGAGAATACTGATTTGTTTTTTGTCTTTTTCAGGAGGACCGTCAGAGGGCCATAGATCGAGGAGAAGAATAGCTGGCGACAAAGGTAAATTATAATTTGTTATTTTGTGAATGCATGCAGTCGTGCAAATTCATCCAAAGCTTTTGGCACCAAATAACAGACTCTAACTTTGTTGTATAACCAACATCTAACCAACACGGCTGCCCACCTTGCTCTTCCATTGCTGAAGATGATTAATTGGTTGCCAGATCTGATCCTTCTCATTCATGTTAGGCACCACCACCTCTGAACACTCACCTTGACACTCCATACGAAGAGTAAGTTTATTTCAGATTCAAGTCCAATAGCACCTTAAAGGCTAACAAGATTCCCCAGAAGATAGAGTTAGGTTGGTAGCCATGTTGGTCTGAGCGGCACTTCTAAAACCAACATGTGCACGTCTTCCGATTCATTGAGATGTAAGTTACAAGTCCATACATATTGGTAGAGGATGAGCAGCAAATTAGCGTACAGCATAACAAAGATGTTTAAGAATGTTGAAGGTTTCCAGGGTATAAGATTTTGAGAGTCATAGCTCTCTTCAAAAGGTACAAGTAGGGGGCTTTGATGACTCTTTAAAGCTATACCCTGGAATTTGATCGTTACCTTTGATGGAGGTGACACACATCCAGACCAATGTAATCTCTGATACCAGAATAATTTGAGGAGTTGGCATGGCCCAACACTTAAGCCAGTAGCATAACTATAAGCATATGAGGAAACAACATCTGGTTATATATATGTGTATACAAAAAGCCTTTTATACATGTATTTGGATGTGTGTCAATGTAATATAGAGAATAGTGACCACTGAGAAAGGCCCAAAGGGGCCGAAACGCATTTAGTCCTAAGTTTAAAAGTGTTTACCCGTCAAGTGTGTTTGCATTGGAAAAGCTTTTAAAAGTCTGAAATTTAGACTCTTTCTTTTAGTCATAGTATGTTTTAACATGTGTACACCTTAATAAACATTTGTATTTTTATATTATATAGTGTTAGCTTGACCCTCTTGGTTTGCAGATATATTTTTGGGTTGAGTTTACCCCCCCCTTTTTTTTTTCTAGTTTTTGTCAACATGGTTACCCACCTGAAAGTGTCTTCTTCCAACTTAAGTGGTTCTCCTGTCAGAGGATGGTTGTATCCAACCCATTATCTGTTACTAAGTGATATAAATACATCTATCTCTTGGATTAATTAAGGTTCTCATTTTGTGACTAAATCTCTCTGCTCCCCTCCCCTGCCATTGGTCGGTCTTACGAAATGTATGCCACAAGCAATTTGTTCATCTTTACGGTGCCCTCGATCTTTGTTTCTCTTCTTTGTGAATCTTCTGCAGAAGTTGCAATGGACCTCGTTCTGAACTACGCAGACAGCCACGTTTTGACGCCCTATGTTTATCCAGCCACATGGCCAGAGGAGGATCCTTTCCGACAACTGATCAGCCTCTTCATCATAACAAACCTCGGTGGACTCACCATTTATTTTCTGTTTGGCACTCTCAGCTACTACTTCATATTTGATCACAGTCTGAAGAAACATGCCCAATTTTTAGAGGTGGGTAGCATGCTTGCAGCTGGGGCACCTTCCTTTTCTCATTTCCGGAGTCTGTTGTCACTTGAACTCAAGAATCCTTCTTTGATGAACACCAGCAACTCAGGCAGAGTCAATTGCTAGGAAAAGGCTGGCTAGAATTTAGCATTCTACCAATGCTTCTTCACTTCTCTTGATTACGTTCTTGTGTCTGTTTCCAAGTTCCAAAGTGCCCGGTGTGCACGCTTCTGCAGCTTCTTGTGCTATACCAAATGCTATGCTGGAAGGTCCCTTGATTTCCATGAGAGGCTTAGAGAGGGAGAATGTAGAGGGGGTCCCAGACTACCCCACCGCTTGCATAGGAGTGGGTTCCTTGGATCATGACTAGCAGAGTCATTCGGAGGAATCCACCCTAGAACCTTCCAATGTACAAGCACTTTATTTATAATGTAGTAGTAGGCACTGGTGGCTCAAGTGGTTAAGACGCTGAACTGCAGGCTGTGGAAGGTCAGTAGTTCAGCAGTTCGAGACCCGAGAGTGCCGCATGACGGGGTGAGCTCCCGTCTCTAGTTCCAGCTCCTGCCAACCTAGCAGTTCGAAAGCAAGAAATTGCAAGTAGATAAATAGGTACCACTTCGGTGGGAAGGTAACAGCGTTCCATGCACCTTGGTGTTTAGTCATGCCGGCCACATGACCATGGAAACGTCTTCGGACAGCGCTGGCTCTTCGGCTTTGAAACGGAGATGAGCACTGCAACCCTAGAGTCGGATTCGACTGGCTTTTGAGCAAGGGAACCTTTACCTTTACCTAGTAGGCAGTGTTTTTTAAAAGCCTGATACTGCAGATATGCTTCTGAAGACACATGGGTCTTTGGAATGATTATCCATTCATACTTGATGTACTCTTTCGTGTTCATATTTTCCCCTTGCTGTTCTTGCACACGCTTGCTGATGGAATCAGGCGGTAGCAGTTTTGAGAGCCTAAACATAGGCAGCTGTCTTATACCAAGTCAGACCTTTGCTCCATTTGATCTAGTGATTTATCTCAGTGCAAAGTGTCTTTCCCAGCCTTTGAGACCTGTTAACCGAAGAGACCAGGGATTGAACACCAGGCTTTCTGCATGTCCAGCAAGTGCTTGATCTTTGAATTATGGACCCTTCCATTGAAAGAAGGTGCGGCAGCTTATAGTGTGATAGGGGCCAGCTCTGAGGCAACTGCCTTCTGGACAGTCCCCCTGCTCTGGCCTCTACTGTAGATTCTCTATGCCCAAGTCTCCTGCAATCAAGTAAAAAGGAGGACACAAGCTTTAAATTAAAGATTGGTAGTGTGTAAGCTATGTGCTCCTTGAAGGTCTCTTATTTGGAAATCTGCTAGCCCAAGGCCATGCTTATATGTGAGGAAAACAGATATCCCTTTCTTAGATTTTTGACTTGACAGACAAGACATAGACGGAGATGACAATAAAGGTTTATTTTACAGTATTTAAGTAGGTAAATACGATGTATAGTTAACTTAGAAACGTAAAGTAAAGTTGGTTCTCAAATAAAGGAAATAACTCCTAAGGGAGATGGAGGAGGAGGAGGAGATTGGATTTATACCCCCTTCACTACCCAAAGGTGTCTCAGAGCGGCTTACAAATTCCTTTTCTCTTCCCCTCCCCACAACAGACACCCAGTGGGGTAGGTGGGGCTGAGAGAGCTCCGAAACTGACCTTTTTCAAGAACAGCTCTGACAGAACTATGGCTTGCCCAAAGTCATCCAGCAGGTGCAAGTGGAGGAGTGGGGAATCAAACCCGGTTCTCCCAGATTAGAGTCCGTGCACTTAACCACTACACCAAACTGATTTCCCCCTCTCTTTCTCTGGACAGGCTACCTCAGCAGGTTCAGAGCCGCCCTTTTCTCTCACAAAGCACCTTCCCACACAACTGGCACACCCCACTTAGGAATAACGGGCCCTTAATAGGATGATTATTTGTCACACTATTATTATATGTCACACTTTCTTTCCTAAGCTGACCCCCCCCCCAAACCTTAACTAAAAAGCCAAATAAAAGCCTAGCAAAGCTGATGCTCCTTTCCAGAGCCAGAAAATTCCTATCCCAAAAGAAAAAAGGTTTTCTTCAGCGCCTCCCCTCCAGTGGACGCGCTCTGATTGGCTGACAATGACTTGAATTTGCATGAGGCCTGAATCACAAGGATTGGTTCAGAGTTCTGGAGGAGAGGTGGGACTTTTCAGGATGATTGTGCAAGGGATGGGTGCATCAAAGAAAATCTCCACTCGTGTGGTGGGACACAAGCACCTCAACGGGATTAAAAGAAGGAGCAATGCCCTGTAACAGGGTGTTCTTATACAGCCTTACTGGAAGGGAGGGAATGAAGCCCAATGAGAACAGGTTTGACCCACTGAGCACCCACAGAATCAGCAGGAAACTTAAAGAGGACCCTGCAGCCTGTTCTGTCCTATTGATGGGGAGAAGGTTTGGTTTTCCCTTCCCAGGTCTTTCACTACAAGACTTCTTTCAGACAAGTTGCGTCTTGTTTCAAGAACTATGACTCGATTATGAATTTGACTTACTGATTGTAAAATAAGCATCCTTTAAAGGTACAGTGGAATAATGCCAAAGAGACTTGCATTGAGAACTGTCACGTTTTGCCTTCATTGTGAGTTCACTAGATGGCCTTTGGCTGGCCACCATTTTTGGCTGCAGACTCCATGTGTCATATGAGGGTGATCCCACTGGCCTGCTGTACAGGGTTGTCAGGAGCATTACTGTAATAACCAATCAAATGTTTGTTGTGGCCTTAGACCAACCGAATAAAGCATACATAAGCAGGATAGTTATAAGGGGAAAATAAACACGCGCACACACAAGAGGTATGAAAGTGGCAGATTACTGTGATGGTGTATGTAAAGTATTTGGAAGACTTTAAATGTGCGGAGTTGTAAGAATAACCTGTTTTTGTCTTTAGAATCAGGTGTCACGTGAGATAAAACACAGTGTCAAATCATTGCCATGGATCAGCGTCCCCACTGTTGTTATCTTCTTTGCTGAAGTGAGAGGCTACAGCAGACTGTATGATAACATTGAGGACTCTCCTTATGGTAAGAGAACTACTTAGCACACCAGCTGCATCCCAGTCTCCTTCTTTTCCCAGTTACATCTCACCCTTTCTCCGAGGATTTTGGGATAGCATATGTGGATGGGGTGAAGCCATGTTTGCCCCTTGCAACAACCCTGCAGTGTAGGTTAGGAGGAAGAATTACTGCCCCGAGTGATCTTTGTGGCCTTACAGCAGGGGTTTGAACCCAGATCTCCCGTTTCCAAGTCCCACACCCTGGCCACTCTACCACACTGATTCTGTGTCTTCTGTTTCTGCATCTGTCCAGCTCCTTTCTTGTCCTAGCCCTTTTCACTTTCCCACTTCGTGACGAAAGAGGCCTGCTCTGACTTATAGACCTTGTTCTGCCTGACCCCTCTGATTCCTGGAGGGTGCTATTCAACTTCCTGCCACTAGGGAACGCTGCCACCACCTGCTCAGTTTAGAGGTCCTGAATGAGAGGAACAGGACGCTCAGTCCCCCTTCCCAGTTCTTAGGCCTGGTCTCAAGGTCTCCTGCTACCTAGTGCCTGGTTACCACAGGGTCCAAATGCAACTCTGGGTTTCCCCTGGAGGGGTAGCAAAAGGTGCCTTGACTGCTTCCCTCCCAATCTGGGGCCCCTCTGGCAAATGAATAGTGAGTCCAAGCAGTTGGAGGACTATGTGGTACAGAGACTTAGGACCACATCCAATATTTTAAAAGGATTTATTAAAAGAAAATTCAAGCACACTTAATCACAACAACAGATCAGCACACAGAAGAACAAAGAAAAGTTGGTTTTAAATGCCTCCTTCTTTACCTTGTTCTAAAACTTACTCTGACTAGATGTCACAATCAGCGTAGGTACGTATAAACCTAGAAAGTTGCAAAGGGGTGTTAAGATGTCCCATTACTTCAGGCTCCTTGCAGCCAGCGGGCCAAGCCACATGGTTAAAGATGGCTGTCGGCCTGCAGACCAGACCTCAGCAGTCTGTCCTCTTCCAAGGTCCAGCACCAAGACAGCCTTGCTTGTGGGAGCAAGCATTTTTATTAAACCTCTGAGTCCACCCATTTTACATCACTCTCTCCATTCCTTTTGACCTGGTCCACCCAGGTCACACAGGTGCATCCTGGGAGCTCTCCTGGAAGGCATACTGGGAAATCTCCAGCTCATTCCTGGAGTCTCTGGGGCAGGTCTAGCCCAGTGCCCTCCACACTCTGTTTCCTGCCTGATCCATTAGCATTTCTAAAGAGGTAGCTCAGGTGCTTCTGGAATGCCATGGGCTGATTCCCCCCCCACACACACACACTTGTTCCTAGCTTTAAAGCCTGCTTGCCAGCCTTCCAGAGGCAAGGCATTTCTCCACACACTTATTATGGGAAACGGGTTCATTTTTCTTCACTGCATTGGGGCCAAACTACACGTAGTGCATGTATTAAAGCTGCTTTAGAAGGAAGGGGGATGTTGAGAGCACTGGAGCTGAGAAAGACCCTTTGCTTCCTGCTGTTTCTTTAATTTCGTACGCACCTGCAAACTTATACACACGTGGTACAAATGGCTATTTTAAGCTTTGCAGGTGCAAATGGTTACTTTAAGCCACTGGTTCCCAAAGTGGACAATACCGCCCCCCTGGGGGGGTGCTGGAACGATCCAGGTGGGCAGTAGGAGCCTTGGGTGAAATTGGGGAGTGTTGAATAAAAATAAGGGGGCCGGTGGAAGCACAAAGAAAGAAGAGTCCAGGACCTATTTAAAGCAGCCTTTTCCTGCCTTCTCCTGGTCTTCGGGGGCAGAGGGGGAGAGGGGTCCCCCACAGCCAGTCACAGCCATACGTTTGCAGATTGCAGACTGCCAACATGGTGCCCACCAACACATTTCCTGGCACCCAGCAAGTGCTTTTAGGAAGCGGGTGGGGTTCTTACCCAGCAGGGCTTCCAGTTTACCTCCAAAGGTCTGATTGGCTACGCAGATTAAAACAACTCTTGTTTCCTTGGCCAGCTGCCACCACAGGGTTTGCTTTATTCTCTCTCGGCCCTCTTTCCCCGTGTGTTTTTCAAAACTACGGCTCTCCTCCCCCGCTCTCGGACTGGCCAATTTCCGCCCCATGTCTAATCTACCTTTTCCAAGGAAGGTAATTGAATGAGCAGTGGCTGAGCAGTTCAAGGTTATGTGACAGATTACAACTGAGGTGTTAGCTGGAAGGTCACTCCCGAGAATCAGTGATGTCTGGCTGCCAGCTGTAGACTCTGAAAAGAGCCTGGGGGTGTGGTTGGATTCTGTACTCTCATTGGATCAACAAGTGCCCATGGTAGCACAGTCGGCATTTTTTCACCTGTGCCAGGCCCACCTTTTGGCTCTGTATTTGTCTGGGTCAGACCTTGCCACATTGATCCATGCAGCGGTCACCAGACTGCAGTTCGCTCTACCTTGGGGTACCCTTGAAAACACTTTGGAGACTGCAAGTGGTCCAGAATGCAGCTGCCAGGTTGCTGACTGGGTCATTGTGGTCAGCTCTTGTTTTGCAGCAGCTGCACTGGCTACCAGTTAGTCTCTGGATCCAGCTCAAGGTGTTGGTGCTAACCTTTAAAGCCCTTAATGGTCTGGGCAGGGCTTTTTTTGTAGAAAAAGCCCAGCAGGAACTCATTAGCATAATAGGCCACACCCTGACAGTACAGCTCATTCGCATATTAGGCCACACCCCCATGTTACCAGGAATGTGGTCATCCAGCAACACCCACCTTTTGCTTCTTATTCTGTTGACCTTGTTTGTTGTCAAAACCCCAGGGCTTTTTTTGGAGCAGGAGCTCCTTTGCATGTTAGGCCACACACACCCTAATGTGGCCAATCCTAATGAGTTTCTGATGTTGGGTGTGGCCTATTACGCTAATGAGTTCCTGCTGGGCATGGCCAACTCAGGAGCCAGCCGGAACTCCGTTCCTGCACGTTCCTGCCCAAAAATAGCCCTGGGTCTGGGAGTCAGGACCTCTATACCTACTCTTGTTACAACCCCCTGCGCTCCCTTCAGTCATCCTCTGGGGGCCTCTTGCAGAAGCCTGGCCCCAGGATGGCTGGATTAGCTATCACCAGGGGAAGGGTCTTCTCAGTTGTGGCCCCTGCCCTGTGAAATGCACTCTCCGATGACGCCCATGCTGTGCCAGACTTGTTTCATTTTTACAGGGCATAGAAGGCTGAATTGTTTGTTTAGGTCAGCATTTGGAGGGTAACCAAAAAATTGAGCTATTTCTGTTCGTGGCGTGGTGATAGCTGCACACTTTAATACTTTATATTTGTTCATGTTGTTTTTACCTTATCGGTTTCAATGTTGTAGGTCACCGTAAGACCCTTTGGGTGAGCGGTGACTAGAAAAAGTCAAATGAATTTTTCAGTGTGTGTGAGACTCCAGTTCCCAGGGTGACTGTTTTGTTGTTGGTTCTGCCTCCTGCAGCAGCCATCGTGAGGCTGCAACCAACACCCCGTGTCAAAATTCTAAAGGTGTCCACAGGCTCAGAAAGGTCGGGGACTCCTGCTCTAGAGAGTGACTCCCCTGTGTCATCTTAGATTGGGGTGGGGTTTAACTCCCTCCCCCGCTCCCACTTCGGTCTTGATCTCAATCAGGGGTCCTGTAAAGTGACTTAGAAAAGCTGCTGATTTGAACTCGTAGCATATCACCTCGTTTGGCCTTCTGATTGTTCTTTGTTGACATAGATGCACGGAGGTGTTTTTTTTTTTTAACAAGCCTTGGAAGCTCTTCATAAAACATTGAGAGCCGTTCTTCTTTTCATGACCCCATTTGTTCAGTTACATTCTGAAGTCTCTCCCTTTCCTTTCTTTTACAGGCTGGTTTGGTGTGATCTTCAGCATGCTGTCTTTCCTTTTCTTCACCGACATGTGCATTTACTGGATTCATCGCTTTCTCCATCATAAGCTTGTCTATAAGGTATGCTGAGCCCAGAAAATGATCTACTTAGTGCAGTGCTGAAACATGCACGAGCATTCCAGACATGGCCGGCTTGCCCACTAGGCGAGCTAGGTGCTCGCCTAGGGCGCCGGCCTGCAGGGGCACCAAACGGTCCCCTGCCCCCCCATGAAAAGCCCGCCATCACCGGTGCTCTGAGGAGCCTCCAGGAAAGCCGGCGCTGGGAGGGAAGGGGCAGGGGTTAGAACATGGCCTGCAAGCCCAAAAAAATTAATTAAAGCTTGTTATGACGCCAGCTGTGGAAGCTTCAAGTTTAAAACAGAATTTGGTATTAAAAAACACTTACCTGGAAAATTACACTTGTCCGGCAACTGAAAGCAGACCGTAAAACAGCTTAGAATGTCTTTTTAAAGCCCTTGGTTAAAAACCTCTATCATATCCCATTCCCTTAGCTGTCCTTTGTTTTTCCTTTTTCTAAACTGGAAAAGCTCCCCAATATTCCGGGCCTTCTGCATAAGATGCTGCAGCCCATTGTTCCCATTTCTGTCCCTTTTTCCAATTCCATGCCATTCTTTTTGAGATGGGATCACTGAAGCCGTGTACAGAATCCTAAAAAGGATTGTACCAAAAATGTACGTCGCAGCATTATGATTAAAGCTACTTTTTGTGTGTGTCAGTAAAATAAAGACCTTGCAGGTAACATTATGAGAAGACAGAGGAGTCACTATAAAAGGCAATAATGCTAGGAAAAGTTGAAGGCAGCCGAAAAAGAGGAAGATCCAGCAGGAGATGGGTTGACTCAGTCGAGGAAGCCACGAGGGCCCCTCAGTTTGCAGGACCTGAGAACGGCTGTTAAGGAGAGGACATTTTGAAGAATGTTAATTCATAGGATTGGAAGTAACTTGACAATGCTTAAAGCCCACACATAAGCCTGGAAAAGTTCTTACTATCCCATTAGTTGTTGGGAAATGTTTATGGCCTGGAGGAAAAATGAAAAGGATGCTCACTACAGCTTTCCTGTCCAGTCACCTAGGATTGGTTTTTATTTGCTGGTGGTGACCAGGCAAGAGGCTATATGACACTTTGGCCGGAGAGCCCAGCAAGGAAGACCTTAAAGGAAAAATGACTCAAGAGCCAGTTTGGTGTAGTGGTTAAGTGCGCGGACTCTAATCTGGGAGAACCGGGTTTGATTCCCCACTCCTCCACTTGCACCCGCTGATGTGACCTTGGGCCAGTCACAAGCTCTGGCAGAGCTGTTCTCTCAAGGACAGTTTCTGCCAGAAGTTCTCTCAGCCCCACCTGCCTCCCAGGGTGTCTGTTGTGGGGAGGGGAAGGGAAAGGAGTTTGTAAGCTGCTCTGAGACGCCTTTGGGCAGTGAAGGGCGGGGTATAAATCCAATCTCCTCTTCTTCTTCTTCTTCTTCTTCTTGTTCCACTTCCAGCGGCTCCATACTGGTGGAATGAGCTCCCAGAAGCCATCAGGGCCCTGAGGGACCTTTTACAGTTCCGCAGGGCCTGCAAAACGGAGCTCTTCCACCAGGCCTTTGGGTAGGGAGCTGCCTGCTACCAACACCAACTGAACTGTGGTAAGGCCCTCTATGCCATCATCGACAGCCTGCGATATACTGGATACCGACTCTGGCCATACTCCTTTGTCACCATTATACCATGGCCTACTGGGATCACTATGTAACACTATACCACCAGCAGCACTTTATTTGTCAAGTTCATGAGCTTATGATGTCTGTCATCTGTGTTTTAATGCATTTTAACTCTTTAATGTAAGTCGCCCTGAGCCTGCCTGGCAGGGAGGGCGGGATATGAATTGAAGAAAATAAAAATAAATAAATGTTCAGTCCAGGGGACTAATTCTCTCTCCTCCCACAGCATTTACACAAGCCCCATCATTTGTGGAAGATTCCGACTCCGTTTGCAAGCCACGCTTTCCACCCCATGGATGGCTTCCTTCAGAGCACCCCTTACCACATCTACCCGTTCCTTTTCCCTCTGCACAAGGTGACCTACTTGGGCCTCTACATCTTCGTCAACGTTTGGACGATCTCCATCCACGACGGGGACTACCGCGTTCCCGAGGCCTTGAAGTCGATCATCAACGGGGCCGCCCATCACACCGACCACCACCTGTATTTCGATTACAACTACGGCCAGTATTTCACGCTCTGGGACAGAATAGGCGGCTCGTTTAAAAACCCGTCCTCCTTCGAAGGGATGGGACCACATGATTGGTTGAGAAAGATGAAAGAGAGCGAATCGAGCGGCGTGGCAAATGGCTGCGGGGATGAGAAAATGCACAACGGAAACAGTCTTAAAAACAAATAGGCGGAAAGTCTTAAAACAATCTTTGTTTTTAAAGAACTGCGTCCAAGTAGAACTGACCTCTTTTGTAACACCGTGAGGCTTCTGGCGCTATAGATCTCGCCAAGGGACGGAATTTTGCCATTGACATCCACAGTGTTGTGCGATGGACTGTGTGTGGGAAACAAGAAGTTACTAAGATGCCTTCACTGTTGATAACAATAGAACATCCATGCTAATGAAGACAGTGTGTTCCATACCGGAACGCCGCCCCCCCCCGTTTCTCCCAAGATGCGTAGGAGCCAAAACCTGGCAGGTGAGTTCTTCCGTTGCCACTGGAACGAGACGAGAAGCCTGCATCAGCCTCCCGTGCTGCCTCGCATGATGTCGAAGCGTCCCTTCAGCTCTGGAGCAGCTTGCGTGTAATACCAGCATTTAATTTGAAGACGCTACCAGTCAGCGCTCTGCCGTTAACACGCAACTGTTTTTGCATTCACTAGAGTTTTAAAAAAGGGATATTTGGACAATGGGGGCGGGATAAAAAGGTAACGATAATGGCTTTTTTGCACACAGCAGGGATTACCGGCATGAAGCCTGTAGCAGATGGGATGCCTGTTTTTTCCCCCCAAATGCACTAGTCTGTTGAGGCAAAGAGAAATACAAGGAATAGTTTTATGGGAAGCGGTTGTTTTGTAGGTTGTTGTCAAAGGAAGCTGTCCTTTTTAAAAAAAAATACAGAAATTCCCTGGGTTTTTTTGGTACATGTCAGATGCCTAGAGGGTGGTAGTTTGCATGACATGTGTTTTGAGTTGTAACTCTTCTATATAAGCCTGACTTCTGCTGTTGTCGATGTTGCACAATAAGCCTTTCTGAGGGGTATTTTTTAGTATTCCTCAACCAAAAAGCATCACCGTGGAAAATACAGAAACCCAGTACAGGGACTGGATATTTTTTAAAAGATGTCTTCATCATTCTGCCTTCAGAAATACTGTTGCCCATGCTTTGTCGGGAACTACAATGGAGAAGTTAATATCTTCACCTTCCATAGGATACATGTGTCTGTTCCATTGAGAAGGCCTCGTGGTTTGCTTCAGGTGAAGAATGAAGATTTTCAGATGAAGGTCTTTCCGGAACGCTTCTCTCTCTGTTTTTGTGGGGAGGGTGTGTGTGTCTGTCTGTGCGTAGGGAAGAAGGAAATAGAAAAACATTTTGCCAACTGGATTTTACATTTAAAGAAATTAAAGGCTTGCAGTTAATTATTCTGAGCAGTCGGCTACCGTGTTGAGCTTTTTACTGTGTCACGTCTTCTGTAGGCAATCTGCACTTCAGTTAATTTCGTGCTTAGAAGCACTTGCTGGTAAAATGCAGCCAGTGGGCGTTCCGCGTGCTGTCTTTGGCTCTCTGATTTTTCAAAACCTTGCCGGTACTTTTTCCATCCCCAGTTCAAGAAAAAAACGAATCGGCATGCACTGGTTTGAGGGTGCTGTGCTTTTCATTAATGTCGTATGGTCCGCTCCTGCCCTGATTCAGATGGCCCAGGCTTGCTTCATCTCGTCAGATCTCGGAAGCCAACAGGGTCAGCCCTGGTCAGTAGTTGGATGGAGACCCCCAAGGAATGCCAGGGTCATGACACAGAGGCAGGCAATAGCAAACCATCTCTGAATGCCTCTTGTCTTGAAAACGCCACCAGGGGTCGCTGCAAGCCAACTGTGACAAGACAGCACAACAGCGGTCCATTCCATAACATTCCAGATACGCTGCAAAACAATTACCTATTGTGATTATCTCCTACCAGACAATTTGCTTGTCTAATCAGGACTTGAAAACTGCCTTTCTTTGTAACTGCTCTCAGAGGATCAGAGTACGAGCGCAGCTGACCTTATGCAGATTTTAAGGATTGCCTTTGATTACCAAGAATAAAGAGCGCTTCTCTTTGTGAAGCTGTGAATCTTTTGATGCTATCCCAGTTAGGAAGCCAGTAAGTTTTTGTTGTTTTAGTTCGTAACATTGAAGTGATTTCCTTGGACCCGGAACTCAATAAAGATGCAAAGATATCCTTTGAGGCCAAACAGCTCTGATAAACAAGAGGGCCGGGACAGGAGGGAACAGCAGTTTACCTACTGTAGTTGGAGGCACCTTTGCTGATTCTTACTGACGGTTCCAGTAAGTTCGCTTGGGTCCTTCGTTGGGCTGTCTGTCCCAAACACGAGATAATCACAAAGAGGATTCTTTGCTTCCTATAGGACGCATCCCCTCTATCCTGCAGTCATACTTTATGTTAATTCAGTCCCCTTGACCAAGAGGCTTCTGTTAATCTTAAGGCTCTCCCCATGGGTGGGTGACAGTTCCTACTGACGGTTGTATACCCACCAATGCTCCCTCTAAGCTGTGATGTCTTGTGAGCAGAAGTTCTCCTTTGTGAGCTACTGGTGTCAAAGTTGTGAGCGCGCAATTTGGCTACTGCATCAGTTAGTTTGCTCTGGAGTTCATCCTTCCTGAGCTAAGACAAAATGTGTGAGCCGGAGGCTTAAAAACTGTGAGCTAGCTCACACTAACTCAGCTTAGAGGGAACACCGGTACCCACCAGGATGAGAACCCTGAGATGAATAGAAGTCTCTTGCCCAAGGGGAGTGAAGCCAATACTTGAGGGCTGTAGGACTGATTATATATGGTCACATTTGCTGTTTGCACCAGATTCTTGAGCAGCATGTCCAGTCTTGGGATAGATTTCAGCTTGAGTTAAACAGCCCCCAAAGCTGCTAGCCCTCATTGTGCACAGAAACTGTGAAAATACATGGGCAGCTTCCACTAAAGTCTCTGAGAAAGGACTGGGGATACAGTTTCTAGCATTAATGTAACAGAAGAAAGGCTTTCTTGACACACTTCCACAGTGTATAGGCCACTGTCTTCCTCCCCGCAACCTGCAAGCACTTTTATTATTTTTTTAATTCCCTTTTCCCAACCACCATCCACGTTTGAGAGGGTGGGATGCGGGGAGTTTTTTTAACAAAGGGCTTCATACGCTTGGTGTTACTCATAGAATCATGAATAATTCTAGCCTGCGGAGGAAACTGGAGGTTCTAAGGAGAAACTACGTGCACGTCTTCAGTTGAAGACGCAGAGAAATAAAAATTTGTTTTGTACAAAGACATGCATGTGTACACTGTTGCAGTGTGTGATGTAAAGGAGTAGGGCTTCCTGAAGCTGGGTGCTGGAAAAACAGCATCTGTAGCTCTCTGAGTCTTTTGCACTACAGTTTGGTGTAGTGGTTAAGTGTGCGGACTCTAATCTGGGAGAACTGGGTTTGATTCCCCACTCCTCCACTTGCACCTGGTTGGATGACCTTGGGCAAGCCATAGTTCTGATAAGAGCTGTTCTTGAAAAAGAGCAGCTTGTGTCAGAGCTCTCTCAGCCCCACCTACCTCACGGGGTGTCTGTTGTGGGGAGGGGAAGGGAAAGGAGTTTGTAAGCCACTCTGAGACTCCTTCGGGTAGTGAAGGGCGGGGTATAAATCCAATCTCTTCTTCTTTTCCTAAGAGATCAATTGTTTCCAAAAATAGGTGTGGAAAACCGTCAGCCGGGTCTGCTTTTGGGGCAAACAGAAGGTGATTAGGAAAAGGGAAACGAAAGCATTTTGCTTGTCTTTGGCTGCCATCACACACACGAAACAATCCACTTTCAATCCGCTTTCCAACTGGATTTTGCCAGTTCACACAGTAAGGTCCAATTGGAAAGTGCGCTGAAAGTGGATAGTTTCGTGAGTGCAACCGCAGCCTTTGTTAGCGTCTGCGTGAAGTGTGTCCTGACCTGGATGGCCCAGGCTTATCCCAGTCTCTGAAGCTAAGCGGGGTCAGCCCGGGTTAGTACTTGGGTGGGAGGCCACCAAGGAAGACCAGGGTCACAATACAGGGGCAGGCAACAGCAAACCAATTTGGTCCATCTCTTGCCTTGAAAACTGTACTGGGTCGGTGCAAGACAGCTGCGGTTTGACCAAAAAAAAAAAAAGTGTATTGTACACAGTTGCCTGTTACTCTCTCGTGTGGTGGTGGTGGTGTGAGAAGTACAGATGTTTGCTGAAAGGGTCCGACCTCCCCTGTCACCCTCCCGGTTTTTCCAGGGCTTTTGCATCCTGAAGGTTACAGCCATTGAACAAAAGAAAGAGGGAACCTTATTGTATGTGAAAGGGGGCAGGGGGGAGGCTGTTGAATGGATTTATATGAAGTCGTCGACCCTTTTGCTTATTCAGTTACGCTAATGTGTGTGTTTTTTGCCTGGTGACAAGTAATAAAACGATGAACTTCCCAACGAATTGACTGTGGAATGGTTTTGTAGGAGTGGTCTTCCAAGGGTTTCTGCAGTTGGAAATGGAATGGGTCTGTTCAGAGAACACCAGGACGACTCCTCTGGAGCAGGGGTCCCTCTAAGCTGGGTTAGTGTGAGTTAGCTCACAGTTTTTTAGCCTCTGGCTCACACATTTTTGTCTCCGCTCAGGAAGGGATGGCTCCAGAGCAAACTAATTTATGCAGCAGCCAAATCGCTCACTCTCAACTTTAATGCCAGTCGCTCACAAAGTAGAATTTTTGCTCACAGGACTCCACAGCTTAAAGGGAGCATTGCTCTGGAGCAGAAATTTGAGGGCTAATCCCGAGTGATGTTGTGTCTCTCGGCAGTACAATGATGTTTCTGCACTAGTCTGGGTGCTGGTCCTGTGCACCCAACAAGACAAGAATGGTCTTACCAAATGTATGGCAGTTCCTCTGTTTTGCAGTCCAGGCCTGGGGGGCAGGGGCAGGGGAGGGGGGCAGCAGGTTTTGCAGGGGAGGGGGGCAGCAGGTTTATCAAGCCTCCTGAAGGAGATGTTTGGCTTGATTGCAGACTGCACAATAGGGGGAGGGGGCACAAGAACAAACTCAACCCAAGAGAATGCTAGAAATCAAGAGGGTTGAGCTACTATAATATTAAACAGTTCAAAATTTAATAAGGTGTACACAAGTTAAAATGCATTTAAAATCCACATGTCAACAAGACTTACACACATTTATACACATGATGGGTCAATACATATGATACTAAAGACCAGACGCGTTTCGGCCATAAAAGGCCTTCTTCAGTGGTCAAAAATACAATCTTATCAGTATTCTTGCATGGATGGAGAGACACACATTCATGTCTTAGATACCCTGATTACCAGAATACATATTGGCATTGGGATGGCCCATTTTACATACCTGTAACTAAATTACATCTATAGAAGGTATCACATCTGGTTTTTGTACAAAGTGTTTTTTAAGAATTTGTATATTATTGTATGAAAGTGTGTCTAGATAAGATTGTATTTTTGACCACTGAAGAAGGCCTTTTATGGCCGAAACGCGTCTGGTCTTTAGTATCATATGTATTGACCCATCATGTGTATAAATGTGTGTAAGTCTTGTTGACATGTGGATTTTAAATGTATTTTAACTTGTGTACACCTTATTAAATTTTGAACTGTTTAATATTATAGTAGCTCAACCCTCTTGATGGGTTGCAGGCAATGCAGGCAAAGCTAACTCAGCTTAGAGGGAACACTGGTCACAAGGCGTGCAGATTTGTATTATACCCCATCTTTCTTCCCAGGTGCAAGTCAAAATAGCATCCAGGGGGCGTTCCTTGGAGGTCTGCCCTCCAGCCAATTAACGGGTCGCTCTTAGCTTCAGGAAGAAGGTTGTATCATGTGACTATACTGTCAGGCGGTCCTGTCTCGATGAATTTGCTGGTGGATTGCCTGCCATCAGACAATAGTATAGGCGGGCTAGCATATTTGAACACGAGAAACTGCTTTCTATTGAACCAGACCCGTGGTCCACCAAGATCAGTATTGTCGGCTCAGACTCCAGGGCCTCGGGTCTTTCCTGTCACCTACTACCTGACCTTTTTAGCCGGAAATATTGGGGATTGAATCTGGGACCTTCTACATGCCAAGCAGATCCTTTGCTTTGTGAGCCACAGCCCGTATTATGCATGTCTGCATGGTTTCTCATCTTCCAAGCCAACCATGGCTCACTGGACCTTTGCGGTAGTCCACCACGGACTCTTCGAACCTGCCTGGGCCTAGAAAATGAAGTGTATTGAGCTGTCAACCTTCTGACAAGCTGTAATATATGACTGGTGAGCTGTGTTTGGTGTGGCCACTTGAAAGTTAACACTTGCGTTGGTCAGAGGGCAAGTGGAACAAGCGGATGCCCCACAGCCTGCATCTAAGATGGGTCTTCAACCTTTTTTGAACCTGTTGGCCCTTTGGGAATTCTGAGAACTATTAGTGGATGCCAATGCAAAATGGCTCCCATGGTGATGGGTCTAATCTCAATGCTGGGAGGTTCCAAACAGGACATCTTTAGTTTGAGTGGATGTCCTGTGGATGCATAGGTGAGCCCCCGGGCTCTCCTGAAGCACCCCCTGCCCCAAGGAATTGGAGTTCCCCTGGGATCTTTGGGGAAGAGACCCAGGCTTCAGTTTCCCGTGGAAGGTGTGGAATAGTCTCATCTTGTTGAACCGACTCCCTGAAGAGGTAAGGGGGACCCAGGAATTTTTAAGAGTTACAAGGCTCTTATTGGTGAGGGGTTTTAATGGGGCTGTCAGCATTTACTGAAGGGGGTTACAATATTTGGTATGCTTTTGGTTTTTGGAACTGTTAAGCAGCCTTGAGCCACATGATTAGGGTGGTGTGCAGTGGCTCAGTAGTCCAGCAGTTCGAGACCCGAATGCCGCATGACGGAGTGAGCTCCCGCCTCTGGCCCCAGCTCCTGCCAACCTAGCAGTTCGAAAACAAGAAATTACAATCAGATAAATAGGTACCGCTTCGGTGGGAAGGTAACAGCGTTCCGTACGCCTCAGCATCTAGTCATGCTGGCCACATGACCATGGAAACATCTTCAGACAGCGCTGGCTCTTTGGCTTGGAAACGGAGAAGAGCACCGCACCCCTAGAGTCGGATTCGACTGGCTTTCGAACAAGGGAAACCTTTACCTGTAAAAGCTTTAATTCATAAGTTCAAGAACCTTTTGGATTTGTCCCCCCAAAAAACAAAGCATGCACCAGGAGACCTATCAGTATGTATTCTGGACACACTTGAGCATGTCCAGAAGAGGACAACCAGGATGGTGAGAGGGTTGGAATCCAAGCATTATGAGGAAAGGCTGAAAGAGTTGGGTATGTTTAGCCTGGGAAAGAGAAGGCTTAGAGGGGACATGATTGCAGTCTTCAAGTATTTGAAGGGCTGTCATGTAAAAGATGGAGCAGATCTATTCTCTCTTGCTCTGGATTGCAAGACTAGATCTAATGGGTGGAAATTACAAGGGAGTCGTTACCGGCTAGATATCAGGAGAAACTTCCTAACTGTAAGAGTGGTTGAGCAGTGGAACAGTCTGCCTCGGGAGGTGGTGGATGCTCCTTCCCTGGACTTTTTCAAGCGGAGGCTGGATGACCATCTTTTGGGTATGTTGTAGGTATGTAGGGCTATCTTTCGGCTATGCTCCTGCAGAGTGCAGGGGGTTGGATTAGATGACCTGCAAGGTCCCTTCCAACTCTAACATTCTATGGTTCTATGTATCATGGTACCCCATTGTGGTCTAGGGTTGCCATCTCTGGGTTGGGAGATTCCTGGGTTTAGAGCCTATGAAGAGTGGGTTTGGAGAGGGGTGGGGACCTTGGTAGGGTACAAGGCCAAAGCAGCCCTTTTCTCCCGGAGAACGGATTTCTGTAGCCTGGGGATCAGTTGTAATTTTGGTGGATCCCCAGGCCCTGCCGGGAGTTCGGTACCCTCGGGGGTCACTGCTCTTAAAACAAAACAGGAGTTGCCTAATCGAGGCATTTGCATCTTCAACAGCAGCTAGTCACAGGTTCCTTAGCAAAAAAAAATGGCTTCCCGAATTAGGAAAACAAAGCGAAACACAAGATCCCGACTCCGTGAAAGCTGGCAGAATTTCGGAAGACATTTCATGACTGAAGATAAGCCTGGAGCTTGTTGGTAGTCAAGATTGTCGGCCTGTTTGCCGGGAAGTAAATCCTGCCGTGTTTGATGGGGCTTGCTCCCAATTAAACTGCCGCAGGATTACAGCCCTTAATTATATAATCCCAAAGCACCAGTCCATATGTGGGATTGAATTCGGGTTTGCGCGGAGCTTTGAAGATTTATTGCTCTCTGTCTCGGAAGCGAGCGTGATGTTTCCCTGAGCTCCGCAGCGGTTAAATTAATCTCCCCTCCCCCCAATAAAACCGCTGGCATTAAAAAAGAGAAGGCAGGCACTCCAGATGGACTGTACGCATGCCTTTAAATGCGCAGAATTTAAGGTCAGGCCATCAGTCATGTTAATTTTCAAACCCCGCTCTCTATATCTTGTACCAGGCTGAGTTTAAACAACAACAAAAATCCCTTTCCATTTTATATTTAACCTTGTTATTTTTAAAAAGTGGATATTTCCTCATAGGAAAGCTTGTAATTCCCAACAAGCCAGTTTGGTGTAGTGGCTAAGTGTGCGGACTCTAATCTGGGAGAACTGGTTTTGGTTCCCCCACGCCTCCACTTGCAGCTGCTGGATGACCTTGGGCAAGCCATAGTTCTGTCAGAGCTGTTCTTGAAAAAGAACACCTTCCCTATGAAGAAAGGTTAAAACGCTTGGGGCTCTTTAGCTTGGAGAAACGACGGCTGAGGGGTGACATGATCGAGGTTTATAAGATTATGAATGGGATTGAGCAGGTTGAGAAAGAAGTACTTTTCTCCCTTTCTCACAATACAAGAACTCGTGGGCACTCCATGAAATTGCTGAGCAGCCGGGTTAGAACAGATAAAAGGAAATACTTCTTCACCCAAAGAGTGATTAACATATGGAATTCACTGCCACAGGAGATGGTGGCAGCTACAAGCATGGACAGTTTCAAGAGGGAATTAGATAAGCATATGGAGCAGAAGTCTATCAGTGGCTATTAGCCACAGGGTATAGATGGGAACTCTCAGTCTGGGGCAGGTGATGCACTCTATTCTTGGTGCTGGAGGGGGCAGCAGTGGGAGGGCTTCTAGTGGCCTGGCCCCACTGCTGGACCTCCTGAGGGCACCTGGTATATTTTGGCCGCTGTGTGACAGAGTGTTGGACTAGATGGGCCATCGGCCTGATTCAACACTGGCTTCTCTTATGTTCTTATGTAGCAGTTTCTGTCAGAGCTCTCTCAGCCCCACCTACCTCACAGGGTGTCTGTTGTGTGGAGGGGAAGGGGAAGGAGTTTGTAAGCCGCTCTGAGACTCCTTTGGGTAGTGAATGGTGAGGTGTAAATCCAACCTCTTCTCTTCTTCTTCTACCACAGTGCTCATGAGGACCAAGTTGGGGATCCCTTGGTGTATCCTAATGCGTACAAATGCCAGTGGAGTAGCCATGCTGGACCGCTGCAGGAAAGGCCAAAGGGAGTCCTGTGGCGCCCGAAAGCCGGGTGAACAGATCTATTGAAGCGGAAGCTATGTTTACCCTTAAGGCATTGCAAGTCTCCTTTTTATTTATTAGAATGGGTGTCTTGGATTCATAAAAACGTGAATGCGGGGCCTAATCAGATGCAGGTTGAGCACAAGGGGGAGCTCTTGAGTCTGTTGAGAACTTGTGGAGTTCTCGAAACAATAGACCAGGAAAAAATCGTAAAGGTCTTCTGCTTTCTCAGGGATGGGAATTGCGGGGGGAGGCGGGACCCAAGCCCCCCCATGTGCTAAAAGCGGCAAATCGTTTAATCTAAGTGACCGATTAAATGTGTTCAGCTTTTGAAAAGGAAAGTGGAGCTGGAGGCAAAGGTCTGGAAAAAATGCAGCTCCAATCAAACAGAGGGACTTGGTGTTCTGTTCTGTTCTGTTCTGTGTGGGTTTGCTTTTCCTGGTTTGCTTGTTCTTTGATCATCTCAGTGGTTTTCCATTGTGGCAGGTCCTGCTAGAAAGATACCGGTCGTCGGGTTGCCAACCTCCAGGCAGAGTATGGTATTCTCCTGGAATTATAACTACTCTTCAGACTACAGAGACCAGGCTCCCTAGAGGACATGGCAGCTTTGGATGGTGGAATGTATAGTGGCCCTCACTTAGGGATGCCAGCCTCCAGGTGGGGCTTGAGGATCCCCTGGTATTGCAGCTGATCTTCAGACTATACAGATCAGCAGGGCTTTTTTTGTAGAAAAAGCCCAGCAGGAACTATTAGCATAACAGGCCACACCCAACAGCAGGAACTCATTAGCATATTAGGCCACACCCCTGACAGCACAGCTCATTAGCCTGTTAGGCCACCCCCCCATGTTACGAGAAGTGTGGTCACCCAGCCACACCCACCTTTTGCTTCTTATTCTGTTTACCTTGTTTGTTGTCAAAACCCAGGGCCTTTTTTTGTAACAGGAACTCCTTTGTATGTTAGACCACACACCCCTAATGTAGCCAATCCTAATGAGTTTCTGCTGTTGGGTGCGGCCTGTTATGCTAATGAGTTCCTGCTAGGCATGGCCAACTTGGGAGCCAGCCAGAACTCCGTTCCTGTGCGTTCCTGCCCAAAAATAGCCCTGCAGATCAGTTTCCCAGGAGAAAAGGGATGCTTTGGAGGGTTGACTCTGGCATCATGCCCCACTGAGGCCCCTTTCCTAACCAGGCTCCATCCCCAAATCTCCAGGAGTTTCCCAGCCTGGATCTGGCAACCCTACCCCCCCATCCCCCACTGGTGGCCAAAGTGGACCTGGCCCCCCTACTAGCCTGGGGAGGGAGGGACTTCAGCAGGGTTTAATGCCATATCCACCCTCCAGAGCAGCCATCGTCTCCAAGGGGACTGGTCTCTGTAACCTGGAGGAAAGCCGTAACTCCAGGAGATCCCGAGGCCCTACCTAGAGGCTGACAGCCCTACCTAGAGGCAGACAGGGAGAATCCCCACGTTCCCTGGGTCTAGAAGAAGGATGAGTTTCCAGACTCTGACCTAGACCTTCTGGGGGGTGAAGGCCCTGAAAGTATACCAAACATCTAATGATGTTGGCTCTCCTAGGGCAGGCACAAGGCACAATATGGGTCCATTCAGTCCTCCCCCGAATAGGGTTGCCAGCTCCGGGCTGGGAAATATCTGGAGATTTCAGGGGGTGGAGTCTGAGGGGGGCAGGGTTTGGGGCATAATGCCACGGAGTCCAACATCCAAAGTAGCCATTTCCTCCAGGTGAACTGACCTCCATCCCCTAGAGAGCAGTTGTAATAGCAGGAGATCTCCAGCCACCCCTGGAGGATGGCAACCCGAGGGGTATAATGCCCTAGGGTCCACCTTCCAAAGCACCATTTTCTCCAGGTGGACTGATCTCAGTTGTGATCCCAGGAGATCTCCAGCCGCCCCCTGGAGGTTGGCAGCCCCGCCCCCAAACCCCCAGAGTACTGGCCTTTCAGTCTGCTAGAACAGAGGGGCGGTCAGCTTGGGGAATGGAAGGCTGAGGTCTGGGGGGAAGGGCAACGTCATTCTTCCCTACAGCTTACCCCGGTCCTGCACAGTTGCCAACTCTGGATTGGGAACTTCCTGGAGAGGGACTGGTGAGGTTTGGGGAGGGACCTTGGCGGAGTGAAATGCCATGTTGCTCACTCTCCAAAGCAGCCATTTCCCCCCAGGGGACCTTTCTCTGTAGCCCGGAGGTCACGGCTGCAATTCTGGGGGAGCTCCAGGCCCCACTTGGAGGCGGACTGCTTGTAACCCAGGATCTGCTGCCTGCCACTGCGGGAACAGATTTCAGTCTGGGGAGTAGAATGCTGTTCCTCAGAATGGAGACCCTGGCAAGAATCTGCTTCTGTAAAGGGAAAGCCGCGTGCAGATGTAAGAGGTAACCTGTGCAATTAATACGCTGATGCGGCGCAGACGACCCCTCGAGACCTGCAAGACGGGCGGCTTTGTGGAAAGAAGCACCGCTCTCCCTGTTGTGGCTGGCAAACTGGCGCTTCCTTTGAAGTGGCCTTTTTAACATAAATTAATTGCACCTGGCTATAATTACCATAACGTTGCATAGGCGTGCAAACAGCGGCAGTCGCTCTAATGGCCGTGTAACCGAATTAAAGTGACATCCGTAGCGACCGTGGCAAAATTCTATTACTTTCTTCCCGATCTTGTTTCCATTTATCGTGCAGCCAAGTTAGCCAGAGGCTCATTAAGCTACCCCATGTTTATTGGCTGGTGATTAAACATGCATTTGAGCTGATATTTCATTAGCTTTTGAGATAAAATGCATATTAAGTATTTAACGGACTCTCTTAATGTCCCAGCCTTTCCCTTCCCCCCTATCTTGTTTGTTAAAAGACCTCTTGTTAGAATTAAAGGTGGAAATACGAGACCTGCTGAAGTCCAGTAGTAAACATCCCATTAAAAATTAGGGTTGTCAGCTTTGGGTAGGGAAATTCCTGGATGTTTGGGGGCGGAGCCTAGGGAGGGCGGGGTTTGGAGAGAGGAGGAACCTCAGCAGGGTATAATGCCATAGAGTCGCCCCTCCAGGGGAGCTGATCTCTGTAGTCCGGAGCAGTGTTCCCTCTAAGCTGAGTCAGTGTGAGCTAGCTCACAGTTTTTTAGCCTCCGGCTCTCGCATTTTTGTCTTAGGAAGGATGGCTCCAGAGCAAACTAATTCGTGCAGTAGCCAAATTGCTTTAATGCCAGGAGCTCACAAAGTAGAATTTATGCTCACAAGACTCCACAGGTCTGGAGTCAGTGTTCCCTCTAAGCTGAGTAAGTGTGAGCTAGCTCACAGTGCTTTAGCCTCCGGCTCATACATGTAAAATTCTTGTCTTAAGTTAGTGGTAGTATTCCCCTGTACCCTTCCCTTTAGATTTTAGGATGGAGAGTATAAAATCAATAAAATATTATTTTAAAAAAAAATTTCACCCATATTATCAGAGTAATCCTTATCATCAACTCCGTAAAGTAGGGCTGTGTTATTATCACCCTGAAGAACCTCTCTGCCTTGTTGTCCAGCCTGCCAGGTGAAGATCCTCTTTTCCAGCCCTGCTCTTTGTCGTCGTCCCCCCGCCTGCTGAGGGGAGGTGGTTGACAACCAGAGATGTGGGGCCTTTCCAGTGGAATGCCCTCCCCCTAGATCAGAGGTGTCCAGCTCATTTGTTAGGAGGGCCAGATCTGACATAAATGCTGCTTTGTTGGGCCGGGCCAGGTGTGCCACGCAACAAAACACTGGGTACCGGAGATGTAAAATTTATAAAGGACACCGGCAAACCCAATTAACAATATTGTTTTTTATGCGATCTGAGGAGAAACCAGAGTACAGAGTGGACCTTTCGAAAAACATGGAAGAGATTTTATGAATGGTATAATGTAAGCGCAAATGGACATTAAATGTTGTGATTTGAGAACACAGAAAGGATAAACCTGGTTTGCATATAGAAAACTGGAAGAAGAAACAATACAGTTAACTGAAGAAGGAGTAAGAAATAAGTCTCTTGGAATATGTGTTATATATAGTAGTTTAGTGTATGTTAGGTATGTGTATGTTTGTATGTCTGTAGTGTATATTGAAAAATAATAAAAGTGTACCTTAGGGTACTTTAAAAAAATTGTTTTTTACTCAGAAAACAAACAAAAACAATTGATTTCTAGCAGTGAACGCAATTGATTTACTGGGGAAGAAGAAAAGAAGAGATTGGATTTACACCCCACCCTTCACTACCCAAGGGAGTCTCAGAATGGCTTACAAACTCCCTTCCCTTCCCCTCCCCACAACAGACACCCTGTGAGGTAGGCAGGGCTGAGAGAGCTCTGACAGAAATTGTCCTTTTTCAAGAACAGCTGTGCCAGAACTATGGCTTGCCCAAGGTCATCCAGCAGCTGCGAGTGGAGGAGTGGGGAATCAAATCCGGTTCTCCCAGATTAGAGTCCACACACTTAAACACTACACCAAACTGGCTCTCAACCCATAAAAGCCACAATAAATGTATTTAATCATATGCAAAACTAGGTTTTTGCCCAAAGGATGCCATAAAAGGGAGAGTCTCTTACATTTCCATACATACCAGTTGATTGCAGGCCAGGTAGGAGCCTTGGATGGGCTGGTTCCGGCCCCCGGGCCTTATGTTTGACATCCCTGCCCTAGAGTCTTACCTAACCACCACTCTTCTTTTTCTTTAGGCCACCTCACAGGGTGCTTGTTGTAGGAAGAGGAAGGTAAGGTGATTGTAAGCCACTCCGAGACTTCTTCAGGTAGTGAGGAGCAGGGTATAAAACCAAGTCTCCTCTTCCTCCTCCTCCTCTCCCTCCTAAATATCCAGGGTCGTGTATCCTCACAACTGCTCTGCAAGGTAGGTGACGTTCAGCTAGCGGTTTGTCTAAGCTCCGTCTCGCCAAATGTTCTGTTTGCCATACATTTCATCCTCCTAGTCTGTGGAACATATACATACAAGCAGGGTGGTAGTGAGCATAATGAGCAGAGTGCCACTCTGTGCATAATGCATAAAGTGCCGTTTTAGCTCCAAAGCAGCCATTTTCTCCATGGGAACCGATCTCTGTCGTCGAGAGATTCCCCTTACGATTCCAGGAGTTCTCCAGGGCCCACCTGGAAGCTGGGAAGAAGTTCCTAACGGCAATCCTCCCGGAGCAACATGTCTTCCAGTTCAGTCTTGAATTGTGACCGATTTCTCAAGGTTGGATCTGCAGCCTTGGTTACCAAACGACCTCGTGAAGCTGAAGATCGCTTTCTCTCCCCCCGCCCCCCGCCTTTCCCTCCCGAAGGATTTTGCGTGACCTTTTTGCAAAGTCTTCCCAGTAAAGTGGAGTGCCTATTACAAAACAGCAGTAGATATTTATTACGTGTCAGAGCCTATCATTTTCTCCAGTGCGAGAAAATACAACATGCGGAAGGGCTGCATTGCAGTAAGAGGGTGATTTGCTGCCGGGAGACTGCCGGAGAAGCGGCGGCTGGTATATTTACCGTGCCCCGCCGGTGACCTTGTGTGTCTTTATGGAACCCGCCTGTTTGCTAGACTCCTCATGGTCCCCCAGCACGTGTAGGAACTTGGACGGCTCTTGGCAGATTAACTCAGCATCAATAGCCGGGTCAAAGGGCTGAGGAAGAAGGAGAGGCTGTGGATGGAATAAATTAAAGCCAATTTTTTTTCTTTAACCCCCACCCCACCCCCCAAAAAAAGGTTACTCCTGGAAGGCCTTCATCTTAAGTGCTTTTAAGCCGATTAATCTTCTCGGTTTAAGTGAACTCTCCAATATGTAACTGTGACAAAGGACCTTGCCGGAATGAGTAAGGTTTAAGCTAGGGATGATCGTAAATTTCTTATCCTGCCAATTCGACTCGATTTTGCATCTCTCTTTTGCGAATTCTCGGTTTTCATACCGTCTTCTGTTTGGTCCGTGGCAGATTTGCCTCGTTGTGCATTTTTCCTAGGATAATTTGGGGCCCGTGGTGGTAAATGGTGTGTGAAACCAAGCAGGTAAGTGATGGCCACAGGCAGTGTTCCCTCTAAGCTGAGTTAGTGTGAGCTAGCTCACAGTTTTTTAGCCTCCAGCTCACCCATTTTTGTCTCCGCTCAGGAAGGATGGCTCCAGAGCAAACTAATTTATAGAGCAGCCAAATCACTCACTCATAACCTTAATGCCAGGAGCTCACAAAGTAGAATTTTTGCTCACAAGACTCCACAGCTTAGAGGGAGCATTGGCCACAGACATAGATAGCTTTAAAAGGGGATTATATAGATTCATAGAGGAGAGGTCTAGCCATGGTGTCGAAAGAGAACTTCCACATCCAGAGGCAGTCAACCTCTGAGTCTCAGTGCCAGGAGGCAACATCAGGGGAAGGCCTCAGCCTCTGGGCCCTATTGCTGGACCTCCAGAGAAACTGGTTGGCCACTGTGTGAGACAGGATGCTGCACTAGATGGACCACTGGTCTGGACTGGGCAATGACCAGAGATTTTAGGGTTAAAGCCTGAGAAGAGAAGAAGAAGACTGGATTTATACCCCACCCTTCACTACTCAAACAACTCTCAGAGCAGCTTACAAACTCCTTTCCCTTCTCCTCCCCACAGCAGACACCCTGTGTGGTAGGTGGGGCTGAGAGAGTTCTTTCGAGGACTGCTCCTGAGAGAACAGCTCTGAAAGAACTTGTAACTGACCCAAGGTCACACCAGCAGCTGCATGTGGAGGAGTGGGGGATCGAACCCGGTTCTCCCAGATTGGAGTCCGTACTCCTAACCACTACACCAAACTGGGAGGTTTGGAGAGGGGAGGGACGCCAGTGGGGTACAATGCCATAAAGTCTCTCTTCCAAAGCAGCCATTTTCTCCAGGGGAAACTTCTCTGTCATCTGGAGATCAGATGTAATTCCAGGCCCCACCTGGAGGTTGGCAATAGAGTTTCCAGCTCCAAGTTGGGAAATACCTGGCAATTTTGGGGGTGGAGCCTCTGGAGGGCGGGGTTTGGAGAGGGGAGGGACTTGAATGGGGTATAATGCCATGGAGTCTGCCTTCCAAAGCGAGCGGCTGAGAGATTTTTAGTGTTAAAATGGCCAGCGGGGAAATGGTTAAGTACTCCTTTCCCTCAGCCTTTCTTCCTACCTGAGACAGGTTTCCATTTTCCCCCAGGTGCCCATGGGGCACAATCTCTCCCAGTCTTCGGTCAGCAACATAATCAGCATTTGCATAGCGCTTTCAGTGTTCAGAGCGCTCCACCTGCATCATCAGGTTGCCAGACTTTTAAGGTAGGACAATAAACTAGAAACCTTCCTGCCATAAGCCAATGGTTAAGCAAGATTTGGGAATATTTCACCATGGGGAAAAAAATTCCAACCAAATGTCAGTATCCGAGAATCTGTTATATCAGTCTGCTTTCTCAGAATGTTGGTGTGATGGATTGCACAGGAAAGCAAGGCTTTTCAAAACACTGCTTGTGTCAGAGAATCACAGAGTTCATGAGCAGTGTTCCTTCTAAGCTGAGTTAGTGTGAGCTAGTTCACAGTTTCTTAGCCTCTGGCTCACACATTTTTGTCTTAGCTCAGGAAGGATGGGCTCCAGAGCAGACTGATTTATGCAGTAGTCAAATTGCTTGCTCACAGCTTTAATGCCAGTAGCTCACAAAGAAGAGTTTTTTGATCACAAGATTCCACAGCTTAGAGTGTTGTTCATGAGTTAATCTTCCCTGGAGAGAAGAACTTGTGTGATTGGCTGCTCTGCTCGCTCACTGATTGCCCAGCATTAGCTGATAGGGGGAATAAAACAGCTAAAGGGAAAAGATTTGTTAGCCTTTTGGTCTTTGTCTGAAATCTAACATCTGGATCAGTAGCCAGAGGGCTTGGCTTCTGATGAAAGAGAGACATTTGGGAGTCACAGATTTCTGTCAGGGAATTGTCAGAAAAGTACTTCTATAGAGAAAAGAATCAGACCCCCATTGTCTAAGATATATTAGAACTACTCTGAGAGAGGATTCAGAATCTCAGTCAAGAAAGCTACAACACAGCTTTACACAGACAACGGATACTCGGGAAGGATTTGGCAGAAGTCACAGATTTCTGTGAGGGAATTGGCAGAAAAGTACTTCTATAGAGAGAAGAATAAGACCCCCATTGTCTAAAATATATTAGAACTACTCTGAGGGAGGATTCAGAATCTCAGTCAAGAAAGCTACAACACAGCTTTACACAGACAACGAATACTCGAGAAGGATTTGGCAGAAGGTCTGGGTAGTTAGAGAGAACAAGCCAAATAGTTGAAGAAGTTATTGCTTCTTAGAGACAAGGAGAATAACCTCCTGCCAGTGAAAAGGTTTGGGAAGAGAACCCTTCAAGGGGAGAAGCTAAGACACCTCAGAAATTAGTGAAAAGCTGTAATATCTAAAGGAAAAACCTAGATCTCTGAAGGGAGAAACCTAGAAGCACTAAGACAAAGCTATTCTCTAAGAAACTGTATTCAAGATTCTGTGTAACAGCTGAAATATATAATAAGCAAAAACCTCTCACTGAAAAGTACTTGAAACTCAGAAATTAATCTCCAATGACACTCTCTTGTTTGTTCAAAAGCCTCAGTATATATTTGAAACTTTTACCTCAGCAACTTCTATACCTGAAATCCTTGTATTTATGTATTCCGTGCCTGTTTAATAAAATCTTTATTCTTTTTTTGAAAGTTAATTTTGCCTCACATGCCATATCATGAGGGTATTTTAGAACAAGACAACTCCTGTATTCCCTCTAGTTCCTGGGCCCAGTTATAAGCCTAAACTAATATCTGTGACATGAAGGGACAGTTAAAGTTTATAAAAGAGAAGAAATGCACACTACTGAAGGGCGGCTCAGTCACTGGCTGAATCTGCATGTACTGTTTGCTCTGCTGTCATACCAAACCCACACTGGAACAGAAATTCCTGTCTACATTGCATGCCAGTTTCACTTTGATTGACTGTTGGATTTTATGGCAGTGTCCAGACTGCATACCACTTTCATCTTGTTTGATCTCTGGTTTTATGGCGGCTGTCTGCATAGATTTATGGCCATTTTATGGCTATTCAGGGGTGACTCTGCAGTCAGTATCGCATTGGACTGGGGTATTTGAATGTGGTTTTGAGCTGCATCTTTTTCTGTTCCAGTGTGGGTTTGGTACAACAACGGAGCAAATGCTAGATGCAGATTGGGCCAAAGAGGGGAACTAAAAATATTTTTGGCAAGAAGATCTGCCTGGGCAAAGGAAGCGTCAGAGGGCCTGTCCTAGTTGTTTTTCATTTTTCGATTTGGTTGAGAGAGGCAAAAAAGTTAAAAAAGGCGATCCCATTAAAATATAGAGTAATGGTATGGACTGCGGTGGCTCAAGTGGTTAAGACGCTGAACTGCAGGCTGTGAAAGGTCAGTAGTTCAGCAGTTCGAGACCTGAGAGTGCTGCATGACGGAGTGAACTCCCGTCTCTGGTTCCAGCTCCTGCCAACCTAGCTGTTCAAAAGCAAGAAATTGCAAGTAGATAAATAGGTACCACTTCGGTGGGAAGGTAACAGCGTTCCATGCGCCTTGGTGTTTAGTCATGCCGGCCACATGGCCACGGAAACTTCTTCGGACAGTGCTGGCTCTTCGGCTTTGAAACGGAGATGAGCACTGCAACCCTAGAGTCGGAGCTGCCTGGCTTTCGAGCAAGGGAACCTTTACCTTTACCTTTAATGGTGACGTATTAAGTCTATGTGCAACTTTATTATGTGCAACGTTATTACTGCTCCTGTTTAAAGTTGAGTTATGTTTTACAGTTTGAGTACCGTGAATGTTTCACATTCACGATGATATACCATGCAACAATATATTATGTAAAATTTTGGATGATGTGAAACTTTATAAAAATAAAGTTTAAAAACAAACAAACACGATAGCTAGGTCCTATGACTGCCTTCTAGCATTGCCAACCTCCAGGTGGGGCCTGGAGATCTTTTGGCATTATCATCGGTCTCCACAGATGACAGATCATTTCCCTTGGAGAAAATGGCTGCTTCGGAGGGTGAACTGCATGATGTTATACTCTGCTGAGTTCCCTCCTCTCCCTAAACCCTACCCCTAACCAGGCGACATTCCCAAAATCTCCAGGAATTCCCCAACCTGGAGTTGGCAACCCTTCCCCTTTCTGTTAAGTTGCATTCACAAACTTCCTTTTGTCAAGTTTTTTTCCACTGGAGGGAGACTTGTGAAATGGAGGTGTAGCTTCCAGCCCTATATATATCCGAATTATTATTAATGGGGGGGGGGGCTCTGTAGCTTGTCCCCTGTCAGACTCCTGTAACAATCAGAACCAATGGCTTGCTTCTTTAGAAGGAAAGTTTATTGATACAGTATTGACAGGGCATCTCTATTTCAGGTTCTGCTTTAAGACTAAAGCTAAAAGCGTGGGGTGGACGGATATACATGGTTCAAAGGGGTCACTGGGCGGCAAGGAGCCAATCGTGGTAAAAGACAGGGCCTGCCAGAATATAACGGTCCCATGTTCCCAGGGAAGATGTTACAGCGAGGAACCAAGGTCAGGCACATTAAACATACAGATAAAAGAGCATCACCCAGACAGCAGGAGAATCGAAACCAACACATTCCAAGCAGCCCTCCCCTCCATCCCAGCCTCTATGGCAGCGAGTTTTAGTTTTTCAGTTTCCAGTTTTAGTTTTTCTACTTTAAGAGAGGATTAGGCGTTTATTAATTGTCCTTCCTACATTGCACGTGAATTGTTCTTTTATGCCCAATGAAGAAAGAATGATTTAAACAACAACAACAAAAAAACTTGCATCAGAGGAAAACAATCTTCATTTATAATTTCTTCAGAGCACAGCACCCATGTGGAGTAACACATATTATTTGGCTCCATTATTTTTTAATTTGAATTCTATTAGCATCACGCTTCCAAATAAAAATAATAAAAACCTTCCTGTTTACTCTCCCGCCGCGAGGTTTAATCTGCTCCCTGCCACACGCCTTAATTCATCCCCCAAGTCGTCTATTAAATGTAATTTCTTCCCCCAAAGCGTTCAGAGTGAGGGCAGAATCTATTAAGTGCAGATGGAACTCATGCACCTTGGCTCGAAGGCTGGGAGGATGGCTCTGAACGGGCAGTAAAGTGAAACCAAAAGGAAATGCTTCGTAAGGAAGCAGCAAACAAACCTTACAGTTCCGTGTGATACCCAAGGCAATGAAATCAGTCCTCAAGATTGGTGGCCTCAGCTGTCCCTCTCTTTTAACGTCAAACCCCCCCCCAACCTTCATCCTGATGCTTTTGGATTGGGCCCAAGGGAAAGTTACAGTGCAGGCGGGGTTGTGCATCCACACACCCAAACCCACAGATGCCCCTCTGGGTGCTATGTCCTCATTCTGTAAGAGCCCCAGACAGCTGCTGTGTGCCCCAAAGTGGACCCTTGGGTGGAGTATATGTGGAACCCGTCAGTACTTGTTACAGGGCAAATGGTGGTTCCTCAGAGTTGTTTCAGGTCAGGAGAAGAAGAAGAGGAGATTGGATTTATACCCCGCCCTTCACTACCCGAAGGAGTCTCAGAGCGGCTTACAACCTCCTTTTCCTTCTCCTCCCCACAACAGACACCCTGTGAGGTCAGTGGGAGCTCTTTGAGAACTGCTCCTGAGAGAACAGTTCTGAGAAAACTTGTGACTGACCCAAGGTCACACCAGCTGCTGCAGGTGGAGGAGTGGGGAATCAAACCCGGTTCTCCCAGATTAGAGTCCGCGCTCCTAACTACTACACCAAACTGGAAATGGCATGGGGTGAGGCCGAAGCGTCCTTTGCCTTTCCCTCATCCCCATCCCAATGAGGCTCTGTAAGCTCCTGGCAATTGAGTTCCAGGCTTTGTCCCTCACAGACCTCATATGTCAACCAGATCTGAGGAGAGCAATATTTGAGTCCAGCAGCACCTTAGATAAAAGGTTAAAGGTTTCCCCTTGCTCGAAAGCCAGTCAAATCTGGCTCTAGGGGGGCGGTGCTCATCTCCATTTCCAAGCCGAAGAGCCAGCACTGTCCAAAGACTTCTCCGTAGTCACATGGCCGGCATGACTTCCCCCTAAGGCCCTAGAGGAGAAATATAGAAAGATACCATATGAAGACAGGTGCTGCCCATGTTATATGGGAGAAGTGGAATCGATGCTCCACAGTTTCTTCCGTTGTCCTTTTCACCAAGCTTACAGGGACAAGCTTATCAACCCCCTCTTAGATAGACCAGCACTTGATGCAGATCGTGCCAATCTTGAGAGACTTTTGATAGAGGAAAACCAGCAGATCTCTAGACAAATAGCTAAATTCTGCGCACATCTGGTAAAATGCCACAACAAAGACAGATCAAGCATAACCCTCATCTACCTTCCACATAACGCATAATTAGTTCAGTCGTAGATGTTTTATAATTTTTGATACAATGCTTTTTTCAACTTTTAATGGTTTTAAGGCTACGTGACTAAATATCTTTTAACCTGAAAGCAAATTTGTTGGTACCTAATGAATATGTATTTCTTCGATCATTGGTCTTGGACTGTAAATAAACATTGATTGATTGGCTGGCATGACTAGATGTCGAGGCGCACGGAACGCTGTTACCTTCCCACCGAAGCGGTACCTATTTATCCACTTGCGATTTCTTGCTTTCGAACTGCTAGGTGGGCAGGAGCTGGGGCCAGAGGCGGGAGCTCACTCCATCATGCGGCACTCGGGTCTCGAACTGCTGAACTACCGACCTTCTAGTCTGCAGCTCGGCATCTTGACCACTTGAGCCACCACAGCCCCCTGGTACCTATTTATCTACTTGCAATTTCTTGCTTTCGAACTGCTAGTTTGGCAGGAGCTGGGGCCAGAAACGGGAGCTCACTCCGTCATGTGGCACTCGGGTCTCGAACTACCAACCTTCTGGTCTTGTAGCTCAGCGTCTTAACCTCTGAGCCACCACAGTCCCTTAGCAGCACCTTACAGACCAACAATATTTCTGGCATAGAAGCTTTGGAGAGTCAAAAAGCTCCCTTTGTCGGATCTATGAAGGGAGCTCTGACTCTCCAGAGCTCATATCCTGGAAATCTTGAGGGTCTCTATGGTGCTGCTGGTCGGACCCCAGTCTTGCTCTTCAACCACAGACCAATACAGCTGCCCACTGAAACTATCGTCTTGGATCCGGGGACAGTTCCAGGAAAATTATAACATGTACTTTGACCCTCATGAGATTCAGGAGAATAAAGACCTTGATTAATGCTGTTCAGAAAACGTTTCCAGTCTAAATATGCCTTCATTTCCTGACCGTTTTAACTCTTGCCTTTTTTTAAAAAAGCCCTTTGATGCTTGGATCATTGTTTGATGTTCCCGTTCCCAGAATCATAAAGTCAGGTTGTTCTCGTTCTGTTCCTCCTTGCTGGCCAGTCTGTGATATTATCAGCTTCCTTGAAGATCATTTCAGAGGGTGGGCGTGTCGGTGTGTGCGGCAGAACAGCTAGGTTCGAGTCGAACTTCACCTTGGTGACCGACAAGATTTCCAGGGCATCAGCTTTCCAGAGGCAAAGCTCCTTTCGTCAAATCTGATGGAGCGGCCAATTGTGCCTGCGTTCCATTTAGGGCAACCAGAAGTGGGAAACAACAGGACTTCTGTTCTGCTGTTGTTTTTGATTTATTTACCTTTATTTTAGGGAAACGGGCGGGGGGGATACAGAAAGAAGGGGGGAAAGAAAAAAATGGTTATACTACCTAATTACATTTATCAAAGACAATCATGTAGTATGTAATGTATAGGACAGAGAATAATTTCCCTTTCATCCCCTTCATTATAATTGTAAAGATCTTATCTATAAAATACAATGGTTCTTATTTGGGTTGGGGTATAATTGTATCCATCATTTAATTTTTAAGTTTCAGACTCCATAACTAATCTACACGGGTTTCATTCTTACTACATATTCAATATAACATATTTTTGCAACTTCTATATATTCATTAGAACTTTCAATAGATAAGTAGTACATCATGGTGTAAAAGAAAGTCGATTATATATCTCCAATGGAGAACCCATTTGTATTTGAGATATTACATTTTGGAACAGATTTTAATACTACTTCTGTTTCATTACCATATATTTGTATATGATATTTTCTCACTTTAACTTTGTCTCCTGCCAGCATAGTACACATAATACACACTCCATCTCTCCTCAAATTTCGTAATCGACCTGTTTCTCAAATAGTTTGTTAATTTTGCCATTACTGAATATTCAGTAAGTTTGTTTTCCCGTTCTTCTAAATGTGGACAGACATCTAGTTTCCATTTTGCTACATAAGTAATTCTAGCCACTGTCACCATGTATTTGAATATCTCTTCTAAATTTTTTGGTAACACATTAGGCAGAACACCTAATAGCGTACTCTTGGCTTCCATCAGGAATTTAAACTTTAATATATTCTGCATTTTTCAGTGTATTCTTTCCAATAACTTTTTGCAAGACCACCACATATGTAAGAAGGTTCCATCTATGTCTTGACATTTCCAGCATTTTCCTTTGTTGTTTTCATGTGCTTTCTCAATGTCCTTTTGAAATAAATACAGAGAGAGAGCGGGGTGGGGGGGATTTCTGTGCCATTTGGACTGTGCAGAATTCTCACTGAAGCAGCTTCTCTTGGGAGCCAAAAAAATCTTAATATGCTAAAATTGTGCACCAGTATTAAAAGTGTAGGAGCCCTGTATTCCTTGGTATCGGGTCACTCTAGCTGAGCAGATCCAAGTTGCCTCCCTGGACTAAAGCAATTGCTTCACTTTATTTTAAGACCAAGCCACCCGTGGGACCATCTCAGTGAATGTAGTTGCTGAACATGGCAACTGCAGGTTAATTCCCAAGCCCTGAGAACCCATCTGTGGCTTCTCTAATATGTCTGTTTGGAAAACAGCACCAGAGCCTACAAAAAGACATTTCGGATCTTGCCTGCATCTCCTCAGCATGCTGCAACTGCAGTTTACATATCTGGCTTGAACAGGAACAAAGACAGGCTTTTAAGAATGGGAGTATCTTCCTCCCATATTTACATGTTAGAACAAAAAGCAAATTTATCGTGGAGGCGGGACGTGTGATTAAAGCCAGCAGTATTTATAGCCTTACTTGCTGGGTTGTTTTATGGCCACCTTCATCCAAGCCTCCATTCGCTAGACTCATGTTTCCCCCCCTCTGGATATCTTAGCCTGCAATTCTATGCACTATTGCTTGGGAGCGAGCACCATTGAATAACGTGGGACTTATTTCTGAGTAAATACACATAGGCTTATGCTGTAAAGAAGATAATATTGCTGGGGTTGGAAGGGGGTGGGGGTGGGGAACTTAAGAACAGCCTTGCTGGATCAGACCAGTGGCCCATCTTGTCCAGCATCCTGTCTCACATAGTGGCTGGTGTTGCACAGGAAGTGGAGTCAGGGGTCTTTTCGTAGAAAAACAGCTGCAGGAGCTCATTAGCATATGGTATGCTAATGAGCTATTAGGCTATTAGCATATGCCACGCCCCCTGACATCACCGGAAGTGATGTCAGAAGGGGAAGCAAAAGGGGGGGGGGAGCATCTTCAAAAGCCTCCCCTTCCCTTCCCCAGCTGGTCTGGGTGGGGAAGCTAAGAGAGAAGGGGTTTAAAGTTTAAACTCCTTCTCATGAGAGTTGGGCCACAGAAGGAGGAAAGAGGGAAGGAAAGAGAGAGAGTAGAGAGAAGGAAAGAAGGAAGGAAAGAGAGAAAGAAAGAGAGGGAAGAAGGAGGGAAACAGGAAAAGGAGGAAAAAAGAGAAGAGAAGAAGGTGGGAAAGAAGGAAAGAAAGAGAGAAGAGAAGAGAAGAGAAGAGAAGAGAAGAGAAGAGAAGAGAAGAGAAGAATGAGGGAAAGAGGAAAAAGAAAGAAGGAAAGGAGGGAATGAAAGAAATTCAGTGGCAATTCAGCCCCATTATACCCTATGGGCCATTGAAGTCAATGGTGAAAACATAGGGTATATTCTGGGGCTGGAGGAGAGGGTTTGGGGGAGAGGCTCCAAGATCACAGGATAGCTGATGGAGCCTCTCCCCAAGATACCCACCAAGTTTCAAGAACATTGGACCAGGGGTCCAATTCTATGGGCCCCCAAACAGGTTGCCCCATTTCCTCCATTGTTCTCTATGGTGGGAAAAAAAGTTATTTTTTTCCCACCATAGAGAACAATGGAGGAATAGGGGCAACCTGTTTAGGGGGCCATAGAATTGGACCCCCTGTTCCAATGTTCTTGAAACTTGGTGGGTATCTTGGGGAGAGGCTCCATCAGCTATCCTGTGAGTTTCGAGCCTCTCCCTCAAACCCCCTCCCCTCCAGCCCCTAGAATATACCCTATGTTTTCACCATTGACTTCAATGGCCCATAGGATATAATGGAGCTGAAATTGACATTCGGCTGCCTGAAAGACTCTCCGGGACGACGGCTGGGGGCGGGGCTTGGCTCCTGAGCTCCCGGAGCTGCGCTCCCGTGCGCTCCCCCCCGAAAAGACCCCTGAGTGGAGTCATCATGCCAGTGACGTCTGGGTGATGCTCTGGTATTTGAGCAAAAACTCTATGGTATAAGCCAGTATTACCACAGAGCTTTGGCCAAAATACCAGAGTGTCACCCAGACATTGCTGGTGTGATGATGTCACTTCCTGTGTAATGCTGGCAATGAGGCCTAGGCCTTTCTCTTTCTCCTCATAAGTCCACCCCCCCATTCTCCATCAGTTGCTAGGAAGTACCTGGTAATATCCATGCGGAAGAATCGTGCCCACCCCAATTCCATTGCCTGTGTATTTTTTAAAAATCTTTTTATTAATTTTTAATACTTTACAAGCACGAGAATATATATCGAAGGATGGGTGCACATCTTTTATGATTCATATTGGCAAAGCTTTTTCTCTTTTTAGTAATCATGTATGTAACTGTACAAACATTAACCAATACTACTAAACGGGTCACGAACTAAATTCTAAGTGACCACAGCTTCAAGTGTGTTGGTGAGTTTTAAATATGAAGTCTGATAGGTACTGCAAGAATTCACGATTAATCATTAAAGGTTCAAATTCGTAATAGCACTAGGTGTCAAGAGAGTGGAGCAAGTGTTATGTGTTCAAGAGAGTGAGATATACCGGGTTATGCCGTTGGCATTCGTTTGTTAGGATGTAGTCCAAGAATGGAAGCCATTCCTCACTGAAATTAGATGATTTGCCTTTGTATCGACTCCCAAGAAAACCAGGAGTAAGTCAAGCGTGTGGGAAAAGCCCCATGTTAGGGTTACCAGATGCCTTCTTTTTCAAGGACATGTCCCCTTGATTTGGTGTCCGTCCTTCTTTGGGGGCTTTCCCCCCCACATATTTGGCACAGCCTCTTAGTTCTACCCTTTACTTCATCTGCCTTATTTGAATTAGAACCCAACACATCTTCCTTCCCGTTTGTCCTTCCTGTTTTCCCTTCGGGCAAATTTTAGAAGGCAAGCTGCGTGGGGCAGAGAGACCTGTTTTCTCTTCAACTTTTGTAAAACTGTCATGTTTATGGACGGTGCCATATCCATAAAGAGGACCTGGTGAAGAAACAGGGAAGGAGGAGAAGCTGGAAGGCTGAGCTGGCTGGGGGTCCACCTGTGGGCGGGGCCATATGTGGCTGGTGTGGGGGGGCCCCGCCCACTCAGACTTCCTGTGATGGATGGGCGGGGTTATGGTCATATCTGGAAGGAACTGCCTGGTTGATAAGTGGTGGCTTGTGGTTTGTTCTGGTTGGCTGATGCCAGGGACAGCCTGGCCCTTTAAGTGACTGGGAACATTCTTGATGGGTTCCTGCCCTTGTAGGGTCACCAGTTCTGGGTTGAGAAATCCCTGGAGATTTGAGTCTGGAGCCTGGAGAGGGAAGGGACTGAAGCAGGGTGGAATGCCACAGAGCCCCCTCTCCAAAGTTGCCATTTTCTCCAGGGGGACTAATCTCTGAAGTCCGAAGATCAGTCCAAAGAAGTCCCCACCAGGAGGTTGGCAACCCTTGGGGCTAGGAGCAAAATTAATCTTGGCCTCCCTGGGGCTGACAGCCCAGCAGGGCTCAGGCCCAGGCTGTAGCCGCAATGCAAATGGGCTCTGTGGCAGGACGTGTCTGCTCTGGCCTGCAGGCCCTGTTCCGCCCTGCTCTCCGAGGGGTTCCGAACTCCCCGGAGGGGCTTTCCCTTCCTCTCTTGAATAGCTACCACCAGTGTTCCCTCTAAGCTGAGTTAATGTGAGCTAGCTCACAGGTTTTCAGCCTCCAGCTCACACATTTTTGCCTTAGCTCAGGAAGGAGGGCTCCAGAATGAACTAATTTAGGCAGGAGCCAAATTGCTCACTCGCAACTTCAATGCCAGTAGCTCACAAAGTAGAATTTTTGCTTACAAGACTCCACATCTTAGAGGGAGTGTTGGCCGCCACCACCTGATCAATTTAGGGATTCTCCAATGGGAGGATCAGGCCCCCCAGCTCCCCTTCTCAGCTCTGAGGCCTTGCCTCTGTGTCTCCCCTAAATTCAATCTCCTCCTCCTCCTCCTCCTCCTTCTTCTTCGAACTGCAAGCGTACTTTTTGCACAGCCCCTGATTTCAGCAAGGAAAACAATGGAAATTGGTGAAGACTCAAATCCTCTGTCCCTCCTCTACAGATGCCCTATCAGCTTTTAAAGTAGGACAGGGCCTTTAGCTTAGATAGTTACAAATCCCTTCAAAGTTTGCATTACCTTGAAGCCTGCTCCAGCTCTTGAGCAGGGCCAGCTGGAGGTGTTTCTGCGCCCTAGGCGGGGTGCAGATGCCAACCTCCCGGTGGGGCCTGGAGACCCGCCATGCTGCCCTGGCCTCCTCTCCCCCCACCGAGGGGGAGGGTGGGCAAGCTGCAAGCCAGGGAAGGGGTGGGGGTTTAAACTCCTGCCCCTTCTGTCCCAGTGCTGGCTTGCCTGGGAAGGGGCGGGGTTTTTTGGCGGGGACAGGGGGCTTTTGGTGCCCCTAAGGGCTGGCGTGCTCTAGGCGAACGCCTAGTTCGCCTAGTGAGTGAGCCGGCCCTGCTCTTGAGGCAAGTACATGGTCAATGGCTGCCTTGCAGGAGGAGGAGGAGGAGGGGAGGAGGAGGAGGAGATTGGATTTATACCCCACCCTTCACTTGGAGTCTCAGAGTGGCTTACAAACTCCTTTCCCTTCCCCTCCCCACAACAGACACCCTGTGAGGTACATGGGGCTGAGAGAGCTCTTTCCAGAACTGCCCTTGAGAGAACAGCTCTGAGAGAACCATGGCTTGCCCAAGGTCATCCAGCAGCTGCAAGTGGAGGCATTTGGAATCAAACCTGGTTCTCCAAGATTAGAGTCCGCGCACTTAACCACGGCACCAAACTGGAGGCTTCTGTGTGCCCTCTCAGGAACGCAGCACCCAAAGGAAAGATAACCTATTTCCCATTGCACTGAGATTTTATCATCTCTGTCTCATGTCCCACTTGACCCTGCTCAGCCCAGGTCAAGGGGGCTTTTCCTGTTGCCTCCAGGAATCCATTTCCTCAGCCTCTCTAGAATTTGACACCTCCAGCTCTCTGTTCCCTGCCTGAAGAAGGGGTTGGGGTTGGGGGGGAGCTTTGACCATCCCTTTGTCCAAACCCGTTAGCATTGGTAAGAAGGTGAGCCTGAAAAGCCACTGACGGACTTCCTCCTTCCCAGAGGAAAACCTTTAAAACGCCAAGCTGAGGCTTGCTGCTTGCCAGCCTCCCAGGAGAAAATGCATTTCCTCACAGGCTCACTCGGCTCATCTTCTTCCTGGACTGATCTGCTGCTACTGATGCCAGCCGAGGCAGGCGAAGAGGTGGGAGGGAAGGCCAAGGCTGTGTCTGTGTGGGGCCTGGGGCTAATAATCACAACCTTGGCATTAGCCAGACATTTCCCCCTGGGAACAAAGTTCCTTTTGTCTCTTGAAAGGTATCTTAAATCCAGCGTGTTCAACAGCCTGCGGTGTGAGGAAACAAAAACACATTTGATAACAAGGAAGGAGACGGATATGTGCTCTCCCCCCCCCACACACACACAGACAAATCAATCCGGAGCATAGAGGACGCAGGAACAAACCTAGAAATGCACCCCCTCCTCCCTGCTTGCCTGCAGCGGTGGAATGTCTGGTGTGACTTTCCCCGTCGATCTGGGGAAATGGCATTGGACAGAACATGCAGACGGTGGCCAGAGGACGTGACTTTGATGGAGGAGCCGTGCTCAAGGCCTTCTCCCCAGCCCTATTACCTGAAATCCTGTGGGGGTATCCTCAGTCACCGAATGAAATAAATAGACCCTGAGTTTTCCCTTCTTTGTCAGTTCTGGCCACGGGGATCAGGAAGACAAGGGCACAAGACTCTCAGATCGGATTGGTCCTTTCTCGCCCCGGTGGTGACAGAAGCGTTTCTGTCCCATCAGATCCCCTTGGATTTGATCCAGACACATTCAAAGTTCTCTGGATCGGGTCCCAGTAGGATGCTGCCGCTTAAGAAGTTAGAAATATCATTGTGGCCCTGGCAGAAAGATGACCTTGTGTCCGGTCATTTGTGCATTTAATAGCTTTAAAAGATTTATTTAATGAGCATTGATGGCTTGCAGCGACGAGCGATCCGTGCATTTTGCCGAGGAATGAATTTATGACCTTTAAACGCCTTTTGATATCACCCAAAATCTTTTAAAGTGCCTTTGAAAGACTGTCAGCTGACTGAACGATCGCCACCGGCCCTGGTTGGAGGAAAAAACATGCATTTGTCTTGAGACTAATAAAGGGTTTTTAACAAAAGCTGATGGCAAAGTGTTTCTGAGCATATGTAGAGTACCACTCACTTCCCCAAAGAAGCAGATTTTTTTTTAAAAAAAACCTGAGCATGGTGCCCCCTCAGAATGACTTTTTCTTTGTTTATGAAAACGTCTGATTAAAAAGTACAGAAACCGTGACACAGCTGCTTATGAGTAGCCATTTATTGATTGATTTGGTGTAGTGAGTCGGAGCATGGAGTCTAATCTGGGAGAACCAGGTTTGAGTCCCCACTTCTCCACATGTATCTGCTGGTGTGACCTTGGGTCAAACCTCCAAACGTAGTTTGAGGGCCCAAAGTTAAAAACAGAAGTAAGTGTACAATAAGTGTACAGTAAGTATAGACATATAAAAACCTAGTAGGGGCCCAAATAAAGCCTCATAAAATGTTCAGAGTTATGAATACACACACAAAAGGACAGTGTATGATCTGACGCATTTCGGCTCACAAGAGCTGTTATGTATTGAACTGTGAATCAGGCCTATTCTTTTCCAGGTTAAGCTTGATTCTGAATGTGGATTCTAAGCTGCCGCATTCCTATTGGTCGGTTTCTGCAAAACCAGTGTAAATAGCCAATCATTGTGTGATAATGTTGCAAAGAGGGAACAGTCCTGATTGGTCTTTATCCCTGCAATGCCATTGGTCTTTAACTTGTTATGGGTGTGGCTTTGACAGCCCGGGAGAGTTTAAAAAGGAGCTGTGCTCCACTGTTTGTTGTTGTGTGTTCCTGAGTTGAAGTCTTGCTGTTAAATAAAGCTGAAATCACTTTTTGCTGAATCCTGTTGCTGAGTCTCATACTTAACAATTGGTGACGAGGATGGGATCCTGAGAGCGGGTAGGCAGCCCCGCTGAACCAACGCAGAACGGCAGACGAGGACACACACCCGGCCACGCCGACTGAGGCTCCACAAGCAGTGGTCACCCCTCCGGTCGAGATGGCCGTCAACCTGGCGTTCGAAGCGTTCGACCCAGCAACGGAGGACTGGGACTCTTACCTGGCACGGTTTGAGTTCCACCTTCACTTTTTGCTGAATCCTGTTGTTGAGTCTCATACTTAACAAGAGCCTTCTTCAGAGGTCAAATAGTGCAAAATGCAACAAGCAACAGAGTCCTTGTGTCACGTGTAAGGCAATTAACAATAGATAAAATAGGACCAAAATTGGAATGCTGCGGTGGCTCAAGTGGTTAAGACACTGAACTGCAGGCTGTGGAAGGTCAGTAGTTCAGCAGTTCAAGACCCGTGAGTGCCGCATGACGGGGTGAGCTCCCGTCTCTAGTTCCAGCTCCTGCCAACCTAGCAGTTCGAAAGCAAGACATTGCAAGTAGATAAATAGGTACCACTTCAGTGGGAAGGTAACAGCGTTCCGTGCGCCTTGGTGTTTAGTCATGCCGGCCACATGACCACAGAAATGTCTTCGGACAGTGCTGGCTCTTCGGCTTTGAAACGGAGATGAGCACCGCAACCCTAGAGTCGGATTCGACTGGCTTTCGAGCAAGGGAACCTTTACCTTTACAGAAAGATAAAAAAAATGTTTTAGATTAATATTTAATAATTCAATTGAAAATTCCATCCAATATTAAGAAATATTTTACTGTACACAAATATACTTACTTCCAATATGGAATTGAATGGCACACCAAAAAGTTTCCATTTGGGGCCACAAGTATATCTGGCCTTGTGTCAGAAGCAGTTGTATATACTGGAAATAATGTGCACCTGGAAATAAGGATAAAAATAAATTCCAAAATATAACCAGGCAATAGTAAAATCTATTAAATAAAAATATGAGAAATTAAATAAAGAGAAAAATACCTTCCAGTTTAGGTCTCCTCCTCCCCACCTTTCTCCCCAGCGGGAACCCAAGGTGGCATACATCATTCTCCTCCATTTTATCCTCACAACAGCACTATGAGGTAGGAGAGAGAGAGAAGAGAGAGAGAAGAGAAGAGAAGAGAAGAAGAAGAAGAAGAGAAGAGAGAGAGAAGAGAAGAGAAGAGAAGAGAAGAGAAGAGAAGGAGAGAAGAGATTGGATTTATATCCTGCCCTTCATTCAAAGTCTCAGAGCGGCTTACAAACTCCCTTCCCTTCCCCTCCCCACAACAGGCATCCTGTGAGGTAGGTGGGGCTGAGAGAGCTCTTGACAGAAACCGCTCTTTTTCAAGAACAGCTCTTATCAGAACTCATGACTGACTCGAGGTCATCCAGCCAGGTGCAAGTGGAGGAGTGGGGAATCAAACCCGGTTCTCCCAGATTAGAGTCCGTGCACTTAACCACTACACCAAACTGGCTTAGAAACTTACAATATCATCAAAGAGGAACATATACTCCACAATAAATCTGGCTCAGCCTGCTGAGATTTCAACATCCCACTTTTTGTTTTTCAGTATCTCTCTCCATTGTCCTTTGTTGTTTTTGAACCTCCAGGTGTGGCCTGGAGATTTCCCAGAATGCAACCTGGTATCCAGACTATAAAAATCAGTTAACCAGGAGGAAATGGCTGCTTTGGACTCTCTGGCATTATACCCCACTGAGGTCTTTCATTATACCCCTCCCCAAACCCTGCTTCCCAGGATACACAAACCCAATCTCCAGGAATTTCTCAGCTCACAGCTGGCAACCTTGTGATGCATTTTTATGATGTTTTTAACTGTTAGCCCCACCACTGGCCCTAACTTGGCCAAAAAGCAGCATGCGTGGTTTGCGAATAAATAAATAAATGGCCTCGTGGGCTTTCAAACGTGCAGGATGAAAGAGTTCCATGCGGACGTAAGAGCGCCTTCGGCAACGTGCCAAGAGGGACTGGTCAGATGCGTCCCTGTTTTTCATGTGCAAAACATCAGAGGGCAGGACGTGGATAACCAAGCGAGGGCGAGCAGGGGCAATCGACCAGTGATGCTTGTGGTCTGATTAACCTGAACAGGTTCAGTAACCCGAGAGTCTTGAGGGACTCCTCAAAGCCGCCTTCGCTGTCTCTTGTTCACAGCCGGCCTTGTCTGTGTTCGTGTTGGCGCTGCTGAGGGAGTCGCGGACTCCTTGAATTATTAAACATGTTCATGTTTGATGAAAGAGAAGCAAATCAAGGGCCTCGAGGAGGAGCAAACGTGTTTACATTGTGGCTGGCAAAATCCCAGGCTCAAACTGCCCGTCTTTGTTTGACCAGCAGACTGTCGAAGCACAGATACATTTGGATCATGCCAGACGGAATTATTTTATTAAGGTTGCGATCTTTGGCATGCTCAGCTACTCAAGGGTCAACTCCATGGAACCCTGGAGGGATTGGCAAGTAAAAAGGCAGAAGATCAGGGTGCAGGAGAACTGACATCTCCCTTCCACCTGCACAACTCATGGCGTATATTGATTTTGAAACTCCCCTCCCCACCCCGGTCCAAACCCTACATAAAGCATCTTGCTGTTTGGAATGGAGGCGAGTTGGCTGCTCCTCCAGAAACATGCCCGGAGGCTTTTGGGTATATCAATGTTCTTGCGTTCTTTCATGGTCTTTCCCTATAAAATGGCTGATTGGTGTATATATAGTATTTTAGAGATTATGCTATATTTAGGTTCATTGCTGCTGTTCATATTTTTGTATCTACTTTATTGTCACCCATGCTAAGCCTTGTTGGGTGGGGGAGGGAGGGCTAGAAATCGAATTAAACATAAGAACATAAGAGAAGCCAATGCTGAATCAGGCCAATGGCCCATCCAGTCCAACACTCTGTCACACAGCGGCCAAAAATACCAGGTACCATCAGGAGGTCCAGCAATGGGGCCAGGACACTAGAAGCCCTCCCACTGCTGCCCCCTCCAGCACCAAGAATAGAGTGCATCACCTGCCCCAGACTGAGAGTTCCCATCTATACCCTGTGGCTAATAGCCACTGATGGACTTCTGCTCCATATGTTTATCTAATTCCCTCTTGAAACTGTCCATGCTTATAGCTGCCACCACCTCCTGTGGCAGTGAATTCCATATGTTAATCACTCTTTGGATGAAGAAGTACTTCCTTTTATCTGTTCTAACCCAACTGCTCAGCAATTTTATGGAGTGCCCACGAGTTCTTGTATTGTGAGAAAGGGAGAAAAGTACTTCTTTCTCAACCTGCTCAATCCCATTCATAATCTTATAAATCTCGATCATGTCATTTCTCCAAGCTAAAGAGCCCCAAGCGTTTTAACCTTTCTTCATAGATAAAACAGAGCAGGGGTCAAAATAAAGGACCTGTGAGGCCCTTTTATTTTTTTATTTATAATTTTATTATTTTCGAATACAATAAACATAATGTTATATGTGAATAGCCGAAAAGGCTCCAACAAGAAAGAAAGCAAACATCAACCTTTCAAATAGGTTACAATGCTATATCATCGAAAACTTACATTAAAAAATATAACAAACTTTGGTAATTAATTGCTGTAGATTTTCTGGGTTGTGTGGCCGTGGTCTTGGCACTGTAGAACCTGACGTTTCGCCAGTAACTGTGACTGGCATCCTCAGAGGTATAACACAGAATGATGGAGTACTCTTTCTGTCAAAGTGAGCAGAAAAATGGTAGGCAGGTAATTTATATCTACCCTGGAAGGTGGAGTAGGGCTGAGTCATTATCTTGTAGTTGTTCTCCAGGCTATGAACATGCTAATGGAGGAGCTTTCCTGAGGAGGTTCTTTTGTCTATAGATTGTTTCCTGAGGAGGTTTCCTGTTTCCTGAGGAGGTTCTTTTGTGTATGGAATGGCTATGGAAACTCTAATCCTCCATTAGCATGTTCAAAGCCTGGAGAACTACTACAAGATAATGACTCAGCCCTACCCCACCTTCCAGGGTAGATATAAATTACCTGCCTACCATTTTTCTGCTCACCTTGACACAGAGAGTACTCCATCTTTCTGTGTTATACCTCTGAGGATGCCAGTCACAGCTACTGGCGAAACATCAGGTCCTAGAATGCCATGACCATGGCCAGACAACCCAGAAAATCTACAGCAACTAATGAACTCTGGCTGTAAAAGCCTTCGACAACAAACTTTGGTAATGTTTATTTCTTGGAATAATCCACCACCACCCCCCGTAAGATATCCAACAACTAGGAACCCAACTGCTTGAAAATTTTCCTGATATTTCACTGTATTTATACTTCCCTCTTGTGAAGCAATCTTACCATATACAAAATGTTCCCATATCTTGTTTTGGCAACCATATATAGTGGGGCCTAGTTTATTTCTCCATTTTTGTGCAATAGTTATTCTAGCAATCGCAATTAAAGTCATGACTAACTTAGCCTTTGTTTTATTTCCCTGCCAGTGATTTTAAACAGATAAAAGGAAGTACTTCTTCACTCAAAGAGTGATTAACATATGGAATTCACTGCCACAGGAGGTGGTGGCAGCTACAAGCATAGACAGTTTCAAGAGGGAATTAGGTAAACATATGGAACAGAAGTCCATCAGCGGCTATTAGCCACAAGGTATAGATAGGAACTCTCAGTCTGGGGCAGGTGATGCTCTGTATTCTTGGAGCTTGAGGGGGGGGGGGCGACAGTGGGAGGGCTTCTAGTGTCCTGGCCCCACTGCTGGATCTCTTGATGGCACCTGGCATTTTTGGCCACTGTGTGACAAAGTGTTGGACTAGATGGGCCATTGGCCTGATTCAACACTGGCTTCTCTCTTATGTTCTAAAGAACTATATTGCAGACCAAGGTGCTTTGGACATAGCATTGGCAGCCTCCAGGTAGGACTGAGAGATTTTATGGAATTACAATTGATCTCAAGATGACCGAGATCAGTTCTCCTAGAGAAAGTAGCTCCTTTGGAGGGTGGACTGTATGGCATTAGACTGCTAAGGCTCCTCCCCTCCCCAAACCCCGCCTTCCCCAGCCTCCAGCCATCGAAATCTCCAGGAATTTCACAACCCGAAGTTTCTGGATCTGTCCCCCCACCAAGCCAGGTTGTCCCCAAGTCTCTGTCGTGTTACAGGTGATGGATGCCCCTTGCTTTAGGGGACAAAATTCCTTGAACTGGTCCTAGAACTAGTACATATTAAGGGAAGAAGAGCAGCAGTCAGGGTGTGGATGGGACTGTCAGAAAGAGGAGTCCGGGAAATAAACAGGAACTGCCATGACCTTACGGTTGATTTATGAGTTCATCGATCCAAGGCTAGAGAAAAGGAGTCAGTCTGGATTTTCTTGAAAGTACAGAATGAGAATTAAGTGGCAAACAATAGCGGGCCACAAGATCCGCGTCCAGAAACTGCAGTGAAGAGAAGAAGAGGGAGAGACCCCTTAATTGGGCTCGGTAGAGCAGGAGTGGCAGCCAAAATAAACATATAATTCTTCTAGGGGCAATATCTAATAGATTAATCTGATAGATTAATTGATGGGAGAAAACATTTAATTGATTTAAAAGGCTCCCAGGTCCTTTAAGCAACTTAAAAAAAAATCAGCTATTGTTAATATGAGTGCTGACAGTTTGGATAAGAGCCAGTGTGGAGGCGTGATCAGAGTGCTGGTCTAGGCTCTGGCAGGACCCGTGTTCGAATCCCCACTCTTCCCTGGAAGGCTGCTGGGTTTACTTTGGGGCAGTCGCTGCCTCTCAGCCTAACCTGCCTCACAGGTCTGTTGTGTGAATAAAATGGGAGGAAGGGAAAAAGTTGTAAGCCACTCTGGAAAGTAAAGCTAAAGGTTTCCCTTGCTCGAAAGCCAGTCGAATCCGACTCTCCTCCAAGCCGAGGAGCCAGTGCTGTCTGAAGACATTTCCATGGTCAAGTGGCCGGCATGACTAGACGCCAAGGCGCACAGAACGCTATCACCTTCCCACCGAAGCAGTGCCTATTTATCTACTTGCAATTGCTTGCTTTCAAACTGCTAGGCTGGCAGGAGCTGGGGCCAGAGACGGGAGCTCACTCCATCATGCGGCACTTGGGCCTCAAACTGCCAAGCTACTGACCTTCCGGTCTACAGCCCCTATCACTTAAGAAAAGGGAGGAATAAATAAAACCACAGAAGGCGGGGGCTGTCTTAAAGAGACGGTCACCCTTCCCCTTTTACGCTTTTGAATCTCTCTTCTACGATGGCACCGGATTAGGGTTGCCAATTCTGGACTGGGAAGTTCTTGGAGGTTTGGGGGGTGGAGTGTGGGAACGGTGGGATTTGGGGAGGGGAGGGACCTCAGCTAGGCTTCCCAAGAACTTATCGTGTGCCGGCGGGGGATGGATACGTCCTCACAGGACCATCCCCAGGGGAAGGAGAGGCGCAGAGCACCATGCCGTCGCCAGGAAGGGACGGTAGGCGATGCTCTGGCAATGGGGCTGGAAACTCGATGGTACCATCGAGTTTTCAGCCCCATTGCCAGAGCGTCACCTGGTATCACTTCCTGGCGATGGCATGGTGCGTTACCAGGAAGACTGGTCCGGCCGGGGAGCATTCGTCCCCCGCCCCCAGACAGTAAGTACTTGGGAACCCTAACCTCAGCAGGCTATAGTGCCAGAGAGTCCACCCTCCAAAGCAGCCATTTTCTCCAGGGTAACTGATCCTTGTAGTCTGAAGAAGGTAATTTATTATTCTGGGAGATTTCCAGGCTCCCACCCCCCAGAGGTTGGCAACCTTATGCCAATGAAGAGAGGGGAAGAAAAACTAAACCAACCAACAAAAACCTCCAAAGGAAGTTTGGTGTAGTGGTTAAGTGCGTGGACTCTAATCTGGGAGAACCAGGTCTGACTTCCCACTCCTCCGCTTGCGGCTGCTGGATGACCTTGGGGAAGCCATAGTTCTGTCAGAGCTGTCCTTGAAAAAGAGCAGTTTCTGTCAGAGTTCTCTCAGCCCCACCTACTTCACAGGGTGTCTGTTGTGGGGAGGGGAAGGGAAAGGAGTTTGTAAACTGCTCTGAGACTCCTTCGGGTAGTGAAGGGCGGGGTATAAATCCAATCTCCTCCTCCTCCTCCTTCTAGACAACTAGTAAAGGGCCAAAGGTTAAAAGCATCAATAGGTACAGACAAAAGTATACCTGTTTATTTCAAAAACATAGGAGGAGGAGGAGATTGGATTTATACCCTACCCTTCACTTGGAGTCTGAGAGCGGCTTACAAACTCCTTCCCCTTCCCACAACAAACACTCTTTGAGGTAGGTGGGGCTGAGAGAGCCCTTTCAAGAACTGCCTTTTCAAGGACAGCTCTCGTCAGAACTATGGCTTGCCCAAGGTCATCCAGCAGCTGCAAGCAGAGGAGTGGGGAATCAAACCCAGTTCTCCCAGATAAGAGCCCGCACACTTAACCACTGCACCAAACTGGCGTGTATATAAAAAACTTGTAGGGGCCCATACAAAGCCTCATAAAGTAATCCAAATGACAAATGCACAAAAGGAATTATGTATGACCTGACACATTGTCACCCACAAGAGCCCTCTTCAGAGGTCAAATAGTACAGAATACAACATGCAACAAAGCCCCTGTTACACTTGTGAGGCACTAAACAACTGATATAGGACCAAAAGTGGAATGTTCCAATCTGGAGTAGAATGACACACAAGAAATTGTTTGTAGGGCCACAAATGTATCTGGCCTTGTGTCAGAAGCAATACCATATACTGGAAATAGTAATATTGCCAATAGGTACCATCCAATTTAGGGCCTAAGAGAGTACAAGTAAAATCACCCTATAAGGGGTTTCGAGCGAGGGAAACCATTACCTTTACCTTTAATACAACAGTATGTATTAGCTGTCAACACCGTACGCCTGCTGTGAAATTCTCCAGAATCATTTTTTACTTGTATCTAGATTTACTCTAGGAGCTGTGGTGGCTCAAGTGGTTAAGACGCTGAACTGCAGGCTGTGGAAGGTCAGTAGTTCAGCAGTTCGAGACCCGGATGCCGCATGATGGGGTGAGCTCCTGTCTCTAGCTCCAGCTCCTGCCCACCTAGCAGTTCGAAAGCAAGAAATTGCAAGTAGATAAATAGGGACCACTTCGGTGGGAAGGTAACAGCATTCCGTGCACCTTGGTGTTTAGTCATGCCGGCCACATGACCACGGAAACGTCTTCGGACAGCGCTGGCTCTTCGGCTTTGAAACGGAGATGAGCACCGCAACCCTAGAGTCGGATTCGACTGGCTTTTGAGCAAGGGAACCTTTACCTTTACCTAGATTTACTCTGTTGAAACTGAAACTATTAATGAACACGCCCCCCAATCAGGCGACAGCATTTGATACTTCCTCTTGGAGAGCGAAATGCTCTGCTGTTTAGAAACAAGTCCTTTCTCGAGTGACTAATGTTACGATCGCTAAACTGCAGGCAGAGCCTCCGAACTCCTGGGATCTCTTTTTACAAGGGACATTACTCTCTGTCCAGTTTGTGCCTATTTTTCTGGAGGGCGAGTGTTGAAAAAAAAGACAAGAAGGTTATTTGAATGTAGCAATTTGGGTGCTCTTGGAATAAGACAAACTTACCATGGCCTAATTCTTCGGCCAGTCCTGTATTCGAGGCAGCTGACGTTATATAAGTGGAGATGAAGCCTTGGTGTTTAGTCATGCTGGCCACATGACCACGGAAACGTCTTCGGATAGCACTGGCTCTTCGGTTTTGAAACGGAGATGAGCACCGCAACCCTAGAGTCGGATTTGACTGGCTTTCGAGCAAGGGAACCTTTACCTTTACTTTACTCCCCAAAATTATTTCCCATGAATGTTGATACTATTATTTAAAACAATTCTATACCACCTTTCTAGCCAGTTCAAGGTCCCTAAGGTGGTGGACATGAAAACGTTTTGGATTTTTGGAATTTCACTTTATTTATATCATTATCATCTCCTCTATTGTACTTCTTCACCCAAAGAGTAATTAGCATGTGGAATTCACTGCCACAGGAGGTGGTGGTGGCTACAAGCATAGGCAGCTTCAAGAGGGAATTGAATAAACATATGGAGCAGAGGTCTACCGGTGGCTATGAGCCACAAGGTATAGATCGGAACTCTCAGTCTGGGCAAGGGATGCTCTGTACTCTTGGTGCTTAGGTGGGGCAACAGTGGGAGGGCTTCTGGAGTTCTGGCCCCACTGCTGGACCTCCTGAGGGCACCTGGTCTTTTTGGCCACCGTGTGACAGAGAGTGTTGGACTCAGGCCAATGGCCCATCCAACCTCGGCTTCTCACACGTTCTTATTCTCACAACAACCCTGTGAGGTAGGTTAGGCTGGCCCAAGGTCACCTAGCAAGCTTCCATGGCAACAGGTGTGGATTCGAACCTGGGTTTCCCAGATCCTAGTATGACATTTGGACCACTAAACCACATTGGCTTAAACATTTCAGACACTAACATTTCAAACGTTAAAACAGTGTTTAAAATAGTGTGTGTTTAAAACAAGCAAACCCGTGAGCACACAAACAGGGAGGAGGAGGGCTGATAACAATTAGTGAGGGAATGCCAAACAAAACAAAAAAGGTCTTCACCTGCTAGCAAAAGACAACAGAGAGAGCCAGACAAATCTTCTCGGGGAGGGAGTTCTGAAGTTTTTGGTGCCGTGACTGAGAAGGCGCTTTCTCCCATGGAATTTAGCTGATTGGACGGAGCTCTTCCCGCTGTATCACACCTGCCCTTAAACTGCCTTCACTGATATTAACAGGGCAGCATACAGGAACATCCCACTGTGTTCAGCGGAGATGACTCCTAGTTAAGTATGGATAATATTGCATTGTAAGCAGGGTTGCCAGCTTCCAAGTGGGGCCTGGAGTTCTCCCGGAATGACAACAGACCCCCAGACTTCAGTTCCCCTGGAGAAAATGGCAGCTCCAGAGGGTATGGGCTCCGTGGCATCACACCCCTGCTGAGCTTCGTCCCCCTCCTCAAACTCTGCCCCTAAATCTCCAGGAATTTCCCAACCTGGAGTTGGCAAGCTTAATTGTTCATCACTTACAGTGAGCAGTCGGGTTAGAACCGATAAAAAGAAGTCCTTCTTCACCCAAAAAGTGATTGACACATGGAATTCACTGCCACAGGAGGTGGTGGCGGCTACAAGCATGGACGGCTTGAAGACGGGATTGGATAAACAGATGGAGCAGAGGTCCGTCAGTGGCTATTATCCACAAGGGATAGATAGGGACTCTCAGTCTGGGGCAAGTGAAGCTCTGTATTCTTGGTGCTTGGGGGAGGGCGACAGTGGGAGGACTTCTAGTGTCCTGGCCCCACTGCTGGATCTCCTGATGGCACCTGGTATTTTTGGCCATTGTGTGATGAAGTGTTGGACTGGATGGGCCACTGGCCTGATCCAACCTTGTCTTCTCTTATGTTCTTACGTACAGTACAGTTCTGAGCATATTTACTCCGAAGTGAGCCTCTCTAAACTCCATGGGACTTAGCATCTGATAAGTGGAGACAGGATTGCACTGTAACATTCTTTTAGAAGGTGGGACTTGTTATGTCTGAAGTTTGAATCACTCCTATGCATTCCCATGTTGAGCTTAAGTTAGCCAAAGGGATTGTAAGCATCGACATTCCCATTGGTTAGTTTCTGTGAAACTCTATAAATAGCCAATCCTGAACTGTATATACTTGTTGGAGGGAACAGACCTGATTGGCCTTTATCCCAATGTTATGATTGGTTATTAACTGTAATATGGGTGTTGCTTTTTTTTTAATAATATAATTTTATTACATTTATAATAACTATAACCATAACAAAATAACAAATAATTTCAATACACTTAACAAACGTCGGCTGCTTTACATGTATTTAACAAAGCATTTACTTATTAATATATCATTATGTCCTTATATTGCTGAGGTATTTTGAACAGAACATTTGGATGCACAGAAGTATATTCAAAGAAAGAAAACCACTTTTCAAGAAAATTGTTTTTTACCAATATCCCTTGAGCTGCTAACAATTGTATAGCAATTTTATCAGCTATTATTACCTCCCATAATTTTAAATACCAATTATGCAATTTAGGAATTTCTGGTTGGTTCCATTTTGATGCCACTAAAGTTTTAGCCGCAGAAAGCATCAAAGTTATTATTTCTATATTTTGTTTAGATAATTTTAACTTTGGCCAATAGTACAATAAAATGGATTCAGGATTATTAGGAATAACCATTCCTGTTATATCACCTATTTCCTTAAGTATAGTCTCCCAAAATTCCTTAATTTTGGGGCAAGCCCACCAACAATGTAAGAAATCTGCTTTATACCCACATTTCTTCCAACATAAAGGGTTACCAATTAATTTACACCTAAATAGGCGTTGAGGTGTTAAATACCACCTTGAGTATATCTTATACGTTTGTAATTTCACAATCAAATTATTAGTATTAAATGAAAAAGAATTCCAAATTTGCAACCATTGACCGTCATTCAAAGAAATGGTAAGATCTTTTCCCCAAGCTTTTTGTATGGAAGATTTCTGATTCCATAACGTATTATTTAGCATAGTATAAATGATAGAAATAATCCCTTTGGCATCTTGTGAAGGTTTATATAACACTTTTTCAAATTGAGTTAAAGGTCTATCTAAAGTAGAAGTCTTTAAGATACCATTAAACATATGCTTCAGTTGTAGAAATTGAAACCATTGAAGTTTGATTCCATATTTTTGTTCTAATTGGTTTTGTGAACCAAGTTGATTATTAATTTGTAAGTCGATTAATCTAAAGACATTCTTCTCTCTTAAATTTAAAAAATTATGTGGATCCCTTCCTGGTTCAAACCATTTTTGACCTAAGAATGCCATTATTGGTGATATATGAGGAGCAAGAATGTGTCTATGTGAATCCCAGATCTTTAAAGTGAATTTTAAAAAACTATTTGAAATACCTAAATGGATTCTATTATTCGAATTATTCCATATAATTTCACTTAACTTTTCTGGTAATATGTTTTCAGCCTCAATTTTAAGCCAAGATTTATCACATATAGGGTTAGCATAGTAAAATAAGGTTTTCAATTGGGCTGCCAAAAAATAGGTTTCTAGGGAAGGAAGACCTAGACCTCCATATGGGTGTAGCTTTGACAGCCCGGGTCATTTAAAAAGGGAGCTGGGCTCCACTGTTGTGTGTGTGTTGTCTGATCGTCTAGTTTGCTGTTAAATAAAGCTGAGATCACTTTGTTGAAATCACTATCTTCTTGAGTCTCGTACTTAACAGGACTCTTCCGAAAATTGTACTGCCCCGGTACAGTCCTACTCAGGCCTGTTCAAAATCCCACTCAAGTCTGCTAAGTGGGCTTGCTCCCTGAAAAGTGTTCTTTGGATGGCGTTACTACCTGCCTAACCCGTCGGGCAGACATAAAATCATTCCGACACTCTGCAGCTCCTTAAGAACTTGGCATCCCCCGATTCTCGGGGCCGAAACTGTAGTAGCTAATTAGTGTTCCATGCGCTCAGATGCCTGTGGTTATTTGGGGAGAGGAGAACTGGAATTTGAAAAACAAACTGTTTATTATGGTTTGGATGATGCAGCAGGGCTGCCAGGGCAAAGCAACCTTTTAATAAAAGCCACAAAGAGGCGGCTAGACAGCTGCAGCAGAGAAGCGGAGGGAGGGGGGTTATTGCGGTGCATAATTCATGCCTTCTTATTGTCGGGGAACGCTTCAAGCTATTCGAGATTTTGCTACCTCCTTCTGTAAGACGGGCCATTAAGACCTTATGAGGGCGATGGAGGTCTGTCATCTGAAAAACTGTGTGTGATTTTCATATATTTATTTATTTATGGTATCCCGCCTTTCCTCTTGGTTCAGGGCAGCTTGCGATAATAATTAAAACATCCCCAGATAAAGTCAAAGATCAAGCAGCAAGGCCCAGATCCCTCCTCCCTCTACAGTACCAGCTTTGGAGGGAGGGGAAGGCCTGATCTTGTAAGATCTTGGAAGTGAAACAGGGTCAGTACTTGAATGGGAGACCGCCAAGGAAGACCCTGCAGAGAGAGGCAACTGCCAACCACCTCTGCTTCTCGCTTGCCTTGAAAGCCCCTGGCTAAAATGTATAAAAATCTGAGTGATATGTGTTGGAAATGTAATATCCATATTGGGTCGTATTATCATATCTGGCGGACATGTAAAATGGTTCATAAATCCTGGACTGAAGTGCGTACCTGTTTATAGTCAATCTTGAATACCACAATACCTTTTAAGCCAGAAATATTTTGGTTAAATTGCCTACCAGATGACAGCTGCTAGAATTCTATTTGCAATGACATACAGGACTCTGGAGATACCCAGGCTTCATGAAAGATTATGGAATGTGCTGAAATCGACAAGGTTTTTTGTTTTTGTTTTAAAGAAGTTTTGTTGTTTTTTAAATAGTAAACAGACAGAAAACCAAGAAAAACAGTAGAACCAAGACAAACAGTAAGACATAGAACAGAAAAAACATGGAGGACTCTGGAGATACCCACGCTTCATGAGTTGATATTAAAGATTATGGAATGCGCTGAAATGGACAAGTTGACAGACATTAAAAGGAAAAATGGAAGAAGAATTTATGAGACCCCGGAGGGCGTTTTATGACCGGTTAAAGCTCAGATTTTGAGAAAACAGGATCAAGTGAAGAAGAATAACAATGACAGATGAACAGATGTGAAATTATGACCATAAGATATGCATGCAGAATACTAAACTGGAATTTTGTATACTTTTACACTTTTCTCTCTCCCCCTCCTTTCCCCTTCCCCCTCTTCTTTAAAGAAACTAATAAAATTCTTTTGAAAAAGAAAAGAAAGAAGGCCCCTTGCTGGGGTTGCCGTAAGGCAGTTGTGACGAGACGACACTTAACCACTTTGGGTTGCCAAGAAAGATTCCCGAACTTTGTTTTACTTATCGTTTTGAGTATACGGACCTGCCTTATACCAACTGCTGCGGAAAGAGGTGAGACCTGAGTGGGGTTTCGTTGAGGATGGGGAGTTCCTTCTGAGGAAAACTCCACACCCCCCCTCACCCTCTCCTGCCCCAGAGAAGGTAAAGACCTTAACTGGCTGCCACTACCCTGGCTCTGGGACTCGGCTGGGGAAGGCACAGATCTTGGGTTTTCAGCCTCCAGGTAGGGCTGGAGACCTCCCAGAACTAGAGATCCGTTCCCCTGGAGAAAACTGCTGCACTGGAGGGCAGGCCCGTAGCTACGGAGGGGCATCTGAGGGCTAGCCCCCCCCCGACTTGCTAGCAAGACCCCCTGACTTTCCATCTAGCCCAGGGTGTCACGGGCTTCTCCTCTGGATTAAATTGATTAGCCAGTGCCCCCTGAGAAATTTAAATGCCCCCTGACTTTAAAAATTCTGGCTACAGGCCTGCTGGAGGGTGGACCCACCCTCCTCAAGCTCCACCCACAGATCTCCAGGAATTTCCTGACCTGGAGTTGGCAACCCCACACAGACCACCCTCCGAGCCCCCTCCCCCACCAGCACCTTCTTTGGCCAAGGTGTGCCCCGCTGCATGGCCGAACACGAGGCATGAAGGGCCTTGGCCGAGTAGGCACGACTCCTAGTTCGTTAAAGGAACAGTGTAACAATAGGACGAAGTAAGACAAGTTTGGGAAATAGGGCAGATTAACACAGGGTAGACCACACACTACACACAGGGAAAAACTCAACCCTGAAAGGAGCTGGCTAGAAAGCCATCACATTCCCTAACATCAGGGCTTTTTTGTCGAAAAAGCCCAGCAGGGACTCATTAGCATAATAGGCCACACCCAGCAGCAGAAACATTTTAGCATATTAGGCCACACCCCTGACAACGCCGCTCCCTCCCAGGATTGGCTTCCCCAGGTGCCCCGCGGTTTGCGGGGCTCACGGGAAACCCAAGGGAAGGAAGGCAGTTTCTGTGTGTTCCTGCCCCAAAATAATCCTGCCTAACATGGTTAACTTAATGTATTCCTACTGCTCTTTCAGTACCTGATCCCCTTCAGGTCAGCCTCACCTTCATCTTAGGCGAGTCACGCAGGGCTCTTTTTGTAGCAGGAACTCCTTTGCATATTAGGCAACACCCCCCCAATGTAGCCAATCCTCCAGGAGCTTACAGAGCTCCTCTGAACAGTGTTCCTTCTAAGCTGAGTTAGTGTGAGCTAGCTCACAGTTCTTTAGCCTCCGGCTCACACATTTTTGTCTTTGCTCAGGAAGGGATGGCTCCAGAGAAAACTAATTTATGCAGTAGCCAAATCGCTTGCTCACAGCTTGAATGCCAGTAGCTCACAAAGTAGGATTTTTGCTCACAAGACTCCACAGCTTAGGGGGAACACTGCTTCTTACAGGGGCTACTGTAAGCTCTTGGAGGATTGGCTACATTAGGGGCGTGTCTCCTAATATGCAAAGGAGTTCCTGCTACAAAAAGAGCCCTGGGTGAGTGTAAGGATGCCAGTCTCCAGGTGAGGTCTGGAGATCTCCCAGAGTTATACCTGATCTCCAGACTACAGAAGTTTGTTCCCCTGGAGAAAATATCTGCTTTGAAGGGTAGACTGTCTGTCTGTCTGTCTGTCTGTCTATTTATCTACTTGACCAGACCTAGATGTCCCAGGCTAGCCTAATCTCATCAGATCTTGGAAACTAAGCAGGGATGACCTGAAGAAGAAGAAGAAGAAGAAGAGATTGGATTTATACCCCCCGCCCTTCACTTGGAGTCTCAGAGTGGTTTACAAACTCCTCTCCCTTCCCCTCCCCACAACAGACACCATGTGAGGTGGGTGGGGCTGACACAGCTCTGACAGAAACTGCTCTTGAGAGAACAGCTCTGACAGAACTACGGCTTGCCCAAGGTCATCCAGCAGGTGCGAGTGGAGGAGTGGGGGAATCAAACCCGGTTCTCCCAGATTAGAGTCTGCACACTTAACCACTACACCAAACTGGCTCTGGTGAGTACTTGGATGGGAGACCACCAAGGAAGTCCAGGCTTGCTACCCAGAGGCAGGCAACGGCCAACCGCCTCTTTTGTCTTGAAAAACCTAATGGAGTCGCCACAAGCCCACTTTGATTTTCCTTCTGAAAACAAGCCTGAAGTAGTTTACATGAACGCTCCAAATACAGCGATGAACAATAATAAAACAATAATACCACAAGACAAAAATAGCATAGCAGAGTATTAAAAGAACTCATCACAGATGGCTATGAGGATAAAACAAGCCGTGCAGAAGCTCAGCATGACAGTGTCAACAGGCAATTTGCAACAGACACACAAATCTCGGTCAGGGCAGCCCAACAGACACGAAGTGCAATTGTATGTTCAAAACCCCACCATTAACAAAACGCCTGGGCAGACAGCCAAGTTTTCACCTGGTGAAAACCTTAAGGGCTGAGCATCAGGTGCAAAGCTGTGGGAAAGGCATTCTACAGCCAAGGCCTCACCACTGAGAAGCGCCTGGTGTTGACCCGCTCCCCTCCTTACTCCAGACAGTCGAGCCCGCAGAGGAGAGCGCTCAGATGCCAGTTTCCACCGACGGGCATTTTTATAGATGAAATCCTGACATGTTTCTGATGACGTACAAGACTGGCCACAAGTACTTCATAATCAATATGTTGTCGAAGGCTTTCACTGGCCGGAGTTCATTAGTTGCTGTAGATTTTCCGGGTTGTGTGGCCGTGGTCTTGGCATTGTAGGACCTGACGTTTCGCCAGTAGCTCTGAGGATGCCAGTCACAGCTGCTGGCGAAACGTCAGGTCCTACAATGCCAAGACCACGGCCACATAACCCGGAAAATCTACAGCAACTTCATAATAATTTTGGTACATATGTAGTCGAGAGTGAGTGAAGGGATACGTAGGCTTCATTTAAAAAAAACACACCTAGAGATTGCATTTTACAATATCTTTTCCTGGAGGGGCAAACGGCGTTCCAGATATCAGCAATTTCTGACAACCGGGGTTTTTTTCTCTCAAGAGCATTGTAGGTGTCAGATCCCGACATGTAGCAATTCCTGGCAATCTTTGTTTTTTCCCAGGTGTGTAGCAATTTCTGGCAATTTGTGTTTTGTTTTTTTCAAAAGAGGCAGATCACATTCCGGGTATCAGATCCTGACGTGTATCAATTTCTGACAATCTGTTTGTTCTGTAGAGGCAGATAGTATTCCAGGTATCAGAACCTGACATATTGCCATTTCTGACAACCTGTATTTATTTATTTTGTTGGTAGAGGCAGATAGCATTCGAGGTATCAGATCCCGACAAGTAGCAATTTCTGACAACCTGTTTGTTGTTGTTGTTTTTTAACTGAAGAAGCAGATACCTTTGCAGGTATGAGATCCTGACATGCAGCGATTTCTGGCAATCTGGTTTTTTTTTTTCTTCTGGATAGGAAGATAACATTCCAGGTATGACATCCTGACATGTAGCAATTTCTGGCACTCTGCTTTGGTTTTTTTTTCTGAAGAGGCAGGTAAGCGTTCCAGGTGTCAGATCCCTACATGTAGCTATTTCTGACAACCTGTTGGACTGCCACAAAGTCATTGCTCTTATGAAGTGGAGAAGGAGCTCATGTACAGGTAAGATGTTGGAGAGGAGAGACTGTGTACACTAACTTTAAAAGGATAAGCTTACCTGTTGGAATTTATCGAGCCCCTAAAACTCTTCGCTTATGTCCCCAATAGAAGCTCATTATGATAGGATTACGAGAAATAAAAATAATATTTTTTTTTAATTTATGTGGCATGATGATAAACACTCAGGGGAAAATCAAGTCTTGGCAAGATACTAAAGATAAAGGTGTGAACATTCAAGGGCTCTGCTGATATATTATCAATTTGTCTCAAGACTAAAGGAGATCACAAGTATTGAAGGTGGAGTTCTGTGACTTAATATGAGCAGCTGATTTTAAAACAAAAAGAGCATTCACTATGATGGATATAAAAAGATTTTACTCCAGCTAGAAACAGAAGATGAACAAGTGAAAAAATGTATGATTAAGTGGATGCAAAACCTTAAAGAATAGATATATATGCAACAATGGAAACGATGATGGGGAAAAGATATCACATTTGCAGTCAGCCAGACACTAAGAGAAAATTGGTACAGAATGTTTTTCAGATCATATATAATTCCAAAGGACATTGAGAAAGCACATAGAAACTACAAAGGAAAATGCTGGAAATGTCAAGACATAGATGGAACCTTTGTTCACGTGTGGTGGACTTGTAAAAAAGCAAAAAGATATTGGAAAGAAATGTGTTGAAAAATGCAGACTATATTAAAGTTTAAATTCCCAAAAGAAGCCAAGAGTATGCTATTAGGTGTTCTGCCTAACATGTTATCAAATTTTTTAGAAGAGATATTCAAATACATGGTGACAGCGGCTAGAACTATTTACACAGCAAAACAGAAACTAGACGTCTGTCCAAGTTTAGAAGAATGGGGAAATAAACTTGTTGAATATGCAGTAATGACAAAATTAATAACCTATTGGAGAAAAAGGTCTATTATGAAATCTGAAAAGAAATGGAGTGTGTACTATATACACTCTGCTGGCAGGAGACAATCTTAAAGTGAGAAAATATCATATGCAAATATATGGTCATGAAATAGAAGTAGAATTAAAATCTGTTCCTAACATAATATCTCAAATACAAATGGGTTCTCCAGATGAGGTATTTAATAGACTTTCTTTTACACCATGATATACTACTTATCTATGAAAGGTTCTAATGAATATGTAGAAGTGGGGAAAATATGTTCCATTGAATGCGTAATAATGATGAAACCAGTGTTGTAGTCAAAACAGATTAGTTATGAAGTTTGAAACTTAAAACTTAAATGATGAATACAGTTGTACCCCAACAGAAATAAGAACTATTGTATTTTATAGATAATACCTTAAAAATTATAATGAAGGGGATGAAAGGGAAATTATTCTATTCATTACATACTACATGATTGTCTTTGACAAATGCAATTAAGTTGTATCTCTTTCTCCCCTTTCCCCCCCTTTTCTTTCCTGTACCCTCACCGTTTTTCTAAAATCACTGGTCACCACTGATTTCCGGTGTGTCCCCCCCCCCATGCTCCCTCTAAGCTGTGGAGTCTAGTGAGAAAAAAATTCTACTTTGCAAGCTACTGGCATTAAAGTTGCGAGTGAGCAATTTGGCTACTGTGAGCTGGAGGCTAAAAGACTGTGAGCTGGCTCACACTAACTCAGCGTAGGGGGAACACCGGTTCTCCCCCCACTCCCATCATGAGGTTTCCAAGGCAAGAGACCTTCAGAGGTGATCTGCCATTGCCTGCCTTGGTGGTCTCCCATCCAAATACTGACCAGGGCCAGCCCTGCTTAGCTTCCAAGCTCTGACAAAGTAGGGCTAATCTGGGCTATTCAGGCTGCTGGAAAACCTAAACCAGTTTGAAAAACAATCGCAGGAAAATATAATATAAGCAGCAGGCAACCAAGGGCCTTTTGGGTCTTGCCTTTGGGTCTGCACTTTTGGCCAGACCCCCAAGTTACATACCTACAAACGGGAAGAGAAACAGAAGATGATGATGATGATGATGATGATGATGATGATGATGATGAAGAAGAAGGAGGAGGAGGAGGAGGAGGAGGAGGAGGAGGAGGAGGAGGAGAAGGAGAAGGAGAAGGAGAAGGAGAAGGAGAAGGAGAAGGAGAAGGAGAAGGAGAAGAAGGAGGAGAAGGAGGAGGAGGAGAAGGAGGAGGAGGAGAAGAAGAAGAAGAAGAAGAAGAAGAGGAGGAGGAGGAGGAGGAGGAGGAGGAGGAGGAGGAGGAGGAGGAGGTGGTTGGATTTATACCCTACCAATGCTCCCTCTAAGCTGTGGAGTCTGGTGAGCAAAAATTCTACTTTGTGAGCTCCTGGCATTAAAGTTGTGAGCGAGCGATTTGGCTGCTGCATAAATAAGTTTGCTCTGGAGCCCATCCTTCCTGAGCTAAGACAAAAATGTGTGAGCCGGAAGCTAAAAAACGGTGAGCTAGCTCACACAAAATCAGTTTAGAGGGAACGTTGCTTAGGAATCTATCCCCTAGTGTGAGCTAGCTCAGTCTTTTAGCCTCCAGCTCACACATTTTTGTCTTCGCTCAGGAAGGAGGGCTCCAGAGCAAACTAATTTATGCAGGAGCCAAATCGCTCACAAAGTAGAATTTTTGCTCACAAGACTCCATAGCTTAGAGGGAGCATTGGGAGGGTATAAATCCAATCTCCTCTTCCTCCTCTTCTTCATCTTCTGTTTCTCTTCCCGTTTGCTCACAAGACTCCTCAGCTTAAAGGGAGCATTGTTCACTACCTGAAGGAGTCTCAGGGCGGCTTACAATCTCCTTTCCCTTCCCCTCCCCACAAGAGACACCCGGTGAGGTAGGTGGGGCTGAGGCAGCTCTCTCGAGAACTGCTCCTGAGAGAACAGCTCTGAGAGAACTGTGATTAACCCAAGGCCACACCAGCAGCTGCATGGGGAGGAGTGGGGAATCAAACCCGGTTCTCCCAGATTAGAGTCTGCACCCCTGACCACTGCACCAAGCTGGCTCTTCAAGCTCTGCTTGGATGTTATGCTGCTAGCAAAGATGTTCCTAAACCACCCCTTCCTGTTGGTTAAGATATCCGGCCTTTGGAAAAGAAACTAACAAGGTGGTTCCCAATCAAAGAAGAAATGCACAACATAGAAACGAAACTATCATCAAGCCAGAGGATGACAAAACTACATCACAATGGCTTTTCCCTTTCTATCGTTCATCTCTTTCCCGATTCACGAAGGTTCGTCTTGCATGTTACAGATTACTACAGCCGCAGATGTAGCCGCAAACTTCAGAAGCACGTGTGCGCCAGCCATTGGTCCCATGGTACCAATGAGGCCAGGATCCAATATCAGGCACGATAACCACAAAAAGTAGCTGCTAATTGCTTTTGCAGCGCTGAGTAACACTGTGTATTGCAAGGGGAGGAAAAAAACCCCAAGGCTGACTATCACACAGTCACCCTCCTGCTTTCTGAAAAGGAAGCTGTTGGAAAGGATTCTTAAATTGCTTTGCAAAGAGATGGGCCAGAAAGCCCTAGCGCCTGCCAAGAAATTTGTTCTTGTTTCCCCGGACGATAGAGAGCGCCCATAAATCACAGTATAAAAGAGCTGGCTGCGATTAGAGACAAAGATGTCTTCATCTCCTGCAGTGTCCACCCACCCAATGCACAAAGAAGAATAAAACTGTCCCAGTTTCCGCCCAGAGGCCGTCGGTCGCTTCCCAGATCTGCCTTGGCCCCTTGCTGTGTTGAACGGGGGAAGTCTCTGGCTTCTAAACCTCTCGTCCTAATGTTGTCCTGGGAACTGACGACCAGGGTTCTCTTCTAGGCTGCGGCAGATTAACCATTAAGCAGACTAAGCATGTATTTAGGGCACCAGGGCCAAAGGGGGCACCACAAAGTTGGGGAAAGGGTGAAAAGGAAAAACAACAACAACGAATGAAGATTTGTAAAATAGATGTATTGCATTTTTTGTAGAACTTTATGGAGTCAAAGCTTGGCTTAGTTTGTACAGTATATTGTGTTCAAAAGCAAGAAATTGCAAGTAGATAAATAGGTACCACTTCGGTGGGAAGGTAACAGCGTTCCGTGCGCCTTGGTGTTTAGTCATGCCGGCCACATGACCACGGACAGCGCTGGCTCTTCGGCTTTGAAACGGAGATGAGCACCGCACCCCTAGAGTCAGATTTGACTGGCTTTCGAGCAAGGGAACCTTTACCTCTTTATGAATAAACCTGCATTGTATATCTGGTCAGACAGGCCAACAACTGAAATGGACTGGGTCCGTGTGGAAAGGAGGGGGGCACCAAGATCGGTCAGTGCTTAGGGCACCGGGGAGCCTTAATCCGCCCCTGCTTCTAGGCTGTTCATTTGCTGCTGAGCAGGAAACATGCTGAGCTATGGCTTGCTTGTCTCAGCTGCAGGGTTGCCAACTCTGGGTTAAGAAATTCCTGGAGATCTTGGGGGTGGAGCCAGGGGAGGGCGGGGTCTTAGGAGGGGAGGATAATATGATGCCGTAGAAGGGAGCACGCAGTAGACGGCGTGAGCTCAGGTCTGGCTGCAGTGAGAACCAAAGGAGCGGTGACGGCACACCTAGGTTGTTTTGCCGTTTCTTAGGGCTTCATCAGGCCGCTTTTCTTTAGTGATGGAGCTCAACCCAGCTCTGGCAAGATTCACAATGACGCGAAGTTTACCGGTATGTTCCAAGGAGCTGGGTTGAGCTCCATCACTAAAGGAAAGCTTTCTTCTGGAAACTCTTCTCTGCACAAAAGGTGACCGCATCGATCTGAAGAGGGACTTGTACTTTCAAGGACTATTTGGTCACTATTCCAGTGGTGCAGTTGTCATTGATGCATGGCGGCAAAACTGTTTGTTATGTGTATTAATCTGGGCTGTAAGTAGAACTGTATAAGAAGACAGGAGTCTCCAGTGTGATTGGTACAGCGCGACAGATTATTCTGTTTGTTTGTATATCTACAGTCACTGTATTCCCATTTTTGTGGTTTTTTTCACCACCTGGGTGCTGGCAACCCTATCCATGGAGAGTCGCATAAGGATAGTGCTGTGCAAAACTGTAAAACAGGACTGCCAACTCAGGGCTGGGAGATTTCAGGTGCAGCCTTGGGAGGGCAGGTTTTGTGTGTGGGAGACCTCAGCAGGGTGTAAGGCCATAGAGTCCCCCCACCAAAGGTGCCATTTTCTCCAGGGGAACTGGTCTCTGTAGTCTGAAGATCGGTTGTAATTCTGGGAGATGTCCAGGCCTCACCTGGAGGCTGGCAACCCTAACGTAGCCCACTGAACAGGATACCTCAAGTGTAAATTATAGCCGTGCCGACGGTTCCCTCACTTTTAGTCATTGACAATCGACGCCATCAGAGTCCGATGGGGGCATCGGATCTCTGAAAAGGTAAAGGTTTCCCTTGCCCAAAAGCCAGTCGAATCTGACTCTTGGGGGCAGGGCCGGCCCCAGGTGTCTGGGTGCCCTAGGCAGGACAGCCTGGGGCGCCCACCCCACCGGGGATGCCAACCTCCTGGTGGGCCCTGGAGATGGCCCAGCGCCGTTGTTCTGGGTGCCTCGCAGCTGCGAGGCGCCCAGGAGAGCCGGGGAAGGGGCGGACTTAGAACGCCCACCCCTTCCCTCCCAGCGGCGGCGCTGGCTCTCCCGGGTGCCTCGCAGTCGCGAGGCGCCCAGGAAAGCCGGGGCAGCCGGCACTGTGTGGGAAGGGGGCTTTTCACGGGGGGGCATTTGGCGCCCTGCAGGGCGGTGTCCTAGGTGAGCGCCTAGCTCGCCTAATGGGCGAGCCGGCCCTGCTTGGGGGGGTGCTCATCTCTGTTTCCAACAGGCCCCGTAGTTACAGTGGGGCATTTCGGGGCCTGGCCCCCTGACTTCCTGCCACGCCCCCCGAATTCCATCCAGCCTCCTGCCCCCCCAGCTCTCTGGGCTACCTCAAGGACTCCTGACTCTGTGGGCTGCTCAGAGGACTCCCCACTGCCCCCCTTCCCCAAGCACTGCTTGCTTCCCCACGTAGGCAGGCAGAGTGAGAACGCTGCAAAAGTGAGTTTTTAAAATTTTTATTAACTTTCTATGTTTTATTTTGTGATGTCAGTGCCCCCTGACTTATGTAAAAGCCCCACAGATTACACAATCCTGGCTACGGGCCTGGTTTCCAAGCCACAGAGCCGGCGCTGTCCGAAGACTTTTCCCGTGGTCCTGTGGCCGGCATGACTAAACGCCGAGGCGTACGGAATGCTGTTATGTTCCCACCGAAGCAGTATCTATTCAACTACTTGCAATTTCTTGCTTTCGGACTGCTTGGTTGGCAGGAGCTGGGGCCAGAGTTGGGAGCTCACTCCATCATGCAGCACTAGGATACTTTGGAGGGTGGACTCTATGGCATCGTACCCCGCCCTCCCCAAACTCCACCCCCAATCTCCAGGAGTTTCCCAAACTGGAGATGGCAACCTGGCAACCCTAGGGACAGTCTTGCTCTGTGTGCAGAGAGCCGGCAACAGAACAGTTTGGGATTGAGAGGCTGACGGCGACAAGGGCACCTGGACACCATAAATCCAGCTCTGCCCGTACGCTTGCTCCGTCAGCCTGTAATGCCTGCCCAGCCGGTACATTTGTCACAGGCAGTGGATCCAAAAGCACTGTTTTTACATCCATAACTTCAGGGGTTGTGGGGCCAGCAAGCTCCATCTAAATGCAAATTGCTTCGTAGCAGTGCGCCTACGCCATCAAAGTCAGATGGGGGCATCGGATCTCTGAAAAAAGCCCATGTCACCGCAAAGTGCAAAACCAGTGTAACTCACGTGTATGTTAATTTGATTTCTCGGGGCAAACAAGCACACGCTAACTGGATTGACGCGGGTTTGCCTCCCCCCACCTCCTTGAAAAAGCCCATTACCGGTTCTGCGTCTCTTAAATCCGCACTCAGCTCCTTTGCCTGACATAAGAAGTGGCTTTACTGGAGCTCCATTGTGTTAAGAATAAGATCTCAGACTGGTAGGAAACAATCGAGCCCTTTGGTTTGCGAGCCAAGAAAACTTGGCCGGACTGTGCTGGAGGAGGAAAAGATTAAATGTCGACCCGTGTGGCTAGTTTTGTGACCACCTTGTGAGATCTGGCACGTTGAGAAAGAGAATGCCGGTCGCGCCAACCAAATGCTGTATAAGAGGATACCCAAGCTGATTTCCCTCCTTAGTCGCATTTCTGAAGACACTGAGATCTGGGGTGTATTCATACTATATACTTGAAAAAGGTTTTGTTGGGGTTCACTAGTGTGCTTAGTTGAGTTCCCACTAGTTAGCAGAGTGCTTAAATAAAGCTATGCAAACGCAGCAGCGTCACTTTACCAGGTTACCCAGCTTACAAAGCTACACAGAGCCACGTCGCAAGTTTAGCAGAGAAATACTTCTCTCTTTATTTGGGAGGTACACTTTTGGATAGGAAAGAGTAAGGACAGGATAGCGTACTAACTTACTAGCTAAGGATGGAAGCAGCCCTGGTGGACTCTATGGCATTGTACCATGCTGAGGTCCCTCCCACTCCCAAATCTCCAGGTATTTTCCAAACAGGAGTTGGCAATCCCACCCTCTGGGGCTGCTGGGACCTCTTTTAGTGGATCAAGGTCCCTGCCCCACAGAGCTTGCAATTTAAAACTTGACATAAGGGAAGCCAGAGAGGCGGCCTTCTGAAGGGGCATTCAGGTTTCAGAGCAGGGACGATGAGAGTCAGTCTTTTTCGCCTGCTATGTAATTAAGTAAGGGGAGGAGCCAGTGGCTCAGTGGTAAATCATCCACTTGGCACGCAGAAGGTCCCCGGTTCGATCCCCGGCATTTCCAGTTGAAAGGACCAGGATGTAGGTGATGTGAAGAACCCCAGGCTGAGACCCTGGAGAGCCACGACCAGTCTGAGTAGACAGTACTGACTCTGATGTACCGACGGCCTGATTCAGTAGAACGCTGCTCCAGACATTCCTGTGACTTTGACACCGATTTGGTTACTTCATCTGGACTTAACCCCGGCTTCAGTTAGCCTTGTCTCCCAGCAGGGAAGGAGAGCAGAGAAGGCTGTTCTATCCCTCAGTACAAAAAAGGGTGTCTTCCCCCCCTCCCCCTTCTAAATTGTTTTACCAAAATAATACACTTACCCTTTTGCGCACCGCAGCGCGGGAAAGTCCCCCTGCACCTGAACTTATTTGAGTGACTGCAGTCCTGTGTCTTCGGCTTTAGCGTTTTTTAAAATTAAGTAATGTGGCAGGAGACTGTGTTTTTTTTTTTTTTTAAGTCTCCTTACCTTAGCGCTCCGAGTTCACGCTGTTCTTTGCTGATGAGATCCAGATGTACCTTAAAATAAACTCTCTCCCATTAGCTCTCCCTTCTCTGACACGCTAGGATGGAGGAGCCGGCTGAAAAACGCATCCACGATTTCCTCCGGCAAAGAGGAAAATGGCCTCTTTAGGCTGCTCGGAGGCCGGGCTGAAAATGGTGCTCGTCGGGAGTCCTTTTGATTCTCTGCTTTCCCGCTTACAGATGGCATCGCCCATTGCGATAAGCTGCAGATGGTCTTGCGTGGCAAAGGAAAGGCCTTGGCTGGAGGTCAGCGCAGGCACCAACTTGCTCGATGGCCTTTGTGAAGCCGCCGTCTCTGTGTCTCCTCCCCCGATATAATATTAATAACATTATAGACCTGCCTTTCAAGACTGTTGTAAGCATTATTGAGATATGTTATGTACTGGGATTGAATCATTCTTGATTAAATCACTCCAGAGACTGGCTGAGCTTGGCGCACAAGAACAATAGCCCACCAGGATTCTGAAAGTAACCATCCTAGTAGTAATGTTCTGTAAACAGCCTATTGTTATGTACTGAATGTGAATCGCTCCTATCTATTCCCACGTTAAGCTTGAGTCTGAATGTGGCTCTTCAGATGTCGCATTGCTATTGGTCGGTTTCTGCGAAACCTGTGTAGTTACCCAATCACTGAGTGATATTGTTGCAAAGAGGGAACGGTCCTGATTGGCCTTTATCCCTGTATTCTGATTGGTCTGGGTGTGGCTTTGACAGCCCAGGAGAGTTTAAAAGAAGGAGCTGTGCTCCCCTTGTTGTCGTGTGTTCCTGACTTACAGTTGCTGTTTAATAAAGCTACTTGAAGCTGAATCCTCTTGTTGAGTCTCATACTTAACGCCTATCACTGGGAGTGGGGCATGTTTGGGCGTGGCAGCTGCAGGCTATTTAACAGAGCCGAGGTAGGTTGGGCTAAGCTCTGACTTGGATGGCCCAGGCAGGCTAGTCTGATCTTGTCAGGTCGTGGAAGTTCAGCAGGGTCAGATCTGGTTAGTACTTGGATGGGAGACCACCAAGGAAGTCCGGGGTTGCTATGCAGAGGCTGCTGCTGCTGTTCAGTCGCACAGTCGAGTCCTACTCTTCGCAACCCCATGGACCACATCATGCCAGGCCCTCCTGTCCTCCGTCATCCTCCAGAGTTTGCTCAATTTCATGTTCGTTGCATCGATAACACTGTCTAACTATCTCATCCTTTGCCGTCCCCTTCTTCTTTTGCCTTCAATCTTTCCCAGCCGAGCGCCGAAGAATGGATGCTTTCGAATTAGGGTGCTGGAGAAGACTCTTGAGAGTCCCTTGGACTGCAAGGAGATCGAATCAGTCAATCCTAAAAGAAATCAACCCTAACTGTTCCCTGGAAGGCCAGTTACTGAAGCTGAAGCTCCAATACTTTGGCCACCAAGTGGGAAGGGAGCCCTCACTGGAGAAGACCCCAATGCTGGGAAAGACTGGAGGACAAAGAAGAAGGGGACCACAAAGGATGAGATGGTTAGACAGTGTCATCGATGCAACGAACATGAAATTAGGCAAACTCTGGAGGATGACGGAGGACAGGAGGGCCTGGCATAATGTGGTCCATGGGGTCGCGAAGAATCGGACTCGGCTGTGCGACTGAACAACAACAAAAGGTAGTAGTGTATTTCCTGCGTTGTCCAGGGGACTGGACTGGATGACCCTTGAGGTCCCATCCAACTCGATGTTCCTATGTGAAGCTCCCACGCTGCTATGCGAAAAGCAACGATTCGAGTTCATTTCTACGGGAAATCGTCCAAATGATTGGATTTTCACTGTGATCAGCCGCTTCCCTCCCCCACAGCGCCCTTCCCCGATTGATGCTTGTACCATAAAAGTCTTCTAAGGAGAAGCAATTTCATACCCTCCTTAACACCCTGACCCCTGATACTCTGGAGAAACATTTCCACTGATGGACTCCGAACAGCCCAAAGCTTCAGTGGTGAGGTCCATAATTGCAATCCACTCAGTCTGTGGCGGGAGGGGTGGAGGGTGGATATTAACTGGATTTGGAGATGTAAAGAACACTGCAGGGAATGAGCTGAATGGCATAACTGTGATTAACACCCCCCTCAAAAGGGGGGCAGGGTAAGGGGGTGGACTGAAGATGGATGCGGAGCTGGCAGGCTCTCCTTCTTTGGAGGTTTTCAAGCAAAGGCTAGATGGCCATCTGACAGCAATGCTGGTGAACTCAGGCAGATCACGAGAGGGAGTGCAGGGAGGGTTGCCTCAGTGCTTAGTTCTCATGGCCCTTTCTTACACACCCAGGGAAATGCCGATCGCCACTTCGGTGGTCAGGAAGCAATTTTGAGAGCCATTTTGGTGTAGTGGTTAAGTGTGTGGACTCTAATCTGGGAGAACCGGGTTTGGTTCCCCATGCCTCCGCTTGCAGCTGCTGGATGACTTTGGGCAAGCCATAGTTCTCTCAGAGCTGTTCCCTCAAGGGCAGTTCTCTCAGAGCTTTCTCGGCCCCACCTACCTCATAAGGTGTCTGTTGTGGGGAGGGGAAGGGAAAGGAGATTGTAAGCCGCTCTGAGACTCCAAGTGAAGGGCGGGGTATAAATCCAATCTCCTCCTCCTCTTCTTCTTCATCTTCGTCGTCTTCTCCTCCTCCTTCAGGCCAAATTGGCTGGAGATCCTGGAGTTTTGTTGTCATCTTCTGGGCATGGAACACCAGTCACTGGAGGTGTGGAAGGGAGGTGTTTGTGAATTTCCTGCATTGTGTAAGGGGATTGGACTAGATGACCCCAGAGGTCCCTTCCAACTCTATGATTCCATAAGCCATTCCAATTATATCATATAGTTTTGGGCTCCCCTCTTCGGGGGTGCTCCCCTTGTTTTGGGCTCCCCTGGGCTTAGTTGTTGCAAAAACTGTTTATCCCTTGCAGGAGGCTCACGCTGATCGGTAATATCTGTCTATTTGGCAACGGACACGGTGAGCAGAGAGAACCAGCAGGTGTTCAGACAAGCAATACTAACCTTGAACGTGGCATCAGTCCCGCAAAAATCAGCAGGGTAACTTTGCTGTTCCCTTCTTACCAAGTATTTATTTTCAAGGGAGGTGGGGAAAGCTGTATTGTCCCATGCAAGACCTTTTGTTCGGGCCAACCGAACTGACCCAAAATAGTTTGGGAGGAACTGTGGAGCAGTGGGAGAGCGTCTGCTTGGCATGCGAAAGGGCCCAGTTTCAATCCCCGGCATCTCCAGTTTAGATAGTAAGTGATGTGAAAGGCCTCTCTACCTGAGTGATGTGATCAGGGTTTATAAGATTATGCATGGGGATAGAGCAGGTTGAGAAAGAAGTATTTTTCTCCCTTTCTCACAAGACAAGAACTCGTGGGCACTCCATGACATTGCTGAGCAGTTGGGTTAGAACAGATAAAAGGAAGTCCTTCTCCACCCAAAGGGTGATTAACACATGGAATTCACTGGTGGTGGTGGCGGCTACAAGCATGGGAGCGGCCTTCAAGAGGGAATTGGATAAACAGATGGAGCAGAGGTCCATCAGTGGCTATTAGCCACAAGGTATAGATAGGGACTCTCAGTCTGGGGCAGGTGATGCTCTGTATTCTTGGTGCTTGGAGGGGGGGCAACAGTGGGAGGGCTTCTAGTGTCCTGGCCCCCACTGCTGGACCTCCTGATGGCACCTGGTCTTTTTGGCCACTGTGTGACAGAGTGTTGGACTGGATGGGCCATCGGCCTGATCCAATGTTGGCTTCTCTTATGTTCTTATGAGACCCTGGATTGCCGCTGACAGTCTGAGCAGAGAATACTGACCTTGATAGACCAAGGATCTGACACAATGTAAGGCTGTGGCTCAGCAGTAGAATATCTGCCTGGCATGCAGAAAGTCCCAGGTTCAATCCCCGGCATCTCCAGATGAAAGGTCCAGGTGAATTACTTTAGCTCAAGACCTTGGAAACAGGGTTGCCGTCTCCTGGGTTTTGGCCACTCTGGTTTTGGCACCCAGATCCCGGCCACTGTGTGACCCAGAGTGCTGGACGAGATGGGCCACTGGCCTGATCCGACATGGCTTCTCTTATGTTGTCCACATTGGGAAATGCAGGGAGCCTTTGGAGGGCAGTGCTTGGGTAGGGGGTGGAGCTGAGCAGGGCTGTGATGCCATATTGTATTGTATTGTAATGGTTTTAGACTTGTATTATAATATGTTTTAATTGGTGTATTTTAAATATATTTTATGTAGGTATCTATATCATTGTGAGCCGCCCTGAGCCTGCTTTGTGGGGAGGGCGGGTATAATCCATAATAAATAAATAAATAAATAAATAAATAAATAAATAAATAGAGTTGGTCCTCCATTTTCTCCAAGGGATTGATCTGTGTCGTCTGGCGATTCTGGGAGAATTCTAGGCAACCCGAACCGGTCAGCCACTGCCAGTCAAAATAAACAAGACTGACCTTGTTGGACCAATGATCTGACTCCGTATAAGGCATCTATGTGTTCATGCGAAACAGGGTTGCTGGCTCCTCCCACCGGTTGCCAGCTCCAGGTTGGGAAATTCCTGGAGATTTGGGGGAGGACTGTTACATATCCATGGCACATTGTCCCCGACAAGGCAATTTTATTTGCGCTCTTAGGACCTAAAGTGGAAGGTACATTTCGGTACTGATATTATTTCCAGTGTATACAACTACTTCTGAGACAAGGCCAGATATATTTGTGGCCCCAAATAGCAACCTTTTGGTGTGTCATTCAATTCCATATTGGAACATTCCAATGTTGGTCCTATTTTATTTTATTGTTTACTAGGAATAAGGCCCGTTGTGGAAATAAATACAACGGGCTCTAGAAAGATGCTCTGGGAGAGTGCCCCGGCTTTGGGCACTCAGTGACAATTTGCTGTGGCAATCTCAGCAGGGTATAATGACAGAGTCCACCATTTTCTCCAGAGGAACTGATCTTTGCTACCTGAAGAGCAGTAGTAATTTTGAGTGATCTCCAGCCCACCCCCAAGATTGGTAACAGTGGTTCCCCAGGAGGGAGTGGCTGGTTTGGAGGGTGGAGTCTATGGCATTGTACCTGTCTGAGGACCCACTCCTCCTCAACACTCACCCTCTCCAGGTTTGACCCCTCAAATCTCCAGGAATTTCCCAACCTGGAGTTGATAACCCTACCTCCCTCCCAGCCAACCATCAACCTACCTTTAGTTTTCCATCTCCTCTCCCCTCCCTCCTAAAGAGCAGTTGTAATTTTGAGTGATCTCCAGCCCCCACCTGGAGATTGGCAACAATGGTTCCCCATCAGGGAATGGCTGGATTGGAGGGTGGAGTCTATGGCATTGTACCTGTCTGAGGTGCCACCCCTCCTCAAACCTCACCCTCTCCAGGCTCCATCCCTCAAATCTCCAGGAATTGCCCACCTGGAGTTGGCAACCTGATCAGGACTGGGCCCAATGAGTTTTCTCCCAAAGGCCAACATAGGTGTGGTAAGGGCCTTTTACTGACAGAGGAGAAAGTACAGGTGCCAACTCTGATTAGGGAAATACCTGGAGATTTGGGGTGGTGTGGATCCTGTGGAGGGCAGCATTTGGGGTGTGTGTGGAAGGACTCAGCAGGGTATAATGCCATAGAGTCTACCCTCCAAAGCAACCATTTTCTCCCAGAGAACTGATCTCTGTCATCTGGAGGTCAATTGTAACAGTGGGAGATCTCCAGGTCCCACCTGGAGATTGACAGCCGTAGGGGAAAGTCAGCCGCACAGTGGGGAGTTGAAGAACATGGTTTGATGGTTGCTGGCCCACCTCGTTAGCCAGCCAGCCAGCTATGCTGAAGCTAAGCAGGAGAAAGAGCCTTTTCCCATTTATTCTGACAGGAAAGTGGCTATTGGGGAGGGAGTTATGGGCAGGGGAGGGGGTGATGCTGGAAGTCCTTTGTTTTTTCATTCACAGAACCAAGCTTGGCTGCCTACCAACAGCCACTGAGGGGACAGTCCCTCACAGGAGTCTAAGAGAACTGTCTTCCTCAGGAGAGAGAGCTGGTCTGCCAGGGGGAGTGGGTGGGGAAGAGGAGCAGACCCAGGATCTGGCCAATGGCACGTGAGTACTCTTGAGTGGCAGCTGATGGGCCAATGGCTGAGGGAGGGCATTTTACAGCCAATGGGAGCACATGGAATCTTACGAAACCACAAAAGATAATTATTTATAAGGAGAGATTGCCTTACAGGTGTTAACAGGGACTCTGTTGTTCGGGGTATTTTGTACTATCTAACCTCTGAAGAAGGCTCCAGTGAGCCGAAACGTGTCAGGTCATACACTGTACCTTTTTCTGTATTTGTAACTCTGAGCATTTTATGAGGCTTTATTTGGGCCCCTACAAGGTTTTTATATGTCTTTGAACTAAACACTCTTTTGCAGGGGTCATTTCGTAGAAAAAGAGGTGCAGGAGCTCATTAGCATAACTCATTAGCATAACTTATTTGCATATGCCACACCCCCTGACATCACTGGAAGTATGTCAGAAGGCAACACCCACCACTCAGGCTCCATGCTAGGGACTGTCTTTCCACTCTGGGGGCTGTCATTCCAGTCCCAGAGTAGCCTATCTGGACCCAGGAGGAATGCTACACGTGCTGCTTTGTGCTCCTGCTGGGCGCTGGGGGCAGGGCTTGCCTCCGCCTGCACTTCTAACTGCCAGAGCTCCGCTCCTGCGCGCTCCTGCTCCAAATGACCCCTGCTCTTTTGTTTACTTACTTATGTTTTTAACTTTTGGCCCTCAATAAGTTTTCTAAACTTCCTTTGGGCGTTTGTGCTTGGTTGGTTTAGATTCCCCGCCCCTCTTTTTTTGGATTTGGGGGATGGAGCCCAGGGAGGACGGGGACCTCAGCGGGATACAATGCCACAGAGTCCACCCTCCAAAGCATCCCTTTTCTCCAGGGGAACTGACCTCTGTAGTCTGGAGATGAGCTGTAATTCCTGGAGATCTTCAGTTCTCACCTGGAGGCTGGCATCCCGAGAGGCCTGGTTTTATCATCTGGCTCAACCATGCCTTCCCTCACACTGCAGTGCCCTTAGCGTTAAGGCCCAGATGTGCCATGGAGTGTTAATATTCCACAGCGGCCCTCCATGGCACTGGAAAAGACAGCTGCACTCTCCTTGGCGCTAACCCTAGGAGAAGCGGGGGCGTTCCAGCCCACCCATTTATCATACAAAGCCTGGAGACAGCAACCTCCTCAAAGGTCAGGAAATCCATCTTCTCCGGGCCAGCGGAGAATCCAGCGCATATTCTCATACATCACCGTGTGTGGCATTTGCATTTCGGGTCTGACCCTGTCTCCAGTAGGCCTCTGTGGAAAGATTGCCCCGTGAGGCAGCCAGGCTGCTTGCTCCTCAAGTGACTTGTGGCTTTCTGCTACGGCCTTCTGCAGAGACGGGCTACCCAGGGCAAGCCAGAGGCGTTGGGCAGCTGGGTCTCAGCCCTCCCTGGTGGCAATTTATTTATTTATTTGACTGATATCCTGCCCTCCCTGAAAAACAGTCTCAGGGTGGCTGACAAACTGTATGAAAACACTAAAACAAGAAAATTGGTAAAATCACAATACAGTCCTAAATATAATACATTATAAAGTGCTAGTACAACTAATATAACGATGGCCGACGTTTACAGCAATCACAATATACAGACAGCTGCTCTGGGTTGCTCCAGGCTGTCGGTGGTATAATAGTATGGATTTTGATGTTACTCTTGACGTTGGTGTTGGGTCCAGGGCCTCGCTCTAAGTGGCGCGGCTCCCTAATTGAAGGCCTGGTGGAAGAGCTCCGTCTTGCGGGCCCTGCGGATCTGTAAAAGGTCCCGTGGGGCCCTGATGTCCTCCGGGAGCTCATTCCGCCAGTATGGGGCCACCACAGAGAAGGCCCTGGCCCTTGTCGCAGCCAGCTTGGCTTCCTTGGGGCCCGGAAGGGCCAAACGATTTTGGGATCCTGATCGTAGTGCTCTCTGGGGAACATGTGGGGAAAGGCGCTCCCTTAGGTATGTAGTCCCCTGACCATATAGGGTTTTAAGGATAAGAACCAGCACCCTGAACCGAATTCGGTATGCTATAGGCAGCCAGTGCAGTGCTTTTAGCGTAGGCTGGATGTGCTCTCCCGTAGGAAGGCCCAACAACAGCCTGGCCGCTGCATTCTGCACTAACTGCAGCTTCCGGATTTGGGACAAGGGCAGCCCCATGTAGAGAGCATTGCAGTAGTCCAGTCTCGAGGTGACCATTGTGTGGATCACTGTTGCCAGGTCATTACGTTCGAGGAAGGGAACCAACTGCTTAATCAACCGAAGATGGTAGAAGGCTGACTTCGCGGTGGCTGCTACCTGGGCCTCCATTGTTAAGGCTGCTATCTGGGCCTCCATTGTTAAGGAGGCATCTAGGAGCACTCCCAAGCTCTTAACCACCAGCCCTGGCACCAATTCGATTTACACCCTGCCGTCTCCATCAAACCAGGCTCGGGGCGGCTGACAAAGGATAGAACGTAAGAACAATTGTAACACAGATAAAACCATATAAAAACAATCTGCTATCATAAAGTGCTAGCTAGTTGTAAACTGATACTTAGGGGTGGCGGCAACAGTTATGTTAATATAATCTCTGGTCTGCCTCGCTCATCAGCTTCTCGATCTTTATCGTATATATGCGGCAGGCACAGGCTGTACCGATGGAATTGGCACGGGCTCTGTCTTTCTCAATTATCCTTAGTGATCTTTAGCACTAACGTTGTTGGTGGTGTTAGTGCTGGCGGCTCCTTAACCAAACCCTTGGTGGAAGAGCTCCGTCTTGCAGGCCCTGCAGAACTGTGAATGGTCTCGCAGGGCCCTGATCTCTTCTGGGAGCTCATTCCACCAGAGTGGAGCCACCACCGAGAAGGCCCTGGCCCTGCGTGTTGCCAGTCTGATGTCTTTGGGGTCCAGGAGGGTCAATCAATTTGAGACCCTGAACGTAGTGCTCACTGGGGTACATATGGGGAAAGGCGGTCCCCCTCAGATATGTCGGCCCCTGACCATATAGGGCTTTGAAGGTAAGAACCAGTACCTTGAAGCGAACTCGGAATGCTATTGGCAGCCAGTGTAATGACTTTTTTAAAAGTTTAAAGAGGCAGATATCCCTTTAAAGACGAGGCAGACTTTTCTCTGTTAAAGCAGTAAAATAGTTACTCAAGATATGTGTGCAAAATCATTTACTGTAGTAACTCTGTAGAAAATTCTCTTCTATTATCGCTCACACGTGGCCGTGGCCATTCTTTTTTTTTTAATAACGTTATATTTTATTTTATAAAATAACAATTACCACAGTCAATAACAAACATTAACAAACAATCAGCCTCAAATATTTCTTAATAAAAAACAAAGTTAACAGATTTAGTAGGAAGCTCTGTTGTTGAATTTTTAACCTTAGATACATAGTCAAAAAACACAAGCCATTTTTTTAACAAAATTAGATTTTTTTCTCAGGCGCTTCAGCCGCCAATAATTGAGAGGCTAGCTTGTCCATTGCCACTGAATCCCACAGTTTAGCAAACCATTGTTTAAGGGAGGGAATCTTTTCTATCTTCCACATCTGTGCCAATGAAGTCTTAGCCGCAATTAACATTAAGGAAATCAATTCCCTCTCAGTGTGGGTAAAAACGTCCTTCTCCCAATAATTAAGCAGAATCGATTGTGGAGTTTTGGGGATCCCAACTCCCACAACATCCTCTATTTGTTTAATAAGCATGGTCCAAAACTCCACTACCTTGGGACATTCCCACCAACAATGAAACAGAGTACCCCTCTGACCACATCCCTAACAACAGTTGGCATTTTGTATTAATTTAGAATGAAATAATTTTACTGCCGTTATGTACCACCTGGAAAATAATTTGTCATTTTGTAATCTGATGTCTAAAGATCCAGTAGTAAATAAATTTGAGGACCAAATTTGTAGCCACTGATCCCTGGTAAATGTAATGCCTATATCTTCATGCCCTGCCAACTGTTGTAAGTTTTCCCCCAAGATTTCTGGGCCAAGAGCTTGTAAATTTTAGAAATTATTCCTTTATTTTCTGTGCCAAGAGCTTGTAAATTTTAGAAATTATTCCTTTATTTTCTATCATCCCTTTGTCCATTAAAGCTTCAAAATCCGAGAGATGTCTATTAGTACCGTCCATAAAGTTATGATGTGCTAACAAGTTAGATAATTGATGGTACTGAAGCCATGGTATTTTTATTTTATATTTTAATTCCAGTTGAGCTGCTGACCATTTCTGTCCTTTCCAACATAAATCCTTTATTCTAAATTTTCCAGCGTCTCTCCAAGCTTGGCATGAAAGAGCCTGCTGACCCGGAGGAAACCAACTTTGTCGGCCATGGCCATTCTTAACTGTCAGTATTGGGGTAAGACACGGAATGTTGACAAACACTTCAGATTCAGTGTGAGAAGTGAAAGGTCAGTTTGACTGGGAATTACCACACGTCTGGCCTAAGAAGAACAAGGGTGGAGCACTGTGTGAAGAGGGAGGGGAGAGGGGCAAGAGGGAACGTGACTGGGAGGGAGCAGGGAGACCGGGAAACGAAGGAGGCACAAGCAGAGCAGCTGCCAGTGCAAGGCTGTTGCTGCAGTATTCGATCTACAACGGCATGTTCACACGTGCAAGGCTTCATTTGAAGTGGCAAGGGATGAAGAGGCACCTGTGAACAACGAACACATGAAGTTGCCTCATACTGAATCTGATCTTTGGTCCATCAAGGTCCGTATTGTCTACTCAGACTGGCAGCAGCTCTCCAGGGTCTTTCACGTCACCTACTGCCTCGTCTCTTTAACTGGAGATGCCAGGGAAATCAATGCTCCCTCTTAAGCTGTGGAGTCTTGTGAGCAAAAATCCTACTTTGCGAGCTACTGGCATTAAAGTTGTGAGCGAGCAATTCGGCTGCTGCATAAATTACTTTGCTCTGGAGCCCTCCTTCCTGAGCGAAGACAAAAAAAAAAAAGTGTGAGCTGGAGGCTAAAAAACTGTGAGCTAGCTCACATTAACTCAGCTTAGAGGGAGCACTGCCAGGGATTGAACCCGGGACCTTCTGCCTGTGAAGCAGATACTCTACCACTGAGCCTCAGAACGAAACTGCTGCTGAGCACCGTTGTATTATACAACGCCTGTCCTTCGGACAACCTGACTGCAAAACAGGCTCCAAAATAAATACAGCTTCTTCAGCCAGAGAGCAAAACCAGTACAGCACGCCCAAAGTCCAAAGTCTCCACTTTAGGAACAAATCCTCACCAAGGAATTTGCCATTCCTCAAAACGACAAAACCCACAACTGGGTTGCAGTGCAATCCTAAACAGGTCCGCTTGAAAGGAAGTCCCATTTTACTCAATGACGTTATTCCCAGGAAACAGATCAAGAAGGGGAGCCATGTTAGTCTGTCTGTGGCAGTCGGGGCGGGTGAAGGCTCGCCGGTGCCCTAAGCAGCACTGACCCATCTTGGTGCCCCCCTCCTTTCCACACTGACCCAGTCCATTTTAGTCCTTGACCTGCCTGACCAGATATACAATGCAGGTTGCAGCAATACAAACATTTATTCATGTGATAACACAATATACTGCACAAACTAAGCCAAGCTTGGGCTACATAAAGTCTTACAAAAATGCAATACCACACTTATTTTAATATCTCACAAGTTAAATGTATCAATGTTCCAATCTTCATGACCTGAAAGGCATTTTCCTACATTTTTCCCACCCTTTTCCCCAACTTTGTGGTGCCCCCCTTTGGCCCTGGTGCCCTAAGCACATGCTGAGTCTGCTTAATGGTGAATCCGCCCCTGGTGGCAGTAGAAAAGAGTTGGGAGTCCAGGGGCACCTTAAAGACTAACAAAATTTGTGGCAGGGGAGCAGCATTTGTGAGTCACCGCTCCCTTCTTCAGTTTCATTGGATGCTCTTGAAGTCTAGTATTGTGGGAGAGAAAAAAGTTCTCTTTGTCAACTCTTTGCACCCCATGTAAAAATTTTATAAACCTCTATCATGTCCCCCCCCTTCGCTGTCTCCTTTCTAAACTGAAAAGCCCCAGACTCTTCAGCCGTTCCTCACCGGGAAGAGGCTGCAACCAACGCTCCCTCTAAGCTGTGGAGTCTTGTGAGCAAAAATTCTACTTTGTGAGCTCCTGGCATTAAAGTTGTGAGCGAGCGATTTGGCTCCTGCATAAATTAGTTGGCTCTGGAGCCCTCCTTCCCGAGCCAAGACAAAAATGCGTGAGCCGGAGGCTAAAAACCTGTGAGCTAGCTCACACTGACTCAGCTCAGAGGGAACACTGGCTCCAACCCCCTAATTCCGGCAGCAGTCAGCTGACAGATGCTCAAGTCTGAACATCAGACGCATGACAGTTGCATTAGACATAGCTGGTGAGCCACCATTGAGGCGTTCGATGAGCTAGGGAATTCTTTGGGAGGGGGCCTCAGGGGGCCCGCCAGCTAATTAAATGAAAGTACAGTGCAGGTGGTAAGTTGGAGCACTTCGGGGGCAGCCCGGGAGGGAGGGGGCCCAGAAGAAACACTAGGGGGCCAGGCCCCGTGGGCCCCATGTTAGCTACGGGCCAGCGATGAGGACTAGAAAACCTCCAAGGAGATAGCTCAAGATGGGTCGCCATGTTACTCAGTAGCAGTAGAAAAGAGCAAGAGTCCCCTAGTGCCCTAAAGACTAACCAGATTTGTGGCAGGGCAGGAGCTTTGGTGAGGGACGGCTCACTTCTTCAGATCTGGCTGTACCTGAGGAAGGGCGCCCTGACTCACCAAAGCCCACCTTCTGCCACAAATCTGGTTACGTCTTAAGGTGCCCCTGGACTCTTCGGTGAAGTCTTCTATTGGCCACTTCGGCACTGTCATTTTTGCCAGTCGTTTGTCCCTATTAGGGTTGCCAGGTCTGGGCTGGAAAACACATGGAGACTTTGGGGGTGGATCCCGGAGAGGGCGGGGTTTGGGGAGGGGAGGGGCCTCTGCACTGTACAATGCCATGTGGAGTCCACCCTCCAAAGCAGCCATCTTCTCCAGGGGAGCTGATCTCCGTCAGCTGGAGATGAGTTGTAAACGGGGAGATCCCCAGGCCCCACCTGGAGGCTGGCAACCCTAGTCCAATGCTCCCTCTAAGCTGTCGAGTCCTGTGAGCAAAAATTCTCCTTCCTGAGCTACGGGCATTAAAGTTGTGAGCGAGCAATTTGGCTTCTGCCTAAATCAGTTTGCTCTGGAGCCCTCCTTCCTGAGCTAAGACAAAAAATATGTGAGCTGGAGACTAAAAACCTGTGAGCTAGCTCACACTCGCTCAGCTTAGAGGGAACACTGCCCTAGTCCCTCTTGCTTCAGGGGTCCCCCCCATGTGTTTTGCTCTCTCTAGTAGTCCCAGAGGGAGCAAAACACGGGGTGGGGGTTGGAGGCAACAGGGACAAACGAGTGACCCAAAGGACAGCGCTTTGCAGAAGCACGGAATCCGCCCCCCGCGCAGAAAAGCCAGCGTCCGAGTCCTGCAAAGATCGCGCGTCGTGTCTCTCTGCCACCACCAGCCCCTTTCCCGCCTTCCCGCTTCTCCCTTTTTGCAAACCGAAGGAGATCTCAGTGGAAAGCAGCGAGCCCTTTCGCTTTTAGGACGCGCCCTACTTCTCCCGGGTCGGAGAGCGCGCGGCGAGCAAAGACGATTAAGGGCGGGGGAGAGGGAGCGCGTGTCTGTGTTTGTGTGCAGCGTACACGTGACTGGCGCCCACACGGTCGCGGGCGGCCGGCTGGGGCCGGAGCTGCTGCTGCTGCGGGTGGCTGGAGCGGGGCGCGGGAGAGCGGGCAGCCGCGCGCGCCGGGCGGAGGGGTCGACCCGGGAGTAGCAGCAGCGGCGGCGGCGGCGGCGGCGGCGCTGCAGTGCAGACCCGGGGGGGCGGGGGGGCGGTGGCGCGCGCCGGACCCCAGCAAGAGGAGCTGCCCGGGACCAGCTGCGGCGGGCTCTGCGGGCCGGCCCGGCCGGGGCTCTCGGGCGGCTCTCGGCTTCGGGGGGCCGCCGCGGCGCGTCCTATTGCGCATTCTCTCCTGGCGGCGGCGCCCCGCTTTGCAGCTGCAGCAGCAGCCCCGGCGGCTCGGCGGGGAGGGAACATGGCGACGGGAGGGAGAAGCGCGCCCGGGCAGCCCGGCTCTCCTCTCCGCCGGCCGCCCGCCTGGCCGCCGCTGCTGCTGCTCCTCCTCGCCTGGAGCCCGCCGCCGGCCGACGCGCGGAGGAGCCTGCTGTGGCGCGCCGCCGCCTCCTCCTCCTCCTCCTCCTTCCCCGCCCGGCCTCAGGATCGGGGCTTCGCGGTGCTGCAAGCGCCGGCTCCGGAGGATGGCACGACGGGGCAGCCGCTGCCGGCCGAGGCGCTGCGGAGGAAGAGGAGCGCCGAGCCCCCCCGCCACCGCCGCCGCCGCCGCCGCAGGAGCCCATGAAGGTGTACGGACAGGTGAGCCGAGCGCCCACCTGGGGCATCCTCCTCTTCGGGGCGAGCGGCCGCCGCCTCCTCTCGAGAAGCCCCCCAAACGTGGCCGGCGGGTGCAGAGCGGGCTGGCGAGTCGCCGCCTCCGAAGAAGCATCGCGCGAAATTGGGAGGGTTTTTTTTTGGGGGGGAGGGAGGGTTTGCAAGCGTGCTTTCTTGGCGACGTCCCCTTCCCCATTTGCAAAGGGGGCTTTTGTTGGCACCTCCGCGGTGCGAGCGTCAGCGCTGCGTTTTCTCCTTCTTCGATGCGTGTGCTCTGTTCAAATCCGGCGGCCGGGCGGGAGAGGGGGGGGGGCTCCTTGCAACCCTTAATCTTGCAAACCATCATTTGGCAGTCCTCGGTCTTTCCTCTGCACCTGCCTGCCTCCCTCTCCCCGAGGAATACCTCATCCTTTATTATCCTAGCAGATTTTCCGGTTTGGTTCTTTTTTGGGGGGGGGGGAAGGGGGGAGCTTTGTAGCCAGGTGACTCACACACAGGTCCAGTAGCTGTGGAAGTGACGTGCTTAGAAAATGGCCCTGGGATGGTAAATCTTTTTGGTGCCCAAAGGACGGACTGCTGCAGAGGGAGTTCTGCAACCTCCTTCCGCTGGCTGGTTGGGCAGGGGTCCAGGTGGGCAAGCTTGCCCCACCACCCCTGCCTTCACTTCTCTCTCCAGAGAACTTTGCAAGGGTCAGACAAGGGCCTCCTGCTTTGCTCTGCATGGTGGGCAAATGAGGGCAGCCCTGCAGAGAAGCTTCTGGCCCGGAACCGTCGTTTTCCGGGAGCCCGTTGATGGCCTGAGATGCAGAGGGGGAGGAGAGAGAGAAAGAACTTCGGCCACACTTCCCTGTTTTGCCTGGAGGCGAGTTCGGCAGCCAGTGATTCTCGCAGGCTTGATTTATGGCTTTCGTCATTAGTCACAAGTGCATTGTCCTTTTCTGGAGCCATCGGATCTAGCAAAACGCTCCTGCTTGTCCAATCCCGAATCCTTGCCTGGCACGTCTGACTCTAGGGTCGTCTGGCGGCTGTCACTCTGGGTGCCCCCCATGACCTGCAGCTGACCCAGGGCGGTGTCACACCGCTCTGGAATTCCTGGTTTGTGTAGACAGGGGCTTGTTATCCCCAGAGACCAACCCTCTGATTTTTCTGTTTGATTTCTTAGGCTTTTATTCTTCTCTTCTGCCAAGGGAGCTCAGAGTGCCATAAATTGTTCCTTTCCTTTATTTTCATTCATGGGGTAAGCTGAGGGAGGTGGGGAGGGAGGGAGAGAGAGAGAGAGAGAGAGAGAACTGTTCCAGGTAGGTGGTGAGTTTGAACCCAGGTCTTCTGGGTCTTCGGTAGCATTACTGTGGATTGGGGCCTGTTGCGTACTGTGGAGCAGAGCCTCCAGTTCACACTGACTGGCAGGAGCAAGAAATTGCAAGTAGATAAATAGGTACCGCTTCGGTGGGAAGGTAACAGCATTCTGTGAGCCTTGGCGTCTAGTCATGCTGGCCACACGACCACAGAAATGTCTTTGGACAGCGCTGGCTCTTTGGCTTCGAAATGGAGATGAGCACCGCACCCCTAGAGTCGGATTCGACTGGCTTTTGAGCAAGGGAAGCCTTTACTTATACCCTGCCTTTCCCCCCAGTTTAGAACCCAGAGCGGCTGGGTCCTCTCCTCCAGGTTATCCACACAACAAACCTGTGAGGCAGGTTAGGCTGAGAAAGGGTGATGGGCCTAGGGTCGCCCAGCAAGCTTCCATGGCAGAGCAGGGATTCAAACTCGTTGTCATAGACATCCCTTATCGGGAGGCTAGTCAGGCCTAGATCCTGGCCTGACTAGCCTCCCTCCAAGGGACATTGGTGGCACTGGGTCTCCCAGAACATGGCCCACTACTCTAACCACTACACCCCAGCAGCCCCTCGATCTTGGTCATGTGATCTGGTTATCATTGTTTGCAGACCTGGAATTGACAGCAACCTCTTAGGAGAGATGGAGTTATCTCTCCTAAGCTATCATTACCAGGGAAACCACGTAAGGGAGGAATATAGCATCATCTGCAGCTCTTTGATTTTTAACTGGGCAGTCCTATAGAGACTTGTTGCCAATCTAAACCCATTGGCTTCAATGGAGTTAGGAAGATGGAGCTCTACCTAGGATTGCGTTGCACATCTCTCAGCACCTCTGCAGATGGAATTGTCCTGCCCTGCCATGGGTAAATGGAGGCCTGGAGGCCAAAACTGACCCCTGGAAGCTTCACCTCTGACCCCCAGTGTAGCCCTTGTGCCAGGCACTATGCATACATGAACACAGATGCGCACGCACTAGATACCTGAAACCTTTTCTCCCACCAGTGCTGAAGCTCGATCAGAGACCTGCCATATGAACAGCAAAAGGATCCTTCAGTTCCTTATGTTCCTTCCATGCCGAAAAATCAAACTGCGGGTCTTGAATTGCTGTTCACCCAGGGAGGGAGGGGTTAAAGAGCCCTTTGCCAGGTCTTGGCATGTGCAGAATGAAGGTTGTTGGCCCTGCATTCCTTGTGAAGTTCAGGATTAGAACTCTGTTTAAAATGTCCCGGCGAGTAGAGGGATGTCCAGTGTTTCCAGTGAAAGAGGGGGGGAAGGCTTGGCTCTCTGTACTCACTCAAGCAGGCCACGATCCAGCAAAGGGCTCTTTAACCCCTTCACCTTCAGTGTGAACAGTAACGAAGATCTTCAGGTGACACAACTTTATGTCTTGATCGTGGAAGGACGGCTATATTCGAGTCCAACTGCACCTTAGAGACCAGTAAAATATTCGGGGTATGAGCTTTCGAGAGTCGAAATTCCCTTCGTCGGAGAGTCCGAGCTTTGATTCTCGAAAGCTTAATACCTTGAAAACCTTTTTGGTCTCTAAGGTGCTATTGAACTTAACTGTTTAACTGTAGATCAACATGGCTACCCTTTGAAAACAATCATCATGGAAGGAACATGAGAGTGGCCGTTTCACTGCTTGCATGGCAGGAGGGTGAGGAGGCCTTTGCTGAAAAGAGCCCTTTGCTCCTGTTTCTGCATGGCAGAAAATGGCTCAGTTGTGTCATATTTGTGTATCGTGGGCTACAGAGGTCAGATTTAGCCCCCAAACTCTTTATTAGATCTCAGTCTAGTGTATAAAGTGATCAGGCAAATTCCATCTGCGTGAGAGATTTAAATTTCAGAGGCCGCCAGTGAATGTTGCCCTGTTATTATCTCTTCACACGCCTTCCCCCGGTTAAGATCCTTCAGAAGGGCAGTTGGCAGAGCACCTGCTTTCTCAGAGAAGGAGAGACGGGTGTTTGTTTCATAGAGGTGCTAGGCAGGAAAAGAGCTCTTCGACGATGGTGGGAAAAAAAACCCAACCCAGTTCTTATCCGTGCTGAAATCGGAGTTCTCTGCATTTCTAATCCGCCGCTGGGTCCGCTTTCAGAAATGGTAGCCGCCGTATTTCGTAGGAGCAGAAAGGAGCATTTAGAATGTGCCGTGCTTTCACCCTGTTCCCAAGCCTCCTACGGAGTTACGCGGATTGTGTTTTTGGCTCATTTTTTTGGGAAATAATTTTGGGCGGCCTTTCCCAGCCTCTGTTTCAAGGCAAATGTCATTCTGGACTAACAACTTGCATGATCTTATTTGCAAGGCTGTCATGCATTGTTAATGCAGTTCGCAGCGTGGTATCTGATTGTACATAGAGACCGGTGTGGAAAGCTAGGGCCGTGTAGTGGTTAAGAGTATCAGACTAGTATCTGAGAGACCGAGTTTGAGTGCTGACTTATGTCATGGACCATCTCTGGGGGACCACCGGCCAGTCACAGTCTCTCAGCCTAACCTACTTCACAGGGTTGTCCTGAGGATGAAATGGAGGAGGGGAGGATGGGGTAAGCCGCTTTGGGTGCCCATCAATGCTCCCTCTAAGCTCTGGAGTCTTGTGAGCAAAAAATCTACTTCCTGAGCTACCGGCATTAAAGTTGTGAGCGAGTGATTTGGCTGCCGCATACATTAGTTTGCTCTGCAGCCCTCCTTCCTGAGCTAAGACAAAAATGTATGAGCCAGAGGCTAAAAAACTGTGAGCTAACTCACACTAACTCAGCTTAGAGGGAATATTGGTCCCCATTGGGGAAAAAGACAGGATACAGATGAATCAAATAAATAATTTAAAAAAACCCATGAGTTTTGTTGCCTCATGCACCAAGTCATCTTGGCCTTTGATAGGCTTGTTTGGCCCACGGGATTGTGAATTTGTGGAACAGATTGTAAACACAGAGCTGGGACCTTCTGGGACAAGATGAGTGGCAAAACAGTTTGGAACCCAAACGTCGGCTTGTTTCGCCTTTGCCCCGCCCTGGAAATTGGAGCTGTTGATTTTACTCTCTTTGAAAAAGTGAACTTGGTTATAAAAACGGAGAACCCTGAACTTTGGGGTAGAATGTGCACGGACACACAGTCGGACCCCAAATTATACTGTTTGCGTCTGTTCAGTGCGCTGACTCCATATAGGGTTTCCAACCTCCAGGTGGGGCCTTGAGATTGCCTGCTATTACAATTAATCGACAGGTAATAGAGATCAATTCACCTGGAGAAAATGGCTGCTTTGGAGGGTGGACTCTATGGTATCATACCCTGCTGAAGTCCCTCCACTACCCAAACCCTGTCCTCTCCAAGCTCCATCCCCAAATGGAGATGGCAACGCTAATTTCATGTGCTGAATAAGGCCTCTGCAACCTGTGAACCACGCAGGTGAGCACGGTCCATCAGCCATGTATTGTGGCCTTCCAAAAAGTGGGCGTCTCCTGTTTTTTGCAGTTCCAGGAGAACAGCCAGAGTCGGCCATGTGTCATGCTGATGGGCCGCCATTGATGGGTTTCACTGGCAGACCAAACCTTTGCTCTTCTCTTTCCCATGGTTTGTGCCGGGCCGGGGATCTGGTCAGCATCCCTGTTGTTCAGACAGATTCGCAGAAGCTCGACTCTACAAGGAGGTGCTTTTCAGAAAGAAAAGTTCCCACAGTCAAGTTATGACTTGTCGCGGGCATGGCTTTAGGAATGGAACAAAAGTGGACCCAGGGGTGGTGTCCTGTTAGATGCAAACCAAACTCCCAATTAGCTTTAGAGAGGCATGCAGGAGAACTCGAAACGGATGACTCAGATCCTCTGAATCCATCGCGTGACTCATGTATATGTCAGTGTAACCCTGCGGCAGTAATGAATCTGTTTCTGTCAACTGCCTGGCTAACTTACCCAACTTCAACTTAACTTTTTTCCCATCGTGAACATCTGAAGCTACCTTAACACTGAATCAGACCGTTGGTCCATCAAAATCGGTATTGTCTACTCAGAAGAAGAAGAAGAAGAGGATGAGGAGATTGGATTTGTACCCCGCCCTTCACTGCCCAAAGGCGTCTCAGAGCGGCTTACAAACTCCTTTCCCTTCCCCTCCCCACAACAGACACCCTGGGAGGTAGGTGGGGCTGAGAGAACTCTAACACAAACTGCCCTTTTCAAGGACAGCTGTGCCAGAGCTTGTGACTGACCCAAGGTCACATCAGCAGGTGCAAGTGGAGGAGTGGGGAATCAAACCCAGTTCTCCCAGATAAGAGCCCACGCACTTAACCACTACACCAAACTGGCTCTCAGCTCTTCAGGATCTCGGGCTGAGGTCTTTCCCGTCACCTACCACCTGGTCCCTTCAGCTGGAAATGCCAGGGATTGAACCTGGGACCATCTGCATGCAGATGCTCTGCCAATGATCCACACTCGACTATTTAAGGTGCTTTATATTGAATCGGACCGTTGGACCATCAAGGTGCAGAGGAGAGTGACGAGGATGATCGGGGGCCTGGAGACCAAGAAGCCCTATGAGGAAAGGCTTGGGAACGTTTAGTCTGGAGACGAGGCTGAGGGAGGGACAGGATGGCTCTCCTGAAGTATCTGAAGGGCTGCCACTTAGAGGAGGGCAGGGAGCTGTTCCTGTTGGCAGCGGAGTACAGGACTCGCAATAATGGGTTGAAATTAAGGGTGGGGAGGTACCGGCCGGATATCAGGAAAAACTTTTTGGCAGTCAGAGTTGTGCAACAGTGGAATCAGCTGCCTAGGGAGATGGTGAGCTCCCCCTCACTGGCAGTCTTTAAGCAATGGCTGGACAAGCACTGGTCAGGGATGCTCGAGGCTGATCTTGCATGGAGCAGGGGGTTGGACTAGATGGCCTCTATGGCCCCTTTCATCTCTGTGATTCTGTGATTCTATCAGCTTAGACTGACAGCAGCTCTCCAGGGTCTCAGGCAGAGGTCTTTCGCATCACCTGCTACCTCATACTTTAAACTGGAGGTACCCAGGGATGATAAGAACGTAAGAGAAGCCAGTGTTGGATCAGGCCAATGGCCCATCCAGTCCAACACTCTTTCACACAGTGGCCAAAAATACCAGGGGCCCTCAGGAGGTCCAGCAGTGGGGCCAGGACACTACAAGCCCTCCCACTGTTGCCCCCCACCCCAAGCTCCAAGAATACAGAGCCTCACCTGCCCCAGACCGAGATTTCCTATAAGAACATTAGAGAAGCCAATGTTGGATCAGGCCAGTGGCCCATCCAGTCTAACACTCTGTCACACAGTGGCCAAAAATACCAGGGGCCCTCAGGAGGTCCAGCAGCGGGGCCAGGACACGAGAAGCCCTCCCACTGTTGCCCACCCCCCCAAGCACCAAGAATACAGAGCCTCACTTGCCCCAGACCGAGATTTCCTATAAGAACATTAGAGAAGCCAATGTTGGATCAGGCCAATGGCCCATCCAGTCCAACACTCTTTCACACAGTGGCCAAAAATGCCAGGTGCCATCGGGAGGTCCAGCAGTGGGGCCAGGACACTAGAAGCCCTCCCACTGTTGCCCCCACCCCCCAAGCACCAAGAATACAGTGCCTCACTTGCCCTAGAGTCCTTATCTATACCTTGTGGCTAATAGCCACTGATGGACCTCTGCTCCATCTGTTTATCTAATTCCCTCTTGCAGCTAGGAGCTTCTGCGTGCCAAGCAGATGCCCTACTACTGAACCACAGCAACATGCATAGGGGTTGGATCCCAGTTGGTTTCCCATCTGAGCACTGGCCAGCCGGAGGTGCGCAACCTTACAGGCCCGCAAGCCCCATTTTGGGAGGATCGTTGTCTATACGGATGGAAGGGAGCTGGAGGGAGATCAGCCGCGGACACTGCAGGCATCTGAGAACTCTCGTTTTATTTTCCCATCGACATCATGTCTAAATCTGGCCAGCCCAGTGTTCCTTGAGAAGGAAGCGTGGGAGAGAGGTTCCCATTTGTGCAGCGACTGCTTCACAGATGTCACGAGACTCATCTGTGTCGAACATTTCCATTGAGGACTCTCTCCTGATAGACCTTCCTGCGTGTGGGTAAAGTTATGTTAAGTCGCACCCGAGATACGACGATGCCAGCGGGAGGATTTCAAGGCAAGTGCAGAGCAGAGATGGCTTGCCGTTGCCTTCCTCTGCAGAGTCTTCCGCGGCGGGCTCCCTTCCGAGTACCAACCCTGCTTAGCTTCCACTCCCAAGATCTGATGAGATCTCTCCTATCCTGAGAGACCTTCTTAGGACTGTGATTGTCAGTGCTTCTCCTTTCAGGTAATGCTTTCTGCATCAGCCCCTCTGGTGAAGAGCTTCCTCTGTGGCTGTTATGAGGTCCTGCTGTGTTGCAGAGCATTCTGGGAATGTTCTAGGGCATTAACTCCTTTTCCCAGGGTCTTCTGGGCTTTGCTCAGCTTATGTGAATTGAGAACATGGCCTGGCACGTTCTGCACTTGGCCTGGAAGAAGAAGAAGAAGAGAAGAAGAGATGGGATTTATAGCCCGCCCTTCACTCGGACAGTGGCATAGAATCACTTTCCCTTCCCCTCCCCACAACAGACACCCTGGGAGGTAGGTGGGGCTGAGAGAATTCTTTCGAGAACTGCTCTTGGGAGAACAGCTCTGAGAGAACTGTGGCTTGCCAAAGGCCACCCAGCAGCTGCATGTGGAGGAGTGGGGAATCAAACCAGGTTCTCCCAGATTAGAGTCCGCAGTCCTAACCACTACGCCAGACTGGCTCTCACACACACACGCTGAACTTATTTGCATACAGGAATGCTTTCAAATCCCTGTTTGTTCAGTCGTGAGTTGCTTATGTCGTGGGAGAGAACGGCATGCATATTGACTGTGTATTAAAGTGCGTAAGAGAGGGTCTGTGGCTCAGTGGCAGCGCATCTGCTTTGCTTGTCGAAGGCCTCAGGTTCAATCCCCGCCATCTCCATTTTAAAGGCTCTCAGGCAGCGGGTGATACAAAAGACCTCATCCTGAGACTTCGAAGAGGGGAAAAGACTGGCTTTGATAGGCCTGTGGTCTGACTCGGTATATGCAGATTCACGTGGGTGTTCTTGTGAGAAAGCTTGTCCCTACTGATCTCTTCATTAAAAAGAAGAGGAGATTGGATTTATACCCCGCCTTTCACTACCCGAAGGAGTCTCAGAGCGACCTACAATCTCCTTTCCCTTCCCCTCCCCACAACAGACACCCTGTGTGAGGTAGGTGGGGCTGAGAGAGCTCTCTCAAGAACTGCCCTTGAGAGAACAGCTCTGACAGAACTTGTGACTGGCACAGTGTCACACCAGCAGCTGCAAGTGGAGGAGTGGGGAATCAAACCCGGTTCTCCCAGATTGGAGTCCCTAACCCAGAAGAGGGTTTGAAAACCACTGTATGGCGTGTGATTCTCTGTGTACATATCTGTGATTATCTGTCTGTTACGGTCCGCTACGAAGTAGTGATTAGAATGACGGGGTAGGACACAGGGGACCTGGGTTCAGGTCCTTACTCAGCTGCATGAAGCTCACTGGCTGATTGTGGGTCAGTCACACTTCCCTAGCCTAACCGCCTTCGCAGGATTGTTTTGAGGGTGAAACGGAGGCGGGAAAAGCCGTTCGCTTCGTGCAGGAAGGGGGGATAAAACTTAGAGCAGGGGTCCCCTTTTGGAAGTCTGACACGGCATGATGGGCTGAGCAACAAGATGGCTGCTGCAGAAGGGGGAACCAGCCGCAAAATGGCCGCCACAGCTTAACTTCCCCGTCGTAAAAAATCTGCACAGCCAACCAAATCTCCAGTGGCCAGTCAGAAGTCTCGCCGGGTAGAACCCCTACTTGACTCCACCTCCTTCCTAAAAACGCTTAGTGGGCACCAGAGAAGCTGTCGAGTGGTGCCATGGCATGCACGGGGACCCCTGAGAAAGGCATGCATAAACCTATGGGGATGTCTGGGTAGTATGCTTAGCATAGAATGGCTCCTGTAGTCGCCGGGGAAATACTAGACCATTCGTGATGCAAGAGGAACTCGATTGGATTAAGCAAGGAAACAGCTTTTTTTAAAACAACAACTTTTAAAAATAATTTTGCGAAGGCAGCATCGTGAGCGCAATGCAAATTGGTGCCTGCGTTTACTGTGAACCCTAGTTAATTTTAACCTAATTTGCTGGCTTGTCAACCACGGGGTCTTTCCAAGAACGATGAGACCTTACCATCTGAGTATCTCGTTTTTCTCTCTCTGCCTGGTGTGTTCTGTTTGGCAGCTGATGGAAATGGCTCGTTTTGAGAGTGCAGTCTGAAACGTTAAACTTCGGCTTTTCTCAGTAACGTTTCCCCAGATTGCTGTTCAAGAATTAGCATGCCCTGGGTGAGTTCTTTATGGCTTTTCATTCACCGATGGTCTGGTGGTTTATTGTCTTAATTATGCCGATAAGGGAAACCGAGGCTAGAGAAGAAATGGGTGTTTGGCCTAAGGCCACCGGGTAGAATTAGGGTTCCCAAGTACTTACCGCGGGGGAGCGGGGGATGCATGCTCCCCGCCTGGACCAGTCCTCTTTGTAACGCACCATACTGTCACCAGGAAGTGACACCAGGCGACGCTCTGGCAATGGGACTGAAAACTCGATGGTACCATCGAGTTTCCAGCCGCATTGCTAGAGTGTCGCCTAGCGTCACTTCCTGGCGACGGCATGGTGCTCTGCACCTGTCCGTCCCCCCGGGGATGGTCCTGCAGGGACGTATCCATCCCCCGCTGCCACGCGGTAAGTTCTTGGCAAGCCTAGGTAGAATAGACGGCATCGTGGGTCCCTCCAGAACGAGACAGAAGTCCAGTTATTTTTGTTGTGGTTTTGTGTGTGTGTGTGTGTGTGTGTGTGCACTTGAAAGCTAACATACTTCCTTTATACTCCTACCTTTCTCCTCAGTGGTGGCCTAGTATGGCTTACCTCATTCTCCTCAGCTCCATTTTATCCTCACAACAATCTTGTGAGGTAGGTTAGGTTGAGAGTGTAGGAATGTAGGTCATCCAATGAGCTTCCATGGCACGAGCAGGGATTAGAACCTGTGTCTCCCAGATCTTGATCTGACACGCTAACCTCCACACACACCATAATGTAAAGGGTAAAGGTTTTCCTTGCTCAAAAGCCAGTCGAATCCGACTCTAGGGGTGCGGTGCTCATCTCCGTTTCCAAGCCAAAGAGCCAGCGCTGTCCGAAGACGTTTCCGTGGTCATGTGGCCAGCATGACTAGATGCCGAGGCGCACGGAACGCTATTACCTTCCCACCAAAGTGGCACGTAATTATCTACTTGCAATTTCCTGCCTTCGAACTGCTAGGTTGGCAGGAGCTGGGGCCAGAGACGGGAGCTCAGTCCATCATACGGCACTCGGGTCTGGAACTGCTGAACTACCGACCTGCGTCTTAACAGCCTAGGCAGTCATGTTTATCTCCATCTTCAGCAGCTTGTTGTTCCAAAGCTTTTACTGGATCAGTGATTTTGTATGGTGGGCTAGCGTGGTCCCCCGTTGCACAAAAATCCCCTCCTGTCTTCCAGGGTTTGCCTTTACTGTAGTTTAGTATTGCATCTACATTGGAGCAAACTGTGGCGGAGGAAAATGACGGGTCGTGTCTCAAAACGATTTAGTTGAAATGCGATTGCATGCCGTGGCTTCTTTGGTAGCTCCTGTAGCTGGCTCCAACCTGCAGGCCTTCCCACCGTGGTTGGAAGTTTGGGGGCACGTGGGATAGGGCCTTTTCAGTGGTGTCCCCGAGACCGCCGAACTCTCTTTTGTAGGACGTTTGCCTTGCTCTTTCCCTTGTGGCATTAAATTGGTGCTCTTAGGAAAGCACTGCCCCCTTTATTTGCTCTTTTCTGCCTTTTGCATCGATCTTTTGCTGATTTTGCTGACAGCCTCTGCTTCTGCTTTCTGTAGGGTTTTTCTCTGTTACGATTAGCTGCTTTTGCAGAAGTAGTTTCGGGGCAATCCCAGAGGAATTTGTGATGACCCACGTGAACTTTGCAGCATGTTCTCGGACTCCAAAATGTGAACTGGAGATGAGGAATGTTAATTGCCTGCGTCAGGCCCACGGAAAGGGGTCGGTTTAGTTCTCGGTGGCGATTTGCATAGCCCCCACCCCTTTGTCTGCATACCCCTGCATTGGGTTCTGTTGACACACAGCATGTTGTCAAAAAAACCCTCCAAGTGTTAAGGCTCTTCCAGTGAGATGGGAGGACGAATTCTTCTGAGCTCTGTGTTGAGATTGTCGCTGGAACCTGGCAGGTGAGATCTGCCAAGGTTTTGCGTTTGCCCTAGCCTCTGGCAAGCACTTCCGTTCAGTTGCTTCAGAGAGCGAGAGAGAGGCAGCAGTGCCGTCATTCAGATCCGGGATGGATTTGTTACATAACAACAGGCTTCCGCCAGTATTTAGTCTTTGACTGGCGTGAGGATTAATTATGCTCTGCTCTCTGGAGGGAATGGACTAACCGCGGCAGTTTCGACGCAGTACCGACCCATCGACAGCCCCGCTAACGATCATTCTCTGACTGAGGTGGCTGGGAAGGCTTTCAGTCCCCGCCTTTCGCCACCGGCCTCTCCAAGCAGCCTTGCGACTGAGTTCAAGTTACTAGACCTCAAGGGTGTATGTGACCAGTGTTCCCTCTAAGCTGAGTTAGTGTGAGCTAGCTCACAGGTTTTTAGCCTCCGGCTCACACATTTTTGTCTTAGCCCAGGAAGGATGGCTCCAGAGCAGACCAATTTATGCAGCATCCAAATCGCTCGCTCACAACTTTAATGCCAGTCGCTCACAAGGTAGAATTTTTGCTCACAAGACTCCACAGCTTAGAGGGAGCATTGTATGTGCCAGTTTGGTGTAGCGGTTAAGTGCGCGGACTCTAATCTGGGAGAACCGGGTTTGATTCCCCTCTCCTCCACTTGCACCTGGCTGGATGACCTTGGGCAAACCATAGTTCTGGCACAGCTGTTCTTAAAAAAAGAGCAGTTTCTGTCAGAGCTCTCCCAGCCCTACCTCACAGGGTGTCTGTTGTGGGGAGGGGAAGGGAAAGGAGTTTGTAAGCCGCTCTGAGACTCCTTTGGGTAGTGAAGGGTGGGGTATAAATCCAATCTTCTTCTCCTCCTCTTCTTCTTCTTCCTTTTCCTTTTACTCCTCCTCCTCTTCCTCCTCCTCCTCTTCTTCCTCTTCTTCTGCCAAGTCATGTTAGTTATTTGTTGGCATCTTGACGGGGGAGAAAAATAAGCACATTTTCAGCGTTTTCCTTTTCTGGCTGCCCGGAAGTTGGCTTTTAAGCCTGTTGTGCCCGTGCAGTGTGCTGACCTGGAGAGCGCGGGCTAGGCCAGTCTTGTCCAATCTCGGAAGCTGGGCAAGGTTGGCCCTGGCTAGTATTTGGATGGGAGACCACCAGGGAATACCAGGGTCGTGACATAGTGGCAGGCAGTGGCAACTCCACTCTGTTTGTTCTCTGCCTGGACCTGGGTGGCCCAGGGTGGTCTGATCTCATTAGATCTTAGAAGCTAAGGCAGGGCAAGCAATGGCAAACTGCCTCTGGATGTCTTTTACCTTGGAAACCCCACAGGGTCTCTCTAAGTCAACTGTGACTTGATGGCAACAAAGCAAAACAATTACCCCTCCCCCCAAAAAAAGCACATGCACTGGAATGAGGTGGTATAGGAGATGCCATTTTAGGCTGCTGTTGGTGCATTGTCTTTCCGAATGCTCTGTGTGGAAAAAAATCCCCGCAGGTAGAAAGCTAGTACTGCAAGGAGCAACCTGGGATTGAACCTTTCTCGGACAAAAAGAATTGCAGTTTTAGTCTGTTCTTTGAGGCGAACAAGTTTTTGTTTTCATTCTGTTGTGTTAATTTTTTTTTTAAAGAATACCGTATCTGGGAGAGCATTATGAATAATATCCCCCATCTGCAGTGTGAACTTGGACAGCCCATTCTCTAGGCATAGTCGGCTCTAAAAGGGGATTAGAGCAATTCATGATTTATGGAGGATAGGTCTATCAGCGGCTCTTAGCTGTGTTGACTAAAGGGAGCTTCCACATTCAGAGTTGGTCAGCCTCTGAATTCCAGTGCCGGGAGGCAACATCAGGGGAAGGCCTCGGCCTCTGTGCCCTATTTGTTTGGTCCTCCAGAGGAACTGTGGGCCACTGTGTGAGACAGGATACCTGGACTAAAGGTAAAGGTTTCCCTTGCTTGAAAGCCAGTGGAATCCAAGGGGCGGTACTTATCTCCGTTTCCAAGATGATGAGCCAGTGCTGTCCAAAGACATCTCTGTGGTCATGTGGCCAGCATGACTAAACACCGAGGCACACAGAACACTGTTACCTTCCCACCTAAGCGGTACCTATTTGTCTACTTGCAATTCCTTGCTTTCGAACTGCTAGGTTGGCGGGAGCTGGGGCCAGAGACAGGAGCTCACTCCGTCCCACGGAACTTGTGTCTCGAACTGCCGAACTACCGACTTTCCAGTCTGCAGCTCAGCATCTTAACCTCTAAGTCACCACAGCCCCCCATACCTGGCCTAGCTTTCTGCAATTTGTGCAGAAGAGTGCAAAACTGAATTATTCAAGAAGGCTTTTCTTGTACGTTTAATGTGGTTGTCTTGTACAAAATGGTTCACAAACTTACTTGAATAAACTAGTAAGGACTGTGGTCTATACTAGCTGATTGTAAGTACGATCCTGTTATGTAATTTTTGCAATGCTTAATGTGTCACATGAATACTTACGCTGCGCTTCAGGGCCTTCAGGTTAGTTTCAGACTTCTGCAATCCTAATGCAGTGTTTATTGAAAGTCCCGTTCTGTTGACTGTACGGACTCACTGTGTGTAATCCATCCTGTGACAAAGGCGGACTATAACGTAAATAAATAAAACTAGATGGACCACTGGTCTGATCCAGCAGAGCTCTTCTTATGTTCTTAGAGCCTTGTGGTGCCAACAATGGATGGGGATATAGCTCAGTGGTTGGCTACCTACTTTGCAATCAGAAGATCCCGGGTTTGATCCCTGTCATCTCCAGTTGAAAGATCTCAAACCTCTCTCTGCGTGAAACCGTCCTGGTAGAACGTACTGAGCTAGCCGAACCGGTGGCCTGATTCTGTATAGGGTACTTGCATATGCGTCATCTCATTCTGATGCATATCCAGTGTGGCTCTGATTCATTGCAAGCGAATGGCTGTTCATTGGCATATTTTGAAGAGGTTTTTTGATGGTATTAAAACAAAAGGCTGCTCAGCAACAAAGTAAAGACATAAATTTGGGCCATGGCAGCGGGTGGGAAAAAGTTATAAAGTCACATTTTATTAATTGGGTTTAAAAAAAAAAATATTGGCGCTGTTTAGTTGGCTTTGCATTCTGTAAAAGATTAGAAGAGCGGTTCCTGAGATGAAAAGGTCTGATAATGTGTGGTTTGCTACTTGTGGTTTTCCCTTCCGCTTTTGCCCTCCCAGGGAGCCTGCTGTTCAGACTTCTCTCTTTGGCCGATAAGCTTTGCGATTCACAATGAAGGTCTGCCCACATCCTGGTCGCTTTCTCTGAACTTTCCAGCGTCTGCTTCTTGTTCACTGGCATTTGCGTCTTCGAAAAGAAAGAATGTTCTCCTAGTCCCTCGGACCGCTTGGTCGGGCAGACAGCTAGCATTCATGTGCCTTGACTTGGATGACCCAGGCTGGCCCAATCTCATCCGGTCTTGGATCTAAACAGGGTCAACCCTGGTTAGTGCGTGGATGGAAGACCACCAGGGAAGGTGGCGCTTGCTGCACAGAGGCAGGCAATGGCAAACTGCCTCTGCTCATCTTTTGGTTGCAATGTCTACCCCTAACGTGGATGGCCCAGACTAGCTCGGTTAGTGGTTGGGTTAGCCCAGGTTAGTGGTTGGATAGGAGACCACCAAACTGTCTCCTATGCTAGGCAGAGGCAGACAAAAGCAAGACAACCTCCGTTCATAGAATCATAGAATGTTAGAGTTGGAAGGGACCTTGCAGGTCATCTAGTCCAACCCCCTGCACTCTGCAGGAGCGTAGCTGAAAGATAGCCCTGCAACATACCCGAAAGATAGTCGTCCAGCCTCCGCTTAAAAATGTCCAGCGAAGGAGCACCCACCACCTCCCAAGGCAGTCTGTTCCACTGCTCAACCTCTCTTACAGTTAGGAAGTTTCTCCTGATATTTAGCCGGTAACGACTCCCTTGTAATTTCCACCCATTAGATCTAGTCTTGCCATCCGGAGCAAGAGAGAATAGATCTGGCTCCATCTTCTACATGACAGCCCTTCAAATACTTGGAGACTGCAATCATGTCCCCTCTAAGTCTTCTCTTTCCCAGGCTAAACATACCCAACTATTTCAGCCTTTCCTCGTAAGACTTGGATTCCAACCCTCCCACTGTTCTGGTGGCCCTCTTCTGGACACGCTCGAGCTGGTCAACATCCTTCCTAAAGTGTGGTGCCCAAAAGTGGACACAGGACTGACTATAGCCGAATAGAGCGGGATGACCACCTCCCGTGATCTGGACACAATGTTCCATCTCTTGCCTTGACCTGGGTGGCCCAGGCTAGCCGGATCTCGTCAGATCTCAGAAGCTAAGCAGGGTTGGCCCAGGTTAGTACTTGGATGGGAGACCACCGAGGAAGGCCAAGGGTTGTTAGGCAGAGGCAGGCAATGGCAGCACCACCTCTGCTCGCCTCTTTGCCTTGAAAACCCTCTGGGGTCACCATAAATGGGCTGCGACTTGACGGCACTTCCCACCACCAGCAATAATGCTGCTTAATCCCAGCTTCCCTTAGCAGTGTGAAGTTCCAGGGGTCAGAACTGTTAGATTTGGGTTCCTTCAGAAGGAGAGAGTGGTGGAGAATTAGGCAGTTTAAGGGAACATAAGAACATAAGAGAAGCCAGTGTTGGATCAGGCCAGTGGCCCATCCAGTCCAACACTCTGTGTCACACAGTGGCCAAAAATACCAGGTGCCGTCAGGAGGTCCACCAGTGGGGCCAGGGCACCAGAAGCCCTCCCACTGTTGCCCCCCCCCAAGCACCAAGAATACAGAGCATCCCTTGCCCCAGACTGAGAGTTCCTATCTATAGCCTGTGACTAATAGTCACTGATGGACTTCTGCTCCAGATGTTTATCCATTTCCCTCTTGAAGCCGTCCATGCTTGTAGCTGCCACCACCTCCCGTGGCAGTGAATTCCACATGTTAATTACTCTTTGGGTGAAGAAGGATTTCCTTTTATCCGTTCTAACCCGAGTGCTGGGCAATTTCATGGAGTGCCCACGAGTTCTTGTATTGTGAGAAAGGTACCTGCTCTATCCCATGCATAATCTTGTAAACCTCAATCACGTCACCCCTCAGCCATCGTTTCTCCAAGCTAAAGAGCCCCAAGCGCTTTAACCTTTCTTCCTAGAGAGGAAGTCCTTGCTTTTAAGTCCCCATGAGACCCTGGCCCCCCTGTCTGTTTTACTTGCAGCCGGCTTAGCTCTGTGCGTCTGTTTCTCTCTCTCTGCTGTATCACGCACACCCTCTGCTTAGCCTCCAGTGGGTTTTGTTGATCTCCCTGGTGTGCTTGAGGGAGAGAACGGTACAGCTCTCTGGGGACCATCTCCTATCCCACGGCTCTTCTCGATAGAACATCCATTGACCACTTGTGGCCTTTCGCCAAGGGAATGGTCACCCTGCCATCATAAACGATTCATTTGCATGCCTAAATCACACGGGTCGATATAAGAACATAAGAGAAGCCAATGTTGAATCAGGCCAATGGGCCATCTAGTCCAACATTCTGTCACACAACGGCCAAAAATACCAGGTGCCATCAGGAGGTTCAGCAGTGGGGCCAGGACACTAGAAGCTCCCTCCCACTGCCCCCCCCAGCACCAAGAACAGAGTGCATCACCTGCCCCAGACTGAGAGTTCCCATCTATACCCTGTGGCTAATAGCCCCTGATGGACTTCTGCTCCATATGTTTATCTAATTCCCTCTTGAAACTGTCCAGGCTTGCAGCTGCCACCACCTCCTGTGGCAGTGAGTTCCATGTGTTAATCATTCTTTGGGTGAAGAAGGACTTCCTTTTATCTGTTCTAACCCGACTGCTCTGCAATTTCATGGAGTGCCCACGAGTTCTTGTATTGTGAGAAAGGGAGATATCGGATATACAAAGGCATGCTGGCTGAACTGTAATCTAGAAAGGACCTCATCTTCAAATCTTGCCTCTGCCGTGAACTCATTAGGCGGGCTGAGGCAAGCCAGTACAATATTTCATGTTTATTTACACCATGTACCCCAAGTTTCTTCCCTGGGGGGGGAACCAAAGCAGCTTCTGATGTCCTCTCTTGGTGTAGTGTGGCGGACTCTAATCGGAGAACCAGGTTTGATTTCCCACTCCTCCTCTGCATGAAGTCTGCTGGGTAACCTTGGGCCAATCACAGTGCTCTCAGAGCTCTCTCAGCCCCACCTGCCTCACAAAGTGGCTATTTGTGGAGAAAGGAAGGGAAAGATGGTTTTTAAACCGTCACTTTTGAGTAAAGGGCGGGGTTTAAAACCCAACTCTCCTTCCCCCCCACGAGGTAGGTCAGGCTGAAAGTGTGTGACTGTTCCAAGGTTACCCAGCAAGCTTCCATAGCAGGGTTGAGGATTGGACTATGGAACGTCTGGCACTCTAATGACCACACCGGCCCCGAATGCAAACCATTTCGTACCTGTCCTAAGACTGGCCAGAATAACACAAACGGCATGCACAATGGTCAGGCTGGGGGAGAGATGTTTCAGGCTGTGCTCTGAAGGTCTCTTCTTGGCATCCTGTGTAGAATGCAGGCTTTCACAGATAAAACAGTGCTGGGTGGAACTGGTGTCAGTGACCCCTCTGGCCTTCTGGGAAGGAGAAGGAAGAGCTGCATGCTTCCATTTGCCTTCTTATGGTTAACAGAAGCGGAATGCAGCAAGTGCTTGCCATTCACTATTAAATGCAAACAGTATTAGGTAAAGGTAAAGGTTCCCTTGCTCGAAAGCCAGTCGAATCCGACTCTAGGGTTGCGGTGCTCATCTCTGTTTCAAAGCCGAAGAGCCAGTGCCGTCTGAAGACGTTTCCGTGGTCGTGTGGCCAGCATGACTAGACACCGAAGTGCATGGAACGCTGTTACCTTCCCACGGAAGTGGTACCTATTTATCTACTTGCAATTCCTTGCTTTCGAACTGCTAGGCTGGCAGGAGCTAGAACTAGAGACGGGAGCTCACTCCGTCACGCGGCACTCCCGGGTCTCGAACTGCTGAACTATTGACCTTCCACAGCCTGCAGTTCAGCGTCTTAACCACTTGAGCCACTGCAAACAGTATTAATGGCTGGTAAAATCACGGGGCTCCAGGACGGACTTTCCTTGGTGCCTTGAGAGCCAGCGTGGTGTAGTGGGCAGAGTGGAGGGCTAGGATCCTCGGCAATCCCTGGGTTCGAATCTCCACTTCTTCCATGGAAGCTCACTGGGCAACCTTGTGCCCATCTCAAACTCTCAGCCTGGTCTACCTCTCAGGGTTGTTGTTGTTGTTGCTGTTGTGGAGAGAATGGAGGAGAGAGGAGAACAGTGTTGTAAAGCTGCTTTGATTTCCCACTGGGGACAAAACTGGGATATAAATAAATAAATGCATGCGGTGGCTCAAAGGTTAAGATGCTGAGCTGCTGACCAGAAGGTCTGTAGTTCAGCAGTTTGAGATCTGAGTGCCGCATGACGGAGTGAGGTCCTATCTCTGGCCCCAGCTCCTGCCAACCTAGCAGTTCGCAAGCGAGAAATTGCAAGTAGATAAACAGGTATCACTTCGGCGGGAAGGTGACAGCATTCATGTGAATGCCGGCCACATGACCATGGTAATGTCTTTGGACAGCGCTGGCTCTGCATCTTGAAAACGGAGATGAGCACTGCCCCCTAGAGTCGGATTCGACTGGCTTTTGAGCAAGGGAAACCTTTACCTCTGTAACAAGGAGAGCACCAAGTGAATTGAGGGAGGGAGTTCATTTGGGTCTTAACTGTAAGACCTTGAAAGATGGGGGGGAGGCTAACCATACTCTTGGTGAACAGTTTCGTTTGGGGATTCATACTGGCCTGCTTTGTAAAGTCGTCGTAATGACGACTGGTATTACGTCTGTGGTGTGCTTTGAACACTTGAAACCATTGTAAAAACCATGTTAAATCACCTTTCTGGAATCCTTGTGGTGGAGGTGCAGACAGGTTGCTGTGGCAAAGCATGGGGCCAAAGGCAGTGTACAGGGGTGGTCAGCGATCCCAAGAAGTTGTCCATTGTGGCACTAACCTGACCTGAACCTGCTTGGCTTCAGTGCATGGCAGCAGAAGAGACAGTTAAAGAGGATGGAGCTGGTAAGAAGTTGCGGACTGGAAAGATTGTTTGCTTCTGCAGGGGCATAGTGTAGGGAAGGGGTGTCAAATAAGGTCCGGGGGCCAGAACTGGCCCATCTAGGGCTCTTACCCGGCCTGCAAGAAACTAGTATGCATGGAAATATAAGGTACTCCCCCTTTTATGATATCCCTTGCATCTGATTAAATACATTTATTGGGGCGTTTGTGGGCTCCCCAGTAAATCAATTGCTTTCACTGCTAGGAATCAATTGCTTTTGTTTGTATTTTGAGGAAAAATAATATCATTAATTGGGCTTCCCTGTGTCCTTTACAAAGTTTATCTCTCCGGTACCTGGCATTACATTGTATGGCACACGTGACCCGGGCTGCCAAAGAGACATTTATGTCAGATCCGGCCCTCGTAACAAATGAATTCGCCACCTCTGGTGTAGGGGCCAGTACTCCCTCTAAGCTGAGTGAGTGTGAGCTAGCTCACAGTTTTTTAGCCTCCGGCTCACACATTTTTGCCTTAGCTCAGGAAGGACGGCTCCAGAGCAAACTAATGTATGCAGCAGTCAAATCGCTCACTCACAACTTGAAGGCCAGCAGCTCACAGGGTAGAATTTTTGCTCACAAGGTTCCACAGCTTAGAGGGAGCATTATAGGGACTGCTCATATAGGTACTGGCTTCTCACCTGCTTGCTTCCCACCTGCTCGACCTGCATATCTGCCAATCACATGTAAAAGGTAAAGGTAAAGGTTCCCTTGCTCGAAAGCCAGTCGAATCCGACTCTAGGGTTGCGGTGCTCATCTCCGTTTCAAAGCCAAAGAGCCAGCGCTGTCCGAAGACGTTTCCGTGGTCATGTGGCCGGCATGACTAAACACCGAGGCGCACGGAACGCTGTTACCTTCCCACCGAAGTGGTACCTATTTATCTACTTGCAATTTCTTGCTTTCGAACGGCTAGGTTGGCAGGAGCTGGAACTAGAGACGGGAGCTCACTCCATCTTGCGGCACCTGGGTCTTGAACTGCTGAACTACTGACCTTCCTTAGCCTGCAGTTCAGCGTCTTAACCACTTGAGCCACCGCAACTCCTGCCAATCACATGTACCGCGCTATATTTGCAAGCTCTAATGTCGTCTGCTCCTTTTGATGCTGATCTTGCACAGCAGCCCTGCTCGTAGGAGATACTTGGTCGTTTGCGCCAAATATTTGGTTCCAGTGTGAGGTTTACGTCACCTTCGCCCAAACACCTGCTGCCAAGCCTTATTTATTCCTTCAGGGCTTTTGATTAAGACTGTTGCTTCTGGGCTCAGCCACATTGTCTGAGTCACAAACAGGTGATTAATTAACAGCCGAGCGAACGCCTTAGACGGGTGGAATCTGTTGGGAGCTAAGTATAAATTCGGGGGTAGGTGTGAAGGCGTCATCGCCTTGGCCCTGTGCTGAGTGCTGTCTGTCACGGCGGTGTAATAATCGCTCCATATTTTTAAAACAATGTGCAGATTTATGAGGAGGCGTCTCGCCTTCCTCAAGGGTCAGGGGAAGGCAATGGCCGGACCCAGCCTGGCTTCGTGTCACGGCCTTCGGATGGGCTACTGTCTGGTGGCATGCATGCCCTCTGGAGGACAAAATGGACGCTAGGAATGTCTGTGAAGAAAATCTGAGCCCTAGATTAAATAAGAGGACGTAAGCGAAGCCGTGTTGGATCAGGTCAGTGGCCCATCCAGTCCAACACTCTTTGTCAGACAGTGGACAAAAATACCAGGTGCCATCAGGAGGTCCAGCAGTGGGGCCAGAACTCCAGAAGTTCTCCCACTGTTGTCCCCCCAAGCACCAAGAATACAGAGCCTCACTTGCCCCAGACAGAGTGTTCCCCTTATACCTGGTGGCTAATAGCCACTGATGGACCTCTGCTCCAGATGTTTATCCAATCCCCCCTTGAAGCTGTCCATGCTTGTAGCCGCCACCCCTTCCTGTGGCAGTGAATTCCATGTGTTAATGACTCTTTGGGTGAAGGAATACTGATGGATGAATAAGAATTATGACACCTTGAAAGGGATATCTATATGCGTACACATTCAGGATGTGGGGGCAGATGATGCTGTACAGATGGCCAGATGTTAACCTAGAGATTTGGGTTGCAATGCATTAGGTGAGTCAGTTGTGGCTTTTCGCGTCTGCTCCTCCCTTTCGCTTTCCTTTGTTCGCCGCATTTCCACTCCTGCTGTGCGCTGCGCACTTTGAATTTTATTTGTTGCCACAGGATGGGGGTGGGGTGGGGAAGCCACATTTGCATCACGTAACCTGCCTCAAAGGGTCTCAGAAGGTATAACGTGAATCTCTGGGTTATGATCTGGCCAGCCGACACAGCACGGGCCTGGCAGAGCAAATGCCCTCTCACCCACTCATCCTAAACAAAGGACTTGTCATCCCGCTATCAGAAAGATGGCACTTCCTTGCGACAAAAGCCACATCTCGAGGAATGATGTCAGGATCCCAAAGACACGTGACTAACAGCTGCTTGCTGAGAATGCTGAAAATCCTCTCCCACCCCCCTTGCAGTCACCCGAAAAGGCCTAGCCTGGCTTAATCGCTCCGAGGAGACCAAATAGTTCCTCGTTAAGCGGTATTTATACCTCAGCAGCTGTGCCACGTGCCCTGGTCAGGCAGGAACTGATCCTGCGGGCATTTTCCTGGAACTGCTTGAGCAAGATTTGGAAATATTTGAATGGCACGTGTGGAAGGGGAGAGGCCTGTGAGGAGAATTAAGTTTTAGGGATAAGATACAGTTTGATTTAGAAAAACAAGCAGCAGCAGAAGAAGAGATTGGATTTATACCCCACCCTTCACTACCTAAGGGAGTCTCAGAGTGGCTTACAAACTCCTTTCTCTTCCCCTCCCCACAACAGACACCTTGTGAGGTAGGTGGGGCTGAGAGAGCTCTTGACAGAAACTGCTCTTTTTCAAGAACAGCTGTGCCAGAACTTGTGACTGACCCAAGGTCACATCAGCAGGTGCAAGTGGAGGAGTGGGGAATCAAACCCGGTTCTCCCAGATCAGAGTCTGCACACTTAACCACTACACCAAACTGGTGTTAGGGATTGCCAGTTTATACCCCCGGGGGTGGTGGTGTTTGGAGGGTGGGGACAGGTGCACTGGCATCTCACAATTCTGGTGAATAGCGTTGCCATCTCTGGGCTGGGAAACAGCTGGAGATTGGGGGGATGGCGTTTGGGGAGGGGAGGGGAGGGTACAATGCTAGGGAGTCCACCCTCCAAAGCAGCCTTTTTCTCTGGGGGAACTGATCTTTACCATCTGGAGATGAGTTGTGCCTGTCCAACCATTGGCCAGTCGCCTTCTTATTTATCAGCTCTCCACGCCCCACAGCTGAGCAGAGCATTTGCACTTGCTAGATGCAAGACCATTCCATCTGCAGTTACTTACGGTAGATCTAATAGGATTCCATACTCAACAAGACTATGTGTATGTAATCTTAGTCAAGTCGATTCGGTCCTCCATATTCTATTGTACTGTTCCCGTTGATATATGTTCTACTCTTGTAGACCCAGTCTTACTTAATACGATAGGCTGCCCGGATACTTTGAAGGTTGTGTCATCTTCTGAATGACTTGGTCACCCGAAATAACTGAAAAGGTAGCCCTTATTTCTAAGCTGGGTAATTAAGGATCAATTGCGTCGTGTCTGGAATGCATACGATTGACTCTTTTCCCCTTGCTATCTCCTTATCCGTTTATTGTTTCTACCTGTAATCCGATATATGCTAATAAAGGTCTCTGTGTGTGTGATAGTGGGAGATCTCCAGGTTCTATATGGAGGTTGGCAACCATACTGACAAAGTGATGTGATGTTGGGGAGGGTGCTGTAGGATGAAGTTTTTGGCCAATCCTAGCCCCCCCCATGTCATGATGTCACTTTGGGGTTTCACCGGAAGTGATGTCTGCTTACAGGCTCAATGTCACCCCCATTTGCCCCCCTCACTTTCTCCCTGCTAGTGTTTCAGGCACCAGCCGGCAATAACCCGGCAACTTTAAACAGGAGTCTTATTGCCCTTGAAATGACTCACAAGGTTTTATTCCATCATAAGCTTTTGTGGACGACAGCCCACCCCTGTCCAATGCATTTATAATTCCTTATTAACATACGTCTTTAAATATTGACAGACATGGACCATTCCAGAGTCTCATGCTGACGGCTGGTACTGACAGGCAGCGTTCCCTCTAGGCTGAGTTAGTGTGAGCTAGCTCACAGTTTTTTAGCCTCCGGCTCACACATTTTTTGTCTTAGCTGAGGAAGGACGGCTCCAGAGCAAACTAATTTATGCAGTAGCCAAATCGCTCGCTTACAGCTTTAATGACAGTAGCTCAGAAAGTAGAATTTTTGCTCACAAGACCACAGCTTAGAGGGAGCATTGCTTTTTTTAATAATATTTTTTAGTTTTAATATAAAACAAACACAAACAAACCAACAAACATAAACAACATACAGGTTTGGGGGTTACATATACCTTCTGATTATATCTGTTACAATACCTCCCACATTGTATAAAGGTATTAATCAGGTTTTTAAATAATATTTTTTATTTTTAATATAAAACAAACACAAACAAACCAAGCTTAGAGGGAGCATGGCTGACAGGCAGTTTTTTTAAAAAACGGAAGGCGGGACTCTGGGAACATTATTAGGAATCTCCGTGGCTCAACTGAGGCCTTATTTTGAGAGATTATAATGAGTCCGGAAAGCCACGGCCTGGAATCTGAGAGGCGGAGGACGAGAGAACGTTCACACTGAAGAAAAGGTTGGATTTCCCATTCATCCGTGAGCATCTCTGCCACCCCTCTCCCAACCAAGGGAGGTTTGGGAAACAGATTTATACCGTGTGCATTTCAGTATCAGTGTATTCACATTCAAGAGAAAGACTTCAGGGAGACTTCCAAATGTAAATATGTTTGTTGGAAGGTAATGATGTCACCTGGGTGAGGTTGGTAATAAGGTCTCAGCTGTTTCCTTTCCTCCGTGCAAAAGAAAACATGCCTTTCCCTGTGGCTTTTCAGGAGTCAGTGTCTCTTTGTCGGAAGAGGGGGCAGGAGCCGCAAGTTTCTGAGACGCTGTCCTCATTTCCTGGAAGCGTCTTCTTCCCGGGGATCTTTCTGAGGCCTGTTGAGGTTTGAACCTGTAACAGTAGACGCACGCCAGATGGAGTGATTTTTTTTTTTAAATGCACCCTCTTCTGTTTGCTCAGTTTCCTTTCCCCATTGAAAACGTACCCTTCTGGAAACCGGTTGGTTGTCAAACTTCATTTTCTTTTCCTCTCTCTTGTTCTGAGGTGGTTCCGTTGCTGTTTGTGCACACAGACACAGAGGAGTGAGCGTGATTGAAATGTGGACTTGGCTGCCAGAGGATGTGGTGACGGCCACGGGCATCGATCGCTTGGAAAGGGGATTAGACAGATTCGTGGAGGATAAGTCTACCAGTGGCTACTAGCCGTGGTGACTAAAGGCTAGTGAACCCCAGAGCCAAGAGGCAACATCAGGGGACGGCCTCAGTCTCTAGGTCAGAGGTTCCCAAACTTATTGGGCCTACCGCCCCCTTTTCAGAAAAACAGTTGCTCAGCGCCCCCTGGAAATCTACCTTCAAGAAGTGGGCAAAAAGATGCAGTGACAAATTTGCACATAGCAAAGAAAGATGTTGTTGTAAATAAGACACTTGGAAGTATTTTATAAAATCAACCATAGTAACATTTGCATACAAACAGAAAATTAAGATAACGAAGGCTGTGATTGGCTGTGAGGACCCGTCTCCACCTCCACCTTCCTCCCCGGTCCCAGGGAAGACCAGGAGAAGGCAGGAAAAACCTGCTTTAAATAGGTCCTGAAGTCTTCTTTCTTCGTGCTTCCACCAGCCCCCTTATTTTTATTCAACGCCCCCCCCCAATTGCACCCAAGGCTCCTACTGCCCACCTGGATCATTCCAGTGCCCCCCAGGGGGCTGGTATTGCCCACTTTGGGAACCAGTGCTCTAGGCCCTGTCGTTGGATCTCCGGGGGAACTGGCTGGCCACTGGGTGAGACAGGATGCTGGACTAGATGGACCCCTGGTCTGATCCAGCAGGGCTCTCATGTTGTTAGAATTTGCACATGTGAGTTGAAGTTAAAAAATGGGGGCCCAGCATCTCCCATAGCACAGTGGGGGGGCCTGACGTCTCCCACAGTGCAAACATTTCCCATTGGAGAGATGTTTGCGGCCCTCCTTTGATCATTCATGACATTATGGATGAGCATCAGAATTGTACATTGAGCATCTGATGTTTATTTTCTTGGGTCGTTGTCTGAAGCCGATCTCTGTTGTCTTTACACTGCCCTCAACAGTCAGTCGGTACCTACTCCTTTCCTTCCTCCAGTCTCAGGTTCATTCTATAGTGTTTTTCTTCTGCTAATGTATTTTTGTGGGCAGAAATTGCACCTTCTCTCATGTGCTGATTTTGAACAGTAAGCATTTCTCTGTCATAAGAAGAGGCCTGCTGGATCTGTCCAGTGGTCCATCCAGTCCAATATTTTGTTTCACACAGAGAAGAAGAGAGTGGATTTATACCTCACTCTTCACTACCTGAAAGAGTCTCACAGCGGCTTACAAAGTCCTTTCCCTTCCCCTCCCCACAACAGACAGCCTTTGAGTAGGTGGGGCTGAGAGAGCTCTTTTGAGGACTGCTCTTGAATGAACCGCTGACTGACGACCCAGGGTTACCCAGCTGGCTGCACATGGAGGAGTGGGGGGATTAAACCCAGTTCTCCCAGATTAGGGTCCGCACTCCTAACCACTGCACCAAACCGGCAACCAGTCACCTGGAATATTTATTTCCAGCATTTATACTCTGGCTTTCCGTCCTTGTCAGAGCAAGCAAGGTAGCCAGCAGATTAAATACATGCATCATAAAAACGTATCTTAGAAGCCATCACAATCAAACACACATAAAACAATTAAAACCATGCTAAAATACACATAAAAATATGTCTTAGAAGGTTAAAGCGTTGGGCAGGAAGGAGAGATCGCTGAGGAAATGCCAGATGGAACAAAAAAGCCTTCACCCACTGGCAGAAGATGCTAGCAAAAGGGGACGGATGAGTCTCCCGGGGAGAGAGTTCCAGAGTTTTGGTGCCACAACTGAGAAGGCCCTCTCCCGGTTTGCCACATGACCACGGAAACGTCTTCGGACAGCGCTGGCTCTTCAGCTTTGAAACGGAGATGAGCACCGCAACCCTAGAGTCGGATTTGACTGGTTTTCGAGCAAGGGAACCTTTACCTTTTAATCTCAGAAGTCATGGTTACCTGAAGCAGGGCCTTGGAAAAATGACTGTAGGGACTGGGTAGGTTTGTAAGGGAGTAGGTGGTCTTTCAGGTATGCTCGTCCTGACACGTAGAGGGCCTTAAAGATCAACACAAGTGCCTTAAATTGTGCCTGAAAGCAGATTGGGATCCACTGTAGATGGGCCAAGTCTGGAGTGACATGGTCCCTGTGAGTAACTCTAGTCAGCATCCTGGCTGCAGCATTCTGCACCGATTGAAGTGTCCAAACGCTTCTCAAGGGCAGGCCCAGGAAGAGCACTTTGCAGTAGTCTAATCTAGAGGAAACCAGGGTATGTGCCACAGTGACTAGATCATGGGGGTCGAACTCATTTGTTATGGAGGGCCGGATTTGACATAAAGTGGACTTTATCGGGCTGGGCTGTGTGTGTCAGAGTAGCGGAGATATGAACTTTATAAAGGACACAAACACAAAGGGTTTTTTAAAACTTCAAATAAAAACATGCCTGAAACATAAGCATTCTTGCAATATTTTGTTTATTTAATAGTCTCTAACTGACACTCCTTGCTCTGCATTATTGCATCAAAATGTCCGTGCTGTAGCAATCCAGGAGGGGGAGGAGCCTCAGCCCAGTGCAGGGAGCAGAAGCCTGCCTATCTATCTCTCCTGAGCGATTGAGAGAGTCTAGGAAAGCAAGCTATGGCACAACAGCAGCAGCAGAACTGGAGGAAGAAGCAGGAGACAGCCAGTCCCTTGTGGGCCTGATTTGGCCCTTGGGCTGTATGTTTGACACCCCTGGACTAAATCTTTTCTCTCCACGAAATGCTGCAGCCAGCTAACCAGTCGAAGCTGGTAAAAACTACTTCCGACCACACCAGCCACCCACTTATCCAGCAGTAGCCCTGGGCCCAAGACTACGTCCCCCCAAAAAACTACGGAGTTATTCCTTCAAGGGGAGTGCAACCCCATCCAGAACAGGTGACACCTAAAGTCCCGGGTCAGACCATCCATCCAGCAGTAGCACTTCTGTCTTGTTGGGATTAAGCTTCTGTTTCTTAGCCTGAGACCACTGCGGGCCTGACAATAGGCTCTGGTTCAGAGTATGTAGGTGTTGCTTCCTAACACTGGTATTCCGAGGTTCGCTGCCTGTGGATATGGAGGTTTCCTTAGTCCACATGGCTGGTAGACACTGGTGGTCCTCTTCTCCATGAATCTGCTTAATTCCCTTTTAAAGCCATCTATGCTTCTAAAGGTAAAGGTTTCCCTTGCTTGAAAGCTAGTCGAATCCGACTCTAGGGGGCGGTGCTCATCTCCGTTTCCAAGCCGAAGAGCCAGCGCTGTCCGAAGACATTTCTGTGGTCATGTGGCCGGCATGACTAAACGCTGAGGTGCACAGAACACTGTTACCTTCCCACCGAAGCAGGACCTATTTATCTACTTGCAATTTCTTGCGAATTGCTAGGTCGGCAGGAGCTGGGGCCAGAGATGGGAGCTCACTCCGTCACGCGGCACTAGGGTCTCGAACTGCCGAACTACAGACCTTCCGGTCTGGCCATCACTATATCCCATGGCAGTGAGTTCCACAAGTCAATTGTGCATTGTTCTATTGTCTGTCCTGAACTGGCTGCCCAACGTCGTCATGGGTGCCCCCCAAATTCTAATATTACAGGAGAGGGAGAACCAGAGTTCTCTTTCTCCACCCAATTTTATAGACCTCGATTGTGTTGTCTTTTCCAAACCGAAAAGCCCTGGACTGTCAGTCCTTTTGATATAAAATGTACTTGTGTATTCTGCGGGGAAACTGCAGCAACGGGATGTTGACAGCTAGAAGGTTGCAGTGCATGGTACATCGGGGCATGAGCGAGCAGACACACTTTCTGTGCAAATATCCAGACCTCAGGCTGCTCCTTAAGCGTTTTACTTTGTGATGCGATTCTCTTGGCTTTCTTTTTCATTGTGGTCTTTGCAAGGGCTTTGCACAGTTACATTTGTCACTGCTGCTGCTGTGTGCTGACCTCCGTCTTTTCAGTGCTTTCTGGCACATTGTGTCGGTTTGGATCATCCGCATCTGGAGGTTTCTTTGACAAATGTGCAGCAATTTGGTAATGGTGTAGTGGGGAGTTGGTTACGGGCTCACGTGCAGGGCTGCCATTACTGGAAACTCTGAAAGGCTTGAATTGCAATAGAAAGAGATCCTTCAAATGTGCATGGCCCTTGAATGCATAATTCCCCCCCTCCCTACGGTATCAGTTTCTCGTGCTGAATTAGAGATCACTTCGGATGTAGCCGCCAAAGGAATTTTTCCGAGCAGGACAAGCACAAAAATGATCTCTTGTGAATATGGAATTGATTTATGTACCAGTTGAATACCACACCTTATTGGCTTACAAATCCGTCAGTAACCAAAAACAAAACAAACCCTGTGAGACAAAATGCATGAGAAAGCATCCAAATGTCCAGTTTAAAATTGGTAGTGGATCAGTTGTTCCAGATCTGAGAAAGTGATGTCAAATAAACGGTTCTGTTGGCCCTCCAAAGCACCAAGAACAAGTGTTACTTTTTCTGGCAGACCAATGCCTGGGCTCAGTTTTACTGCCCAAAATGCATGTGCTGTTGCAGAACACATCTGTGCTTAGAGGAGGGAACCGCCAGCCGGGCCAGTTAAGTAGACCTAAACTGATTCATGGGTTCCTGTATGAAGAAGAAGAGGAGGTTGGATTTATACCCTGCCCTTCACTACCCAGGGGAGTCTCAGAGTGGCTTATGAACTCCTTTCCCTCCCCCTCCCCACAACTGACACCCTGGGAGGTAGGTAGGGCTGAGAGAGCTCTGACAGAAACTGCTCTTTTTCAAGAACAGCTCTGACAGAACTATGGCTTGCCCAAGGTCATCCAGCAGGTGCAAGTGGAGGAGTGGGGAACCAACCCGGTTCTCCAAGATCAGAGTCTGCACACTTAACCACTACACCAAACTGTCTCTCTAGGTAATGGGTAGGTAATTCTTCAGGTGTTTGTCTCTCAGGTTGTGCAGGGCTTCACCCAGCAGGTGAAGACTTTGTTGTTTCATTTGGCATAACCCCGGTAACCATTATCGACCCTCCTCTCTGTTTCTGACCTTGTTCGTTGATACGATTTTATTGAATTATTTAAAAAAAATTAAATGTTGTTTGTAATTGTTTAAATGTTGGGGAGCCTGTTCAAGTGGAAAGGTGTCATAAAGATGTTTTAAATAAAGTTAATGAATAGATAAGAAGCAGCACCTTGAATCGACCCTCTTAACACAGCAATACTTACTGCAGGATGCATGAAAAGCCACACTGGAAATTACCATAAGCCAAAGGAGTCGCATCGCTAATATATGTCCTGTGTGCCTCCCCACAAAACACACACACACATAAAACAAGATCTAAGTATTAATATTCAATGTGTGTGACTCTGACCTTTTTAATAACCAGAGTTCCTCTAAGTGTGTATGGTTCTTTCTACCCGCCACTATTGAACCTTAGCCGGCCTTGTTTATCTGTTGTAAAGGGAAAGGCTTGCTGGTCAGAATCATGGCACAAAATAATATGCAGGTTTTCAAATTCTCCCAAACTCTTTATTAGGCTGGATATTAAAAATAAAAGCTTCCCTAGGTTAAAAGCACCTGACAAGTTGAACTCTACTGCTGCAAGAGGTGGGGTGTTTAGAACAGGGGTGTCAAACATGCAGGCCGGGGGGCTGGAGCAGGCCCCCGGAGGGCTTCTATCAGGCCTGCAGTGGAACTGGCTGTCATCTGCTTCTTCTTCCAGTTCTGCTGCTGCTGCATCATCGTAGGTTTGCAGATTACAGATACTTGCCGCATGACGTAGGTTTGCATCATCGTAGGTTTGCAGCTTACAGCGTACTCAAGATTGCAACAGCACAGACATTTTGATGCAGTAATTCAGAGCAAGAAGTGTCAGTTATCAGACACTGTTAAATAAACAAAATATTGCAAGAGTGCTCACGTTTGAAACATGTTTTTATTTTAAGTAAAAAAAACACCTTTGTGTTTATGTCCTTTATAAAGTTGATATCTCCGCTACCTGGCATTACATTTTATGACACACGTGGCCCGGCCCAACGAGGTCTCATTTATGTCAGATCCGGCCCTCGTAACAAACGAGTTCGACACCCCTGGTTTAGGACCTCTTCTTGTGCAAAGTGGACACCACCTACCCACCCCTACCGGGCAGTATCCTTGCCCACTTTTGTGAAACGTGGCGCAGGTGCCATGTTGGGGAATGATGCTCAGAAGAGCCACAGGTGGCTACCTGTGGCTCCCAAAATGCTGAGTGAGTATCGCTGCTGTAACCAGACTGGAAACGGATTTTGTTGTTGTTGTTGTTCAGTCGCACAGTCGAGTCCGAGTCTTCGCGACCCCGTGGACCACATCATGCCAGGCCCTCCTGTCTTCCGCTGTCCGCTGAAGTTTGCTCAATTTCATGTTCGTTGCATCGATGACACTGTCTAACCATCTCATCCTTTGCCGTCCCCGTCTTCTTTGACCTTCAGTCTTTCCCAGCATCAGGGTCTTCTCCAGTGAGGGCTCCCTTCTCATTTGGTGGCCAAAGTATTTGAGCTTCAGCTTCAGGATCTGGCCTTCCAGGGAGCAGTCAGGGTTGATTTCTTTTAGGATTGACTGATTTGATCTCCTTGTAGTCCAGGGGACTCTCAAAAGTCTTCTCCAGCACTGTAATTCAAAAGCATCTATTCTTCGGCGCTTGGCTTTCAAAAGAATCTATTCTTCGGCGCTCGGCCTTCCTTATAGTCCAACTCTCGCAGCCATACATTACTACGGGAAACGGATAAAGCAGTTTTAAAACAGGTTTGGTACACCTTCATTGCCAATCAGTGAGCCGCTGCATTTTTCTAACCGTTGAAGCCGCCCCCTCCACGCTGGAACCTGCAGGAACATGGACTGGTGCGGCAAAACCTGCTGAATCTCGATGGGAGGGCATGCTTTGTGCTAAGTGTCCTGGGGAAGTGGGTGGAAACCCCAAACTCCTGCAGCAGTCCTGGGTCCAGGACCATGCAGTTTGTAGCATGGTCCTTTAGTTCAGGGCCTCTTCCACCCTGTATATTTATTTTGGTGAAGTCAGTTTGGTGTAGTGGTTAAGTGCACAGATTCTAATCTGGGAGAACGGGGTTTGATTCCCCACTCCTCCATTCGCAGCTGCTGGATGACCTTGGGCAAGCCATGGTTCTGTCAGAAGTGTTCTTGAAAAAGAGCAGTTTCTGTCAGAGCTCTCTCAGCCCCACCTACCTCCCAGCGTGTCTTTTGTGGGGAGGGGGAGGGAAAGGAGTTTGTAAGCCGCTCTGAGACTCCTTTGGGTAGTGAAGGGCGGGGTATAAATCCAGTCTCTTATTATTATTTCAAGCTGACATTTAAGAATCTGGCTTCATTTTCTTGCTTGGCAGGCCCCCCTCGCCAAAGATTTGTCTTTGTTTAAAAAGTCCCAGCCCGTCGACAGAACAGTCTAAATTCTGGCAGAGGAACGCTGTTAACGTGCTTCTAGAATTCCTACAGCCCTGTTGCTTTTGCTGAGCCTTCCAGTGATTTGTTCTCAGCTCGCCTTTCTGGTTGAGCGGTGGTGTATTCATGTGTCAATCTCCCCCTTTTTCAACCGGAGCGCCAGGATTCCCCTGAGCTCGTTCAGAGGTCTGCGTTGACCTGACCTGACAGCAGCCAGCCAGCTGGTACAGGATCTGGGACAGACAGAAATTGCAGATGGAGTGAGTGCATCTTTGTCTAAGCAAATAGTTTTTTTTTTTAAAAGAAGAACACAGACACCAGTATCCCCTCCCCCTCCAAAAAAAGGGCTTGTCCAGAATTGGCGTTTTGTTTTCAAACCGCAGAAGGCTTCTTCTTACACACAAATTATGAACCTATTCATTGTACTGGGAGATCGCGTCTTTGCAAGTGCCAGCTGATGGTAAACATTCATGACACGGTTTATAGGGGGACGTAAACTTTTATGTTTAAGGAAGCAGAAGGACAGGCCTGTTTCTGAGAGCTGTTTTATTAAGAGGGGGTAGAGCAGGGGTCTTTCTCGGTGTCCACCAAGTGTTTCTAGAAAGTGGGTGGGACCAAGCTGGCCACTGAAGATCTGATTGGCTATGCAGATCAAAATAACATTGCTTCAGTGCCGCTGCCATGGCAAGTGTTTGTTTTCTTCTTTCTCAGCCCCAGTTTGGTGTAGTGGTTAAGTGCGCGGACTCTAATCTGGGAGAACCGAGTTTGATTCCCCACTCCTCCATTTGCAGCTGCTGGATGACCTTGGGCAAGCCATAGTTCTGTCAGAGGTGTTCTTGAAAAAGAGCAGTTTCTGTCAGAGCTCTCTCAGCCCCACCTACCTCACAGGGTGTCTGTTGTGGGGAGGGGGAGGGAAAGGAGTTTGTAAGCCGCTCTGAAGAGCGGGTTATAAATCCAGTCTCCTCCTCCTCAGCGTATTTTTAAAATTACCCCTCTTCTCCCATGCTCTTGAGTTTCCTCTCTCTGTGTGGCACTACTTTCTGCACCAGTCATTTTGTGGCTGTGCCCACCACCCTGTGTCAGAATTCGAAAGGCGCCCACAGGCTCAAAAAGTTTGGGGACCCCTTGGAGTAGAGATGCAAAGCAGAAACCAAGGACAGGTGAAGGCTAAGTTGGAGGAAGGAATCAGATTGCTCAAAAGAGTAATTAATTATTTTGTGGCATTGTGTATAGTATAGCCAAGAGATCCTAAGATTGTCTGGCAGCCTTAAGTTCTAGCTCTTTTAGTGGCGAGCTAGATTTAGTTTTGAGAGAGCTCTGAGAGAGCTGTGACTGACCCAAAGTCACCCAGCTGGCTTCATGTGGAGGAGTGCGGAATCGAACCCGGTTCTCCAGATTAGGGTCTGTCGCTCTTCTTAACCACAACACCATGCTGGCTATTACTGTGAAAGTTGGTTGAGAGACAATGAAGGAATGTGGTTGATGTGAATGGAAAGAACTAATATAATTATATTAACCAATCGAGGTGAGGCCGGGAACGGTTCAGAGGTCCAAAACTACGACAGCCCTAGAGAAACTACTCTACCTTAATTCCTATTTGAGATCTGTTTTCTGCACGGCAATGCAAATATATTTGCATATGTAACTGGGTCAATCATTCAATACAGCTACTACATTAATGAATGATCTAATCATGTCCCTAGACATTGCTTTTTAACCCTGTTCCCAAAACACAGCTAGCTGGTTCCCAAAACACCATATTCCCCACCCCCCCTTGACCTTACAGCCTGCAGTGTATTATATTTAGACATCTTCTCTTTTTGCCTGTCCACTGATAAGGTCTTTTCTTCCAGCTAGGATTCGTTTGGGTCCTCCCCACACTGACAGCCAGTGGACCTGTTATAGCCCAGGTCATTTATGGTAATGTGCCTTATGAAAAAGGAGCTGCGGTGGCTCAAGTGGTTAAGACGCTGAACTGCAGGCTGTGGAAGGTCAGTAGTTCAGCAGTTCGAGACCCGGGTGCCGCATGACGGGGTGAGCTCCTGTCTCTAGTTCCAGCTCCTGCCAACCTAGCAGTTCAAAAGCAAGAAATTGCAAGTAGATAAATAGGTACCGCTTCGGTGGGAAGGTAACAGCGTTCCGTGCACCTCGGTGTTTAGTCATGCCGGCCACATGACCACGGAAACATCTTCGGACAGCGCTGGCTCTTCGGCTTTGAAACAGAGATGAGCACCGCAACCCTAGAGTCGGATTCGACTGGCTTTCGAGCAAGGGAACCTTTACCTTTACCTAGTGCCTTATGAAACCCTAGAATATAGGAAAAGGGATGTATAAAAGTTACCCCTCATCTCTAACCCCAAGGACAGATGTCAAAAGGCCAAGGGAATCAGACGCAGAGGAAATAAAATAGCTTAAATTAGTTAAAATTCAAGGTGAGATAAACATATGGAGCAGAGGTCCATCAGTGGCTATTAGCCACAAGGTATAGATAGGAACTCCCAGTCTGGGGCAAGTGATGCTCTGTATTCTTGGTGCTTGGGGGGGGGGCAAGAGTGGGAGGGCTTCTAATGTCCTGGCCCCACTGGTGGACCTCCTGATGGCACCTGTTAAAAGTACATAAGTGTATTGTGTTTGTATGTATGGTGTTGTAAAAGATTAAAAAATGTTAATTAAAAAAAAAGAGGCCCAGAAGTAGAAGTTAGAGATGCCAGCCTCCCGGTGGGACTGATGGATCCCCTGGAATTACAGCTCATCTCCAGACTACAGAGTTCCCCGGGAGAAAATGGGCGCTTTGGAGAGTGGATTCTGGGGCATTGTTCCCCGATGTCCCTGTCCTCCCCAGGCTCCATCCCCAGATCCCCAGGAATTTCCCAACCTGGAGCTGGCAACATTACCCTCCCATCCCCCGCTGGCAGCCAGGGGGGGACCCTGGTGGGGGTGCATGTGTGAATGGCCACACACATTTACTTGCCCCAGGATGCTGGGTAACACAGTGCAGTGGCTAAAACAGTAACTCTTAGTGGGGAAGTTATGCCTCCCCCCAAGGGGACAATCTGAAAATCCTGTGGAGATTTCAGGCAGGCAGCTGCTTTTCCTTACTCAATGGCTTTCCAACTTGGAGCAGAGGAGAGTTGCTTTATAGGGCTTATGTCTTCTTACAAAATAAATGCCCAGGTCTTAGAATTCTCCCCGAGGCCCTTAGGGCAAATAGAAGCCAAGCCTACCATGAAGAAGTTCTTATACACAAAGGACTCATTACATGTAGACTTGATCTCGGTGTGCGGGAACACATAGCTCATAAATATACCTATGTAAATAAAGTTGTCTTGTTTGGAATGCTGTTTCTTTATTTCCTGGTTTTCTGCTTGTGTCTTGGGGAGTATTTGATGATATTGTTGCATACTTGGTGGGGCAGTAGTGGGTTAAAAGTTAAGAATGAGAGAGCTAGAGTGTGGGGCTTGGGGTGGGGAAACCCAGAGTCAAGCCCCTACTCACTGGGTGGCCTCAATACATTGCTTCTCTGAGCCTGACCTACCACACAAAGAGGTTAAGATACTACTTCGAGCATGTTAAGGTTAAGATACTACTTCGAGTAACTTGGGAGGGAAGGTAGGATTTAGATATGTCAATGGTTTTTAAACAGTGGAACCACAAAGCTTGCTAAGGGTTCTCCAGTGCGCTGGCCATTGATGGTGGGCAGGCTTTCTCTCAAAGACCCCTGTAGCCTATAGAGGCTCTGCAGTAGATATCAAGGGTTCTTATGGATGCAGTGCAGTATAGTAAAGGTTACTTCCAGGTCTATCACTTGCAGAAATCTTTAGTTAATTATTTGGATAAGTGAGTCAGTTAATTCAGCTGGGAAGCCCATGTACACCCTTTTGAATTCCGTGACAAAAGAGAATATTTTGGCATAAATTTGCATATCAATAAAATGCCTTTAAAGAAAAAGGCACTCTTTTTTGGATGCAGTTTGGACATCCTGCCAAACCACGGTTTGGATTAACTGCCTTTCAGAACCAAAACCACAGTTTTGAGTTTCCATGCAAGCAGCAGACAAGCTGTGGTTTACGCCTCCTTGTCTGCTTTTGGTTTCCCATTTTTGAGGGTTGGGACAATGGTTCTATGTCTGATTTGTTAATCCGGATGTCATGCTAAGCCAGAGCAGGTACCAACCACACCTTTCTGATTCACTTTAAATCTTGGTTTCTGATTCAAGTATGCCAGTTGGTCAAAAAAACAACCACCCCAGTTCACCAACTTCGACAGCGTCACACAAACCATAGCTAAGCTTCCATAATTATGACTTAGTGCCACGTCTTAACTGAACCTCTGTTTCTTAGATGAAGTACCCATGTTGTAGATACTGTATTAGAAGAGGCATTCTTTCTTGTCCAAGAGACAAGGAAGAATGTCTCTTTTAGAAAATGCCTCTTCATGTGTAAGTATTTAAATTAAAAATAACGAACATTAGAAAAACCACCTTGTCTGATTAATCTGGGACACTGTTCTTGGTATTTGTTTTTTGTATTTTTTGCATGTGTTGTGTGCATGTGTGTGAGTGTGCACCTGGAAGTCATGGCGACCGCTGGTCCTGGAGAATATTCAGAGAGGTGTCTGAGTAAAGCCTGCCCCTGCCTCCTGACTGCTGGTATTCCAAGGAGGTCTCCCATCCGAGTACTTTCCTGGGTCATCCCTGCTTAGCTTCCGAGATGTGATGAGATTGGACTTGCCTGGGCTATCCAGGTCAGGCTGTGGGACACTGTTTTTCATTGATCCAGACGTAGCTGATCGATTCACTGCAGTCCTGGGCATGCTTTCTTGGGAGTAATTGCCATCTAACACAGGAGATTTAGGTCTGTGTAAACATACATAGGCATGTGCTATAAATAATGCCATATGAATCCATTCGTTCATTCATCCAACGTAGTAACCGAGGTAAAGGTCTGGAATTGTTTGCCGCAGTGTAGCGCTGTACAACCTGGAGCTTGTTTGCAGTGCTTGGAGTGTTTCGTGTGCGTCAATACCAGAGCCTGTTTCCAAATAGCAGATGGCAGTGTTAATGAAATTAAAAAAAGGAACTCAACAGCAAGCAAAAATAGGCCAATCCTGCAGAAAATACGAATGTTTTTGTACTTAATGTTCCATTGTTTCAAGAGCTCTACACCATGATAAAACAAACAGGCATCAGATTGATTCATGGGTTGTCATATCTGTCAGATGCTTCACGCAGTATATCATTGACCTGTGGAACTCATTGCCACAGAGTGTAGTGGCTGGCCACTTGTGTTGATGATCTTAAAGGAGGATTAGACAAATGAGTAGGTGGGTGGCTGCTATCAGTGTTCATGAGCCATGAGGGCTAGATTTAATCTCCATGTTCAAGGACAGTATACCTCTTTTGTGTGGGAGACACCCACCAGGAGGAGGCTATGTCCCCTCTGTAGGGGCTTTGGGCCTTCTGGAGGATTGGCCATTGTGTGAACCAGGATACTAGACTAGAAGAACCTTCATCTGGTCCAGGAAGGCTCTTACGTTTCTATGGCTGGGGCGGCAGGGAGCCAGAAAGCTGAAGAAGTGGAATGAAATGGGAAGTGCCTCCTCCTCCTCCTCCTCCTTCTCCTCCTCCTTCTCCTCCCTCCTCCTTCTCCTCCTTCTTCTCCTCCTCCTCCTCCTTCTCCTTCTCCTCCTTCTCCTTCTCCTTCTCCTTCTCCTTCTCCTTCTCCTTCTCCTTCTCCTTCTCCTTCTCCTTCTCCTCTCCTCCTCCTCCTCCTCCTCCTCCTCCTTCTCCTTCTCCTTCTCCTCCTTCTCCTTCTCCTTCTCCTTCTCCTTCTCCTTCTCCTTCTCCTTCTCCTTCTCCTTCTCCTTCTCCTTCTCCTCCTCCTCCTCCTCCTCCTCCTCCTCCTCCTCCTTCTTCTCCTTCTCCTTCTTCCTTACCAAACAGAAGCTTCTGAGTCAAATGCCAGATGAATGCTTTCCTTTGTGAATAAGCATCTACCCTCTTCCCCACTCTCTGGCTGACTTGCAGTAGCAAACTTTGCACGGAGGAACGTTCTTTGCCATTGCTACACAACTACGTCATGTATTTCTGTTTACATATTCAACATTTGTTTCTCTCCCTTCCAGGTTAGCTTGAACGATTCACACAACCAGATGGTGGTTCACTGGGCTGGAGAGAAGAGTAACGTGATCGTTGCTCTGGCTAGAGACAGCTTAGCCTTGCTGGGACCCAAGCTAAGTGATGTAAGTATGTGCAGGGGCGGTTTTGTTTGTGGGTTTGCAGGAGGTGCATGGGGGAGGTGTGGGGAGAATCATAGGTGGTACCCTTGAATCCAGTCGCTAACGGTTGTTCATTTTTGCATTGGAAACCAGTGACTCAGTTCAGACATCTCGAAAACTGTGCTTTATTTTACCTAGGGTTAGGTTTTGAATGCACGATTCAGCTCACAGATGATCAGTCATGTCCTGGTTTTCTTCAATAAGTGCTGCTTTCATTTCCTTCGTGGATGGCTGTGGGGGGGTGTAGCCAGGGAACAGGCCAGGCTTAAAGCAGGATGTCTTACACAACACCCATAGTTGAACGCATGAAGCTGCCTTATACTGAATCAGACCCTTGGTCCATCAAAGTCAGTATTGCCTACCCAGGCCGGCAGCGGCTCTCCAGGTCTCAGGCTGAGGTCTTTCACATCACCTACCGCCTGGTCCTTTTAACTGGGGATGCCGGGGATTGAACCTGGGACCTTCTGCATGCCAAGTAAGTGCTCGACCACTGAGCCACAGCCTCTCCCCTAAAGACCAACTGTGGTTAAGAAATCCACTTCAGGTCCTGATTGGATGGGCCCTAACTGACCATTGTTTCTGGAATGGCCCACATTCAGACAGTCACACTAACCGTAGTTAGTTGAATTAAACCAGGGTTTTGTGCAGCTTCAGAACTGAGCCAGCTGACTTATAGCCATGTGATGGAAATCCCCAGTCGCCCCAATAAAATTACTATGGCGTGCAAGACTTTGAAATCAGTATGTGTTAGCCAGACTCACTCTTAATTTAAACCAACAGACCTCTCCCAAAACTTTGGGTCAAATTTAAAATGGTCTGGGTCCCCATCTCAGAAAAGAAGGAGATTCCAAAAGACCTCTACCAACGTTGTGTATAACCTTTTTAGATATATATAGTATACGTTATTGTATTTGACTGTTTAGAAATTTGTTTCTTAATAAATGTTTTTAAAAAAGAACTGAGCCTGCAATAACACCTAGCGTAGATAACACCAGCTCTTTCTGTCCCAAAGCACTGCCTTTTTTATTTTATTTTTTTACTAAAACTTTTTAATGTTGTTATTAATCAAGGAAGGAAACAATAGCTCGTTTATAACAAGATAGGTAAAGGTAAAGCTTCCCTTGCTCGAAAGCCAGTCGAATCCGACTCTAGGGTTGCGGTGCTCATCTCCGTTTCCAAGCCGAAGAGCCAGCGCTGTCCGAAGACATTTCCGTGGTCATGTGGCCGGTATGACTAAACACCAAGGCGCACGGAACGCTGTTACCTTCCCACCGAAGTGGTACCTATTTATCTACTTGCAATTTCTTCCTTTCGAACGGCTAGGTTGGCAGGAGCTGGAACTAGAGACGGGAGCTCACCCCGTCATGCGGCACCCAGGTCTTGAACTGCTGAACTACTGACCTTCCACAGCCTGCAGTTCAGCGTCTTAACCACTTGAGCCACCGCAACTCCTTATAACAAGATACCAACAAGCAAAACAGTAGTAACAACAATAACAAAACAATGGCTGAGTTCAGACTGGCAGTTTGAAGCGGAAGGGAGTCGTGGCAAAAAAGCCCCGGAACAAACTGTTCTGGGTTTTCCCGGTCACACCACGCCGACTGATGTGGGAGCACACTGGGAGGAGGTGCGCGGGAGCATTCAGACTGCTGGCCCGGAGGCACGGTTGTAAACGGCTTTTCCCTGGTAATTTGGCTATGTGTGCATCTGGCCGATTTGGGGCGGTAGAGCGGAGCGCATTGGGTGGTAGAGCGGAGCACAGCTAATCATGTCACTGCTGCCTTATGCGCAACATGGGTTGCTCCTGGCTTTTCAGGTTGGCGTTCGCACTTCCCAGCAGCGGAATAATGCGGGATAAAGGTGCTCTCTGGGATTTGCTACCACTTTCACCAGCTATCCTTGTTCTGTTAGCCCTCTCTCCTCCAACTTGCCATTGAGCAGCTGCTATAGTCTGGACTCTTTCCTAAGAAGTAATCAAGATACTGTCATGGGTGGCTTCCCACTTAAGAGGGCAGCTGCCATAGCCCTGTGATGTAGAAACTCAGTGCAGCGCTACAGCCTGTTGCAGTTCTGTAGTACCCTTCTGGCCTTTAAAGAAACAGGATTCTTAGTGTCTGCATGGGTCCCTGACCTTTTCGAGCCGGCAGGCACCTTTGGAATTCTGTGGCAGGGTGGTGGGCTCAATTGCAGCCGGCCACAAAATGTCAAGGAACGAGGCCATGTATTACTTTAATAGCGGCACGTCAACGTTTCGGGCAGAAGCTTGGCATAACAGGATGCCTTTTAAAATGAACATTTAATTAAAAAAAAAAAATTGAGATAGGAGTCGAGCTTAAACAGTAAAACCTTAAAATTCTAAAACTTTAAAACATCCATGATCTTTGTATGGTATATGGTCATAGATATCTTCATAATCTTCCAATAAGTGTACATTTAACACATTTTAAAAACTATTTATCTTATCCTTCCGCACATTAAGATCACCTATCAAAGCTGCAAGATTACCAACAAAGGTAAATGAAAATGAACATATTATTTAAAATGTTTTCTGGCAGACACACGGCTTACCTTCAGCCACACAGTGAAGATCCTTGTATCGTGGTGGCCGCTGCCGCCAAAGCAATTTTTTAAACATCTGGACGTGTTGGGGACCCCTGAGAAACCATCTGCTTGATTTGTAATGCCGCCCTCTTTCCATGCTAGGTTTACGTGTCCTACGATTACGGGAAAACATTTAAGAAGATATCGGACAGATTCAGTTTTGGCCCGGGGAACAGCAGCCAAGTGGTGATTACTCAGTTCTACCATAGCCCGGCCGACAACAAAAGGGTAAGAAATGAAAATGCTCGGATGAGTAAACAAAGCATTTATGCCCTAGTCTGAAGTAAAGGGCACTTTGAATGTTTGCCAGATCCAATTTGGGGGGTTGATGTGTGATGGTTTTGGCACACCCGGAATCTTTCCCTTTAAAAAGTCTTTGTGACTGTGTGAATGTTTGCAGTGGCTTGGTACCGAATTTTCCCATGGTGCTATCTGCTGCCTTTTTGATCCCAGATGCCCTGGTGAACTGGCCCAATCAGGGATCATCTGGTGAGTGGGATGATGTCGTATCGCTGCATCCAATGTGGTAATGTCACATTACATTGGTAAACAAAAATCATAACCTGTCAGATCTGGGTAGGTCAGTAACAGCTGTTGAGTTGGAGGGCAATGCAGATGAACAGGCGACCAATTTTACGAGGAGTGTTTCAAAACTGCTTTGGCATTACCTGTGGAAAAACTAGTAGTTTTGGCCGAGGCCTTGGTCTAAATCCCTCTTGAAAACACACTCTCTTTGGGGTTCAGAGAGACATCATAAACACACACGCAGCCACTGCTGAAAATAGATGCCAAGTATAGAGTTCTTCCCTCCTGCTCTATAATCTTCTAATTTAATTTACTTGGTGTCGTAGTGTCATGATTCTGTTTTCCAGGTAGCATTGGGAGTGAAACCCTTACCACAATGACACCAGAACTAGATGTAATGGAGATAGATCAAGATGGGTAGCCATGTTTGTCCATCGTCTATAGCAGTAGAAAAGAGGAAAAGTCCAGGAGCACCTTAGTAAAGGTAAAGGTTTCCCTTGCTCGAAAGCCAGTCGAATCCGACTCTAGGGTTGCAGTGCTCATCTCTGTTTCCAAGCCGGAGAGCCAGCGCTGTCCGAAGACGTTTCCGTGGTCATGTGGCCGGCATGACTAAACACCAAGGCGCACAGAACGCTGTTACCTTCCCACCGAAGTGGTACCTATTTATCTACTTGCAATTTCTACCTTTCGAACGGCTAGGTTGGCAGGAGCTGGGACTAGAGACGGGTGCTCACTCTGTCATGCAGCACCCAGGTCTCGAACTGCTGAACTACTGACCTTCCACATCCTGCAGTTCAGCGTCTTAACCACTTGAGCCACCGCAGCTCCTTGGGAGCACCTTGAAGACTAGCAAAATTTTTGACAGGGTGTGACCTTTCGTGAGTTACTACACACGGCTTCTGTTTTGGGCAGCAGCTGTGTGTTTCTTTGTGCTGTGTAATTCCACCCTGGAATAAGCCTGCTATAGGTGATGTTGTGGGGCAGGGCAGGGGAAACCCTTACCCCAATGACACCAGAAATAACGTCTACTAGATTTCAGTATTAGAAGTAATGGGGGAAGGAAGCGCTACACACGGCTTCCATTTTTGGCAGCAGCTACGTGTTTCTTTTGAACTATGGTGCTGGAGAAGACTCTTGAGGGTCCCTTGGACTGCAAGGAGATCAAATCAGTCAATCCTAAAAGAAATCAACCCTGATTGTTCCCTGGAAGGCCAGATCCTGAAGCTGAAGCTCAAATACTTTGGCCACCAAATGAGAAGGGAGCATTCACTGGAGAAGACCCTGATGCTGGGAAAGATTGAGGGTCAAAGAAGAAGGGGACGGCAAAGGATGAGATGGTTAGACAGTGTCATCGATGCAACGAACATGAAATTGAGCAAACTTCAGCGGACAGCGGAAGACAGGAGGGCCTGGCGTGATCTGGTCCATGGGGTCGCGAAGAGTCGGACTCGACTGTGCGACTGAACAACAACAACGTGTTTCTTTGCGTTGCGCAGTTCCATCCGGAAATAAGCCTGCAGTAGGTGATACTGGTTTTGTGTAGAAACGGTCATTTAGGATTACCTCTTCACAGACCTCTGTGAATCTTTATTTCATGACTTGGTTTCAGTAGCAGAGTCCCCGATGATGTATGTTTGCAGCCAACCGGGGAAGCCTGCGGATGGCTCAAGCAGGGAACACAGTATGAGCCCTGGTAAATAAGCAGCTGTTCATTTAATATTAAAGAAGATGCACAGCAGAGGGTGAATATTTGTCTCCTGAGGACGATGCGTTTGATCAAGAAAATTGACAGAGCAGCATCCAAGGACCGGGGCGGGGGGAAGTATGAGAAACAGAACCAAGCATTGATGCTCCCCCCGCCCCCCCTGCTTCTTTCTCAGAAACAGATGCCAGGTGATTGTCTGCTCTCTGAATCCCTCAAGATGGAAGCCACTGGAAAGTGATTTCCATACTCTGTCTTGGGTTGTGGGCAGTGTTCCCTCTAAGCTGAGTTAGTGTGAGCCAGCTGACAGTTTTCTAGCCTCCAGCTCACAGATTTTTTTCTTCGCTCAGGCAGGGTGGCTCCAGAGCAAACCCATTTATGTAGCAGCCAAATCGCTCGCTCACAACTTTAACGCCAGGAGCTCCCAAAGTAGAATTTTTGCTCACAGGACTCCACAGCTTAGAGGGACCACTGGTTGTGAGTAGGGTTGCCAGCTCCCAGGTGGGGCCTGGAAATACCCTCCCCTTGAATGACAGCTGGTCGCCACATTACAGAGATCAGTTCCCTTGGAGAAAATGGCTTTTGAAGAGGGTGGAGTCTATGGCATCCTACCCCTCTGAGGTCCATGCCTTCCCTAGTCTCCACCCCCAAACTCCAGGAATTTCCCAGCCTGGAGTTTGCAACCCTTGGTGCAGGTGGGGTTGGAGCACAGTTTGAAATACAGGGCCCCTATGTGGTTTGCCTGCCCCTTGAAGGGGAGAGGCCTTGTGCTGTATTGATTTACCCCCTCTGTGCTAGTTTATGGGCAGTGATGTCATTCTGAAGGAGGGACTTAAGCACCGCAGCTGATTGGTGCAGGGGGCGGGATTCCCGGTGCATCTCCATTGCCCAGAAAGCATGGTCTTATCTTTGAATCCTGGCTGGTAGTTGCACAGAAGGGACACTGGAATGCGCAGAAGTGATTTTAACTAACCTATCTAGCAGGTTATCTGGCTACCGGCATAGTGGCGTAGTGGTTAGGAGCGCGGAGTCTAATCTGGGAGAACCAGGTTTGGTTCCCCACTGGCGTGACTGCTCTGAGAGAACTATGGCTTGCCCAGGATCATCCAGCAGTTGCAAGTGGAAGACTGGGGAATCAAACCTGGTTCTCTCAGATTAGAGTCTGCGCACTTAACATGACACCAAACTGGCTCTCTACACCAAACTGCTAATGGATGTCTCTCTGTGTTCTTGGGAGACTATCAGTTTCTTCTCAGTTAGAAGGTAGAGGACACACTTGACCTCCACCAAGCCTTCCTGTGCGCAGTTTAATTTTGTTGTACTATGTACAATGACAATAAAGTATATTATTATTATTATTCCTCAGCAGCGTATGGATGCTGGCAATTTCTGTAGCACTTTCTGTGTTAGGAGAGGTTTACATACATGCAATCCATACAAAACCCTTTGAAGGCATATTTTTACCTCTGCGTAATAGAGCGTGCCCTGACTTGGATGACCCAGGCTAGCCTGATCTCATCAGATCTCGGAAGCTAAGCAGGGTCGGCCCTGGTTAGTATTTGGATGGGAGACCACCAAGGAAGGCCAAGGTTATTATGCAGAGGCAGGCAATGGCAAACTACCTCTGTTAGCCTCCTGCCTCGAAAAACCCATAAGTCTACTGCACTTTAAACACGTACATGTAATAGAGCCTGGAATGCGTTCCAGGGCATGCTGTCTGTTCAAGCCCAGCAGTGCTGAGAATCAGCAGATCTAGCTGGTGGTCCGTGTCATGGGGGTGTGCGTGGGTGTCTGCTGGGCACTGTGCCCCCTGAAACCCAGACGGGTGACATTGTTGGCCCCCATGCTGTAAGTGGGAAGTAACTTATGAAGGAAGATGTTCTGTATACATTTTTTTTAAATGCACAGCCTGTAGGAATCCTTCGTTTGGAGACTTGTGCCACACGTTGAAAATCTGCAGATCGTGATAACGCAAACAGGCAAAAAACTTTAACGGGGGAGAAAAAAGTCTTCGCCTCGTCTTCCGTTCCTTGCATCTTTCCTATCCTTTTTTGAAATTAATTTCCCCTTGCAAAAAAAAAAAAAGGGTGGGTGGGTGGGAAAATAAGGTGGGAAACAAACCTTAAAATCATCAACTCAAAAAAGTTTGGAAAAAGAAAAAAAAGAGTAGAGAAATATAACAGTGGCGGCAGATCTGCACGTCATAAGTTTCTCTAAACGGTTCCCAAATATCTCGATATCAGTCCATATGCAATTGTCATCTGCATGTTCAAATACCAATAAGAGTTCCGAGGTGCTCAGTCTGTAGATCTACCAGAGGTGGTCTTTTATCTTTCCAGTGCGCATCTTTCCCATCCTGCACCGTTCTGCAAAGATCCGTCTGCTGATTTGTGGCGGCCGAGTGACTTTTTCCTTTCTCTTCCTGGCTCTCTCTTTCTCTCCCCTTCTCCAGTATATCTTCATCAACGCTTCCACCCAGTACCTCTGGCTCACCACGGACTTCTGCAACACCATCCAGGGCTTCTCAGTCCCGTTCAGGGCGGCGGATCTGCTGCTGCACAGCCGGATTCCAGACTTGGTCTTGGGCTTTGATCGGTCCCATCCCAACAAACAGGTGAGTGGCTCTTTAAGGACACAACTGCCGAATGTTCATTTATTGCTGTTCCGTTGATGGAGGCCGCGCAGTACAAAGAGGCGCCTTTGTGAAAGCGGGATGGGTAACTGTTTCTTATCTATTCCTTGAACACATTCCTCATACTGAACCAGACTATTGGTCCGTCAAGGTCCATACTGTTGCTCAGACTGTCAGGAACTCTCCAGGGTCTGCAGTGGAGCTCTTTCGCATGACTTCACTTACCATAGAATCAGAGAATCACAGAGTTGGAGGGGGCCATACAGGCCATCTAGTCCAACCCCCTGTTTGCAGGATCAGCCTAGAGCACCCCTGACAAGTCTTTGTCCAGCTGCTGCTTGGAGACTGCCAGCCACCTCCCTAGGCAGCTGATTCCACTGTTGAACAACTCTTAGGCTGATTTCCCATAAGCGCTGCTCCGCACTCGCTCTTCCCTTTTGCCCCGATGGTACGTGTCAATTACACACAAAGTGCTGTGATTTCCCCCACATCTACTCAATCCTCAAAAAACAGGATTGAGTAGACACAGGGAAAATCGTGCGACGCTGCGGGGCAAAATGTGGCCGCACAGCACTTAGTGTGAAATTGACACGTACCATCGGGGCAAAGGGAAGAGCAAGAGCGGAGTAGCGTTTTTGGGAAATCGGCCTTACTGTCAAAAAGTTTCTCCTAAGATCCCGCTGGTACCTTCCCACCCTTAATTTAAACCCATTACGGTGAGTCCCTAATCCTCTTCTGCCAACAGGGACAGCTCCCTGCCCTCCTCTAAGTGACAGCCCTTCAAATACTTCAAGGGGGCAGTCATGTCCCCCCCTCAGTCTCCTCTTCTCCAGATTAAACATTCCCAAGTCCCTCAGCCATTCCTCCTAGGGCTTGGTCTCCAGGCCAGTGTTCCCTCTAAGCTGAGTTAGTGTGAGCTAGCTCACATTTTTTAGCCTCCAGCTCACAGATTTTTGTCTTAGCTCAGGAAGGATGGCTTCAGAGCAAACTAATTTATGCAGCAGCCAAATTGCTCACACACAGCTTTAATGCCAGTAGCTCACAAAGTAGGATTTTTGCTTGCAAGACTTCACAGCTTAGAGCGATCATTGCTCCGGGCCCCCGATCATCCTCATCGCTCTGCTCTGCACCCGCTCCCTTTTGTCCGCTTCCTTTTTGAAGTGAGGCCTCCAGTTGAACCTGGGACCTTCCGCAGGCCAAGCAGATGCTCCATCACTGTGCCACAGCCTCTCATTTAGGCTGCCTTCGGGGTCAGTATTTTATACTCAGACCGGCAGCGGCTCTCCAGGGTCTCAGGCTGAGGTGTTTCATATCACCTCCTGCCTGGTCCTTTAAAACTGGAGATGCTGGGGATTGAACCGGGGACCTTCTGCATGCCAAGCAGAGGTTCTACCATTGAGCCACAGCCCCTCTTTGTGGGTCTCAACTGACTCCCTCACATGCAAAAGTTTGTGGTCAAGTCCCTCCCTGTCAGTAGAGTAGTAAAACATAGAAACTCACAGACAAGGGAGGGGTTTTCTGCATCTTTGGGGGATTCCACAGGCCTGCAGAAACTTTATAAATGCTCCGGAACAAAACAGAAAGATTGCTGCAAAATTCCTGGTGAGAACTGAGCCTGCTGTACGAGGCATGGAACACTAAGCACAGTGTTGTTCAAGTCGCTCAGCCATTTGGTTTGCGAAACCGTTTGCCTGTGTTAAAACAGTCCAAACGTGTTCAGTTGTACAAAAAAACCACCCCCAACTGTGCATGCTTGCATATCGCTTGGGAGGAAGCTGTATGAAAATGCACAATATTGTGACAGTGGGACAGAAGGTAAGCTGTGTGAAACATCACAGCGGAGGATGAGACACACAGCTGTCGTTTTCAGCGGCAGCCGCGCATTTTGGATAATGTCGTTCCGGCCAGGGATGGGCGGTGGAAGAGCCTTCGCTCGCTCTTGGAACACGCGTGTGCGTCTGCACGCAGCGGAGTGAATTGTCCAATAGTCAGTGGCAGTTTCTGTGAACCTTTCAGATTCTTAACGCTTGCTTGGCTTCGGTGTGTGTCTGTAGAAACAAGGCCTCTGGCAACTCCGCTTCTCCTCTGTCCAACCTCATTGTGAGCCGGGCCGTTAAAAGAAGAAAGTAGGCCAACTGCTTTCCAGCAAGAAGCGTGCCTTTGTCCCTCTCTAGGCCGGGTTGCTGTTGGCATTATTCTCACGCCGGCGCTTGAATGGAGAAGGATCGGAGAGGCTAAGAAATGCCAGACAGTTAGCAGACGGGGCTGGCTCGCCGTTTGGCAGAGATGCTGGTGTTTGTCTTGGATGGTCACATACCAGCACAGTGTGTGTGTGTGGGGGGGTTCCCTGCGGTTCGGATATTTTCTGTGTCATAATTGGTGGATGGGTTTTGCTGTAGTGATGGAAGGAAGTGGAGATAGTTTCTCAGCTTTCATGCCCAGCCTTCTTTGTAGCCTTTAAATCTGCTCATTCTCCACAGCAACAGCAGAGAGAAGGAATTATTAGAATTATAAGACAGAATTATTGTTATTAGCTTCCTGAGGAAGCTCCTAAAGAAGAAGAAGAAGAAGAGGAGATTGGATTTATATCCCGCCCTTTACTACCCGAAGGAGTCCCAGAGCGGCTTACAATCTCCTTCCCCTTCCCCTCCCCACAACAGACACCCTGTGAGGTAGGTGGGGCTGAGAGAGCTCTCCCGACAACTGCCCTTGAGAGAACAGCTCTGACAGAATTTATGACTGACCCAAGGCCACACCAGCAGCTGCATGTGGAGGAGTGAGGAATCAAACACAGTTCAGAGTCCACGCTCTTAACCACTACACCAAACTGGCTCTCTTCTGAATTCCCTTTTCAGTTTACACTGGTCCAGTCTTATCTAGCAGTGCTACAGCTTTGTTGTTCCCATTTGGGCCAAGAAATAGTAATCTCCCTACTTGTTAACTTTCCATTAGTCCAGATAAGGGTGACGGAGAGTGATCTACACTCAATCTGCAAGGAGGAAAGCTATCTTTGAAGAAGAATTGGGTGGCCCTCACCTAAAACACCCACTTCTCCCTTTCCCCGCCAGGCAAGTCATAGAGATAGATGACAATGGGTAGCCGTGTTAGTCTGTCTGTAGCAGTAGACAAGAGCCAGAGTCCAGTAGCACCTTAAAGTCTTAACAATTTGTGGCAGGGGATGATACTTTGTGAGTCACGGCTTGTGATTGAGGCTTATAAGACTTGTGGGCACTCAATAAAATTGCTGAGTAGTTGGGTTAGAACAGATAAAAGGAAGTCCTTCTTCACCGAAAGAGTGACTAACACATGGAATTCACTGCCACAGGAGGTGGTGGCAGCTACAAGCATGGACGGCTTCAAGAGGGAATTGGATAAGCATATGGAGCAGAGGTCCCTCAGTGGCTATTAGCCATGAGGTATAGATAGGAACTCTCAGGCTGGGGCAAGGGATGCTCTATATTCTTGGTGCTTGGGGAGGGGCAAGAGTGGGAGGGCTTCTAGTGTCCTGGCCCCACTGCTGGACCTCCTGATGGCACCTGGTATTTCTGGCCACCGTGTGACAACAGAGTGTTGGACTGGATGGGCCATTGGCCTGATCCAACATTGGCTTCTCTTATGTTGGAAGGAAGGAAGGAAGGAAGGAAGGAAGGAAGGAAGGAAGGAAGGAAGGAAGGAAGGAAGGAAGGAAGGAAGGAAGGAAGGAAGGAAGGAAATGCATGCCTCCCCTTCGCTTCCCCAGCTGCCCTGCCAGGAGCCACACATTATGTGCAAAAGAGCTGCACATGGCTCCCAAGCCACAGTTTGGCCACCCCTGAGATAGACCGATGGTCCGACTCAGTCAAAGGCAATTTCAGATGTTGGTGGGAAGGGACTATGGATCTGTGGAGCACATACTTTGCACACAGGAGATCCCAGCATCATTCAGACCCTAGTCTCCTTAGTTATAGGGTCTCAGGTAGAAGCTGGTGGGAGGGGCCTTTCCCTGACTGGGACCCTGGGGAGCTGATTCCAGAGTAGACAAACAGTGAGATTGATGGCCAGACTTGGGGAAAGGTAGTGTCTTGTGTTCAAATTAAAGGGGACCCAGGGAGGCTCAGTGCCTTAACTCCATGTTCCATGCTCACTTTCCAGTATCCACCACTGTCAATCCAATGTGGTTCATTGGCTTTGTTGCCAACCTCCATGTCAGGACAGGAGACCTCCCAGAATTAGAACTCATCTCCAGATGACAGAGATCAGTTCCCCTGGAGAAAATGTCAGCTTTGGAGGGTGGAGTCTGTGGCATGGTACCCCAGTGAGATTCCTCCCATTCCCAAACACCTTCCTCTACCTCCAAACCTCCAGGAATTTTCAAGTCCAGAGTTGGCAACCCTAGTTACTGGCCCTCTTGTTATGATCCACATAGCTAGATTCAGCCAACCGACAGAATCTCAGTGTCTTTCTTTATGTTTTAATCTCTCAGCTCTGGAAATCAGATGATTTTGGACAGACATGGATAATGATACACGAACATGTGAAATCGTTCTCTTGGTAAGTCGTTGAATTCTTCACAGTGGGGCTGGGGCGGGGCAGCCATTTCCTTTCGCAGCCATTACCAGGTGATCTCTGTGTTGTTCAGAATATGAATTTTGGGTTCTTTCATGTCAGACTCAAAATATGTGTGTGTCATATTTTTGAACGCTTCCTCTCCTCTAAAGAAAACTCCCTGGATTTCTTTGGATCAGTGAGGGCTAGAAACTTATTTGAAATGCTAAGCTGGGGGCTGTATTTCAGTAGTAGAGCAACTGTTTTTATTCAGAAAGGATTGGCTTTAGTCCCCAGAATCTCCAGGTAACAGGATCACAAGTAGCAGAGCTAAGAAAGACCTCTACCTGAGAACTTGGAGAACCTCTGCCAGTCATTCTGTCAGCCTAGCCTACCTCACAAAGTTGTTGTGCAGACACAGCAGAGAAGCAGTGAATGATGTACAGTGCGATATGTTGTCAAAGGCTTTCATGGCTGGAGTTCATTAGTTGTAGATTTTCCGGGTTGTGTGGCCGTGGTCTTGACATTGTAGGACCTGACGTTTGCCAGCAGCTATGACTGGCATCCTCAGAGGTATAACAAAGAAAGATGGAGTACTCTCTGTGTCAAGGTGAGAAGAAAAATGATAGGCAGGTAATTTATATCTACTCAGGAAGGTGGGGCTGAGTCATTATCTTGTAGGAGTTTCCCAGGCTGTGACATGCGAATGGAGGAGCTTTCCTGAGGAGGTTCTTTTGCATATGGATTGGCTGTTGAAATTCTAATCTTATCTGTAGTGCTGTTGTAAGATGTAGAGCATTTTGTGTTTTTCGGGACTGGAAACCATGCCCTATTTATTTTAAAACTCTCTTCTTTCCTGTTGAAATTGTGTTTTATGTTTATGAATTTCAATGGCTTCCCTGTGTAATCTGACATGGTAATTGGAAGTGTTGTCCAGTCTTTCAGTGTTTTGGAACCAAATGCCGTGTCCTGTTTGAGTTAGGCTATGTTCAGCCACTGCTGATTTTTCAGGCTGGCCAAGTCTGCAGTGTCTTCCATGTTCTTTTATTCTTGTCTGGATGCTACGTTGTGTGGTCCCGGTGTAAACTGCAGGGTACGCAGTATACTCCTGCAGAAGTGAGGGGGTCTCTTCTGTTTTTGGCCAATCCACATGCAGTCCAACTGGACATGGAGGACATTTCATCAGCCTACCTTATGGGGCTGTTGTGAAGAGCACAGCCAAACAATGCGCATGAAGCACTTTGCACAAGCTCATTACATTTTGGATCCTGACTCCCTCCTTTGCAACGCCCCTCCTTCCTTCTGACTGGGGTGGAAATGGGCTCTGGGTTCTCCATTCCTGCTTGTACCTGACAAAGGGAGCTTTTGACTTTCGAAAGCATGTAGCCTGCGAATCTCGGTAGCCTCGAGGGTGCTATGGGACTGGGATCTCACTTCGCATACTTTGAATAACATGGGAAGGTGAAGTGTTGTCACTGCCTTTGTTCCCTCCACAACAGGGGTGTGGAGCCCTACGACCAGCCGAACACCGTTTACATAGAGCGGCACGAGCCGACAGGGTCCTCCACTATCCTGCGCAGCACCGATTTCTTCCAGACCCGGGAAAACAAAGAGATCATTCTGGAGGAGGTTGAAGACTTCCAGCTCAGGGACAAATATCTTTTTGCTACAAAGTCTGTGGTAAGGAAACCCGCCTTCGGAAAGCTTGGGGAGGCAGCGGCCTTTCTAACCCTTGAAGGAAGTAAAATCTTGTCAGAGGTCAAGGTGGCTGAGAGAGGCCTCTGGCTTTCGTGGAACCGGTTCAGAGTGTTGAAGGTACCGTTCTGTGCCAGACAGTGTGTGGTGAGGCTCGCTCTGCTAACCATGGGAACAATGGGAAGGGAACGTGCTGTGAACCCTCAGGGTCTCTCCTGACTTGTGTTGTGTAATCCAGATTTGTTACCGCTTCAGGGGAGTTTGGCAGGCAGCTGGGTGAAGGACAGTTCCGGCTAACTGGCCTTAAAATAATGAAGAAGAAACACAGTCACAGGTGTATCAGTGAGTGCCTCTGTCTACATACAGAATTCCCTTAGCAAGGTCTTCAGATTCCAGAATTTTTCCTATGAAAGGTTGCCTCAGTGAGGCTCAACATTGTGCTTGAAGCATTTGTACGAGAACGGTTTTAAGAAGCATAGTTTGAAAACCACTTGGTTTTGGTTATTTCTATTAAATTAGAAAAGGGGGAAGAAACACATTGTGGTGCTAGTAATGGTGGGGTTCCTTCCGCCAGGTAGCACCCTACATAAGAAGGCAAGAGAAGCCATGTTGGATCAGGCTGGTGGCCCAACCAGTCCAACACTGTGTCACACATTGGCCAAATCCCAGGTGCCGTCAGGAGGTCCAGCAGCAGGGACAGAGCAGGGAAGGTTTCTGCAGTGCCTCTAGTGGGGAAAACCCACCGTAGACCCTCCTCTGAATACCATGTTTAAGCCAATAGAAGAAGAGAGCCCACAGCCAAGTCACAGCTTTGTGGCTTCTCTTAATTGTTTGAATAGCAACCAGAGAGCAGAGAGAGTGTTGGCTTAGGCAGCGTTCCCAGAACCACGGTCATGTCAGTCACTCGAGTAAAGCCAATAGTGTCATTTTGGTGTGGGGTTGCAATGATTCCGGAGAGGCAAAGCAGTTTGTGGCAGACCCACACCGCTGCGATTTTTATTTCGTTTTCAAGAAAAAAACTGCAAAGCGTTTGTGTACCTGTTAAAAAAGTCTCGGGTAGATCCACGAAAGTCGTCCCAACTGGCCTGTCTTGTGATAGTCGCTGGTAGCATATTGAGAAACTGAAAGAGAACAGAATCCCTGAAGAACCAGCGCTGGTTCAGTTTACGAAAGCCTGGTCTCCTGGCGGAAATTCTTAACTTGCCCCAGGTGAGACACTGAGCGACTGTGGACAAGAGCAAAGAAGGAGAAGTTCAGGAATGAAAACACGGCCCTGCAGAATTCTCAAGAAAGAGATGCCAGCAGCCTCCCTGGACTCCCTGTCTGATTGCCGAGTTGCTTAGGGACTTGGGAATTTAAGAAAAAAGAGAGAAAGAAAAAAAAAAGAACCAAACTATTCTAATTCAGTCTCCGTTTTGGTGGAGCATAAACATCATTATGGGAGGATGGGTGTCTGTTGTATCATAAACGACAGGTTTGCTGTTCTCATAATGGCATTTTATGAACAGTTAGAAATGGAGAACTAAAGAGAGCCTTATGGATTTTTCCTCCCTTTCCTTTCCGTAGCATCTTTTGGGCACTCAGCCGCAGCCTTCCGTTCAGCTCTGGGTGTCCTTTAACCGCAAGCCGATGCAAGCTGCCCAGTTTGTGACCAGGCATCCCATCAAGGTATTTTGCAAAATGCACATGTGTCTTATCAGCCCAGTCCTAAGCAGTACATCCTTCCAAGTCCAATGACTTCAATGGAGTCGGAAGGGCCCGTTGACGTCACTTAGAAGGGTGTAGCAACATTTTAAAAAAATTTGCACAGACAATCAAATCTCCAGTGGCCAATCAGAACCCTTGCTGGTCAAAAGGCTCACCTGGCCCCACCTGCTTTCTAAAACACTTAGCTGGTCCCAGGAAAGGTGTCAGAGGAAATCATGGTGCCCATGGGCGCTGTGTTGGGGACCCAGATATAACTGCTGAGACTTGCGCTGGAAGAGGCTGGGGGAGAGCCAGTTTGGTGTAGTGGTTAAGTGTGCAGACTCTAATCTGGGAGAACTGGGTTTGATTCCCCACTCCTCCACTTGCACCTGCTGATGTGACCTTGGGTCAGTCACAAGCTCTGGCACAGCTGTTCTTGAAAAAGAGCAGTTTGTGTTAGAGTTCTCTCAGCCCCACCCACCTCACAGGGTGTCTGTTGTGGGGAGGGGAAGGGAAAGGAGTTTGTAAGCCGCTCTGAGACTCCAAGTGAAGGGCGGGGTATAAATCCAATCTCTTCTTCTCTTCTTATTCTCTAATCTGGGAGAGCTGGGTTTGATTCCCCACTCCTCCACTTGCAGCTGCTGGATGACCTTTTTTAAATTAAATATAAAATATATACTGTAAACAGTAAAGTATTGCGTCGGTATACATAACAGTTACATAACAATTACAAGCCGGTGGTCAAACAGCAGAAGTACCACGTTTAACATTACAACAATTATAAAACCATCTTACATAAATAATATGTAGCAACTATGCTTTTCAATGTAGGGTCAAAAGGAAAATGCACCTCCCCCATTCACACACAGCTAATCTATTGAAAGCAACAGCTGTTTGTGAAATAACACCTGCAACTTAAATATTGTGTGGGTTTTTTTTGAGTGGTCACCGCCATTCACCTGCAAGGCAGGAGGCTCTGCATTGCTGGTTGGGGGTGCAGCTGAAAGTATTCACTCTCCGAAGGAACTCTCTTCCTGCATCGGCTGCAGAAGCGAGATTCGAATCAGGGTGCCCCTGGTTCTGCTGGTGCTTCAATAATGCCATCTCTTTTGGATTATCAAATTAATTTCCCCCCCTCATTCTCTTCTGGAAGGAGTACTACATCGCCGACGCCTCGGAAGACCAGGTGTTTGTATGCGTCAGTCACAGCAACAACCGCACCAACCTCTACATCTCCGAAGCGGACGGCTTGAGGTTTTCGCTGACTTTGGAGGACATCCTTTACTACAGCCCTGGGGGAGTGGGGAGCGACACCTTGGTCAGGTAAGGAGAGGCCTGCAGATCAATTGAGGGAAGGCGAATTAGGGGATGGGTTACTTGGCGTGGCAAGGAGGGAAGCATTGTTTGTGCGGCACAATTTGTCAGACGGAACAAAGGAATCCTGCTTAAGCAGTAACAGCATGTGGAACAAAGTGTCTCCAGCTAACAAACTGTTTTAATCAAAACATAAGAAGAGCCCCACTGGATCAGACCAAAGGCTTCCTGTTTCCCACAGGGGTCAGCCGGGAACAGGGTATGAAAGCTCAGTCCTCCTTCGCTGATTCTCTGCCACTCCTTAGGTATTGCGTGGCACGCTGCCTCTAGACATGGAGGTTCCATTTAGCTGTTGTAGAGGCTGGCCTTCGAGACTGCGACTTTGTCACATTCCCCATGTAATTCAGCGGCCCTCATGTGTGGCAAGGGGCTGTGGTGGCTCAGTGGTTAAGACTCTGAACTGAAAACTGGAAGGTCGGTAGTTCAGCAGTTCGAGACCCGAGAGTGCCGCATGACGGAGTGAGCTCCCGTCTCTGGCCCCAGCTCCTGCCAACCTAGCAGTTTGAAAGCAAGAAATTGCAAGTAGATAAATAGGTACCACTTCGGTGGGAAGGTAACAGCGTTCCGTGCGCTTCGGCGCCTAGTCATGCCGGCCACATGACCGTGCAAACATCTTTGGACAGTGTTGGCTCTTCGGCTTGGAAACGGAGATGAGCACCGCACCGCTTAGAGTTGGATTTGACTGAGTTGAGCATTTACCTTTACCTTTACACGTGTGGCAATGAATTCCATAAATGTGCCTGACGTGTCTGTTGTATTATACAGGCGATCCTATAGGATTTTCAAGGCAAGAACCATTCAGAGGTGGTGTTGGCATTGCTTTCCTTCGTGTAGCAACCCTGTGCTTCCTTGGTGGTCTCCCATCAAAGTACTAACCAGGGCTGACCCTGATGAGCTTCTGAGATCTGACAGGATCAGGCTAGCCTGGACTACAGGTGGCAGTGCCCGCCCCGTCTCTCTTTCTGAAGAACCTGTCCTGTGAGATAGAAGGGGCATCTTGCTACTACTCTGAATGGGCCTCATTGCTAAAGAACTCCACATTATCCGGTGTTCAGGTCTACAGTGGGAGTGACCTCGGATCAGTCACAAGTTCTTTCAGAGCTGTTCTCTCAAGAGCAGTCCTCAAAAGAGCTCTCTCAGCCCCACCTACCTCGCAGGGTGTCTGTTGTGGGGAGGGGAAGGGAAAGGAGATTGTAAGCCGCTCTGGGACTCTTGAGTGAAGGTCAGGGTATAAATGCAGTCTCCTCTTCAAATGTCTGTTTATCTATTATTGGTCTTTCTTCCTAAAAACTGAGGGCACAGACCTCTCCCCATCCCTAATTAAGCCTTGCAGGAACCCTGCAAGGTAGGTCAGGCTGAGAGAAAGCGGCTGTCCTAAATTCACTCTGCGAGTGTCATGACTGAGTGGGATTTGAACCTGGGACTCGCAGATCGTAGCCTGACCCTCTAACCACTGCACAGTAGGCACCAGACTGGCAGTGGTTGGAGGGTGGCTGGCACCAGATCAGCTCTGTAATGTCACCTGACTTTACAGCCATGGAGAATAATGAGCTCTTTTGTGAATATTTGAGCTCAAACCGCCTCTTGTGGCTTCTTCGATCAGCAGTGTTAGTAGCCCCGGAAGCAGGGAGACAGGTGTCCTGTCTGCAGGGCCTCTGTCATGCCTGAAACCAGGGCACAGAGCACAATTCTTCCATCTGCCGCAGTGCCCTTTCCAGTTTCTGTCTGGCTTGGATGTTTCCACGGCATAGAAAGCTCTCTCTCAGCTGTGATGTTCTCTTTGGTCCTTGCTTTCTTCAGAAGAAGAGAATGTTTTTATATAGGGCTGGCCCACTCCCTAGGCGAACTAGACGTTCACCTAGGGCAAGCCGATCATCAGGGCGCCGAACTGCCTACGCCTCAAGCCCCCCCCGCCAAAGCCCTGCATTGTCCCGACCCCAGGTGCCTGAGCTAGCCAGAGCTCAGATGGAAGGGAAGGGGTTTAAACACCCTTCCCTTCCATGGCTTGTCCAAGCGCCCCGCAGCTGTGAGGCACGCAGCCAAGCCAGCGCTCAGATGGAAGGGAAGAGGGTTTGGAAATCAGAAACAGCATGGGGGGGGGCACCAAAAGGTATCCTCACCTAGTGTGCAAAAACACCTGGGGCTGGCCCTGTTTTTATTCCTCACTTTTCTCTACCTTGGAGCTGTGGTGGCTCAAGTGGTTAAGACGCTGAACTGCAGGCTGTGGAAGGTCAGTAGTTCAGCAGTTCGAGACCTGGGTGCCGCATGACGGAGTGAGCTCCCGTCTCTAGTTCCAGCTCCTGCCAACCTAGCAGTTCGAAAGCAAGAAATTGCAAGTAGATAAATAGGTACCGCTTCAGTGGGAAGGTAACAGCGTTCCGTGCACCTTGGTGTTTAGTCATGCTGGCCATATGACCACGGAAACGCCTTCAGACAGCGCTGGCTCTTCGGCTTTGAAACGGAGATGAGCACCGCAGCCCTAGAGTCGGATTTGACTGGCTTTCGAGCAAGGGAACCCTTTACCTTTACTTTTTCTCTACCTTGGGGAGTCTCAAAGTGGTTTACAATCACATTTCCCTTCCTCTCCCCACAACAGACACCTTGTGAAGTAGGTGGGGCTGAGAGAGTTGTGAGAGAACTGTGACTGGCCAAGGTCATCCAGCAGGCTTCATAGAATTGTAGAATCGCAGAGCTGGAAGGGGCCATACAGGCCATCTCGTCCAACCCCCTGCTCAATGCAGGATCAGCATAGAGCATCCTTGACAAGTCTTTGTCCAGCCACTGATTAGAGACTGTCAGTGAGGGAGGAGCTCACCACCTCCCTAGGCAGCCCATTCCACTGTTAGACAGCTCTGACTGTCAAAAAGTCTTTCCTAAGATCCAGCCATTACCTTCCTGCCCCTAATTTAAACCCATTCTTGTGAATCCTCTCTTCTGCTGCCAACAGAGACAGCTCCCTGCCCTTCTCTAAGTGACAGCCCTTTAAATATTTAAATATTATATTTATTATTTTCAATGAAAAAAGAACAGAATTCAACAACATTTAACAACATAACATACAGGGTTACATACTTCAGCGTGGAATGAAAAGTGAGCAATAATAATGCATATTAACAAGCTAAGAATAACAATAAGTATGATATCAGATACATGAATTACCATTTCAGAGGAAGAAATTAGATTACGGAGGACAAATAATTCTCTTATTCATCAGAGCCAGGTTGCAGCAGAGATTGTATAGGCAATGTGTTCTTTTTGATGAGTGATCAGTTAGTGTTTCAAAATGTTTAGGTAAGTGTAGTTGGGTGGTTGTAGATCTGAGGCAAAGAGGAACTCCATGAAGGGTAGCCATTTTTCTGCAAAAGTAGACATTCGAGGATATAATTCTGAGTGGCGAAGATGATCTGTAATTTTTTCTAAGATCAGGTGATCCCATACTTTATTAAGCCAGCACGAGATTGTCGGGGCCTTGTCAGCTTTCCATCTAGATGCGATGGCTGTTTTAGCAGCCACTATAAGGCTGGTGATTAGTTCACGAGCCCTTCAAATATTTAAAGAGAGCAATAGAAATAGCTTCATGTGGAGGAGTGGGGAATCAAACGCAGTTCTCCAGGTTAAAGTCTGCTGCCCTTAATCATCACACCACATTGTTAACAAGGCACTCCAGCTGACGCATGCTGGCGCTTCAACGTTTTTTGGGGTTTTTTTGGCAGGTATTTTGCGAACGAGCCCTTTGCGGACTTCCACCGGGTGGAGGGTGTGCCAGGGATCTATATCGCCACCTTGATCAATGGCTCGTTCAGTGAGGAGAATATGCGGTCTGTCATCACGTTCGACAAAGGAGGGACCTGGGAATTCCTCCAGCCCCCAGAGTATACTCGCTATGGTGAAAAGATAAATTGTGAGGTAATGACGCCGCTGGAAAGAAATCTCGCTGTCTCTTCAAGGGCTTTCAGACAGGTCGTGAAGTCCTTGGGCCCTAACTGGGGTCTGTAGAAACATCATGAACCCGTCTTGTCTGCCTAATTGTTGTGAATTGTTCATCGCACGGGGGTGGGGGGGGCTCCTTGCGGAAGTCTGATGCTCTTGTGTTAAGGCTCATGTTGCTAAGTTCCTGCAGGCACCGGGCGATCTCTTGCCCCCAGAGCACCTTTCCTGCCGCTGCTGCGCTGGGTGGCAGGTGAAAAATAAGAGGGAAGTGGTGTGTGTGTGTGTGTGTGGCCAGTGCCCCAACGTGCTGACATCACTTCCGGCGCAATCGTAGTTGACATCAGCACATTGCTGGGGACGCATTAGCCTTCAGTGCTACGGTGTCACCAGCAACACGCTGACATCACTTCCGGTTGTGCTGGAAGTGATGTCATTGTGTCGCTAGTGATGTAGTGACATCGCCGGTGAGGCTCCGCCCCAACCGTGAGTGCTGACACCCCTAGTTAAGGCCCTGGAAATGTTACTTCCCCATTGCGGGCCCCCTCCCTCCCCGACTTTGAAAGTCCGGTGCAGTAGAAGCCCGTATATGGAGAGGGCATAGAATAGGGGTACAGCCCTCTGTTTTTCCAGTGGCGAAGGGTTTCATCCTTTGGTCTGAGTCTGCAATCCCCCCACCCCCCAAGAAAGGAGTTGTGTATCACCTTAAATCAGCCTCCTATGCTGGTAGATGTACACATACAAGGGAAGTTTTACACAATTGGACCAAGATGCCAAGCAAATATTTATTGTACTGTAGCCTTTTGGCCCTCTGTGTGAAGACCTGTCCTCTGTACCTATGGGCTGTTTTTTAAAATTAGAACAAACAAATAAGATACAATACACTGTTACAGGAGGCATAGATTATATAATCATGCAAAAAGGAACCTCTATTTGGAGGGGATCTCCCCGCCTCTACGACATTTCATTCCCTCCAAATAAGAAATAAGAGGCATCCACGAGATCAAAAAGCGAGATAACTTAGAATCTGAACCTGTAGGGTTAAGTGTCAAAGAGGTCTTCTCCATAACCCTAAGAGCCCAAGTTTTAACCTTCCAAAATGTTCAAGGTGGAGGTTTATCCTTCTCCCGGTTTGTTGCAATACACAAAACGTGCCGTCCTCAATAAAGTTGAAAGGCACTTAAGCGTTGGTGTATCAATATCCTTACGGGAAGGTAAATCCAGTAATAGTCATTTGGAGTCTAACTCTAAGTTGACATTAAGATGGATAGCTGTGTTAGCTTGTCTGTAGCAGAAGAGAGGACTAAGAGTCTAGGAGCTCCTTAAAGATTAACAACATTTGTGGAAGGGTGTGAGCTTCTGTGAGTCACAGCTCAATTCCTCAGATACCTTCACATTACCGATCTTACGAATCACTGTAAGAATTTTGCTCCAAAGCCCTTGAATGGCTGGGCATTGCCACCAACAATCACCTTAAATCAGCCTCCTAAACTGGTAGATGTCCACGCACAAGAGGATTTTCACCGAACTGGACCAAGATGCCAAGCAAATATTTACCGTAGCCTTTCGGCCTTCTGTGTGGAGCTGCGGTGGCTCAAGTGGTTAAGACGCTGAACTGCAGGCTGTGGAAGGTCAGTAGTTCAGCAGTTCAAGACCCGTGAGTGCCGCATGACGGAGTGAGCTCCCGTCTCTAGTTCCAGCTCCTGCCAACCTAGCAGTTCGAAAGCAAGAAATTGCAAGTAGATAAATAGGTACCACTTCGGTGGGAAGGTAACAGCGTTCTGTGCGCCTTGGTGTTTAGTCATGTCGGTCACATGACCACAGAAACGTCTTCGGACAGCGCTGGCTCTTCGGCTTTGAAACGGAGATGAGCACCGCAACCCTAGAGTCGGATTCGACTGGCTTTCGAGCAAGGGAACCTTTACCTTTTCCTTTACCTTCGACCTTCTGTGTGAAAACCTGTCCTCTGTACCTATCGGCTGATTTAAAAAAACAGCAACTGATAAACATTTATAACTACCACGCTTTTGTCAGATGAGGGTGTCACTTCTTTTAGCTGAGGGAGTGGCCTCTAGCTCATGCAAACGAATGCCGGGATGTGTTTGTTAGTCTTCCAAGGACTCTTGCTTGCCTTCTGAGACACCCCAGCCCCACCCCGTTAGCAAGGGCTAAGCAAAATAAATTGTGATAACTGTTTGAACTGTGGCCCTCTGGCATGGCCTTCATTTGGAATAAGGCCCTGCAGTTCTGAACTTAGTTTGCTGGTGAGGGATAGAAGCATCTTTGTCCGGGAAATCCCTTGGGTCGAAGTAAGTGACGTTCGCATGCTTGGACTCTCTCTCCTAGCTTTCCCAGGGCTGCTCTCTTCATCTGGCCCAGCGCCTGAGCCAGATCCTCAACTTCCAGCTGCGAAGGATGCCCATCCTCTCTAAAGAATCCGCTCCGGGACTTATCATTGCCACAGGTACGGGTAGTTTTGTGTTTTTTTCTAAAGTTGGATTACGTTAGTCGCCTTGCCTTCCTCCGTCTCAAGCACTGAACTCCAGTTATACTGATTAATCCCGCATGTTACCTTTAAAGCCCTATATGGTCAGGGACCTACTTACCTAAGGGACCTCCTTTCCCCACATGTTCCCCAGAGAGCATAAAGATCAGGGTCCCAAAACCATTTTGGCCTTTTCCAGGCCCTAAGGAAGCCAGGCTAGCGGTGACGAGGGCCAGGGCCTTCTCTGTGGTGGCTCCGCACTGGTGGAATAAGCTCCCGGAAGACATCAGGGCCCTGCGGGACCTTTTACAGTTCCGCAGGGCCTGTAAAATGGAGCTCTTCCACAGGGCTTTTGATTAGGGTGTCACCTCCGAATGTTATGACCCTGGCCCCAACATCAGCACTGACTTAACATCTAACTCCTCAGCCTTGGGGGGGGTCCCTCATCTGTGATATGGGGGTAAGTACTGGTCTACCTTACAGGGTTGTTGTAAGGATCGCTGAAATACTGTATTGTGAAGGGCTTTGAACACTTTGGGAAAGCGCTATATAAATTCTTCTTCTTCTTCTTCTTCTTCTTCTTCTTCTTCTTCTTCTTCTTCTTCTTATTATTATTATTATTATTATTATTAGCTTGGTGGGAGCCCAGACTGTGGTGGTAACTGACCGTTTGGATGTTGAGAGCATACCACCATCATCTGTGTCACTGGCACTTATGATTTTATGATTTGTGGTTTACTTATTTATATACTGTGTTTTGATTCTTTTTGCTGTTTTAATATATATATTTATATAACCTGTAAGCTGCCCCGAGCCTGCCCAGGCAGGGAGGGCAGGATATAAATTAAACAAATAATAATAAAAAATAATAAATTACTCTGCCGTGCATCACTCTCGGAAGACGCACAGGCTCTAGCTTTGGCAGATCTCCAGTTGATGGACAGCCGTTTGATGTCCAGATGATGCAGAGATTGCCAACATATGCAGGAGTTCTTGTGTCACTTGCAATAAAACATAGGAATGGATGCATCCTTTTCAAGTTTGCGGTCTAGGCAGTTTATGGCTTTGTGGATCATTCCTCAGTGCACTGAATTCCACAGAAAGCCATAAAAAACTGAATCCATCCGTGGAAGCCTGCTGTGATGTACTTCTGACAGCCTACCCATCACATATCTTCATTTTTTGCTGCCTGTGTTTGAAAGCTGCAGATGGAAAAACGTGTGGGGTCCGGCTTAACTCGCACGTCTGTTTTAAAAATTGAAATGGAATTTGGTGATGGCTGGCAGGTTTTTAAGCCGGCCGCTCACGGTGCAGCGATTGTGGACGCCCGATGGGAGGAATTGCGAGTTACATCCTCCATCCATCCTCTGTGCTTCTTTTTTTAGGTTCTGTTGGCAAGAAGATGGCCAACAAAATGAACGTGTACATTTCGAGCAGCGCCGGCGTCCGATGGCGAGAGGTAAGGTGTACATCTGGGCGGGGACGTCCCCTGACCTGATGCTTGCATGCTCAAAAGACAATGTAGAAATTAAATCCATGGGGGGGAAAACAGGAGATGCTTTGTGGCGAGCATTTCTCTGACTTCGTGCTGCCCGTTCTCAACCTGTGACCGCAGTGCCTTCGGGCAGGGAGCGAACTTGATCAGCACAGATGTTTGCAGCTTGTGAAAGATATATATGCCAAAGGATTGCACTCATTTGTTTGTTTAAATAGTTCTGTTTTGGTTTTCTCCCACACTGGGGACTTAATGAGCAGCATACAAAGCAAAACATGCAAACAATAAAAACATTTAAACATGAATAGAGAATCCTCTAGACCCTCCAGCACAAAACGGGTGATGGGCCACACAAATGTCCTAGCCTGGTTCGGCTTACACAGGACCACAGGCTGCAAATCATGGGCCAAGAGCCCTCTGGCTTTTGCCAAAGTCTTGTGCCTCTAGCCAAGCCTAGGATCTTGTTGTTATTCAGCCGCACAGTCGAGTCTGACTCTTTGCGACCCCACGGACCACATCACGCCAGGCCCTCCTGTCTTCCGTCGTGCTCCAGAGTTTAGTCACCTGCAAAAAGGGAGGAGCAGACGCTCAAACCAGCATCTTTTTCAGCTGGCTCAGATCTTCCCGGCTTCCTCCCTCTCTGGGAATTGCCTCCTTCTCGCAGCCCATAGTGAGGTCGTCCCTGCTGTAAATCGTCGTGGACAGGAAGTGAACACCTGTTTTTTTTGGGTATGCATTGCTGTGGTAATAGCCTGGACTGCGCCCCTCTAGTTAGGAAGAGCAGCTCAGTCCATGAATGTATTGGGCCAAGCATAAAGGAAAAAAAATAATTTGCCTTAAAAGCACAGAAGCTTTTTTGGCAGTATCCCCGATTCTCCACATTTCCCGGTTAAGGGAACATGCTGTTCAAACAAATTACGAAGATGATCTGACTCCAACGGTAACAAGAAAAAGAAATTTTACTGAGCGCATCTTACATGATATATTCATGTAGGTACATTTAACAATAAAACAAAGTTTGAGTCCAGTGGCCCCTTTAAGACCAGCGAAGTTTGTCTTAAAGGAAGGGCTTCTAGTGTCCTGGCCCCACTGCTGGACCTCCTGATGGCCCCTGGAATTTTTGGCCACTGTGTGACAGAGTGTTGGACTGGATGGGCCACTGGCCTGATCCAACATTGGCTTCTCTTATGTTCTTATTCAAGGTACAAGCTTTCATGTGCATGCTCCTGAAATAAAACTTTGTTGGTCTTCAAGGGGCCACTGGAGTCAAACTTTATTTTATTGTGAACAGGTTAACTTCAGAAAGGTTAACTTGCTACAGCTCTAGGCCCAGGTAAGAGAGAGAAGAAGAGAGGTCCCATATATGATAAAACAGAAGGCAAGCAATGGCCCAAAGAGGCTCAACATCTATCCGATGAGAGGCTGGAGCCATCTGCCAAGTGTACCCGAGAGAGAGAATTCTCTTAACCCGTTTTCTTCCCAGGTCCGCTTACATGGAGAGTTAACAATATCCAACACAACGTTGACCAGAGAAGGTGGTAGCAAGACGGCCAAGTGCTTGCTTGCAAACTTTTTTCAGGTCTGATCCTGATAACCCATTAGCAGAGCTTGCAGAAAAACCTCCTACTGGAGAGCCGTTTTGGGATCTCCTTGTCTTACTGTACTTGGCTGGATCACCTGCTGGACTCCTGGAGATTAAGTCTAAATCCCAGAATCTGTCTTTGCTGCCAGGCTTTGGATTTATTTATTTAAAACATTCATTCTCCGCCTTTCTTCCATTACAGAGCTCAAGGTGGCTTACGGCATTAACACACACAATATAAAATACATTCAGAATGTAAAAACCAAAATTAAAAACCACGACTCAGGACCGCAGACAGACTGAACTAAATCCAGTCCTACACAAAACCATCTTCAACTGCCTCCTAAAGACTGAGAGGAATTTCAGACAACCTATGTATTCCATTTCAGGAACTGTTCACTGATGGGTTTTTTCTCTGTCATAAGAACATAAGAGAAGCCAGTGTTGAATCAGGCCATTGGCCCATCTAGTCCAACACTCTGTCACACAGCGGCCAAAATATACCAGGTGCCATCAGGAGGTCCAGCAGTGGGGCCAGGACACTAGAAGCCCTCCCACTGATGCCCCACCCCCCCAGCACCAAGAATAGAGTGCATCACCTGCCCCAGACAGAGAGTTCCCATCTATACCCTGTGGCTAATAGCCTCTGATGGACTTCTGCTCCATATGTTTATCTAATTCCCTCTTGAAACTGTCCATGCTTGTAGCTGCCACCACCTCCTGGGGCAGTGAATTCCATATGTTAATCACTCTTTGGGTGAAGAAGTACTTCCTTTTATCTGTTCTAACCCGACTGCTCAGCAATTTCATTGAGTCCCCACGAGTTCTTGTATTGTGAGAAAGGGAGAAAAGTACTTCTTTCTCAACCTGCTCAATCCCATTCATAATCTTATAAACCTCGATCACGTCACCCCTTAGCCTGAAGCGTTGTCCACTCAAACTGCTTCCTTTTGTGAGCGCCTTGTTTCCGGGGGACAGCAGTACCGAATGTCAGTGTATTTAACTGGAGTCTAGGCATCTCAATGGGGTCGCTATGGCACTGATTTGTAGTCCTGATTCAGTGCCATAGCGCTCCTAATAGAATGTTTTTTTTTAAAAACCCTGTCAAGAAGATCATGAGCGCGGGTGTGGGGAAATGGCGGGAAAAGAAAGCGGCGTGGTTTGAAATGACAAACTGCTTCAGAGACAGCTCCTTTCTGGAAGGGAAGGGCCGTGTGAAACAGTCATCCTTGTAGCGGTTCATTCCATGACGGTACAATAACGGTTTTAAAAGGGTATTGTGAAATTCCTCTGAGAGTGAGGGGTCTGGGCATACATCCCCAGGGAGGTTGTTCCATAATCATGTGGCTGCCACTGAAAAGGCCCTCTTTTGTGTATCCACCAAACCAGCTTCTCTGATTGATGGGACAGTCAGGATTGGGAGCTTTGGAAGGGGTGGAATTACTTGTCCTATGTGCTGAGGACTGTGCGCCCTCCCTGCAGAATACCTGCCACCTGCTCTGCACCTAGAGGGAGAAAAGATGCTAGACCACATGAGTGGTGAGCAGGCTTGGGATCCCCACAGCTCTTTCCCTAGAAATTTAAGCTCAGCTCCTTCCAGATGTAGCAACGAGAGGACGGCACATCTGTTGTGAGTAAAGAGTTTCCCACAAAATTACAGCTTTTCCAACGAGAAGGTTGCTCAGTTTACTTTCATATGTAAGGGGTAGATGTTACGTTTGGCTGCTCTCCTTTAAAGACGTTGCCAAGACACAGCGGGGATTTTTTTGTTGTTGTTGCCGTCGCTTGTGTGAGCGGCCAAGGACTCTTGGCATCTTCCCTCCGCGTGGGACGTGGTCCCAATTTGAGGAGCGCGCTGTCTTTGCTGGAGGCTGATTGGGTGGTCCGGTCTGCCGAGAGGCTTGCGGTAGGGCCTCTCTAGACTGATGTTAGTCTAAGGCCGTTTTCTGACATCTGTAACGTGTTTGAATGCCGCAAGCCGAACCACCTCCTTTCCTCTCCAAGCGGCGCGGTTTGGTTTGGACGAGGCTGGGGCTGCTTGGATTGGCAGCAGGCAGGAAATCTGCCTCTGGCTGTGTAATACATATATGTATACTAAAGATGCTAGAGGCGGGTGTCCTTCATTTTGCTTGGGAGCGTACGGAATGGCTTGGATACTTCCTGGTGAGCTGGAAGGCTGAAATTTGTTGTGTCTTCCTTTGTGGGAACACATCCAGCCCACCCTAAAAGCACTGCACTGGCTGCCTATAGCATAGTGGATTTGGTTCAAGGTGCAGGTTCTCACCTTTAAAGCCCTCTATGGTATTTACCTAAGGGACCGTCTTTCCCCACATCTGCCTCAGAGAGCACTAAGATCGGGATCCCAAAATCGCCTGGTTCTCCCCGGCCCTAAAGAGGCCAGGCTGGCCACAACGAGGGCCAGGGCCTTTTCTGTGGCGGTCCCTCACTGGTGGAACAAGCTCCCGGATTACATCGGGGCCCTGCGGGACCTTTTGCAGTTGATCTCTGTAGTCTGGAGTTGAGCTGTAATTCCAGGGGATCGCCAGGTCCTACTAGGGGGCTGGCCAGCCTAGTTGACACCCCACGTATCATAAGAATCAATCGTTTCACATTTGAATGATGGTCCCTAGAAATACCACTTTTAAACTGGAATTATGCGGCAGGCTCATGGTTTCATGTGGACTGACATGGTCTTAAAAAGCAGCATCATTCTTTTGGGGTGCCATTTATGTTGTCATCCTTTGGACACGTCGTGGGACTGTGGAAAGCTGCTCTGTGATGGCCATAGAAACCGTGCTAGGCCTTGAGGGGAGTGTGTGTGTGTATGTGTGTGGGGAAATACGTCTGCAGCCCTTCATGCTCTCCCATCACGCGCTTCTGTGTTTGCTTCTTTCTTCAGGTCCTGACCGGGCCGCATTATTACACTTGGGGAGACCACGGAGGGATCCTCATGGCGGTAACGCAGGGTTCAGAGACAGATCAGCTGAAGTAAGTTCCCGCGAAAGAAACAGCTGGGGAATTTTCACCCAGGACCGAACGCAGCAAAATAGCAAACGATCAGTCATCAGATGACTTGCTTTTAAGTCAGACGGGGAGTTTGTGAGGGAGAGGAGCCACAGTCTTCATTGACGGAGAATTTGAGGCACTGAGAAATTATTCGACTCCTCCCTTCCCCCAAAATATGGAGCTTTGGGGAGGGGGTAGAGGGAAGGCCTGGAATTCCATTGTGGTCTGCGCAAGAGAAATTCCTCCGCCAAAGAAGCAGTCTGATTTGCAGCTGGGATCCGAAGTAAAGTGTCACAAAAAGAGCTCCGAAGTCTGCATCTGCATTTGGAAATGCTTAGTGGTTGCAACACTGAGGGGAAGGTCTTTGTACCACAAATAGGACTTCTGTTTTTCCTCTCAACACCTCAGACACCATCCTTTTCACACATGCACCTGCCAGTCACCTTGTGGGCAGAACTCCATGTTTGTGCGTGTGCGTGGGAAGCCATTTGAGATTTCATTGAGGGAGGGAAGGCAGATATTTTTCAGGCCTCAAAGGCCTTGCTCTCGATACATTCAGGGCTAAGAAGAGAAACAGCGCTGCTTTTAGGAGCACAGGCTGTGATTATTTTCGGCACACTTTATGACCCATAACGGTAGTGATCTTGTGGGTGTGTGTGTTAAAGTGACGTCAGGTTGCTTCTGAATAGAGTTGCCAGTTCTCAGGTCCCGGTGGGGGTTTCCCCAGGTTTGGGGGCTTCATCCTGCCCCTGGCCAGGTGGCTGGTGGGGGGGAACTCTACCCCCAAACATCAACGTCCCTGACACGATGGCGTCACCCAGAAGTGACATCATCATGGAATGCCCTGGTTTGAGGTAAATTCGGCCTAAAACCATAGAGTTTTGCCTTCAAACCAGAGCACCCCTATGTGACCTTCCAGGTGACGTCATTGCGTCGGGGACATTCCTGAATGCCCCCCCCCAATCCCCACCACTGGCATGGGGAGGGGACCTGCCAACCGTACTTCTGACTTACGGCGAACCTCTGAATTAATGAGCTCCAAAACATCCTATTGTTCACAGCCTTGCTCTGGTCTTGGAAGCTGAGGGCCCTTCCGGCTTCCTTGACGGAGTCCGCCCATCTCCTGTTGGGTCTTCCTCTTTTTTCCTGCTGCTTTCAACTTTCCCCAGCGTGATTGTCTTTTCCAGTGAGCCTTGTATTCTCAGTATGTGACCAAAGTACGATAACCTCCGTTTATCTCATCGTTTATTGTTGTAGTCTTTAAATGTGTCTGTTACTTGATATTAGACAGTATTTACACAGAATTGTATGTGAATGAGTTGAGGAATTTTGCACGCCGAGTCCCAGGTATAGTTAGCAAGGTGCGATTTCATTGCCCGTAGTATGTAGACTTCATCAGTGGGAATCCAGATGGCAAACCCCATGATTTGGTCTAGCGGGGTGTGTGTCTGTATGAGTGTCATGATCCTTGGCCTATAGTAGTGCGGCCTGTAGGCCCTGGGGAGGCCTATATTAAAGTAGGTACCCAGCCTACATTTCCCAGATACCCTCTGGGCCAGGTGATTGGTAATAATAATAATAATATATACTTTATTGTCATTGTACATAGTATAATGAAATTAAACTGCAATCCTCTTGGTGATCTACAACAATAATAATACACACTCATACTTAAAATTCACATAACAACTGAACCACTGATGTCACCCAATCTGATTTCGTACAACATTTAAGGCAATGATGGCTCTCGAGTAGAAACTGGTTTTTAATCTGTTTTTAAAAGGGGATTTGGAGAGAAAACTATGGCAAATTGGGGGTGAGGGGGTGGTGCCTGGAAAGAAGAAGAAGACGAGATTGGATTTATACCCCACCCTTCACTACCCAAGGGAGTCTCAGAGCGGCTTACAACCTCCTTTCCCTTCCCCTCCCCACAACAGACACCCTGTGAGGTAGGCGGGGCTGAGAGAGCTCTGACAGAAACTGCTCTTTTTCAAGAACAGCTGTGCCAGAGCTTGTGACTGACCCAAGGTCACATCAGCAGGTGCAAGTGGAGGAGTGGGGAATCAAACCCGGCTTTCCCAGATTAGAGTCCACGCACTTAACCACTACACCAAACTGGAATGAAAGACCTTGCCCCAAAAGGGAGGGCAGTTCACTCCTAGGGAGCAGAGCTGGGGAAAGGCTGCTGCAGACAGAGGGATCCCTCATCCAGGAAGGGGTCAGCTTGCACCTGCTGGATGACCTTGGACAAGCCATAGTCCTGGCACAGCTGTTCTTGAAAAAGAGCAGTTTCTGTCAGAACTCTCTCAGCCCCACCTACCTCACAGGGTGTCTGTTGTGGGGAGGGGAAGGGAAAGGAGTTTGTAAGCCGCTCTGAGACTCCTTTGGGTAGTGAAGGGTGGGGTATGAATCCAATCTCCTCTTCTTCTAATACCAGGAGACAGGGACTGTACAGATAGATGCTCTAGGATTTCTTTTTAGTTTGCTTACCTCCCTTTACTGACATCATTATCCCAAATATGGCTTGAATTATTGTCGTCATTAGACCTCATTAATAAACTGTTTGTTACTCATGACTTATTCGGTCACCTAGAAGGTATAACTTGTTGGGAGAAGAAGCGGTTAGGGGCAGGGAGGGTGCTCCGGGCCCTCCCGAGTTAGACCCACGCCAGAGTGGTGGCAGTCAATAGAGGTTCCCTGTTCCCCCACTTGTGACAGCTTCTAGGGAGAGTTCAGGCTTAATTAGATCCAGAAGCCACTTATTTGTCTTTTTGGAGCTCCATGGTGTCTATAAAACTATCCTCCAACACCACATTTCCAACGTATCAACTTTCTTCCAGTCAGCTTTCTTCATGGTCCAACTTTCACACCAATCCATAGTAACGGGGAATACTGTGGCACGAATTATCTTAATCTCGGTTGTCAGCGATATATCCTTACACTTAAGGATCTTCTCTAGCTCCTTCACGGCTGCCCTTCGCAGTCTCAATTGCCTTTTGATTTCCTGGTTGCCGTCTCCCTCTTGGTTGACGATTGAGCGATCTTACGAGCGCCGAATAAACAAGTAACCCTTTTTCTAGAGGCGCTTACCTAGTAAAGGAGGGGGGAGTGAATTTACAGCAATTTTCCTGCTCCAGGTATTTCCCCTTTCTGTGCGATGCCAAACTTGGTCAGTGGCTGAACCACAAAATAAGATTTCTTCTCCTCCCAGCAAACCGCAATTCCAAGCTCTGTCCTGGTTTTAGCAATGGGAACAGACCGTGGCTCACGATTCAGGCATATCATGAAGTTATGAATTTGCCCCCAGTGGGGAAGTCTTTATTTGCTGAGCCACATACGAAGAAAGAGCGAAGAAAATGGTGACCACCTCCCCACCCGGATCACCAACAGTTGTTCATACAACAACTGATGGTTTGCCATTGTGTCTGAAGCATACCGGTGCATGGAAGAACCGGTGAGCTGGACAAGGAGATTGGAGCCTGAAAGGCTAAGTAGGGTGAGCATGGTTTTGGAAAGTGCTGCCGAGTCACTTATGGCAACCCTCCACGTGGTTTTCAAGCCAAGAGACAAGCAGAAGTGGTTTGCCATTCCTTGCCTCTGTGTCGCGACCCTGAGTTTCCTTGATGGTCTCCCATCCAAATAATAACCAGGGCTGACCCTGCTTAGCTTCTGAGATCAGACAAGATCGGGCTAGCCTGCACCATCCAGGTGACGGCTTCATGAGCATGGTGGGGAACAACTGTGCTTTCCTTCCTAAATGAACATAAGAACGTAAGAGAAGCCATGTTGGATCAGGCCAATGGCCCATCCACGCCAACACTCTGTGTCACACAGTGGCCAAAAGCCAAGTGCTATCAGGAGGTCCAACAGTGGGGCCAGAACTCCAGAAGCTCTCCCACTGTTGCCCCCCAAGCACCAAGAATACAGAGCATCACCGCCGTAGTGTTCCCTCTGTAGTAAAGGTAAAGGTTTCCCTCGCTCGAAAGCCAGCTGAATCGGACTCTAGGGGGCAGTGCTCATCTCTGTTTCCAAGCCAAAGAGCCAGCGCTGTCCGAAGAAGTTTCTGTGGTCATGTGGCCGGTGTGACTAAATGCCGAGGCACACGGAACGCTGTTACCTTCCCACCAAAGTGGTACCTATTTATCTACTTGCAATTTCTTGCTTTTGAAGTGCTAGGTTGGCAGGAGATGGGAGCAGAGATGGGAGCTCACTCCGTCATGTGGCACTCTCGGGTCTCGAATTGCCAAACTACAGACCTTCCAGTCTGCAGTTCAGCATCTTAATCTCTGAGCCACCGCAGCCCCTATTCCCTCTATACCTTGTGGCTAATTGCCAGTGATGGACCTCTGCTCCATCTGTTTATCCAATCCCCTCTTGAAGCTGCCTATGCTTGTAGCCACCATCACTTTCAGCGGCAGTGAATCCCACGAGTTAATGACTCTTTGGGTGAAGAAGTACTTCCTTTGACCTGTTCTACGCCTACTGCTCAGCAATTTCATTGAATGCCCACGAGTTCTTGTATTGGGAGAAAGGGAGGAGAGTACTTCTTTCTTTGCCTTCTGTATCCCATGCATAATGGCACTTCTGGAAGAAAATCTTGGATGCTGCAAAACCTGGCAAAGCTGTTGGCTTCAGCTGGGAAGTTGGATCCCACTGAGATGCCAGGACTGAAAAAATTAATCACGTTTGCTGGTGTTTGCCCATGTTGGAGGCTGAGCAAGAGAGAAGTTGGATAACTTACTCTATATACCTGGCAGTTTGGGGTAGTGGTTAAGAGCGGCAGGGCTGTAATCTGGAGAACCGGGTTTGATTCTCCGCTCTTCCACATGAAGCCAGCTGGGTGACCTTGGGCCAGTCCCAGTTCTTTCAGAGCTCTCTCAACCCCGCCTACCTCGCAGGGTGTCTGTTGTGGGGAGAGGAAGGGAAAGGTGATTGTAAGCCACTCCAAGACTCCTTCGGGTAATGAAGGGTGGGTTATAAAGCAACTTTTCTTCTTCTTGCTAGGAAGATGGCCCTGAACCTAGGACAATCTCACTTTTAAAGAGTTATGCACAAAAGTTTTTTCCCCCTCATTACTGCAGATAACTAGCTTGTATGTGGTTCTAAAAAGCCCCCTCCCCTTTTTCTTTACAGCACATGTGTAAAAAGACCCTACTTAGTCTTCCTTTCAGGTAAACACGGTGCCTTATTTCTCTCTCCAGATATAGCACGAACGAAGGGGAGACTTGGAAAACGTTCACCTTCTCGGAGAAGCCGGTCTTTGTTTACGGCCTGCTGACGGAGCCCGGGGAGAAGAGCACCATCTTCACCATCTTCGGCTCTTACAAAGAGAACGGCCACAGCTGGATCATCCTGCAGATCAACACCACTGACGTGCTTGGTGAGGGAGATATTAGGAACATAGAGCTGGAAGGGACTCCCAGAGTCATCTAGTCCAACCCCTGCACAATGAAGGAGATTCAATGCTACACACACACTCCCACACACAGTGACCCCTGTTCTATGCCCAAGTAAAGGTAAAGGTTTCCCTTGCTCGAAAGCCAATCAGATCTGACTCTAGGGTGCGGTGCTCATGTCCTTTTCCAAGCCGAAGAGCCAACACTGTCCGAAAATGTTTCCGTGGTCATGTGGCAAAAAAACCCCCAAAACCCTCCAGGATCCCTGGGCCAATACAGCCTGGTGGAAAATTCCTTCCTGACTTCAAAGAGGCAATTGGCATTTTCCCGGGCATATAAAAAAAACGGCCACAAGAGCGGAGCACTAGCGCATCCTTTTCTGCCATCCGTCTAATGATCTGCCTAAATTCGTACTGAGTCATAGAATCAGCATTGCTCATCAAGCCTCTGCTTAAAAACCTCCAGGAATGTGTTCAGGAAAGCAGGGTCAAGGCAGTCCGAGGTCATTGATCTGCAAGGTTCAGGCAGCTCAGAAAAGCAGAGTCGAGGGTCAGTCCAAAGGTCACAGGAGGCAGGCAGAGTCCGGAGTTGTGGTTGCAGAGTTCACAGGGTGGTGACAAGTTGCTTCCACAATCTGCAGTTCTCCAGGTCTGATTTATGTAGGCATTCCTTGATCTACAGCCATCTGCTGGGAGGTGCTCCTGCACTTACTCAGAACTGCTGTCATTAAGCGGCTGGCACCAAGCCAAGAGGCAAGCACTCTGTCTGCGTGTCTTTAAGTCTTGTCGGAGCTTTTCCCTTCGCTGTTCAATTAATCCCCCCCCCCAGGTGTGCTTCGTGGGCTAGTTCAGAGCTGTGGGTGGGCCAAAGGTCAGCTGCCGGCAATGAATCTTGAGGCTCCCATATCTCTAATTCATTAACTTCAGCTGGTCCAGAGCTGGTTGCCATGGGGCTCCTCCTGAGGAGTCTTCAGCCACACCGGATTCAGTCTGGTCTGGTCATTTGGACTGGAAAGATGAGGTGGGTGGAGAGAGGATAGCACTCCCCCCCCATATAGATAACTGCCTGGTTGCTCGATCTCTTGGGCTGAGGAGCAGTGGCTGAGGATTCGTCCTTTCCCACCTCCTTTCTCTCTTCCCAAAATTCTTAGAACCAAATTATGTGTCGCCCATTTGGGATGTGAGGAGGCAGGTTTCCCACTGCTGCGGGAATGCCTTATAACTGAATCCCACCCTTTGTGATGAAGAAGAAGAAGAGGAGATTGGATTTATATCCTGCCCTTCACTACCCGAAGGAGTCTCAGAGCGGCTTACAAACTCCTTTCCTTCCACCTCCCCACAACAGACAACCTGTGAGGCAGGAGGGGCTGAGAGAGCTCTTTCAAGAACTGCCCTTGAGAGAACAGCTCCGAGAGAACTTGTGACTGACCCAAGGTCACACCAGCAGCTGCATGTGGAGGAGTGGGGAATCAAACCCGGTTCTGCCAGATTAGAGTCTGCGCACTTAATCACTACACCAAACTGGCTCAGAGGAAAAAGAAAGGGCCGGTTAAGCACAGCAGAAGAACCTATGAGACTAGAATGTGTAACTGCCGCCTCCCGGCTTATGAACCAGAATGGCTGTATTGAAGTGAGACGCTGCAAGTAATGCCGTCGCTGCTTTGTGGAATAGTGTGCTTCCTCCTGTCACGTGACCTCCTTTGCTCTTCTGGGCTGTGTGTGCCATTAATCTCAAGAGATAATAGCACTGCAGTGCATCCGACTGGTTAACTCTTAGCTGGGTTCCTGCTGAGAGCCGGGCACTTAGGCAGTCAAACCCCCACGGTCTTAGAAGGACGAGTCTCTGCAGCTGAGCCGGTGTCAGGAGTTGGCACAGTTGAGCGGTTCCCAAGATTTTGAGGGCCCCACCACAATATAGTGATTGCTGCCTTCTCTGTCTCCGGATCTCTTGTTTGGTGTAGTGGTTAAGTGCACAGACTGTAATCCGGGAGAGCCGGGTTTGATTCCCTGCTCCTCCACTTGCAGCTGCTGGATGACCTTGGGCAAGCCATAGTTCTGTCAGAGCTGTTCTTGAAAGAGCAGTTCTCTCAAAGCTCTCTCATCTCCGGCTACCTCACAGGGTGTTTATTGTGGGGAGGGGAGGGGAAGGGAAAGGAGTTTGTAAGCCACTCTGAGACTCCAAGTGAAGGATGGGGCATAATTCCCAACTCCTCCTCCTCCTCCCTGTCTCTCTCTGAATCTTTCTCTGGATCTCCGTAGTAGCATTGGGTCTCCTGGAAGGATTGGCCATGCCAATCTCTCCTGTCTCCCTTGGCGGGCACATGGCCTTTCTCCCCCTCTGTCAGCTAGTCAATGGCAGGGTTGCCGTAGGTCTCCAGAATCTTCTGTCTGGGCCTCCCCACACGACATTTTGGCCTCCTCTTACATAAGAACATAAGAGAACATAAGAAAAGCCAATGTTGGATCAGGCCAATGGCCCATCCAGTCCAACACTCTGTGTCACACAGTGGCCAAAAGACCAGGTGCCATCAGGAGGTCCAGCAGTGGGGCCAGGACATTAGAAGCCCTCCCACTGTTGTCCCCCTCAGCACCAAAAATCCAGTGCATCCCTTGCCCCAGACTAAGAGTTCCTATCTATACCTTGTGGGCCCACCGATGGACCTCTGCTCCATATCTTTATCCAATTCCCTCTTGAAGCTGTCCATGTTTGTAGCTGCCACCGCTTCCTGTGGCAGTGAATCCCATGTGTTTAATCACTCTTTGGGTGAAGAAGGACTTCCTTTTATCCGTTCTACCCCGACCGCTCAGCAATTCCACTGAGCGCCCACGAGTTCTTGTACTGTGAGAAAGGGAGAAAAGTACTTCTTTCTCTGCCTGCTCGATCCCATGCCTAACCTTATAAACCTCGATCATGTCACCCCCTCAACCGTCATTTCTCCAAGCTAAACATCCAAAAGAACACACACGAAATTCCTGATTAGAAAAGGTAATGCTGCTTCTATTCCCCCAGTGATGCTTTGCCAAATTCCCAGGGTGGCCTGGACTGCCGGGATGTTGTTTCCGTAGTATCCTCCACCCTCCCAAATTTGAGCAGTTGTGTGATCAGACGGGAGGCCGTTGTCGCTTTGCCAGCAGTCCACTGTCCTCTGTTCCCTTGCTCGCCCACGCAAGGATTGATAGCTGCGAGGAGCAGCAGTGAACAGCCCGAAGGGGAAGGGGAGGGACCGGAGAAGCCAATGGCAGCTGCTCCTCCTAATTGCAGCATCTGCTCGTTCACCTGGGCCAGTGTGGGAAGAGACAGCAGTAATCGGGAGCAGTTACCAACTGTCTGCTTGCCTACGGCCTTTTCTTGCGTAACAGCCGGGCTCGGGAGGTCTTGCTGATGGCCACCAAAACCTGGAACCCGCTCTGCTCAAAGTTGGGAGGTGGCACCAGGACTGTCACTAAGGGAGATGTAGGAAACCAGCCTTATGAGCATGGCCTTGAAGACTGAAGCCCGGAGGAAGGGTTACGGCGAGGCAGAGTCTGCATCAAGGAATCCAGCCAGTGAGATTGAAATTGGGGATGCCGGAGAATCATAAAGAGTCGGAAGGGAGCTCCAGGGTCATCTAGTCCAGCCCCCTGCACAAGGCAGGAAATTGACAAATACCTCCCCCTCCACACCAGCAGCGACTGATGTTCCATGCCCAGAAGATGACAAGAAAAACCCTCCAGGATCCCCGGCCAAACTGGCCTGGAGAAAAATCACTTCCTGACCCCAAAGTGGCAATCAGCATTTCCCTGGGTGTGTAAGAAAGGGTCACAAGAACTAAGCACTGAGGAGTGAGCAGGGAGCTGGAGGACAGGCAAGGTTGTCAAGGCAGCCATAAGTCTGGGAAGGAGGAAGGCTGGATGAAGGTGTCAAGCGGAGGCACCTCCAACCTCACAGCCCAGGCTGGAATCTGGCTGTAAGACGCGTGAGCCTCCATAGCTTATGACTTTGGTGCCTCTACTTCCTCTCCTGCTAGGCTGGCATGACTTCCCGCTATAGTATCACCCACTGCCTCTCTTGAGCTACAGCAGGAGAGAAAAAATACAACATTGCTGCTGATGTTGCTATATCATTTCCAAGTACAATGCAGAAGCGACAAAGAGCCAGTTTGTTGTAGTGGTTAAGTGAGCGGACTCTAATCTGGGAAAGCTGGGTTTGAGTCCCCACTCCTCCACTTGCAGCTGCTGGATGACCTTGGGCAAGCCACAGTTTTGCCAGACCTGTTCTTAAAAAGGGCAGTTCCGTCAGAGCTCTCTCAGCCCCAGCTACCTCACAGGGTGTCTGTTGTGAGGAGGGGGAGGGAAAGGAGTTTGTAAGCCGCTCTGAGACTCCGAGTGAAGGGTGGGGTATAAATCCAATTTCTTCTTCTTCTTCTTCTTCTTCTTCTTCTTCTTCTTCTTCTTCTTCTTCTTCTTCTTCTTCTTCTTCTTCTTCTTCTTCTTCTTCTTCTTCTTCTTCTTCTTCTTCTTCTTCCTCCTCCTCCTCCTCCTCCTCCTCCTCCTCCTTCCTAACTCTAGGAATCGCCAGAAACGATTCCTAGAGCTACCCTTTGTTACTTCCAGGTTGTACCCGGAAGTGACATCAGCGATGTTGCCAAGGTTGCACCCACTTTAACATGTTCCCACCCCCAGTCCTCCTGCTGGTTGCCAAGCTCCACCTCGCAATCCTCCCTGCTGCCTTTGAGCCCCTTTTCAATATTCCCTCCCGCTGTGTATCACACAGGTGTCCCGTGCACCGAAAACGATTACAAATCGTGGTCCCCCTCCGACGAGCGAGGCAACGAGTGTCTCCTGGGGCGCAAAACGGTCTTCAAAAGGCGAACCTCCCACGCGACATGCTTTAACGGGGAGGATTTCGACAGGCCGGTTGTGGTCTCCAACTGCTCTTGCACCAGAGAGGACTTTGAGTGGTAAGTACGCCAGGAACCCCGTTAAGGTCTCCTTCTGTGAAGGGGACCGTTGGTGACTAAGGGCATTGAATGTAAATGCCCAGGTCCAATTTATGGAAGCCTCTCTGCTTGCTTGGTTGGGTAGCAGACCCAAACGCTGGATTGGAAGCGTCTCCTGTTTGTTACCAGCCTGGGTGAGATGTAAGCAGGATTATTTGATCATGCTGAGAGCTGTGGCAGATTAACCGTTAAGCAGACTGAGCACGTGCTTAGGGCACCAGGGCCAAAGGGGGCACCACAAAGTTGGGAAAAGGGTGAAAAGAAAAAAAAAGAATGAAGATTTGTGCAAAAAAAAGAAATTGATAAAACTAGTGCAAATTGAAAATGGTGCACCCTATCTTCTGTTTTTTGTGGGCGAGGTGCAGCGTCATAGGCTATGTTTAAAAGTAAAATGTACGTGTTCAACAATTAAAATGGACCGGGTCAGTGTGGAAAGGACGGGGGCACCAAGATTGGTCAGTGCTTAGGGCACCAGGGAGCCTTCATCCGCCCCTGGCTGAGAGCCACCACGAAGAAAAACTTTATTGTTGTAGGGAGCCAGACTGGTGAGGCCCAGGTTCAAATCCACACTCGGCCACAGAGCTTGCTGGATACCCCGGATTTGTCCTGCTCTCTCATCCTGACCTACCTCACACAGTCTGCATGGATAACACAGGGGGAGCTCCTTGAAGGAAAGGCAGGATACAAATTTGAGACAAATGGACCTTTTTGGTGCAGTGGTTAAGAGTGCGGACTCTAATCTAGGCAAACCAGGTTTGATTCCCCACTCCTCCACATGCAGCTGCTGGTGTGACCTTGGGTCAGTCATAAGTTCTCTCAGAGCTGTTATCTCAAGAGCAATCCTCGAAAGCGCTCTCTCAGCCCCACCTGTCTCACAGGGTGTCTGTTGTGGGGAGGGGAAGGGAAAGGAGGTGGTAAGCAGCTCTGAGATTTTGAGTGAAGGGTGGGGTATAAATCTAATCTCCTCCTCTTCCAGTTTGGTGTAGTGATTAAGTGTGCAGACTCTAATGTGAGAGAACCGGGTTTGATTCCCCACTCCTCCACTTGCAGCGGCTGGATGACCTTGGGCAAGCCATAGTTCTGACAAGAGCTGTACTTGAAAGAGCAGTTTCTGTCAGAGCTCTCTCAGCCCCACCTACCTCACCGGGTGTCTGTTGTGGGGAGGGGAAGGGAAAGGAGTTTGTAAGCCACTCTGAGAGTTTGAGTAAAGGGCAGGGTATAAATCCAATCTCTTCTCTTCTTCTTCCTCCTCCTCCTTCAAAGTTGGCTTGCCGTTGCAGTGTTGGCCACAATCCCGCGTGCAGTTAGCAGTTTGTGGCTTCAATCCATTTATATACTCTAAGCCATCTTTTTTGAAATATGTTGTCATCTTTTCCTTGCAATATTATATTAAGCTTGTCCCTTTCCGCCACGTCTCACAGTTTCTTAGCTATTTCTTCTTTCAATGGGATTTTTTTCTAATTTCCAGTATTTAGCTATTAATATTCCGGCTGTTGTAAGTATGTAGGTCAAAAGATTTACATCCCTTGGCTCATAATGACTGGGAATTATATTTAGTAAAAAAAAAAATCTCTGGTACCAAGTTCAAATCAATGTTCGACATTTCCATTATCATGTTCTTAACATTCTGCAAAAATTTATGATTTTTTTCCCGCATCTCTGCCACATGTGGAAGAAGGACCCTACATTATATAATGGATAACAATAAAAATATAATTTTAAAAAATGTGGGCCTAGCGTCCTCATAACTGGGCAGAAGATAATAGCATTAGTATTGAGCTTCGTTGTGATCCAAACGCTTCCTGGGAATTGTCTCGCAGTTCTCACAACAGCCCAGTAGGGTAGGTCAGGGGTATTACTCTCAGATTGCAGAGAGGAGGCTGAAGCTGAATGTGTGGGGCTGGCTGAAGAGCCGCAATGCGTCCATCTGAACTGGAGACTTCCTGGCGTAGCTTATAGCCCCGTCCTCGCAGAGTCACAACCTTCTGAGCCCCCACTGACTTCAGTGGACTGAGAAGGGTGTACCCCTGACCTGGATAGCCCAGGCTAGCCGGATCTAATCAGATCTTGGAAGCTAAGGAGGGTCAGCCCCGGTTAGTATTTGGAAGAGAGACCACCGAGGAAGTTCAGGGTGGCTACACAGGGGCAGGCAATGGCAAATCACCTCTGAATGTCACTTTGCCTTGAAAACCCTATAGGGTTGCCACAGATCAGCTGCGATTTGATGGCAAAAATAAAGGAAAAAAGAAGGGTGTAACTCAGTTTAGGATTGCACCCTTAGTCTCTTAGCCGCCCTTGTTTTTGCATCACAAGTTGCGCCGTATTGCTTTACTTTCTTTGACGGTTGCCTCTGGCTTGCAAATGCCCCTTGTATGGAGTCAAACCATCCGTTCGTTTAGCTTGGCGTTGTCTGTTCTGACTGGCAGCAGCTCTCCAGGGTCTCTGGTAGTGAAAGGTCTATCCCAATCCCTGGTACCTGAGAGCCTTTAGCGGGAGGTGCAGGAACTGACCTGGAAGTCTGGCACACAAAGCAAGCCAGTTTGGTGTAGTGGTTAAGTAAGGTAAAGGTAAAGGTTCCCTTGCTCGAAAGCCAGTCGAATCCGACTCTAGGGTTGCGGTGCTCATCTCCGTTTCAAAGCCGAAGAGCCAGTGCTGTCCGAAGACGTTTCCGTGGTCATGTGGCCGGCATGACTAAACACCAAGGTGCACGGAACGCTGTTACCTTCCCACCGAAGTGGTACCTATTTATCTACTTACAATTTCTTGCTTTCGAACTGCTAGGTTGGCAGGAGCTGGAACTAGAGACAGGAGCTCACCCTGTCATGCGGCACCCGGGTCTCGAACTGCTGAACTACTGACCTTCCACAGCCTGCAGTTCAGCGTCTTAACCACTTGAGCCACCGCAGCTCCTTTTAGTGGTTAAGTGCGCGGACTCTAATCTGGGAGAACCGGGTTTGATTCCCCACTCCTCCACTCACAGCTGCTGGATGACCTTGGGGAAGCCATAGTTCTGTCAGTCTTGTTCTCTCAAGGACAGTTCTGGAAAGAGCTCTCTCAGCCCCGCTTATCTCATAGGGTGTCTTTTGTGGGGAGGGGAAAGGAAAGGAGTTTGTAAGCTGCTCTGAGACTCTGAGTGAAGGGCGGGGTATAAATCCAATCTTTTTTTCCTTCTCCTCTTCCTTCTCCTTCTCCTTCTCCTTCTCCTCCTCCTCCTCCTCCTCCTCTTCCTCTTCCTCCTCCTCCTCTTCCTCTCCTTCTCCTTCTCCTTCTCCTTCTCCTTCTCCTTCTCCTTCTCCTTCTCCTTCTCCTTCTCCTTCTCCTTCTCCTTCTCCTTCTCCTTCTTCCTTCTTCCTTCTTCCTTCTTCCTTCTTCCTTCTTCCTTCTTCCTTCTTCCTTCTTTCTTCTTTCTTCTTTCTTCTTCTTCTAGCCTAAGCTCTTGCTTGTATGTTCTGTGGGCAGAGTAATTTGTTAATGCGGGGATGATAACCCCAGTTTTGGGGAAATGCATATTTGGTGCTGCAGAATGCATTTTGGCAGCCAGATTTTGAAGGTTGGAATTTTGCTAGATACTCTACTCCCCCCCCTATTATTAGAGTGCTGTGAAATCCACCCCAGTGTGAAATTTATTGTCTTCATTCAAATGGTTCTTGTCTTGCTTTTCCAAAAATTTCCAGAGGCGTGCTACAATCCAGACTCGATAGCACAATAGCACTGAAACCAGCGTACAGTTCTGCTCTAATGGATTTCAGGCTGTCACCGGGTTTATTGCATAATAAAATTAATTTATTACAGTTCCAGGCAGCTTTTTTGTTTGTTTTGGCCTCAGTGCTTTAACTTTTTTTAAAAAAATTACTGCAATTCATTAGCGAAGATAGGGGGTTACTCGCCTTGTGGAAAGAACATAACTCCTGCGTAGCATGCAAATTACAGCTTCGATACTCAAGAGGACATCACTGGAAGAAACCCTATTAAAAACAGGCAGGGTTTGTGCAGATACGGAGCACAGCAACTGAGGTGTACAGCCAGTGCCTGGATTCTCTGGAGATGCTGTATTCTCCGCCCAGTATTCTGGCCGTCTTAACAAATACATTTTTCTGCCCTGTCTCTAAGAAGTCCAGAACAACACATCTGCTTCTCTTTCACAGCTATGCTGAAAGGCGGGCTAGGCTGAGAGAGAGAGAGTAAATGGCCGAAGGTCACCCAGCAGGATTCCGTGGCAGAGTGGGGATTCAAAACTGTGTCTCCCAGATCACCGCCCAGTACTCTGTTGCGTCAGATTGGCTGAGACATTTCACATACAATGCAGAGAGGGGTACAATGGTAAAGGCTGATCAATACTCATGAAACTGCTTTATGTTAAATCAGGCCATCGGTCCATCATGATTGATTGATTAAATTTCTTCCCTGCCCTCCCGGGCGAGGCCGGCTCAGGGCGGCTTACATAAAACACCTAAAATTTTAACAATACACATAAAAATAGGTTAACAACAACTATTAAACAAGCAATTCTGTAACCATAAATATAGTAAAGTGCTAGTATCAGTAAGTTCAGTCATTTCACAGTGGTTGTTGTTATACAGTTCTCTCTCTTCGTGGTCAGTGTTGCCTGTTCACAGGGTCCCCAGCCTTTTTGAGCCCCTGGGCACCTTCGGAATTCTAACATAGTACGATGGGCAGAGCCGCAAAATGGATGTTACAAAATGGCGGCTTGGGGAGGTGGGGCCAGCCACAAAGTAGCTGCCACAGCTTACCTTCAGCCGCACAGTGAAGATTCTTGTGCCTTGCTGGCAGCTGCTGCCAATGTACACAACACACCACGTTCCCTTTACTTGCACAGGGCAATGCTATGCATTACCTTGGCAAACGTTTGCTTGGAAACCCACATCTGCAGAACTTCTGTAAAATATTTGCCTAGTCAATCAAATGTCCAGTGGCCAATCAGAAGTCTTGCTTGTCCTGAGCCCCACCTGGCCCCACCCACTTTCTAAAAATACTTGAGCACCAGGAAAGGAGGCGACGGGTGCCGTGACACTCAGGGGCACCACGCTGGGGATGCCTAGCTTACTCGACTGGCAGCAGCTCTCCAGAATCTCAGGTAAAGGTGATCCACATACCCCATTACCTGATTCTCTTAAATGGAGATGCTGGGGACCGAAGCTGGGACCTTCTGCATGCCAAGCAGATGTTCTGCCAAAGACCCACAGAATAAAATTGCTCCGGGAGATGGATTTGGCTCAAGGCCCATTAGTTGACCGTCCCTTCTGTAACTAACTTGTATCTTTTATGGAGATAGATCAAGATGGGTAGCTGTATTAGTCTGTCTATAGCAGTAGAAAAGAGTTAAGAGTCTTAAAGGTCCCGGTCACACATGCCAGATAATGCGAGTGAGGGAGAAGCGAGGCTATTTGTCCCATAGTAACTTGACACGCCACTACACGATCAGATGCAATTCTTTGCTGCGTGTTTCCATTGCACTTCAACGAGAGATCACCGACGCCTGTGGCCCATTGCAAACCTGTTTGCTACTGCACTTTCCCAGGTATTTTTTAACTCCACTTCTTCGGAGGGGCGAGATGGGTGCAGGACGCATGCCAGATGTTCCCGTGTGATCACGCCCATAAAATCCGCCCGGCATTCGTCCTTCTTGCACTGCTAAATCTGTGTGTGATCACAGCCAAAGACTAATTTGTGGCAGGGTATGAGCTCTTGTGAATTTCGTCACTTCAGATGCAGCTAGAATTAGGTGCATTACGCAGAGAGGTAGTAGGCGTGGAGAAATCAGCGTTGGTAATGAGACATGAAACCTAGGTCTTGATTCAGTCCAGGTGGATGCATTGTCTTGAGCTTTGTTATCATTTGCAGTTCAGCATATCACACCTAATCCAGTCACACTCCCTATTGTCATTTGCCTGCTAATGTTATTCGGCATCTGAAATCACTCCGCTTTTCAATATACAGGACAGATGGACTCACATTCTAGCTGTATCTGAAGAAGTGAGCTCACGAAGGCTCATACCACACCACAAATTTTGTTAGTCTTCAAGGTGCTACTGGACTCTTACTTGTATCTTCCACGCTGTGAATGACTTCCAGTCTGTTTAGGAAGGCAATCATTTAAACATTCACACTTTTGCAACACTGTGTTTTAAACTTCTTTGCAGTTAGGAACGGCTTGTGAAGACAAATTCAATGCCCGTTGTAAATAACGTTTCATCCCCCTGGTTCTTTTTTCCTCCTTTCTGCTTAGTGATTTTGGCTTCAAGCTAAGTGATGATCTGTCGTCGGAAGTTTGTGTGCCGGATCCCGAATTTGCGGGCAAGCTATCCTCTCCCCCTGCTCCGTGTCCCGTTGGCTCATCGTACAGGAAGACAAGAGGGTAGGTAACCATGCACGGACGAGGCTCATGGGTTGAGGCAGGCTGTGAAGGCGGAACTGTGCCAGCAGTCCCTAACCATTTTGAGTCAGTGGGCATCTTGGAATTTCGAGAGGGGGTGGAGAGCGCCATCCCAAAATGGCTGCCAGAGGAGGCGGGGCCCAGCCCAAAACGGCTGCCATTGGATGGGTATCCCAGTGGAATACCTCCCTTCTCACACCTCCTGGAAAGAAGGAAAGCCTGAAATGGAACCACCCACTGACTAAGGAAAGCCCAGATGCTTACCAGTCCTGATCCTCCAGTGCAAACCACTTTCATTTGAATGAGGGCAGAAAGAGATTGCGGTTGTGCCTTAGGGATCATAGAAACTGTGACACATGTTTTATTTGAATGTCCATGGTATAAGGGGGCTAGAGAGAAATAGATCAAGCCACTTACGTGCTAGCAGATACCCTTGGTTTAGCTGAATTCCTTGTTCAGGTTACGAGAGTTTGGGCAGCTTGTGACAAGACATCTTCTCCAATGTGGTATAGCCTGTCCTCTCTGGCTTGAATTCTTCCTTTCTTCCATTTATTATTAGCTGGGATAGGTTGATGCTACTCAAGACTCAAGGTCAGAGGGGTAGGGAAAGGAAGAAAAGAAAAAAGAAAGAACACTCTACCTTACAATCGATGCTCCCTCTAAGCTGTGGAGTCTTGTGAGCAAAAATTCTACTTTGTGAGCTACTGTTATTAAAGTTGTGAGTGAGCAATTTGGCTGGTCAGTTTGGTGTAGTGGTTAAGTGCGCGGACTCTAATATGGGAGGACCGGGTTTGATTCCTCACTCCTCCACTTGCAGCTGCTGGATGACCTTGGGCAAGCCATAGTTCTGACAAGAGCTGTCCTTGAAAGGGCAGCTCTTGAAAGAGCTCTCTCAGCCCCACCTACCTCTCAGGGTGTCTGTTGTGGGGAGGGGGAGGGAAAGGAGTTTGTAAGCCACTCTGAGACTCTGAGTGAAGGGCTTGGGTATAAATCCAACCTCCTCCTCCTCCTCCTCTTCTTCATCATCATCATCAATTAGTTTGCTCTGGAGCCATCCTTCCTGAGCTAAGACAAAAGTGTGTGAGCTGGAGGCTAAGAAACTGAGCTAGCTCACCCTAACTCAGCTTAGAGGGAACACTGCTTACAATGCTTCCACCTGCTTTCTCAAAAGCTTGGTGGGCGCCAAGGGAAGTACTGGTGGATGCCATGGTGCCCTTTGGCACCGTCTTGGGGAACCCTGAACTATGCACCGTGAGATTTTCCAACTGAGTCTTTGTGTCGTAGCACCGGTGCTGGGGCTGGAGGGGGGCATTTGTAGGGATGAATTGTTAAGCAGGGGAAGCTTAAATATCTGCCTGCTAATTCCTCTCTAGAGATGGGTCAGCCCCGCCGGTCACGTATCCGTGTAACTTCTGCAGATGTGGGTTTCCAAGAAAACGTTTGCAAGATAATGCATAGCCTTGCCCTGCGCAAGTAAAAGGAATGTGGTGTGTTGTGATGCGCAGCCAAGGAGTGCTCAGCCAGCACAATGGATCCCCATGTGCTCAGCCTGCAATTGCACGGTGTGAGAATCCGGCTTGGGATTGCAATCTAGTTCCTATACGGTTCTATGTGGGATTTCTTGGGGGGAGGGGAAAAACATTTCAATACATCACGGTAAAACAGAACAGTTCCCAGAACAGTTGGTCTTACACAGAAGGTGGGCAGTAGATTCAATTTTTGCAAAATTTCCTTTTTTGTTTATCTTTGCTAGTTATCGCAAGATATCTGGAGACGTCTGCTCAGGCGGAGACGTGGAGGCCCGTCTAGAAGGGGAACTGGTGCCTTGTCCGTTAGCAGGTAAATTGGAAGGGGAATATTGTGGTGAAAGGGGCGAGGAAGCCTCCTCCCCATAGCTCCAGTTTTCTGCCTCAGTTTCCCTCTTTATTTCCTAAACTGTGGTACATTCCTCTATGTTGTCCCCTCACATAGGATCTAATAATTAACTCCCTCCCCCTCCCTAAAATTATCACCTCTGTCTACACTGAACCGGGGCCCCCCTGCACAGTTTTAGTTCCAGAGCGGTAGCCATGCTAGTTTGTTGCATTTAACACAAAAAGATGCCTTCTGGCCCCTTAAAGACTGATGGATGTATTGAAGCAAAAGTCTCAGAGATTAGAGTCCACATCTTTAGATTAATGAAGTATATTTTCAGACATCAGTACGTATACCCGTTCAGGCACAAAAGGGGGAAAAAAATATAAAGCTGGGCTTCAAAGGTAGAGAAATACAGGTGGCTACAGCCCTGTGAAATTTCAAGTAGATAAATAGGTACCACTTCGGTGGGAAGGTAACAGCGTTCTGTGCGCCTCGGTATCTAGTCATGCCGGCCACATGACCACAGGAACGTCTTCGGACAGCGCTGGCTCTTCGGCTTGGAAATGGAGATGAGCACCGCTTCCCTAGAGTCGGATTCAATTGGCTTTCGAGCAAGGGAACCTTTACCTTTACAGCCCTGTGATATTTCTGTGCAAGGCTGAGTTGCGTATTTAGTGGGCCCAGTGATCATTCACAACAGCAGTGATAACACCCTAGATCAGGGATGTCAAACTCATTTGTTACGAGGGCCAGATCTGACATAAATGAGACCTTTTGGGGCCGGGCCACGTGTGTGTCATAAAATAGAATGCCAGGTAGCAGAGATACAAATTTTATAAAGGACACAAACACAAAGGTTTTTTTTAACTTAAAATAACATGCTTGAAACGTTAGCACTTGGCTTCTCATCATGTGACCAAAGTACGATAGCCTCAGTTTAGTTATTTTGGCTTCTAGGGTGAGTTCAGACTTGAATTAGTCTAGAACCCACTTATTTGTCTTTTTGAGGACCATGGTATTTGTAAAACACTCCCTCAATACTACATTTCAAAGGAATCGGCTTTCTTCCTGCCAGCTTAACTTAATGCCTGTGATGCAATGGGAAACCATTGTCTTCACTGAGGCCTAATGGAATAGCGTCAAGCTTTTTGGAGAACGCCCCAAATTGGCTCCTTTGACCGTCTCTCTGGAACAGTGAACTCCAGCCATGAGGGTGTTAAGACACGTGGTCAAAAAATGTTCCTTCAACACCCCTTTCTCCCTGTCCGTAGAGGAGAACGAATTCATTCTCTACGCCACACGGTATTCCATCCACCGGTATGACCTTTCTTCCGGGATCAGCGAGAAGCTGCCTCTGAACGGATTGCGAGGGGCGGTGGCACTGGATTTCGATTACGACCACAACTGTCTGTACTGGGCAGACGTCACACTTGACATCATCCAGGTGAGGCGTTCTTCGGGGCTTCCAGAGTGCATTGCGACGCTTGCATACCTGAAGGAAGTACCATGTAGGTCATAGGTATCAAACTCAATTGTTACGAGGGCCAGTTCTGACATAAATATCACTTTGTCAGGCTGGGCCATGTGTTTTTAACAATGTATATGTTATTTTCAGTAACAACAAACAGTTTTAAACTGAAAAAACAGCTGACTAAAAATGCAGAGTCACATGCAGAGTCGCAACGGCGTCCTCCGGAATGATTAAATCCGTTTCAACCAACACAGTGGTCTTTCTCCAGCCTGAAGACTTAGCACAGCTTCCTAGTTGTTTTAAGATCTTACAACATCGTTGCCAGGAAAAAGTTTATCAATCCATTCTCTAGAGAAAGTTCTTATAAGGAAAAAGTCCTCATCAGTTCCTTCTTCAATAGTAAAGTGCTTATGTGTGCCGTAAAATGTAATGCCAGGTACCGGAGTTATAAACTTTATAAGGGATGCAGGCAAGCCCGATTAACAATAATATTTTTTTACTCAAAATACAAACAAAAGCAATTGGTTCCTAGCAGTGAAAACAATTGATTTACTGGGGAACCCACAAAAGCACCAATAAATGTGTTTAATCACATGCAAGGCTAGGTTTCTTTCCAAGGGATACCATAAAAGGGGGAGCACCTGACATTTCCAAACATACCAGTTGTTTGTGGGCCGGGTAAGAGCCCTGGACGGGCCTGTTCCGGCCCCCGGGACTTATGTTTGACACCCCTGATGTAGGAGTTTGGGGCAGGTAGGGGTTTTGTCAGACATATGGGGCAACAAAGGGAAATGTGTGGGGCTTTTTTTTGAGAGGACAGACAGCTGCTGGGGGTGATCAGCTTTGGAAGATCAACAGTCATTTGGGAAATGAGAGGCAGCAGAAAAAATACGAATTTGACCTTTGAAGTGTGGCCAACTCGAATTGGCCTTTTGTCTGCAAAACTCATTGCCAGCCAAAGTCTGTCCTGACCGGGGACCCATTGTTTCCTGTACTCGATCCAGGTGTTAGAGCTACTCGGCAGCTGCTATCACCATGGTGACCCACTTTTAAAAACTGTCTCCACAGTAGATCCTTCATTTCACTTCCTGCCTATAAGAACTGTATTCACCAAAGTTTTCTCATGGCTTCTTCTTTTTTTTCCCCCTAGCGCCTGTGTCTCAACGGGAGCTCTGGACAGGAAATCATAATCAGCACGGGTCTGGAGACAGTCGAAGCCTTGGCCTTCGAACCCATCAGTCAGCTGCTGTACTGGGTGAATGCTGGTATCCCAAAGATCGAGGTATGCCTTTGCACAGCCAGGATGCCCCATTGCGGAGAGGTAATACCATTGAATTTGCTGTCAGAGGATGTAGTGATAGCCACAAGACTAAACAGCTTGAAAAGGGGATTAGATAGACTCATGGAGAATGAGTCTATCAATGGCTACTAGCCCTGGTGGCTGAGGGGAACCTCCACATTCAGAGGCACAAAGCCTCTGAATCCCAGAGCCATGAGGCAACATCAGGGGAAGGCCTCGGCCTCTATTCCCTGTTGTTGGCCATCCAGAGGAACTGGCTGGCCTCCATGTGAGAGATGGGATGCTGGACTAGATGGACCACTGGTCTGATCCAGCAGGGCTGATATCAGGGGAAGGTCTCGGCCTCTGTGCCCTGTTCTTGGCCCTCCAGAGGAACTAATTGGCCACTGTGTGAGACAGGATGCTGGACTAGATGGACCACTGGTCTGATCTAGCAGGGCTTTTCTTATGTTCTTCTGACCTGTCTCCTGTGCCATTAGAGGTATGGGGCAAAGCAAAGAGGGTTTTGAAGCAAATACAGTTATCAGAAGCCATTTGTTGCATAGACCAGCAAGTGAGCTGACTTGGAAACTTTTGTAGGGGTCAGGGTATATTACTTGATCCATTTTTGGTCTGTTGGTTTAAGAAGGCTGGCTTGGATGGTGCAGGTGATCTCTCTGCAGTTCCCTCCTTTGACCAGAGTTGGCTGTGAATCTCCACAAGATGTTCTTCAGGTCCCTACACAAGAACATAAGAGGACATAAGAGAAGCCAGTGTTGGTTCAAGCCAATGGCCCATCCAGTCCAACACTCTGTCACACAGTGGCTAAAAATACCAGGTGCCCTCAGGAGGTCCAGCAGTGGGGCCAGGACACTAGAAGCCCTCCCACTGCTGCCCCCCCACAAGCACCAAGAACACAGAGCCTCACTTACCTCAGACCGAGAGTTCCTATCTATACCTTGTGGCTAATAGCCACTGATGGACTTCTGCTCCAGATGTTTATCTAATTCCCTCTTGAAGCCATCCATGCTTGTAGCCGCCACCACCTCCTGTGGCAGTGAATTCAATGTGTTAATCAATCTTTGCGTGAATCCAGCAAATGGTTTTCTGTATTTTGTAGTTATTATAAGTTTGGAAACTCCACACCATTTTAATCTGAGTTCAAGGAATATGAGACTTTCAGCTCCTGCTAGCCATGATAGCTAAATGAAATTTTCTGGCGTAGATGCAGACTATCTCTGAATACCAAAGGGCAGAGATAAACCTACAGGGCAAAGCTCTTTCTACCAGATTCTGCTTTGAGAGTTTTCAGAAGCCAGATAGCTAGACAAGGTAGACCTTGGACTGATTTGGCAGGGAAATTAAGTCCTCCCTCCTATAAATGTGCGTCTGTGCGTAAATGGATTTTGTTACTCCACTGTGTTCCCGCAGAAAAGCTTCATTTGTCTGCCCGCAGAACAGTGCTGTGCATTGTACAGCAGCAGACAAATTATACCTCGTACGCAGCCATCCCCAGCGCACTTATGAACTTGCTCTATGGTTTGATGTCGGTTTGCATAAAACCACCCGGCTACTTCCTGGTAACAAAAGCCATTTGCTGTAATAAGGTTTGGTTTGCAAGCCACTGGCAAGCTGAATAAGTGAATGGATTCATCAAAGTTACATGCGGGAAGCAATTTTCGGAGCTTTTAGAGAGCCCATTTGTTTGGTTTTTGTACGGCGGTAGAGCTGGTGGCATATCACGACGTGTCATGAATCTAGGCCTATAGTAGTGCAGCCTGCAGGCCCTAGTAAAAGTAAAGGTTTCCCTTGCTCGAAAGGCAGTCGAATCCGACTCTAGGGTTGCGGTGCTCATCTCCATTTCCAAGCCGAAGAGCCAGCCATGTCTGAAGAAGTTTCTGTGGTCATGTGGCCGGCATGACTAAATGCCAAGGTGCACAGAGAACGCTGTTACCTTCCCGACGAAGTGGTACCTATTTATCTACTTGCAGTTTCTTGCTTTCGAACTGCTAGGTTGCCTATATTAAAGTAGGTACCCAGCCTACATTTCCCAGACACCATCTGGGCCGTGTGATTGGTAAAAGGGGATTTGGAGAGAAAACTATGGCAAATTGGGGGTGAGGGTGTGGTGCCTGGAAAGAAGGAATGAAAGGCCTTGCTCCAGAAGGGAGGGCGGTTTACTCCTAGGGAGAAGGTCTGGGGAGAGGCTGCTGCAGGCGGAGGGGCCCCTCGTCCAGGAAGGAGTGAACTAGCCTGAGGCCTCTAAGACCAGGAGGCAGCTAGGGACAGTACAGACAGATGCATTAGATTTCCTATTTAGTTTGCTTACCTGCCTTTACTGATCTCATCCTGCTAAATGTGGCTTGAATTATTGCTGTCATTCAACCTCTTTAATAAACTGTTTGTTACTCTGCCTGGGTCCTCACGCCTCATTCGGTCACTTAGAAGGTATAACCTGTTGGGAGGAGAAGCAGTTAGGGGCAGGGAGGGTGCTCCGGGCCCTCCCGAGTTAGACTCACACCAGCGTGGTGGCAGCCGATAGAGATTCCCTGTTCCCGCACCTGTGACACGGCAGTGCAAGGAGATTTGCCCAACAAGTGTGTACTTGCCTGCCTCACAGGCGTTCCCCCCCCCAATCTTATTTTATTTTGAATAACAATAATATAACAAGAACAGAGCAACAAAAGAAAAATGAAACCATCCACAACAATCCTGCTAACAATCACCAACTAGGAACTTCAAAGCAAAAAAAAAAAAAGAATCAGTACCAATTATAGCCTTGGCTACGATGTCGATAATTTTTCCAATAGTCTCAAAGAATTGGACGTTTACTTTATATTAAGTCTTAACATAAAATTACAAAAATGATTCTGCCCCACCCCCATGTCAGCTTGGAAATGCAGGGAACCGCTTCTTACCTGGAAGGCAGCCCTCTTATTGGGACTGTGCCCTTCTCCCAGGACAGGATGGAGACCCGAGCAGCACAGTTTTTGTTGTCTGTTCCTCTTAGAAGCAGTCCACTCATCTTTTTCCGCTTTTTGGTGCTTGTGTTAGGTTGCCAACCCCGATGGAGACTTAAGACTGACAATTTTGAATTCCTCTGTGCTGGAGCGGCCCCGAGCCTTGACTCTGCTACCTAAAGAAGGGTAAGTGGGGTGCTAAATGTACTACCGATATTTGTCAGTAAGCCTCGTACCTGGGAAGCCAGGTGTAATATGTGCATTAAAAAGATAAAAAAGCAAATCACAAAGCAGAAAAACTCCAAACAGCAGTTAATGGTGGAAAAAACCCAATAACGAATGCCCTTCTTGAAAACAAGTATTCACTTTCTGTGAGAGGTAGTGGTGGAGTTTTAAGGCTCCTAAATGGTATCATATTTTATTTTAAGATGTTGACCCTGCCTTCCTACTGGAATAGCAGGGCAAAAGTTTTTTCAAAAACAAATAGGATAACAACAAGCATTAAAAACATAAAAAACAGCATATCAGGTAGCAGAAAAACTCCAAACAGCAATAAAACAACAAGCAGCAGCAACAGAAATGGGCAGTGAGCAATCACAAAGACAGACAGACATGCCAATGTAACACATCCTCACAATTCTGCCGTTTATCAGATTTGGTCCGAGTAGGGTTGCCAGGCCTGGATAATATCCAGGGTGAAGACAACTCGCCGACCATATTATGTGGCCCACTGCAGGGGTGTTTGTGCGATTTTCAACCTGGTTTGTTTTCTTCATTCTTCTAAGTGCCATGATTTTCTGGTTTATATCCACAGGCTAATGTTTTGGACCGACTGGGGGGATTCCAGGCCGGGGATTTATCGAAGCGAGATGGACGGGTCCTTGGCCACCTGCATCGTTTCCGAGGGGGTGAGGTGGCCTAACGGCATCTCTGTGGACGACCGCTGGATCTACTGGACTGAGGCTTACATGGACCGGATTGAGCGGATCGATTTCAACGGCATGCAGAGATCGGTGATCTTGGACAGCCTCCCTCATCCCTACGCCATTGCTGTTTTCAAGGTACCGAGAGGGATATCAGGACTCTCACGAGTTTTTACATCCACCTATGGCAGGGATTCCCGAATGGGGTGCCGGTGGGGACCATGACTCCATGCCCATAGCCAGGATTTTGTAGCTTGTGGGGCAAGAAAAGCCATTTAGCCAATTGAAAGCTGTTACCAGGATAGGTCTCTAAACAGCCACTTTAGACGACAGTTCGCAACTGCTGCAAATTAATCCCTTCTGCCAGCTAAAGCAACAATTCTGATAACAAGCTGGCATAAACATGAGCCTGCAGTGTGATGCGGCTGTGAAGAAAGCTAATGCAATCTTAGGATGCATTAGCAGAAGCATTGTGTCCAGATCACGGGAGGTGGTAGTTCCGCTATATTCTGCTATGGTCAGGCCCCACCTGGAGTACTGTGTCCAGTTTTGGGCACCACATTTTTGGAAGGATGTTGACAAACTCAAGCGGGTCCAGAGGAGGGCGACCAGGATGGTGAGAGGGTCGGAGTCCAAGTCTTATGAGGAAAGGCTGAGGGAGTTGGGTATGTTTAGCCTGGGAAAGAGAAGGTTTAGAAGGGACATGATTGCAGTCTTCAAGTATCTAAAGGGCTGTCATGTAGAAGATGGAGCAGATCTATTCTCTCTTGCTCCGGATTGCAAGACTAGATCTAATCGGTGGAAATTACAAGGGAGTCGTTACTGGCTTAATATCAGGAGAAACTTCCTGACTGTAAGAGTGGTTGAGCAGTGGAACAGTCTGCCTCGGGAGGTGGTGGATGCTCCTTCGCTGGACGTTTTCAAGAGGAGACTGGACAACCATCTTTTGGGTATGTTGTAGGTATGTAGGGGTTTTGGCTGTGTTCCTGCAGAGTGCAGGGGGTTGGACTAGATGGCCTGCAAGGTCCCTTCCAACTCTAACATTCTATGATTCTATGATTCTAGGTGGGGGTGATGACTTCTATAGTCAAGAAAGCTAACCCTTAGGCAGAAAATCTCTCTGAAAGGAGACCAGTTTCTTGGCACAGAGTTAGAAGGGATCCTGGAGGTCACCTACTCCAACCCCCTTGCTCAGTGCAGGAATTAGTCAACAACAGCACCCCACTCTGCTTAAAGGAGCACACGACTTTAAGAAATGTTTTAAAATGATTGAAAAAAGCATTTACATGAGAAATTCTTGTGAGGTTGTGCCTTTAAGAAAGGGGGCAGAGCCCCCAAAAGTCCTACTGTATCTGGGGGCCTGGATGGCACCCACCAACACCTTTCCTGGCGTCTTCCAAGTGTTCTTTAGAAAATGGGTGGGGCCAGGTGGGACTCTTGCCTAGCAAGGCTTCTGATTGGCCATTGGATTGGCCGTGCAGCATTTTGAAAACATTGCTTTGGCAGTAGCTGCCGCCACAGCACAAGGATCTTCACCGTTCAACTGAAGGTAAGCTGCGGTGGCCATTTTGTGTCTGGCTCCGCCCCCTTTGGCAGCCCTTTTGTGGCTGGACCCACCATGCCGTGTCAGAATTTCAAAAGTGCCCCGTGAACTCAAAGAGGTTGGAGACCCCCTGACCTGTGGTGTTCTCTTCCAAGTCAAAGCCCATTGGGTAACGTACTAGAGCGGAGGTGTCAAACATCCAAATTATGGGGCACCGGAGGAGACAATTTTTTAAAAAGGCAAGAATGGTGTGCAGGAACATGTGGCAGCTGACAGCAATGTAAGTCAGTTTATGGTCCACGTGGACTACCCTGACTGGATGGTCCTGACTAGCCTGGTATTGTCAAAATGCAGAGACTAAATAGGATTGGATCTGATTTGCACTTGAATGGGAGACTGCCAAGAAAGGCCAGGGTTGCCACTCAGAGGCAAACAGTGGCCAACCACCTCTGTTTGTCTCTTGCTTCCAAAACCCTATGGACAGTGTTCCCTCTAAGCTGAGTTAGTGTGAGCTAGCTCAGAGTTTTTTAGCCTCCAGCTCACACATTTTTGTCTTCACTCAGGAAGGACCGGCAGTAGCCACGTCGTTCGCTCACAACTTTAATGCCAGTAGCTCACAAAGTAGAATTTTTGCTCACAAGACTCCATGGCTTAGAGGGAGCATTGCCTATGGGGTCTCCATATGTTGGCTGTGACTTGAGAGCACCTTACACACACAAGGGGAAGGGGGTAATTGTGGGTTTCGCACTAAAATCTACTGTGATAGTCTCGATGGCACTTTCTGCCACCACACACGGACTGACCAAGTTACTCTAACATCAGATCTGGCCTTCATTACAAATGACTTTGACACCCCCCTGTATTAGAAGTAACGCCAGATCTTGCAGAGGTAGCTGCAGCCTTGCTTCGGGTAGGGGCAGAAGGTAGCGGCACAATTCACCGAGCCTTTCCTTTAAGAACTCTCATCATTCTGAGCACGGCAACTAACGGACGATTTTAAAAGCCGCTGCTGAAGTCAGAGCAAACTAATCTTCCCCGAGGCAATTGCAGGAGGACTTTAATATGTGCATGAGCCATAAAGCGTATCTAGTTTCCAGTTCCCCTCGGGCTGCTAACATTCAAATCCAGGTTGAGAGGTTGCCCCTAGCAACTGATAAGGAAAAGATGTCCTTCTGTACGGGATGTGATGTCCTTGCGTGCAAAATCAGAACTTCATCAGGAACAGAAGTTTTAATGGTGGGTTTTCTGCTCTGGGGATTTTGAAGTGCAATCATTAAGCTGAACTTCTTGTTGTTGCTTGGCTTTTTTTAGTCATATCCTCACCTCCTTGATTTCTGATTCTAAGTTGAGTGAGGGGGCAGCCTAAGTTTGAGCTGGGTAAGTCCCTGGTTCAGATCTCACTTCTGCCACTGATTCGCTTGGTGGCCTCAAGCAAACCACGGTTCTCATCCTCCATTCCCTGTCTGCAAAATGGGGGAAATAACAGTGACCTGCTGTCAGACTCCCAGTCAAAGTAACTCTCAACAACTCTCTCTTTGGCAGTGATAAGTTTATTGAAGAGTATGCATGACCCCTCCCTCATGGATCACTGCCTTGTCGTGGCGAGGGGGCTTGTGTGGTTCGATGAGGCTGTGGGCTATGCCGTGGAGGGCCACCCAGGACGGACAGGCCACAGCAGAGAACTCAGACCAAGCGTGATCCCCTGGAGAAGGAAATGGCAACCCACTCCAGTATCTTTGCCAAGAAAACCCCATGGACAGTAACAAAAGGCTAAAAGATATGACGCCGGAAGATGAGCCCCTCAGGTCGGAAGGTGTCCAATATGCTACTGAGGAAGAGCAGAGGGCAAGTACGAGTAACCCCAGAAAGAGTGAAGCGGCTGGGCCAAAGCCGAAAGGACGCTCAGTTGTGGATGTGTCTGACGGTGAAAGGAAAGTCCGATGCTGCAAAGAACAATACTGCATAGGAACCTGGAACGTAAGATCTATGAATCAAGGTAAGCTTGATGTGGTCAAAAATGAGATGGCAAGAATGAACATCGACATCTTGGGAATCAGTGAACTAAAGTGGACAGGAATGGGCGAATTTAACTCAGAAGACCATTATATCTACTACCGTGGCCAGGAATCCCGTAGAAAAAATGGTGTGGCCTTTATAGTCAATAAGAGAGTGAGAAAGGCAGTATTGGGATACAATCTCAAGAATGACAGAATGATCTCGGTCCGAATCCAAGGCAAACCATTCAATATCACAGTAATCCAAGTCTATGCCCCAACCACTGCTGCAGAAGAGGCTGAAGTGGACCAGTTCTATGAAGACCTACAACAGCTCATAGAACTAACACCAAAAAATGATGTCCTCATCATCATAGGGGACTGGAATGCTAAAGTAGGAAATCAAAAGGTAACCGGAATAACAGACAAGTTTGGCCTTGGAGAACAAAATGAAGCAGGGCAAAGGCTAACAGAGTTTTGTCAAGAGAACACGCTGGTCATAGCGAACACCCTTTTCCAACAACCTAAGAGGCGTCTCTACACATGGACATCACCAGATGGGCAACACCGAAATCAGATTGACTATATAATTTGCAGTCAAAGATGGAGAAGCTCTATCCAGTCAGTAAAAACAAGACCTGGAGCTGACTGTGGCTCAGATCATGAGCTACTCATTGCGAAATTCAGACTTAAATTGAAGAAAGTTGGGAAAAACACAAGGCCATTCAGATTTGACCTAGATCGCATCCCCGATGAATATACAGTAGAGGTGAAGAATAGGTTTAGGGGACTAGATTTGATAGACAGAGTGCCCGAAGAACTATGGACAGAGGTCCGTGACATTGTAAAGGAGGCAGCAATCATCGCCATCCCAAAGAAAAAGAAATGCAAAAAAGCAAAGTGGCTGTCTGATGAGGCTTTACACATAGCAGAGGAAAGAAGGAAAGCTAAAGGCAACGGTGAAAAGGAAAAATTTGCCCAACTGAATGCAGATTTCCAGAGAACAGCTAGGAGAGATAAGGAGGCTTTCCTGAATGAACAATGCAAAGTAATAGAGGAAAACAATAGATTGGGAAGGACTAGAGATCTCTTCAAGAAAATTGGAGAAATCAAGGGAACGTTCCATGCAAAGCTGGCCATGATAAAGGACAATAATGGTAGGGACCTAACAGAAGCAGAAGAGATTAGGAAAAGATGGCAAGAATACACAGAAGAACTGTACAAGAAGGACCTCGATGTCCTTGACAACCACGATGGTATAATCACTGACCTCGAGCCAGACATCCTGGAAAGCGAAGTTAAATGGGCCTTAGAAAGCATTACTAACAACAAAGCTAGTGGAGGTGATGGTATCCCAGCTGAGTTATTCAAAGTCTTAAAAGAAGATGCTGTTAAAGTGCTGCACTCAATTTGCCAACAAATTTGGAAAACACAACAGTGGCCACAGGATTGGAAAAGGTCAGTGTACATTCCAATCCCAAAGAAGGGCAATGTCAAGGAGTGTTCAAACTATCGCACAATTGCACTCATTTCACATGCTAGCAAGGTCATGCTCAAAATCCTACAGGCTAGGCTCCAACAGTACGTGGATAGAGAACTGCCAGAAGTACAAGCTGGGTTTCGAAGAGGTAGAGGAACTAGAGATCAAATTGCCAACATTCGCTGGATTATGGAGAAAGCAAGAGAGTACCAGAAAAACATCTACTTCTGCTTCATTGACTATGCTAAAGCCTTTGATTGTGTGGATCACAATAAATTATGGCAGGTTCTTAAAGAGATGGGAGTACCGGACCACCTCACATGTCTTCTGAGAAACCTGTATAAGGGTCAAGAAGCAACAGTTAGAACCGGATATGGAACAACTGATTGGTTTAGCATAGGGAAAGGAGTACGGCAAGGATGTATATTGTCACCTTGCTTATTTAACTTATATGCAGAGTACATCATGCGAAATGCTGGCCTGGATGAATCACAAGCCGGAGTTAAGATTGCTGGGGAAAAGATCAATAACCTCAGATATGCAGATGATACCACTCTGATGGCAGAAAGTGAAGAGGACCTAAAGAGCCTCTTGCTCAGGGTGAAAGAGGAGAGCGCAAAAGTGGGCTTGAAGCTCAACATCAAAAAAACTAAGATCATGGCATCTGGCCCCATCACTCCTTGGCAAATAGAAGGAGAAGTCGTAGAAGTAGTGACAGACTTCACGTTCCTAGGATCCCAGATCACTGCAGATGGTGACTGCAGCCATGAAATTAAAAGACGCCTGCTCCTTGGGAGGAAAGCGATGGCAAACCTAAACAGCATAATAAAAAGCAGAGACGTCACCTTGCCAACAAAAGTCCGCATGGTCAAAGCAATGGTATTCCCCGTAGTAATGTATGGCTGCGAGAGTTGGACTATAAGGAAGGCCGAACGCCGAAGAATAGATTCTTTTGAACTATGGTGCTGGAGAAGACTCTTGAGAGTCCCTTGGACTGCCAGGAGATCAAATCAGTCAATCCTAAAAGAAATCAACCCTGACTGTTCCCTGGAAGGCCAGATACTGAAGCTGGAGCTCAAATACTTTGGCCACCAAATGAGAAGGGAGCATTCACTGGAGAAGACCCTGATGCTGGGAAAGATTGAAGGTCAAAGAAGAAGGGGACGGCAAAGGATGAGATGGTTAGACAGTGTCATCGATGCAACGAACATGAAATTGAGCAAACTTCAGCAGACAGCGGAAGACAGGAGGGCCTGGCGTAAACTGGTCCATGGGGTCGCAAAGAGTCGGACTCGACTGTGCGACTGAACAACAAATGCATGACCCAGAACATCACTTGTGTTAGAACTAAAGATTTTGGTGGGCACCCGCTCAATATAGGTAATTCAAATAAAAGCCCCTTCCATCCCCCAGGCACACGCCACACATGCACACCACGCCTAGCGTTGCCACGTCAACCAAGTAAGATAACATACATCTTGGTTATCTACAGCTCAAGCTGGTACAAAGAAGCTTTCAAGGACATCTTTCCTGGGAGCGGGAAAGGAGGCACGACTTGCAAGGAAAGTTCTGGCTTCTAGAAGCGAAAGGCCCCAGCCTCACACTCATCCACTCACCCCCTCCCTGCAGGAATTCCCACCCACCCCCAATAGTCATGGCAACCAAAGCGAACAATGTAAGCGAGGTTTGACGCCTACCTTGCAGAGCTGTTGTAAGGTGCTCTGTAAGGTGTTGAAAAAGTATGTAAGGTGCTCTGGACCTTTGAATACGGATGAAATAAATGCTGCCCTGACCTGGATCTCATCAGATGTCGGAAGCTAAGCCAGGTCAGCCCCGATCAGTATTTTGATGGGAGATCACCAAGGAAGGTCCAGGGTTGCTACCCAGAGGCAGACAATGGCAAGCCACCTCTGAACATCTCCTGCCTTGAAAACCCTTTGCAGTTGTCGTAAGTCGGCTGCAACTTGATGGAGGAAGGAAAACAAAAAGGAGAAGAAAGACATCATCCAGCATCACACACACACACACCCTAAAAAACCCAATTCGGTTTGGGGGTGGGACCAGCCCCCAAACCGAGCCAGAAGCCTCCCCCAGCTGGTCTGGTGAGTTCAGTTCCCCCTTTCTCCCGGCTGTAGCTCACTGCGGCCAGGAGAAACGGGGGGAATCATCCGGGAAGCGTTAAATGGCCGGCAGCCATTTCACCAGTCCGTTTCGCTTCCTTCTGCTTCGAAGCCGGTGAAATGACTCGCAGCCATTTCAGCCTAGCAGCCGTTTTGACCTAACAGCTCAGCTGGCAGACCCTGCACTGTTAAGGTGTCAGGTTTAAATGGACCCAAACAGCTTACGGGGAAAACGTGTGGTAAATGTTCAAGGAAGGCGCCTTCCCCGAATATCGGTCCGGGGGATCCGAACCGGCCGAAATCTGTGCTGAATTTTGGCTCGTGAGCCGGTTCGTGCCCATCTCTAATAATAACATTGACTTCAATAAAGTTAATAAACATATCCAGAGCATATGCTTAAAAGGTGTTTGTTTTGCTTCCCTCCCTGAGCTTATCTGTACTTGCGGTACTCCGCCAGATATTACTGCTAAAAGATAAAGCGGTCTGTGTTTCAGAATGAAATCTACTGGAACGATTGGTCTCAGCTGAGCATCTTCAGAGCCTCCAAATACAGCGGATCCCGAATGGAGATTCTGGTCGGCCACCTCACCGGCGTGATGGATATGAAAATCTTCTACCGGGGAAAGACGGCAGGTATTCCCGGGGCTGCGTCCAACCTTTTCTGATTGGTTCCGTCTGTCTGTATTGCGATGACTCCTTAGAACATTAAGAAAGAGCATTCTTGGAGCCAGATTCTTGGAGCCGAATCTCTATTTCAGGATAGAAAACCAGCCTGATCTGCACATCTGGGTTGGGGGGCGGTGGGGAGACAAGAGAGAAAACCCAGTCATTGTGTCCAGTGTACTATTTATTTGTTTATTTATTATCTTCAATTTCTATCCTGCCTTGCCCGCGCAGGCAGGCTCAAGGCGGCGTACAACAAGTTAAAATGCAATAAAATACAGATGCATCAATGCAATGCTATAAAATTTCACAGACACAAACAATATACATACAGAGTGCAGTTAAGTATAGGTGGCGGTTGCTGTCTGGTGGTCTGGTGTAACTAGGCCAGTATCCACGGTTGTTCTCAGTGCCAGTAACTTGAGGGCTGGAACAGTTCAGATTTTAATAGCTCGTTCATCAGTGGCGGCTCCTGATCGAAGGCCTGGTGGAAGAGCTCCCTTTACAGGCCCTGCGGAACTGTGAAAGGTCACGCAGGGCCCTGATGTCTTCCGGCTCATTCCACCAGTGTGGAGCCACCACTGAAAAGGCCCTGGGGCCTGGTGACGGCCAATCTGGCATCTTTCGGGGCAGGGAGAGTCAGCTCTGAGTTGTGAAATTCCTGGAGACTTGGGGATGGAGCCTGGGGAGGATATTGACTGCCATAGAGTCCACCCTCCAAAGCAGTTGTTTTCTCCAGAGGAACCGAGCTCTGGGGATTTGAGCCTGTGTCTCCTGGTGTCTTCCTAGGGGCTGCGGTGGCTCAGTGGTTAAGACGCTGAACGGCAGACCAGAAGGTCGGTAGTTCAGCAGTTCGAGGCCTGAGTGCCGCATGACGGAGTGAGTTCCCCTCTCTGGCCCCAGCTCCTGCCAACTTAGCAGTTCGAAAGCAAGAAATTGCAAGTAGATAAATAGGTACCACTTTGGTGGGAAGGTAACAGCATTCCGTGCACCTCGGTGTCTAGTCAAGCCAGCCACATGACCATGGAGACTTCTTCAGACAGTGCTGGCTCTTCGGCTTGGAAACGGAGAGGAGCGCTGCACCCCTAGAGTCGAATTCGACTGGCTTTCGAGCAAGGGAAGCCTTTACCTTTACCTATAAAACATCTTATACAGGGCCTTTGTTTTGTCAAAGCCAGTCTTGTTTACTCCAAATGGCAGGGGCTCCCCACGGTCTCAGAGAGAGATCTTGCTCCTCACCCAGTCCTGATTCTTTTAACTGGAGATGGTGGAGACTGACCAGTGACCTTCTGTTCAGCCACAATTTGCACCTTGTACCCTGGCATTTACCGTTTCCCACCCCTCTCCTGACAGGGCAGAACGCCTGCAGTGCCAAGCCTTGCAGCCTGTTGTGCCTCCCGAAATCCAACAACAGCCGAAGTTGCAAATGTCCTGAGGGAGTTCCTGGCCATCTGCTCTCCTCGGGGGAGATGAAGTGCGATTGCCCACCTGGGTACCTTTTGAAAAACAACACCTGTGTAAAGGAAGGTAAGGAGCACACGCTTGCATTCTGGGGTTGGCCTGGGGCTTCACAGTACTCCACAGTTTATATCTTCACACTCAGGGCATCAGTATAAGAACATAAGGGAAGCCATGTTGGGTCAGGCCAATGGCCCATCCAGTCCAACACTCTGTGTCACACAGTGATCAAAACCCAGATGCCATCAGGAGGTCCACCAGTGGGGCCAAAACTCCAGAAACCCTCCCACTGTTGCCCCCCAAGCACCAAGAATACAGAGCGTCACTGCCCCAGACATAAGAACTAGGAGAAGCCATGTTGGATCAGGCCAGTGGCCTATCCAGTCCAACACTCTGTGTCACACAGTGACCAAAAGACAGGTGCCATCAGGAGGTCCACCAGTGGGGCCAGAACTCCAGAAACCCTCCCACTGTTGCCCCCCAAGCACCAAGAATACAGAGCGTCACTGCCCCAGAAATAAGAACAAGGAGAAGCCATGTTGGATCAGACCAATGGCCCATCCAGTCCAACACTCTGTGTCACACAGTGACCAAAACACAGGTGCCATCAGGAGGTCCACCAGTGGGGCCAGAACTCCAGAAACCCTCCCACTGTTGCCCCCAAGCACCAAGAATACAGAGCATCACTGCCCCAGACATAAGAACTAGGAGAAGCCATGTTGGATCAGGCCAGTGTCCCATCCAGTCCAACACTCTGTGTCACACAGTGACCAAAACGCAGGTGCCATCAGGAGGTCCACCAGTGGGGCCAAAACTCCAGAAGCCCTCCCACTGTTGCCCCCCAAGCACCAAGAATACAGAGCATCACTGCCCCAGACATAAGAGCATAAGGGAAGCCATGTTGGGTCAGGCCAGTGGCCCATCCAGTCCGACACTCTGTGTCACACACTGGCCAAAACCCAGGTGCCTTCAGGAGGTCCACCAGCAGGGCCAGAACTCCAGAAGCCCTCCCACGGTTTCCCCCCAAGCACCAAAACTGCCCCAGACAGGGTGTTCTATCTATATGTTGTGCCTAGTAGCCACTGATGGACCTGCATTCTGTTTGTTTGTCTGCTACAAAAGCATGACAGAATGTCAAGCTTTGAAGAGCATGCCAACGAATGGGAATGCTGGAAATTTTGAGACAGTTTAGAGAACTGCCCCCATTACAATGGACCTCATGGGAACAGGAAGGAGAGGCTGTCATTTGCAGGGACGCTCATGAAATGGACTTACAGAGCTGTCACTTCCCACATCATCCTCACATTTGGAACGAGGAGCAAGTTCTCTGCCCCTGTCCCTGTTTTGTTAATTATTTATTTTACCATTTTGTAGAAGCTGATATGCTTTACAGCTGAGGAATAAGCATGCTTATGTCCCAGCTGATGTCCAGAGGAACTGGTTGGCCACTGTGAGACAGATGACCCTGGAGGTCCCTTCCAACTCTGTGGTTCTAGGATGCTGGAGTAGATGGACTAACGGTCTGATCCGGCAGGGCTTTTCTTACGTTCAGATGGCAGTCTGTTCTGCTTTGGCCTGCAGGCCTGTTGTCAGCTGCTCCCAGGGCCAGGGCCAGCTTTGGAGGCCCGTGGGCAAACGGTGCCCCCATCTGCCCACCACCAAAGCCCCCCTTACGTCCTCCTTTCCCCCTGCACACACCCCTATCTGCCAATGCATCCTTCTCCCTCTTGCGAGCCAAGCTCCCTCTAAGCTGTGGAGTCCTGTGAGCAAAAATTCTGCTCTGTGAGCTACTGGCATTTAAGTTGTGAGCGTGCGATTTGGCTGCTGCATAAATGAGTTTGCTCTGGAGGCCTCCTTCCTGAGCGAAGACAAAAATGTGTGAGCCGGAGGCTGAAAAACCGTGAGCTAGCTCACACTAACTCATCTTAGAGGGAACACTGCTTGCAAGCCCTTCCAGCACTGATTCTCAGTTGTCTCCACCACCTGCATACCCTTTCCCTGACAGCACTGGCCAGTGTATGCACCTGAGAGTGCTGCTGCCCTTGGCACCAGGAGGGCCACCACTGTGCACCACCCACGTGCCCTTCGTCAAAGACTCTGGGCAGTTGGGAGCACAGGTGCAGAGGGGTGGCAGGGAAGGGGCATTGCCCCACCAGGAGTTCTGGGCCCTGGCCACTGCCCCACCTCAGGGTATGTTGATGCCAGCCTTGGAGGCTTCACCTGACTTCTGCCTCCATACCTCTTTCTTGGATTCTTGGACGTGCCAAAGCATGGCAGAATGCCAGAAACTGGCATCGGCTTGGATATAGATAAACTGACTGTACTTTCTTTAAAATTCTTCAGTTTGGTGTAGTGGTTAAGCGCGCGGACTCTAATCTGGGAGAACCAGGTTTGATTCTCCACTCCTCCACTTGTAGCTGCTGGATGACCTTGGGCAAGCCATAGTTCTGTCAGAGCTGTCTTTGAAAGGGCAGTTTCTGTCAGAGCTCTCTCAGCCCCATCTACCTCCCAGGGTGTCTGTTGTGGGGAGGGGAAGGGAAAGGAGTTTGTAAGCCACTCTGAGACTCCAAGTGAAGGGCAGGATATAAATCCAATCTCTTCTCTTCTTCTTCTTCTTCTTCTTCTTCTTCTTCTTCTTCTTCGTTTGCTCTGTGCTTGGATTCTCGCTCGCCTGCACCTCCCTGCCTGCCGACTCCCAGAAAACACCTGTCTCTCCAACCAGTATAGATGCTCAAATGGGAATTGCATCAACAGCATTTGGCAATGTGACAACGACAACGACTGCGGGGATATGAGCGACGAGAAGAACTGCCGTATGTTTCCTGGTTGCTTTTCTCTAGCTCCATCAGCATATACAACAGAAAGTAACAGAGAGCCAGCGTGGTGTAGTGGCTAAGAGAGACGGACTCTAATCTGGAGAACTGGGTTCGATTCCGCACTCTTCAACATGAAGCCAGCTGGATGACCTTGGGTCGGTCACAGCTCTTTCAGAACTCTCTCAACCCCCCCCCCCCAATAAGTCTAGCTTGCCGCTTTAGTGGTGCATAATGCTAAAGGGCTAGAACTGAAGGCTGCCAGACAATCCTTGGATCTCCTGCCTATACTACACACACTGCCATATGATAATTAATTAATTAACAGATAGTAACACATGCCAAACAGAGAAGTCCCCTGCCCCAAGGAGCATACAACCTGAATTTCCAACAGAGAAATGGGAGATATGGAATGAGATAAATAAACATACTTTCAGTTGTGCACCTTTGAGGTTGATTTGATTGTTCTGTTAGGGATGCAGATGGATGGGCTGATCTGGAAGTTCTGCAAGAAACTTGCTTGAGGGAATAATACCTTAGGGGCATCCTTAGGGGGACTGAGGTTTTTAAAAATCCTGGGTCCCTACTACTGTTGTGAGAAGACTTCTTACAAGATTAGGAGTGGAGTTATTCCGAAAGAACAGAGAATCAGCTGCCCCCATTGGTCTGGACTGATTAGTTGGTTAGCTCATAGTAACAGTGCCACTGAGATAGATTCAGGTAGGTAGCTGTGTTGGTCTGAAGCAGTAGAGCAAAGTTTGAGTCCAGTGGCACCCTTAAGACCAACCAAGTTCCAATAAGCTTTTGTGTGCACGCACAACTTCTTCAGATATCTGAAGAGGTGTGCAGTGCCACCAAGATTCTGTGTTCTTAATTTAGGGGTTCTTGGTCCCAGCTCCTGCCAACCTGGCAATTCGAAAGCAAGAAACTGCAAGTAGATAAATAGGTACCACTTTGGTGGGAAGGCAGCAGCGTTCCATGTGCCTTGGCATTTAGTCATGCCGGCCACATGACCACGGAGAAGTCTTTGGACAGCGCTGGCTCTTTGGCTTGGAAACGGAGATGAGCACTGCGCCCTAAAGTCGGATTCAACTGGCTTTCGAGCAGGGGAAACCTTTACCTTAACCTTTTATAAGAGAAGGGGAAATACTACAGATATAATTTTTTTTTAAAGTAAGCTGTGTATTATAATTTAGGATAATGCTTATTTATTTATTCTTCTTCTAATATAATATGTATTTGGTTGCAAAATTTCTGCGCTGCTCTTCCGCCCAGGCTAGGCATCCGAGGGGACTCACAGTTATTTTTTAAAAAAAAATAGCAATGGTTATCGGGTATGAAAAGGTTGAGGACAACTGATCTAGCCCCTTTAGCTCTGTCAATCGACTTCCGAGGTCTTAGCTTTCTGCCAGCCCTTCTACCTGAAATCTTTTAACTAGGGATGCCAAAAAGTGGATTTCAGATCCCTTAACTGCAACTGGGCTATGATCTCTCCCCCTATAAGATTTGGGGAAGTCACTACAGATAATGGTGCCCGCAAGTTCTGATCCGGAAGCGGCTTTCCTCGCTTGTCAGATCAGGAAATACGTCGCACATTTCTGTGGGTTTATTTGAACGAGATGAGATGATTACAGCCTGAAAAATCACTCTGTTTCCTTCCCGTGTGACAGCGACCACCATCTGTGATGTCGACACTCAGTTCCGCTGCCACGGCTCAGGGACTTGTGTCCCGTTGTCCTATAAGTGCGACCTGGAGGACGATTGCGGTGACAACAGTGACGAGAATCACTGCGGTAAGTGTGCTCACAAAGTTGTTCTTTGGGCCTCTTCACATATGCTAAAGCTCTACGCATGTCCATTGCATGCTCCTGCATCAACTCACGTGGCACTGACTTACATTGAATCGGTTCTGTGGTCTATTAAGGTCAGTATTGTCCGTTCAGACTGTCAGTGGCTCTCCAAGGTCTCCAACAGAGGTCTTTGACATCACTTGTTACTCCCTGACGCTTAAGTGGAGTTGCCGGGGATTGAACCTGGGCCCTCCTGCAGGCCAAACAGATGCTGTGCCATTGAGCCATGGGCCCTCCCCAAGAAGTAGGGAATGCTTGTATGTCTGATTTGCTGTACTTACAGCCAGGCCCATAGCTATGATGGGGCTTTTGGGGGCTCTGTCCCCTTCCTTAGGCACAGCCCTACAAAAATTTCTCCTGTAAATACTTTTTCCAATCATTTTAAAACAATTTTTTTTAAAGTCGTGTGCTCCTTTAAGCAGAATGGGGTGCTGTAGTTGACTAATCCCTGCACTGAGCAAGGGGGTTGGAGTAGGTGACCTCTAGGATACCTTCTAACTCTGTGTCAAGAAACTTGTCTCCTTTCAGAGAGTTTTTCTGCCTAAGTGTCAGCTTTCTTGACTACAGCAGTCATCACCCCCATCTGCCAGCTTGTGATCAGAATTGTTGCTTAAGGCTGGCAGAAGTGATTAACTTGCAGCAGCTGAGAACTGTCGTGTGAAGTGGTTAGCAGCTTGCAATTTAGAGATCTATCCTGGTAACAGCTTTCTGTTGGCTCAGTGACTTTTCTTTCTGCACTGAGAACCTCAGCTCCACCAGAAAAAAATTTACCCCACAAGCCACAAAATACTGGCTACAGGCCTGCTGACAGCATTGGCAATACAGTCTTTTATACTCTCAGTTCTACATTTCTGCATTCAAGGGGAAGTACAGGAAATCAGCAAAATGGAAAAGCAGATAACCTTGCAGGGTTGCAGCAATATAGGAGCTGAAAGGAGAGGGCCTAGTCCCATCTAAAGGAGGCCACAGTCTGCTTAAGGGCCTCTAAGCTCTGGTACACAGATATGGCATAACCAGCCTGACAGAGGTCTCTTGAGTGCCCACACACTGGCTGCTGCAGGAGGTTGGCCCAGCCACATAGTGGCTTCCACAGCTTACCGCACAGCATGGACCCTTTCTGCACTCTCTTGTGCACCATGCCAGTTTGGTGTAGTGGTTAAGAACACGGACTCTAATTTGGGAGGACTGGGTTTGATTCCCCACTCCTCCACATGCAGCTGCTGCTGTGATCTCGGGTCAGTCACAAGTTCTTTGAGAGCTGTTCTCTCATGAGCAGTTCTCGAGAGAGCTCTCTCATCCCACTCCTCGTAATCCATACGAGGGAAACAGTCGGTTACTAGACTGCCATTGGGTCTGTTTCGAAAGCGGTCCTGTTAATGAAACTGAATGAATTTCTGGCTGGGAGCGGGGAAGGAAAGAGGGGGCAGGATGGGAAAATGTCAACCCACGGAGTGTCGTCGTTGAGCGTGTGACTCTCTTTCCCCACGCCTTTCTCATCCTGTGCCTGCAGAAGCCCACCAATGCCGGAATGACGAATTCAGCTGCAGCTCCGGGATGTGCATCCGCCTTTCTTGGAAGTGTGACGGCGACAATGACTGCCGGGACTGGTCCGACGAAGCCAATTGCACCAGTGAGTCCTTTACACCCTGCTTTCTCCCCCAGCGGAGGCCCAAAACAGCTTATAACATGGCTCTCTCCTCTATTTTTTTTTATCCTCACGGCAACCCAGGGAGGTAGGTTAATCCGAGAGTGTGGGTCAGTGTTCCCTCCAAGCTGAGTTAGTGTGAGCTAGCTCACCAGTTTTTTAGCCTCCGGCTCACACCTTTTTGTCTTCACTCAGGAAGGACGACTCCAGAGCAAACTAATTGATGCAGTAGCCAAATTGTTTGCTCACAACTTTAATGCCTGTAGCTCACCAAGTAGAATTTTTGCTCACAGGACTCCACAGCTTAGAGGGAGTGTTGGTGTGGGTGGATGTGAGACTGGCCAAAAGTCACCCAGGAAACTTCCCTGGCGTGGGGGACTCAAACCCAGTGCTCCCTCTAAGCTGTGGAGTCCTGTGAGCAAAAATTCTACTTCGGGAGCTACTGGCATTAAAGTTGTGGGCGAGCAACTTGGCTGCTGCGTTTTCCCTCCTAGCTTGGCACCCTTCCTCTTTTCTTCCATCTTGCCCACTTCAGCCTCCTCCTTAACCTGCCCACGAGACAGAAGAACCGTCCAGAGTAAGTTTTAGATTAAATTATGGACGCCATCTGGAGATTATCAAATTAGGAAATGATTGATCTGCTGATTTCAATCTGTTTTTTTTGGGGGGTATGTTTTTAACCTGTTCTAAATTGCCCAGAGCCCTGTGTACTCAGGGATTGGGCGATTCAGAAATCCAATAAACAAACAGATAAATGATTATAGGACAAGAGTCTACTTCAAAAAACCTGTTGAGGTTTTTTTAACCCCCCCCCCCCCCACACACACACACACTTTGTTAATTCCCGGGTTGAAATTATCGGAGGATAACAGCCATTTTAGCAACCATTAATCTGGCAGCTCCGCCGGCTGCATCGATGCCTCTTATCGAAAATAATTACATTTCACAGTGAATACTTAATAGAATATTACTGCCCAGAGAGTGCTGTAACTCAGAATAGCAGCTGAGCGCATCACCGGCTTGTCAGCATGCAATTCAATTAAGCCGAACATGGTTCGCCTGCCTGATAAGAAGAGCTAGGGTTTTTGTTTTTTTAAAATGAGGTGACTTCATGCATGTGCTGACTTGGCAGGCATTACCTGGGTTTAGAGGCCCAGGTATCTTTTGGCACTCAGGGCGTAGGTGAACTTTTGGTTGCCCCCTTTCTGTCTCCCTGCTGACTGTCAGGTGTTCTTAAAGGTTTCCGACAGTACGTAGTCCAGGACACGATAAACGTGGGGAGTGCATGGCCAACAGAACTGCCAAACTCCAGGTGGTGCCACCCTAGAGAGAGATCACGGGACGGAAGGTGGAAGCAAGCAGAACAGACCGTGATGTATTATGCCAAAAGGAATATCCACGAACTTACAAAATCTTATCCAAGATCTAGTTTACTTGGAGGGATTGAATTGCTCCAAGTAAATTGGATCTTGGATAAGATTTTACAAGGTTGTGGATATTTCTTTCGGGCATAATACATCACGGTTTGTTCTGCTTGCTCCAACCTCCAGGTGGTGCCTGGAGATTTCCTGGGATTCGAACTGGTGTCCAGGCGACAGAGATCAACTTTCCTGGAGAAAATGGCTGCTCTGGAGGGCAGAATCTAGGGCACTATATGCCGCTGCAGTCCCTCCCCTCCCCAAACCCCACCCTCCCCAAGCTCCGCCCCTGGAGTCTCCAGGAATTTCCCAACCTGGAGCTGGTAACCAACGCTCCCTCTAAGCTGCGGAGTCTTGTGAGCAAAAATCTACTTTGTGAGCTACTAGCATTCAAGCCGTGAGCGACCCATTTGGCTACTGCATAAATTAGTTTGCTCCCTAGCCATCCTTCCTGAGCTAAGACAAAAATGTGTGAGCCGGAGGCTAAAGAACTGTGAGCTGGCTCACACTAACTCAGCTGAGAGGGAACACTGCGGCCCTAATAACGAACATATGTGCCGACTGTAAATAACAGCTGCTGAAGTGGTGGTGATGGTGGTGGATTGGGGCTGTGATTCTGGGAGAAAGGGGGAACCAGTCCCCACCCCACCCTGTATTTTGCCAATACAAATACCAGTCTAGTGTATTTCTGTCCCAGGAAGCCCGGTGTGGTATACCTGGTTCTTCACTCCTCCATTTTATGCTCTCAACAAGCCTGAGAGATCAGCTAACCTGAGAGAGAGCGCCTGAGTCAAGGTCATGCCAGATCGAGACTGGAACTCAGGATTCCATGGTCCGTGTCCAGTGCTCTAACTGCTACAACAGGCCTTGACAAAGTTTCTTCGGCTTTATGCACCACCCTGAACATTTAGGAGCCGGGCTTCTTTTTCAGCTTCCAGGGTTTTATATCTAAATGAACATCCTTTCTAATCGTGGCTTCTGTAAAACCTGATCTTGCACTCTTCAAAGTGTCGTGTTGCTTTTTCAGAGGGATAACAGAAGTGTTGCAGTCTGTAAATAAAAATGGGGTTACCTTGGGGGTCACCACAGCAAAAAGCTAACCTAAATAAGCTGTGTGCTTCTGCTGAGAATCTCCAAGAGGCACTTACAATAAATGACTGCTGAAAACACTAGAGCCACAATGAGATTTCTAGGCGCCGTCGCGTCCTGGAGTGTGGGGTTGGTTGGGCTGTACTTTATACCATGTGGAGCTGTCTTATACTGAATCGGACCACTGATCCATCCCATCCGTATTGTCTACTCGAGACTGGCAGGGGCTCTCCAGGGTCTCAAGCGGAGATCTTTCACATCACCTACTGCCTGGTCCTTTTACCTGGAGATGCTGGGGATTGAACCTGGGACCTTCGTCATGTAAAGCAGACGCTCAACCACTGAGCCATGGCCCCTCCCTTAACAATGGCCCCGACTCTCCATAGACTCTGTCTCCCGTCCTTTGCTGCTCTGCTCCCCCCTTCCCCACAACTGGTATCTCCCTGCACCCATTGCTTACCAATCTCTTGGCCCTCCTTTATGAGTCACCTGACCTTTTCTGCCTCTTCTTTTTGACCTCTGGCATCTTGCTCCAGTTTGGTGTAGTGGTTAAGTGCGCGGACTCTAATCTGGGAGAACTGGGTTTGATTCCCCACTCCTCCACTCACAGCTGCTGGATGACCTTGGGCAAGCCATAGTCCTGTCAGAGCTGTCCTTGAAAAGGGCAGTTTCTCTCAGAGCTCTCTCAGCCCCACCTACCTCATCAGGGTGACTGTTGTGGGGAGGGGAAGGGAAAGGAGTTCGTAAGCCGCTCTGAGGCTCTGAGTGAAGGGCGAGGTATAAATCAAATCTCCTCCTCCTCCTCCTTCTCTTTCTCACTGGTCCCTTGGAATGTCTTTGCTTTCAGCAGTGTACCACACCTGTGAAGCCTCGAGTTTCCAGTGCCACAACGGACACTGCATCCCTCAGAGGTGGGTTTGTGATGGCGACGCCGACTGCCAAGATGGATCTGATGAGGACCCGACCATCTGTGGTACGGCATACGTTTACAGCTGGTGGGGAAGGGCTACAAGACGTCTCTCTCCTCTCTCCCGCCCAGCCCGCTTTGCTAGGGAGCCTTAGAAACAAACAAACAAGCTGTAATTTGGTCCTCCCAAGCCTGACCCAGCAGCCAAGGAAATGTTCATTAGTCAGTCTTTTAAAAATCTTGGGTTTTTTCCCCTTGCCCTCTTTTCCTTTATCTTTGTCTGGGGAATAGGAGGATAGGAGTCCCAAATGCAAGATCTGCCCCTTTTCTGTTTAATTAGGTGTTCTGCGATTCTGGACAAGGCCGTTAACAAGTCCAGTTTTTCAAGCTCTCGCAGTATTTTGTGAGTGCTTTGGAATCTATCTCTTGCTGCCAGAGCAACCCGTTGCCTCTCGTTTCGGTTCAGTCCTTAAATTCGCCTACGCATTTTCTAGCACGCCTGGCCCCAGAGGTGCACTTAGCGTTTGTGCAGGCGTATTGAAGTTTGTCCAGCGTCAAAAGGCTCGCTTTGCTAATTTCCTTGTTGCTGTTCTCAAAATTGAAACCCATTGCAGAGAAAAAGTGCAACGGCTTCCAGTGTCCGAATGGAAGTTGCATTCCTTCCAGCAAGCTCTGTAATGGGGTACGGGACTGCGCGGACGGTTCTGACGAACAGCATTGCGGTAAGTTCCCCTGACGGCACATGGCCACGGCGGGGTGGGGAAGGGAATGGTGATCAGTGCAAGGCTGTTAATCCAGATCTTCATCGTCCCAGTTAGATTCATCTGATGGACAGAATACTTTTAAATTTTCCAGTGAAACTGGAGACTCGGGAGCGGTGTCTTCGCTCACTTCCTGCCCCAGAAGTCATCCACCCACTTTCTTTCTGCTTTTACAGCATGCCGTATTTCCAGGGCTCTTTTTGTAGCAGGAACTCCTTTGCATATTAGGTGACACACCCCTAATGTAGCCAATCCTCCAAGGGCTTACAGAGCTCTTCTTACAGGGGCTACTGTAAGCTCCTGGAGGATTGGCTACATTACGGGCGCATCGCCTAATATGCAAAGGAGTTCCAGTTACAAAAAGAGCCCCAGTAGTTGCTATTTGACTTATACTGAATACAAAAAGAGCCCTGCGTATTTCCATTTGTGCTGCAAAGCGAGCAGGGAAGGGGATAGACAAAAGGACCAGGGAAAAAACTGGAGGGAGAAGCACAGCTGCTGAACTTCCCCCTTTGTTGGGGGGTGGTGGTTTATATTGGTAGCATCTATCTATGGGTGACACTGCCACCATCCGTCTTTGCCTTGCTATCAAGTTATTCCCTTGAATGTTGTAATTGTATCTGTTAGGGGAACAAAAGATAATGAAACTTGAGTGACAGTTCAGCTCCCCCCTCCCCAAGCAAAAGAAGAATAAAATCCAGGAGAAGAGATTAAGAGGTGACATGCATGAAACTTTGTTTTTTTCTCCCTACCCTCTTCAAGAGGAGATTGGATAAACACAGGGAGCAGAGGTCCACGAGTGCCTATTAGCCACTAGGTATAGATGGAACACTCTGTCTGGGGCAGAGATTCTCTGTCTTCTTGGTGCTTGGGGGGCCACAGTGGGAGCGCTTCTAGAGTTCTGGCCCTGCTGGTGGACCTCCTGATGGCACCTGGGTTTTGACCACTGTGTGACAACGAGTGTTGGACTGGATAGGCCATTGGCCTGATCCAACATGTCTTCTCTTATGTTCTTATGTCTGGGGCAGTGGTGTTCTGTCTTCTTGGTGCTTGGGGGCAACAGTGGAAGGACTTCTGGAGTTCTGGCCCTGCTGGTGGACCCCATGATGGCACCTGGGTTTTGGCCACTGTGTGACACACAGTGTTGGACTGGATAGGCCATTGGCCTGATCCAATATGGCTTCTCTTATGTTCTTATGTCTGGGGCAGTGGTGTTCTGTCTTCTTGGTGCTTGGGGGGCAATAGTGGGAGGCCTTTTGGAGTTCTGGCCCTGTTAGTGGACCTCCTGATGGCACCTGGGTTTTGGCCACTGTGTGACACAGAGTGTCGAACTGGATGGGCCACTGGCCTGATCCAACATGGCTTCTCTTACGCGCTTCCTCTTTTGCCTTCTCTTTGTTCAACTCCCTGCAGAACCTCTCTGCACTCGCTACATGGATTTTGTGTGTAAGAACCGGAAGCAGTGCTTGCTGCGTTCCATGGTATGCGACGGCACCAGACACTGTCAAGATGGCTCAGATGAAGACTCTGCATACGCTGGGTGTGGTAAGCTGGGGCTGAGCGGTAGAACCCATGCTTGGGATAGAGGAAGTCTTTGGCTCGATCCCTGGAAGCTGCAGTTCAAAGATCTGGGGTGGACACCGCTGCGAAAGATGTTTCTCTGCCTGAGACCCTGGGGAGTCACTCAGAGTAGGTAGTATCAAGCTGAACCGGGCCCGTAGTGCAACTTAGCATAAGGCAGCTGCATGCATCCAGTTTAAGACATGGGCCCTTTTGAAGAAGTGAGCAGTGACTTGCGAAAGCTCGTACCCTCCCACAGATTTTGTTATTCTGTAAGGTGCTACTGGACTCTTGCTCTTTTCTGATGCTGCAGACAAGCACAGCTGCCCATCTTGGACTCTCTTTAGAACAGAGTCCCGAAAGTCACTACAGGCTATGTAGTGAAGGTGAAACAGTTCTCAAGTGAGGCATGAACTTGCCTAGGAGGCTGTGATTTTTAAAAAAATATTTAGTTGGTTGTGTTTTTTTTGCAGCTCAAGATCCAGAGTTTCACCAGACTTGTGACCACTTCAGCTTCCAGTGCCAGAATGGCATGTGCATTAGCTTGGTGTGGAAATGTGATGGCATGGACGACTGCGGGGACTACTCGGACGAGGCCAACTGTGGTGAGTGGGTGGCCCCCTTTTTCAGATGCGAAGGCAAAAGATTTCCCCAACTCGCTCTGGTAAACATTTTTGCAGCTGCAGTTGCGTGAGATTTGGAGCGGGACCCATCTGACCCCAAGGCGTGAGGGTGTGAGCCTGCTTCAGACAAGCTTCCTGACTAGACACTTGACCAACAATAGAGGGGCTGTCCCTCTCATTGGCTCTGTGACAGACCCCCGATGATTCCCCACACCCAGGCAGATTATCCTGCCAAGAATATTTTCTGTTCTCCTCAGTGACTGAGCCACCCTCCAGCAGCATGTATTTCTTCTTTGTTTTATAAGCTTTAACTATCCCACCCTGTCACAGATATTACTTTAGGGTTGTGACTGAGCCCAGGAAATAGAGGGAATATAGGAGCTGTCTTGTTTTAAAATACCCTCATGAAATGGCACGTGAGGCAAAATTAACTTTCAAAACCAGAATAAAGATGTTAATAGAAAGGCAGGGAGTGAGTGTGTGTGTGTGTAATCAAAGTTTAGAGATGCTGAGGGTAAACTTTCTAATTTATACAGATTTGAATTCTTAGAACATACAAGGCAGTGTTGTTGTGGTTTATTTTCAGAGTTTCAGGATCTTTGCTTTGCTTAGTAAGCTTTATTTAGTATATTTAAGCACTAACTCGGGTTCTTAATCCTGTTTTCTGGCAAGTAGCGTTTGCTTATAGTTTCTAGATTTCTCCCATCAGAGTTCTAGGTTTTCCCTTTAGATATTATGGCCTTTCCCTAACTCCTGAGATGTCTGATCTTCTCCCCTTTATCTAAGACCAGGGTTCTCTTCCCAACCCCTTTCACTGGCAGGAAGTTATTCTCCTTGTCCCCAAGAAACAGTAACTCCTTTTCCTATTTGCCTTGCCTGGGAGTTCGCTCTAACTCCTCAAACCTCCTGCCAAATTCCTCTTCCAGTACTATTTTTCTGTAAAAAGCAGTGGTGTTGCTTTCTTGACTGAGAATCTAAATCCTCCCTCAAAGTAGTTTTAATATATCTTAGACACTGGGGTCCCCTGGGCTCCCTTCCAGCTCTATGTTTCTATGTTTTACAAGATATTACCTAGGAGACAGAAGGATCAGCTGCAGTCACCCCTCTGTAATGTTATTAGTAGGTTGTACCTAACCAGCACAACTTTCCCTTGCTAGAAAACCCAACCGAAGCCCCCAACTGCTCTCGGTACTATCAGTTCCAGTGTGAAAACGGCCACTGCATCCCAAACCGGTGGAGATGCGACGAAGAAAACGACTGTGGGGACTGGTCCGATGAGAAGGAATGTGGAGGTAAGAGCGAGTGAGCCAGTTTGGTGTAGTGGTTAAGTGCGTGGACACTAATCTGAGAGAACTGGGTTTGATTCCCCACTCCTCCACTTGCAGCTGCTGGTGTGGCCCTGGGTCAGTCACAAGTTCTCTCAGAGGTGTTCTTGAAAAAGATCAGTTTCTGTCAGAGCTCTCTCAGCCCCACCTACCTCACAGGGTGTCTGTTCTGGGGAGGGGAAGGGAAAGGAGTTTGTAAGCCGCTCTGAGACTCCCAGTAAAGAGCAGGGTATAAATCCAATATCTTCTTCTTCTTTTGAAGTGACTCATAATAATTTGGGAACTTGTTGTAGCAGGAAAAGGCACATTTTGTGCAATCACTTCTGAGTTCTTTTGCATCTTATTTATTTATTTGCTTGCACCCTGTCTTTTGCCCCAGTGGGATCCCAAAACAGTTTACACCCTTCTCTCCTCCATTTTGTCTTCACAACAACCTTGTGAGGGTGGTTTAGGCTGAAAGGGAGAGGGACTGGCCCAGTCACCGAGCGAGCATCTATGGCACAGGTGAGGATTTGAACCTGTGTCTCCCGGTTCCTAGTCTGAGACTCTAACAGCTACACCACAGTGGCTCGAGAGTGCATGCGCCGTTTCTTTGGTGGCTGCCTGGTTTACGTAGCCTCCCTCTGCAGCATCCAGTGCCACTCTTAGAGAGCGGCTACTTTGCTGCATTGCCAGAGACAATCCAGAAAGTGAACTGTTCCAGAGTTGCCCTCTAGATCTCAATTAGGTTGAAGAGGGACAACCAGTTTCCTATTCTCCAAACAGTCGGGGAGACAGAACTGGTCCATTAGGGAGACAGAATTCTGTTGGTACAGCATCAGATCTATTGGCTGCTGGTTGGACATCTTTTCAGTAGATTAAAAGATACTAATGTGCTAATCCTCACCTGGATGGCCCAGGCTAGCCTGATTTTTTTTAAGCTCTTGGAAGCGAAGCAGGGTTGGCCCTGCTAAATTAGCACTTGGGTGAAGGATCGCCATGGACTTCCCCAGAGGCAGGCAGTGGCAAACCACGTCTGAATGTCTCTTGACTTGAAGACCCTATAGAGTTGCCATGATCGGCTGCAACTGGATGCCACTTTCCACCACCAGTGGCAAGAATACAGTGTCCTAGCTGGGGGAGGAGGGTGGAGTCTGGTAGAATCCAAGTGCTGGGCAAAACCAGTCCAGCCCAGCGTGACGTACTTGGTGCTACGAAGAAGGAGAAGTAGCTTAGAGGACTTTTGGAACTTAAGAGGCAGATTTATGGAGAATAGCCTGTCATATCCTGTTGTTGGTGGTAGCAACATGGGACTTCTGTTTTCAGAGAAAGTATATCTCTGATTAGTTGCTGTAGACTTTCCGGGTTGTGTGGCCATGGTCTTGGCATTGTAGGACCTGACGTTTCGCCAGTAGCTGTGACTGGCATCCTGTATGTTGGGTGGTGTGCCCCAGAGGGTTTACATTCCACACTGGATTGGAAGTACACGTAAGGTACATAAGAACATAAGAGAAGCCAGTCCCAGCTACTGGCGAAACGTCAGGTCGTACAGTGCCAAGACCATGGCACACAACCCGGAAAATCTACAGCAACACGAACTCCGGCCGTGAAAGCCTTCGACAACACATTATATCTCTAATTATCAGAGGAGGGGGCAATATATAACAGGCTGTTGGTTGTATTTGTGCCTGTTTCGCAGAGATACCTAGCTAGCCGCTGCTGGAACAGAATTGTGGACTAGGCGGTTCCCCAGTCTGGTCTACCAAAGCTCTCGCATTCTTGGTGAAAAATGCCACCAAGTCGCAGCCGACGTATGGCGACTCCGTAGGGGTTTCAAGGCAAGAAACATTCAGAGGTGTGGTTTGCCCATCGCCTGCCTCTGCATTGCAACCCCAGCCTGCAGAAGTGAGCAGTGACTTCTGGAAGCTCATCCCCTCTTGTGAAATTTGTTAGTCTTTAAGGTGCTACTAGATTCCTGCTCTTTCCTGCAGTCTTCATAGCAGCCCTTGACTTCCTTGGTGGTCTCCCATCCAAGTACTAACCCTGGCCAACCTTGCTTAACGTCCAAGGTCTGATGAGATTGGGCGGGCCTGGTTACAAAAACTAAAAAATCAAAACATTTTTCCCACTCCCATAAGAGAATTTGAGCGTCTGCTAGATAAACAACAAGGAGAGCTAAAAGGTCTGATTCCTGAGATTTATAGTCTGTGAATTGCGCAGAGAAACAGCTCTTGGATGTTGAGTCAAAAACAATGGCACTTAGACTGTAATCAAGGATTTATCAGTGAGACTTGGAAAGAAATCTGGTCCTTACCTAACTTTAGGTCGCCAGTGTTCAGTATCAGATTTAATACCTTTAAGGTACTGCACAGGTGGTATGTAACTCCTACAGCTCTTCACAGAATTAATCCTAGCATCTCGGCTAAGTGCTGGAAGAACTGTGGTCAGTTGGGACATTACGCTCATTGCCGGTGGCATTGCCCCGTTATACAAAGTTTCCGGACACAAATATTAATGCAACTTGTAGTAATTACTGGTGTTAGTCTACCTGTTACTCTGGAGGCTGTAGTGTTGGAAATGGGCTTGCTTACAATTGACAGTGTATGTATTAAAACACAGCTTGCTGTATTAATTGCTGTTGTTAGAATATCGATAGCCCAATTCTGGAAAAAGAAAGAGGCCCCTACCCTAACTTGTTGGCAATATAAGCTGTGGGAATACTTTGTACAGAGTCGGATTGCAAAAAATGTAACAAATGAAAATGTACGGAGTAAACAGAAGTTATTCCATGCGGTTTGGTCTCCGATTATAGGGTACTTGATGGGTAATGAAATAGTTCCAAAAAACACATATTATAATTTAGATTAATGTGTTAGGGTAAATTATAGATTTACTGTCCTGCATCGTTGTATATTTTGTAATTTGGCAAATACGTTTGGGATCGTGTAGGAAAGTATTGTATTAGTATTCTGCTGAAATGTTAATATAAATAAAATTTGGAATAAATAACAATTTTTTTAAAAAAAAACAACATTGGGCTAGCCTAGACGATGTGGGTCAGGACATTCTTAATGCATTCTTAACGCAACCCAATTTTGTTGGTTTTATCCCAAGGTTCCGAAATCGTTCCTGTCACTACGTCAGCACCTGCCACGTGTTCGCCTAACCACTTCCGGTGTAATAGTGGGGCGTGCATCATGAACAGCTGGGCTTGCGACGGGTACCGGGACTGTGCGGACGGCTCTGATGAGGAAGCCTGCCCCACTGCTTGTAAGACCACGCCACTTGCTCCTGATGGGATTCCCCTTTGCAGTCTTTATAAAGCTCTTATCTGTGTGTTGGGTGGTGTGCCCCAGGGGGTTTGCATTCTACACTGGATTGGAAGTATACATAAGGTACATAAGAACATAAGAGAAGCCGATGGCCCATCCAGTCCAACACTCAGTCACACAGTGGCCAAAAATACCAGGTGTCATCAGGAGGTCCACCAGCGGGACCAGGACACTAGAAGCCCTCCCACTGTTGCCCCCCCCCCTCCAGCACCAAGAATACAGAGCATCACTTGCCCCAGACTGAGAGTTCCTATCTATACCTTGTGGCTAAGAGCCACTGATGGACCTCTGCTCCCTATGTTTATCCAATTCCCTCTTGAAGCCATCCATGCTTATAGCTGCCACCACCTCCTGCGGCAGTGAATTCCATGTGTCTTCAACAGTGCAGAGAGACACGAGAGATTTGCAGCTAAGTAATGAAACTGGCTTTGTTTAGGGATTCTGGGGAGTCCTGGGGTTGATCAGAAGCTTATCTGGGATTCCCCTGTGAGAAGATTAGTAACAGTAGAGCAGCGTGACTAAGGTAACAGTTCATTGGCTACTGCGGTCTCTTAGGCAAGGGTCTCCAACATGGTGCCCGCCAGCACCTTCCCTGGTGCACATCGAGTGCTTTTAGAAAGTGGGTGGGGCCAGGAGAGGCTTTTGACCAGTGAGGCTTCTGATTGGCCACTGGAGATTTGATTGGCTGTGCAGATTTTTTTAAAAAGTTGCTTCGGCGGCAGCTGCCCCCACAAGAACAAGGACCTTCACTTTGTGACCGATTCAGGTGGGTCGCCGTGTTGGTCTGAAACAACAGAACAGCATTTGAGTCTAGTGGCACCATTAAGACCAACAAATGTTTCATTCTGGATATCAGCATGCACACAGAAGCTTATCCCCAGAATTAAACTTTTGTTGGTCTTAAAAGGTGTCACCGGACTCAAACTTTGTTCTTTTGTCACCGAAGGTAGAACGTGACAGCCTTTTTGTGGCTGGCTCTGCCTCCTGTGGCAGCCATTTTGCGGCAGCCATTTTGCGGCTGTGCCACAATTTCAGAAGTGCCCAGTAGGCTCCAAGAGATTGGGGACCCCTTTTGTTAGAGGTGTGCTTGGGATGTTCTAGGGTGCACTTTTAGTCAAATACCCCTGCCAGCACCCTCCTCTCCCCAGGAGCTGACTGATCATCTATCTAGAACACTTTCCGGAATCTTCTCCTGCTCTCAGAGGTTCCGTGACAAACTAAATGATGTAGAAGGGGCTTGAAAGCTCCCACCCCCAAAATCTTGCTGGTCTCCAGGGTGCTACTGGAGTCAAATCTAGCTACACAAATCTTGGTTTGTCTCAAATTTTGGATGCAGCACACTGTTCTCAACTGGCACGTCCATAGCCAGGAGAGTGTGACATCTGAATCATGGAATCACAGAGCTGGAAGGGGCCATAGAGGCCATCTAGTCCAACCTCCTGCTCAATGCAGGATCAGCCTAGAGCACCCCTGACAAGCGTTTGCCCAGCCGCTGCTTAAAGACTGCCAGCGAGGGGGAGCTCACCACCTCCCCAGGCAGCTGATTCCACTGTGGCACAAGTCTTACCATCAGAAAGTTTCTCCTGATATCCAGCCGGTACCTTCTTGCCCTTAATTTAAACCCATGATTGCAAGTCCTACGAGAACAAATTGGGCATGTCCATATTTGTACGTGATGCAAAGCCATCATTAAGGCTACTGGTGGTTGATAAGTTCAGACCACAACTTCGAATCCTGGTTCACCGGACCCCCCAACTAACCGTAGTTAGTGGCGTGGCCCATATTCCGGTGGTCACACGAACTTTAGATTGGTTGTTGTAGATTTTCCGGGCTGTATGGCCATGGTCTTGGCATTGTAAGGCCTGACGTTTCGCCAGCAGCTGTGACTGGCATCCTCAGAGGTATAACACAGAGAGTACTCCACCTTTCTGTGTTACACCTCTGAGGATGCCAGTCACAGCTGCTGGCGAAAGGTCAGGTCCTACAATGCCAAGACCACGGCCACACAACCTGGAAATTCTACAACCACTAATGAACTCTGGCCGTCAAAGCCTTCGACAACATATTTAACTTCAAATTATTTGTTAAAACCCCTGTTTTCATACGTTGTCTGAACCAAGCTACTGTTGGGTTCGGCTGGACCGATGTAGCACATCAGAAGCTCTCCTGCACTTCAGCCTTCTAAAGCAAATCGTCAGGAAAGGACGGAGTAAGACTCGGTTCAATATTCTGAGGCCACCGTGGGCTCCCCCCTCTCTTTTCCAGGCCGAGGCCGCCCTCTGGTGGTACACAAAGCAACGGATGATTATTCTGGGCCAGTGAAATTTGTAGGAAAGGGGGGCGAGGGTACAACTCCACGCGGACGCAGAATTTCCAGCGTTGCATCCCGTGGCGGATCCTTTATAACGGCTTTTCCTTCCCACTGCCCAGCAATCGGCGCGTCTTCCACGTCGGCCAGCTCCGCCGGCCACTGCAGTCGCTTCGAGTTCGAGTGCCAGCAGATGAAGAAGTGCGTCCCCAACTGGAAGCGCTGCGACGGCTTGAAAGACTGCCAGGATGGCACAGATGAGCAGAATTGCCGTAAGTGGGACTGCAGACCTTTTGCGGCTCCTCCACAAACTGTCCTTTCCCATCTATCATATAAGCGAACAAGGCCATGAGAGGCGTCCCCCTGTCATTTTGTTTCTCTGGCTATCCATGCCTTCCTTCGCGGTAGCTATAGTAATTTGCAGGTATGGAAGCAACAGTTGATATTTCTGCACAGGTTAGAAATGATTGTCCCTTTTTGGGGAGGGGCTGTGGTTCATTGGCAGAGCCTCTGCTTTATGTGCAGGAGGTCCCAGGTTCAATCCCCGGCATCTCCGGTTAAAAGGACCGAGCTGTAGGTGGTGGAAGAGACCTCAGCCTGAGACCCTGGAGGGCCGCTGCCAGTCTGAGTAGACAATACTGCCCTTGATGGACCATGGGTCTGATTCGGTATAAGGCACCTTCATGCCGGTGTTCATGTGTGATACAGGGATTGCAGTATGGATAACCTGTGAGTGGGGACCCTGTCCTGCTTACCCCACTCCACACCCTTGTTCCCTGGGTCAAGGGCTTTCCATTTTCTGCCAGTTTGGTGTGGTGCTTAAGTGCGCGGACTCTAATCTTGGAGAACCAGGTTTGATTCCCCACTCCGCCACTCGCAGCTGCTGGATGACCTCGGGCAAGCCATAGTTCTGTCAGAGCTGTTCTCTCAAGGACAGTTCTGGAAAGAGCTCTCTCAGCCCCACCTACATCACAGGGTGCCTGCTGCGGGGAGGGGAAGGGAGAGGAGTTTGTAAGCCGCTCTGAGACTCCGAGTGAAGGGTGGGGTATAAATCCAAGCTCCTCCTCCTCCTCCTTCCTGTAAAAGCCAATGTGGATCCCACAAAAACGGTGCGCCCCCCCCATATCCTCCAGCACATATAGAGAAACTGTTTTTACTGCTGAACTGGAAAGCCCCAAATATTGAAGATAACCCTGGTGGGCGTCTTGGAGCCGCTGCCATGCAACTGATAACACTGATCAAACGTTTGTGCAGCAAGAACTGTGGATGTGTTAATGGACTGGTGTCCTTATCTGCGAATGCATTCATTCATCTGTGCTGACAGCAATGGTCCCTGTAAGCTGTGGAGTCTTGTGAGCAAAACTTCTACTTTGTGAGCTACTGGCATTAAAGTTGTGAGTGAGCGATTTGGCCAGTGCATAAATTAATTTGCGCTGGAGCCATCCTTCCTGAGCGAAGAGAAAAATTTGTGAGCTGGAGGCTCAAAAATGTGAGCTAGCTCACACTAACTCAGCTTTAGAGGGAACACTGGCTGACAGTAGCTAGGCATTCTGGAGCTCCATGCTTTACAAGACCCCAGTTTTGAGATTAGAAGTCTGCGCATTGCTGTTGTTCCAGTGGGCTGGTCCCCTTTGGCAGAGTCGGGAAGATTTTCAGGTGGTGTTGTGGCAGGACCGGTAAAGGAGGATCGGACTCCCAAAACATTGGGTAGGAGTTGCTGTCTTGCCGGGTTACTGGATCCAGAACCACTCTCAGGCTGCAGCCTTCCAAAGCACATCATCAGGATATTCAGTTTGGCTGTGGCAGGAGCGCAACAGAAAGCTATGGAATACCCAGACTCCGAGCCATGAACTGTTACACAATGCTTGAGCATGTGCTGTTTTTGTTAGGGCTTTGTTTGCAGGGCTGAAAGTTCACCTTTGTTGTTGTCTTTCTGCCAAAGACAAGCAGGAGCCTGTCCTTTGAAAAAATGTACGAGGGGGCATGTAGGCCAACGGTCGAACACGTGCTTTGCGTACAGACCATGGGGAGGGGCTGTGGTTCAGCAGAAGGGCTTCTGTTTGGCTTGCGGAAGGTCCCAGGTTCAATCCCGGGCATCTCCAGCTAAAAAAAGAGAATCAGGTGGTAGGTGATGTGAAAGACCTCAGCCTGAGACCCTGGAGAGCTGCTGCCAGTCTGGGTAGACAGTACTAATCTAGATGGACAAGCGGTCTGATCAGGGCTTTTTGGTAGAAAAAGCCCAGCAGGAACTTATTAGCATAATAGGTCACACTCAACAGCCAAAACACATTAGCATATTAGGCCACACCCCCATGTTACCAGAAGTGTGGTCAACCAGCCACACCCACCTTTTGCTTCTTATTCTGTTTACCTTGTTTGTTTACCAGGACTTTTTTTGTAGCAGGAACTCCTTTGCCGGTTAGGCCACACACCCCTAATGTAGCCAATCCTAATGAGTTTCTGCTGTTGGGTGTGGCCTATTATGCTAATGAGTTCCTGCTGGGCGTGGCCACCTCGGGAGGCAGCCGGAACTCTGTCCCTGTGCGTTCCTGCCCAGAAAGAGCCCTGGGTCTGATTCAGTAGAAGGCAGCTTCCATGTGTTCATGCCGGTGCAATCCACAGTTGAAGGACATCGATTAGCATCCCCGAGGGGCAACCCCCCCAGCCCGAGACCTTGGGGAACTGCTTCTGTTCAGAGTGGAGAGAATGGGGCTAGAAGACCCAGGGGTGTGATAATATCAGGAAGCACTGTATTTTTTTTTCTCTTTGTCCTGTAGCTACACACAGCACCTTGACGTGCCCCAGTGGATTTAAATGCGAAGATGGGGAGACTTGCTTCAAGATGGCGGAGCGGTGTGACGGTTTCCTGGATTGCTCAGACAACAGCGACGAGAGAAACTGTACTGGTAAGTCAGTGTGCAGCCAGAGGAAGCGCAGATCTCTCCATATCATCTTCTGTGTTTAGGTGAATTTGCATTCCTCGCGGATAGAGGACAGCATCCGTAAATGCCCATTTTCTTTCTCACTTGGGAGGATCTTATTTCTTCATCCAGTTTAATATTCCCTTTTCTTTTGTGTATATATTTCTGTGAAAATTTATATCCCGCCTCTCCAGGCCCGTTTTATCTCACACTACAGTTCCCTTCCCTTTGAACAGCAACTCTTGGTACTGAGTTTCAGCTCGGTAGCTATGTCGGTCTGTAGTAGTTGAACAACGTTCAAGTCCAGTAGCAGTGTAAACTTTTCCCAGGGTATAAGCTTTCATAAGTTAACACTCACTTCATCAGATATGAATAGGAATGAAGACCTACGCTTCTTTATATTTTTATTTTCATTTATTAATTCAGTTTTTTTTGGTTAGTCTTTATTTTATTTTTTAACCATTGTCTTTTTAATTTTTTTTAATTTATCTTTCATTTATATAATTAACAACAATATACAGTAGCACATACTATTAAATTTTTATGCTGCCCTTCCCTGCAAGCAGGGCTCAGGGCAGTGTACAATCAGTATAACAACATACCCCAGAATACAAGACTACTAAAATTAAAAGCTAAAACCTACAATAAATAACAGCCAATACGTAAAAACAGCCAGCTCATGATGGCAGAAAATAGTTTAATGACAATACTGGGGGGTGGGTGGCAATGCTCCCTCTAAGCTGTGAGCAAAAATTCTACCTTGTGAGCTACTGGCATTAAAGGTGTGAGCGAGTGATTTGGCTGCTGCATGAATTAGTTTGCTCTGGAGCCAATCCTTCCTGAGCTAAGGCAAAAATGTGTGAGCCAGGGGCTAAACAATTGTGAGTGAGCTCACACTATCTCAGCTTAGAGGGAACACTAGTGGGAGGGTCTGAGAGTGCCAGACTTCATACTGTATCATCGCTGTCCTCAATCAAATGCTGAATATCCAGGTCAGAAGTCGGGGGGGTATGACAGAGAAAAGCCAGTGGGAGTCAAGATGCAGAGGAAGAGTACGAAAGATAATGAGCTTGATTGGAGCTGGGAGACATATGCAGAGCTGGAAAAGGCAGAAAATTAGCATATGTAAAGAATTCTTTGTCCCTCGTGTTTAGGAACATCTGTAGCCGACTGCACCAAGAGCTAAGCTGGTGAGTTAGCTAAAGCAGGGGGGTCCCAAACTTGCTGAACCTGTGGGCACTTTTGGAATTTTTTTTTAAAAATTTAATAATTTTTATTAAATAAATATAAAACAATTGATACAGAGAATCCCAAACAATACAAACTATTTAACATTGATAATATTCTTGATATTCTGTTCAGTATAGCTTTCTAAAAGCAAGAAATTGCAAGTAGATAAATAGGTACCGCTTCAGTGGGAAGGTAACAGCTTTCCGTGCGCCTCGGTGTTTAGTCATGCTGCCCACATGACCACGGAAACGTCTTCGGACAGCGCTGGCTCTTTGGCTTTGAAACGGAGATGAGCACCGCAACCCTAGAGTCGGATTCGACTGGTTTTCGAGCAAGGGAAACCTTTACCTTTACTATAGCTTTCTAAAACTTAACTAATTAAAACTCTTAACATGTTTTCTAATAATAGAGTTGGGTTAGCAGCCATCTTGTATAAATGTAAGAAGTTGAGTTCAACTAGCTAATATTTATTGATCAACATTAAAACGTACTCTGAATATGGGTTTTATCGAATAAACACTTCAGAGGAAGCGAAATAATCAGGAATAACTCCATTCTGTGCCATGTTACTTATGACCGGAAACCATTTTTCAACAAAAGTTGATTGATAGACTGTTACAACTTGAAGTTGTAACAGTCTATTTGTAATTTTTTTTCTAAAATATAGCAGTCCCATATCTTAGACATCCATAAGAACATAAGAGAAGCCAATGTTGGATCAAGTCGATGCCCCCTCCAGTCCAACACTGTCACACCTTGGCCAAAAATACCAGGTGCCATCAGGAGGTCCATCAGTGGGGCCAGGAAACTAGAAGCCCTCCCACTGTTGCCCCCCCCCCAAGGACCAAGAATACAGAGCATCCCTTACTCCAGAGTTCCCATCTATACCCTGTGGCTAATAGCCACTGATGGACTTCTGCTCCGTATGTTTATCTAATTCCCTCTTGAAGCTGTCTATGCTTGTAGCTGCCACCACCTCCTGTCTTGGAGATCAACAAGGTTTTTGGGCTTCAGAGGGTAGCCTATTCGTTCTTCCACTTTGAAGCTATCCCTGTCTTTGTGGCAGTTAATAATGTGATAAAAGTCTTTTGTATTTGTGGAATTGGAATATCTTCCCATAGATTAAGCAGTATTAGCTCAGGTCGTAAAGGAAGTGAATACCGTGTTATTAATAGGATCAATTCCAATACCTTTTGCCAGAATTCAGCAATGTAATATAATAACACAACCACTTATGGAATTTGGAGAAAGGGCAGAGGCTGTGCAAACAAAATGGCCGCCGTGGGGAGGTTCAGCTCCGTGAGGTTGGCTAGACTGAGAATGGGCAGCTGGCCCACGGTCCACCTTGGGTTACATGGCAGAGTGGTGGTCTGACTCCATGTCTCCCAGGTCTCCTTCCCTCTACATCAGATTTCCAGGTGCGTAAAGGTTAGCTAGTGGGGAATGTTGGTGCACTTGGAAATGGGCACAAGTGGGATTTAAAGCAAACGAGAGTCTGAAGAAGAGGGGCAAAGAAACGTTTCTGAAGCAGGCTTCCGCAGCATGTGTCCCACCAACCAAGTGCTTTTCAGCTGCCCTTAATGCGAAGTCCCAGGTAAGCTGCAAAATTGGAACTTTTTATCAAGAGCCCCGCAGTCTATGGTGCACTGCAGATGGTTTTGTGTGTCTCCCCCCCCCCTTTCAGGTTTTGCACAGTGAGTTCCAGGCCTCTTGGAGAGATGCGTATGGATGCTGTGTCTTCAGCTTTTTCTTTCTCCTATCCTCCCAGGAATTACCCCTTACAGACAAAATGCTGTTTTGTCAGCGAAATTCCTGGCCCTCGATTCATTTCTGGCTTAGATAATGACAACACTAATAGCAATCGATCGCTCCCCCACCCCACCCCCAGTCCTGGTGCCTTGGGATACAGCCATTTGCTTCTAAAGCACACAGGCTGCAGAACATCAATCAGTTTTTAGTTCTTTAATTAAATATTGATCTGGGGAGACTGCCCACGTTGTGTTCATCAGACCTCCGCAACGTACCGCCCTGGCCAGAATTCTAAAGAGAAGCGGGGCTCTTTCAGGGGGCGTGGATGCATAGCCCTTGTGGTACTTTGGCACCTTCCCCGAGGTTTGGATAGTGTTACGGCTCATCTGCATATCGAAAAAAAATCACACAACACAAAATTGCAGGGACTATACTGGGAGGATTGCACATTTGTGTGCTTCTGCTGTCCCCGAATCCAAATCCCCCTTGTTTATGGAAAACTAGCATGTCAGAGAAAGATTTTGTACTTCAGTCCCTGGTGTGCTTTATTTTCTACATGCGGGGAGTATTATTTTTAAATGTAGGTATCAAACTGGCCTTCTCTCACCTGTGCCAGGTGATTTATCTGCATTTATAGATCAGTTGTTTCACTTCGTATCCTCAGTCCTTTGAATAATAAAGTGATGTGGCTTGTAAGTGTCACAAAAGTGACAAAATCGAAAAGCAGCAGACAACGTCAGGGTTTTGACATAATCAGGAAACTCCCCAGATATGCAGCAAATGATGGGTTTTGTACATAAGAAGAAGAAGAAGAGATTGGATTTATACCCTGCCCTTCAGAGTGGCTTACAAACCCCTTTCCCTTCCCCTCCCTGCAACAGATACCCTGTGAGGCAGGTGGGGCTGAGAAAGCTCTGACAGAAACTGCTCTTTTCCAAGAACAGCCGTACCAGAACTATGGCTTGCCTAAGGCCACACCAGCAGCTGCAAGTGGAGGTGTGAGGAATCAACCCCGGTTCTCCCAGATTAGAGTCTGTGCACTTAAACACTACACCAAACCAAAAGAAAGCAGTGGAAAAAGAAACCAACCCCAAATGACCCGACGTGGCCTGTTCCAAGAGGCACAGAAGACTGAGAGTGAGTTAAAGGGAAGAGCTGGATTCAAGTCCAGTCATGTCTTAGAGATCAACAAGCTTTTTGGGTTTCAAAGGGTAGCCACGTCAGTCTTCAGCGAAACAGTCAGATTGAAGTCCAGTAGCGCTTTAGAGACCAACAGATGTTCAGAGTATGAGGTGAAAACAGTTTAAAATAGGGACTGAGAATTTCATAGATGCCGGGTGACTGAACGTCAGAGCTGTTCTGTGGAACCGTTGTCGTGGCCTTTGCTCGGCTTTGACTACACTTGTGTGTCTTTTCAGCGGTGGTTTGTGTTTCCAACCTGCTCCCCAAATTAATAGGGTTTTTTTTTTTTTGTATTCTGTTCCCTAGATGATACCTTGGTCTATAAAGTGCAGAACCTCCAGTGGACAGCCGACTTCTCGGGGGACATCACTCTAACCTGGACTCGGCCGAAAAAGATGCCAGTCGGATCCTGTGTCTACAATATCCATTACAGGTAGCCTGGCCGGTTTCGGCACTCCAGTCGCCCTGGCTTCTGCAGGGACCGATCTTGTATCCAAACTCAGGCTGAGTGTGTAGAACAAGTAATTGAGTTGTGGATGTCAGTATTATTTACTACGGCATCGTCAATGTATGTGGCAAATTGCAGAGGGCACACGTGAACATACGAAGCTTCTTTATACTTAATCAGACCCCGGTCCATCAGAGTTAATACAGTCTGCTCAGACTGGTAATGGCTCTCCAGGGTCTTATGCATTGTTCTTTCACATCGCCTACTGCCAGACTCTCTAACTCAGGGGTACCGAACTCATTTGTTAGGAGGGCCGGATCTGACATAGAATCATAGAATGTTCGAGTTGGAAGGGACCTTGCAGGTCATCTAGTCCAACCCCCTGCACTCTGCAGGAGCATAGCCGAAAGATAGCCCTACATACCTACAACATACCCGAAAGATGGTCGTCCAGTCTCCGCTTGAAAACGTCCAGCGAAGGGACAACATAAATGATACCTTGTCGGGCCAGGCCGTGTGTGTCATAAAATGTAATGCCAGGTAGTGGAGATATCAACTTTATAAAGGACACAAACACAAAAGGGGTTTTTTTTAACTTAAAATAAAAACATGTTTAAAACATTAGCACCCTTGCAATATTTTGTTTATTTAACAGTGTCTGGTAACTGAAACCTCTTGCTCTGAATTACTGCATCAAAATGTCTGTGCTGTTGCAATCTTGAGTCTGCTGTTCAGGTGTGTATCTGTAAGCTGCAAACCGACGATGATGCAGCAGCAGCAGAACTGGAAGAAGCAGCAGAAGACAGCCAGTTCCACTGCAGGCCTGATAGAAGTCCTCCGGGGGCTTCATACGGCCCCCGGGCCGCGTGTTTGACAGCCCCGCTCTGACTGAAGATGCCAGGGACTGAACCTGGGACCTTCAGCAGGCCAAGCAGATGCTCTACTACTGAGCCATGTACCTTAAGTAATGACTAAACCCCAAGGAGGAAAGAGCTTGGATGTAGATAGTGAAGAGAAGTAGCAAAAGGAAATGAGAAGCAAAGATAATAAGAGAACATGTAGCCGCTTTATACTGAATGAAGCCATTGGCCTGTCAAGGTCAGTATTATCTAGTATGACTGGCCGTGGTTCTCCAGAGTGTCAAGGAAGAGGTCTTCCATGTCATTTGCTAACTGATTCTTTTAACAGGAGATTATGGGGATTGAATCTTGAACCTTCTGCATGCAAAGTGGCTGTTCTACTGTTGAGCCACGGCCCCCTCGCAAGATTGTCTTGCTTTTGTTTCCTGTCTTAGATTGGCTTTCTGGCAAACCTGTTTGGTCCCTACTGTTTTATTAATAAAGGGTTGGAGCTTTGTGTGTCCCCAAGTTAGGCTCTTGGGAGCATTTTAGTAGGAACATAAGAACATCAGAGAAGCCAATGCTGGATCTGGCTAATGGCCCATCCAGTCCAACACTCTGTGTCACACAGTGGCCAAAAATACCAGGTGCCATCAGGAGGTTCACCAGAGGGGCCAGGACACCAGAAGCCCTCTCACTGTTGACCCCACCCCCCAAGCACCAAGAATACAGAGCATCCCTTGCCCCAGCCTGAGAGTTCCTATCTATCCCTTGTGGCTAATAGCCACTGATGGACCTCTGCTCCATATGTTTATCTAATTCCTTCTTGAAGCCGTCCGTGCTTGTAGCTGCCACCACCACCTCCTGTGGCAGTGAATTCCATGTGTTAATCACTCTTTGGGTGAAGAAGGACTTCCTTTTATCTGTTCTAACCCAACTGCTCTGCAATTTTATGGAGTGCCCACAAGTTTTTGTGAGAAAGGGAGAAAAGTACTTCTTTCTCTACCTGCTCTGTCCCATGCATAATCTTATAAACCTCGATCATGTAGCATTTCATTAGTGGAAGATGGTTGTTGGGTTATTGAGGTTTGGCCTATGGGCTCAGTGGAAGAGCAACTCCTTTGCACGCAGAAGGTCCCAGGTTCAGTCCCCAGCATCTCTGGTTAAAAGGTTCAGGTCATAGGGGATGTGAAGAACCTTCACCTGAGACCCTGGGCAGCTGCTGCCAGCCAGAGCAGCCAATACTGCTATGATAGTCATAGAACCATCGAGTTAGAAGGGGCCTCCAGGGTCATCTGGTCCAAATTGCAGAGCCTTGTTCTTGTTTTTTTTTTGAATTCCTGAACCCAGAATGGTTGGAGAAAGTCTGTGGAAATCTTTGGAGACGCATAGCAACAAAACCAGCAGTGTCTTGAGAGTCCTGAAACCGGACTGCACGTATCAAGTCAAAGTTCAGGTCCAGTGTCTGACCAAGGGGTACAACACCAATGACATCATCACCCTGCGGACCCCAGAAGGATGTGAGTCTCAACCCCCCCCCTTTTTTTTTACTCAGGCAATATAGAGTTGCACTGTACTAAATGATCCACAAAGTTACTGGGAAAGGGTCTGTGGTCTATACTACTGTGAACAGCTGTCTGAAACCAGGATCCCAGTATGGAATTTTGCATCATTTGATGTAAAATTAATACTTTGCTTCCGTTCTGTTTTTAGACTTCTGGCTTTTTCTAAAACCTCAGTTCTATTGCATTGTTCATTTAATGTCCCATCCCATTGATTGTGTTGACTCGCTCTGTGTCATCCACCTTGAGTCCAAGTGAAAAAGGCAGATGGTACCTAAGAACATAAGAGAAGCCAGTGCTGGATCAGGCCAATGGCCCATCCAGTCCAACACTCTTGTCACACAGTGGCCAAAAATACCAGGTGCCATCGGGAGGTCCAGCAGTGGGGCCAGGACACTAGAAGCCCTCCCACTGTTGCCCACCCCAAGTACAAATAATCCAGTGCATCACTTGCTCCAGACTGAGAGTTCCTACCTATACCTTGTGGCTAATAGCCACTGATGGACCTCTGCTCCAGATGTTTATCCAGTTCCCTCGTGAAGCTGTCCATGCTTGTAGCCTCCACCACCTCCTGTGGCAGTGAATCCCATGTGTCAATCCCTCTTTGGGTGAAGAAATCCTTCCTTTTATCCATTCTAACCCGACTGCTGAGCAATTTCATGGAGTGCCCACGAGTTCTTGTATTGTGAGAAAGGGAGAAAAGTACCTCTTTCTCTTACCTGTTCTATCCCATGCGTAATCTTGTAAACCTCTGTCATGTCACCCTTCAGCTGTCATTTCTCCAAGCTAAAGAGCTCCCAAGCGCTTTAACCTTTCTTCGTAGGGAAAGTGTTCCAACCCTTTTATCATTCTAATTGCCCCTTTCTGCACTTTTCCCAGAAAACTGTAAATAGTACAAATGAAGAAATAAAAAATGTGGGAGATATGATAGGATACAGTGAGAAATCCAGTTACAGTTTGTAATTTCACAGGCTAAGGAAAGCATCTCAGATTTTGCAAACTTTTAGCTAATGAGCGTCTTCTTCACTTAGTAAAAGTGGCTGGTATAACCACACACTTTCTTTTGGTCTCTGCAATTTAAAAACCTCCACCTGGACATGGAGTGTGTTCTCTTGAATCTAGGAACAGTGTATCATGCCATATCCTTGAATGGTCTTTGCAAGTCCATAGTGTTGTTTTGGATACATCAGAAGCAACTGGATTACAGATGCAATGAAAGGAAAATTTGGAGCCCAGACTGTTGCAGGATTATCTGTTCCAGGAAATTAATTTGTATGCAGATACATATATAGGGAAGATGTAGAACTGAGCATAAAATGAATCCAGCAAAGGAGAAAAGAATGCTCAAAGAATCGTCTAAAATATGTTGTCGAAGGCTTTCACAGCCGGAGTTCATCAGTTGCTGTAAATTTTCCAGGCTGTGTGGCCGTGGTCTTGACATGTGTGGTCACAGCCTAAAGCCAAGACCATGGCCACACAACCTGTAAAATCTACAGCAACTAATCTTCTAAAAGTTCTTACCGTAACCCCAATGAAGGAAGCAAGTGTTAAAACATCCCCATTTGTGTTTAATGCACACACCATTCTTGTTGGATAGCCTAGGCAGGGAAAGTCGAAGGCAGTAGATCCATAGATGCCACCATTACTTGAGAGCAGAAATAAATAAATAGCCATGCAATTTAATGCTCAGCTCAAACGCACAAAGTAAAGTCAGAAGTAAGCTCCCCCTTCCCCCGTTAAGCCTTGTACTGGTTTGAGTGCTGGGCGAGGAGCAAGGAGATCTTTATTCAAGACCCTGCTTTCTTATAAAGCTGACTGAACGACCTCGGTCCAGTCACTCACTTTCAGCCCAGAAAAAGGGGGGAAGGGCAGAGCCATGTATGCCTGAACACCTTAGAGAAAAGGCAGGATAACTGCCTAACTAATAGCGTGCCCCACATTGGCATGAAGAGGGACCATGTTGTCAAGAACCTGCATTTCTTGTTCCTTCAGTGGTAAGAACATAAGAGAAGCCAGTGTTGGATCAGGCCAGTGGCCCATCCAGTCCAACACTCTGTGTCACACAGTGGCCAAAGCCCAGGTGCCATCAGGAGGTCCACCAGCAGGGCCAGAACTCCAGAAGCTCTCCCACTGTTGCCCCCCCAAGCATCAAGAAGACAGAGCATCACTGCCCCAGACATAAGTGAAGCCATGTTGGATCAGGCCAATGGCCCGTCCAGTCCAATACTCTGTGTCACACAGTGGCCAAAAAGACCAGGTGCCATCAGGAGGTCCACCAGCTGGGCCAGAATTCCAGAAGCCCTCCCACTGTTGTCCCCCAAGCACCAAGAAGACAGAGTATTGCTGCCCCAGACAGAGTGTTCCCTCTATACCTTGTGGCTAATAGCCACTGATGGACATCTGCTTCGTCTGTCTATCCAATCCCCTATTGAAACTGTCTGTGCTTATATCTGACTCCACTTTCTGCCAAATCCTGATGAGCAAGGGTCTGAAACTAATTTGCCGCTAACCCTGTCTTTCTCTCCCCCAAACTCTTTCTCTTTCGGCCAGTGCCGGATCCTCCCCAGCATCTGCAACTGTCGCCCAAGAGGGATGCTGAAGATGTCGTGATCTGCCAGTGGGCACCGCCAGCAAACACCCACGGCCTGATAAGAGAATACGTTGTAGGTATCACTAAGCTGCTTTCTGGTGCCACCCCCAAGTGGGATACCTCCGCCGACGCAGAGGAGGTTATTATAGTGGTTGCCGCGAAGCACAGATCTGTGTCCTCAAGGTTACGTGGTGGGTTACGTGTTCCTCTTTCGGTCTCGAGGTGCAGGGCGAGCCTTGGGGGGGACGGCACATGCCCGGGGGGACAGCACATGCCCTTCTCAGCTGTCCCCAATCGACGGGGAGAAAAGTGGGTTGGAAATATTTCAGTAAACGAATTAAGTCAGGCAGTTTGGTGCACTCTGGGGGAAATTAGCCCACCGTGGTTCAATAGGGGGCCGGTGTGGGCAGAAACGTCTTTCTGGTATGGAAACAGCATGGCCACTTTAATTAAAAGAAAGGCATCAAGGGGTGGCAAAAGGCAGAGGTCTTGCAGCTTTCCTGGGAAACTAATTGTAGCTTTCATGGTGGGAACCATGGATACACACACACACCATTTCCCCCAGTTTGTGAGGTGTTGCAGTGGAGACCGCGGGTAGCAAAACCGCTTCTAGAATGATTGCCCTTGGGAAACTAAAAAACCCACCCTGTGCTGCTGACCGTCAGCCTCTGGTGCTTAGAATCATAGAGTTGGAAATGGGCCATACAGGACACCTGGTTCAACCCCCTGCTCCAAATCAGCCTAAAGCATCCCTGACAGGTGTTTGTCTAACGAACCCTGTGGGATGGATCCTGCCAGTCTGCTCTGCAACATCTTGAGCCTTCCTCTGACTAAGGCGGCTCTTCTTGTTGGGTGTGTGTGCAAATCCCCTCTCTGAATATGGAGGTTACATTTTTTTAAATTTTAATGTTTAATGAAAGATATTCCATGTATACAGTGAATTCAATACGCTCAATCAATATTACATAGCAAAACATATCACAACACCGTGAGACTCTGTGTCATTAAACTAATGCAAACAACAAACACCACTGAGAGACCTTCTCATAACCTTAATTTTGAAACACTGTTTGTGGTACCAATAGAATTAAAGGAGTGCTCAAACCTTAGTAAACGACTTCATAGGTGAAGCCATTCTGTGTAGCTGGGATTTGCTGGTAATATATCATTCTCTGAGAAATATGCTAATAATGGGAACCATTTGCAGACAAATTTAGAGTGGGATCCCATGTGCCCTCGTGTGTGGGTATCATAGGTTGCCGCAACTTCGTTATGGAGGTTACATTTAACCCTCACGGCCACTGATAAACCTACATTCCATGGCATCACCTAATTCTTGCCACACACTCCACGTAAGACATCACAACCTCTCCTGGCTGTCTTTCATCCCTGGTCTCTCTATTTCATATGTTTTCAGTGCAGCTTGTAACCTGACTATATCAACTCGACCAGCTACAGTAACGACAATATATCCTGTGGTTACAATAGCACTACAACAATAGAACAAACAATCACAACAAATGCTTCTGATAGATTATATAATCAAAAGATAAAACTAGAATTTGAACAAAAGTTTTATGTCACACATAATGTTCTCATGAACAAAAAAAAGCATGGTTCTTCCTTCTAATACTCTTTATGTGTACATTCCTATTGTGTATAAGAGCCCATAAATAATAAATAGGAATCTTCCTTTTTTAATGCTTACGTGCTTTCTAGATCATTTCCACATTTCGAGGCGAGACCTGCTTCTAAGCAGATCCCACAATTCCAAAACAACCAAAATTTCTTACAAGCACAATTCCATAATTCCAAATCCATGGTATCGGTATTTCTCTTGAGGTGAGGCAAGAGTTCGCAAAATATATAGACTGGCTGCAGCCCTGCAATCTTTATGACTCAAAATGCCACGGGGGCAACTGTGCCTCAGAACCAGTACAAGAAGTGGTACGGGGAGACCTCATTCCTTCAGACCTGAGACCTAGTTCTTGAAAGGCACACATACTGCCATTTTCTCTGATTTTGGCAGACTTGGAAAAAGAAAATCTGTTTATCAGGCATCTTCTCCCACACACTGGAGAGGGCCCCCCCCCCAATTATGTCCTTTATGGAGAAAGACAGCAGTTTATTTCTTTTTTTTAATTTATATTTTTTATTGTCTATGTGAGCAGTTACATAGCAATCAGAATTTTTACATTCATATTGCATACATATAATTTTTTTGTTTTTTTATATATATATATATAAGTTCACAATTATAGAGGTAACATTTTTGAGCCTATAATATAAAGTGGTTTATATTGTACAGAGAAAATGAGTCTTAAACCATATCGCAAAACCAAATGTGTCTAAAGTTAGGTCTCATTCTTTATTTTCTATTTTTGTTAGTTTTCTTACATTGTCATTCCTAAACATTGTTTTAATGGACATAATACCCAGGTCCTGTGCTGTTGTTTAGCTTAGGATCAAAAATAAATCACTGGTCCACGCAGAGGGTTTTTTGGTTATCACTTCAGCTTCTGCCATATAAGCAATGAGAGGGCACCAGGTCTTAATGAAATTTTCTTCTGACTTGTGTGAGAATGTGTTTGATGTGTGGAGTGAAATTTTTCCCATGATAAAAAGATCCCATATACGATCTTGCCAGGCTTCTGTCGTGGGTGGGGATTTGTCAATCCAGTTTATTTCTTCCTCCTTAGCTTGTTTAGCTCAGGTGCCAAAGAGCGGGGCATTGGCCTGGCCTGTGCACGGGTTGGCAGAGGTCTTCTTCTCTTTCCACTGTGGAGGGTCTTAGCAGCTAGGTGGTCCAGAGTAGCCCGATCTCATCAGATCTCAGAAGCTAAGGACAATCAGTCCTGGTCAGTACCTGGATGGGAGACCACCAAGGAAGTCTGGGGTTGCTAGGCAGAGGCAGACCATGGCACTCCACCTCTGAATGTCTGTTGCCTTCAAAACCCTGTGGTGTTGCCTTAAGTCCGTTGCAACTTGAGGCCGTTTCCCACAACCACTAGCTGTTTATGTTTCTTTTTAATAATAGTTTTAATTTTGTGAAAACAACAAAAAATAAAATAGAAAAACATACATATATATACATAGTGATTGGTGGGTTTGTTACAGAGACTACTGAACGTAACCATTTTCAAACTTTACAAGTATTACATAATATAAATTTCAAGTTAATACAGAGATATATTAATTTAACAACTGTGTATGTTAACTCCATTCAGCATAGTTGAAGGTCTTTAACTTCGTTTGGGATTTTTTTCTTGTTGAACCAAGCACTATAAAATAGGGAACCAAATGGTTGCAAAACTAGAACGACTTATATGATGTTCAGACTGAAATAACGTATCGGTCAATCTTGCCAGGATATATTTCCAAAGTTTTTTTGTGCCAGAGGGGTATACCAGGATATATAGAAGTTTTTCAGCAATGCACAATACCTGTTTTAGCAGCAGATACAAGAATGAAAATTGTTTCTGCCTTATTGGTTTGGGCATCCTTCACGTAACCACCAGCTGTTTAAATGGCTTTCACTCTGGTAGTAACCTTGGGGCCACTTCTTTTCTGTCTCGCTAGGTGGAGTACAGCAGGGCCGGATCCAAGGAATGGTCGTCTGTGAGAGCCCCCACCAACTATTCAGAAATTGAGAGGCTAGAGGTCAACACGTTGTACACTTTCAGAGTGAGTACACTTTTTTTAGATTGCTTTATTGTGAACGTAGCCGTCCTCTCCCTCCCCTTATCCAGCAGTTTCATTGTGCAAGTAAGGTAAAGGTTTCCCTTGCTCGAAAGCCAGTCGAATCTGACTCTAGGGGGCGATGCTCACCTCCGTTTTCAAGCCGAAGAGCCAGCATTGTCCGAAGACCTTTCTGTGGTCATGTGGCTGGCATAACTAGACGCCGAGGCGCGCAGAACGCTGTTTACCTTCCCACCTATTTATCTACTTGTAGGTTGCTAGGTTGGCAGGAGCCGGGACCAGAGATGGGGGCTCACTCCATCACGCGGCAGTCGGGTCTCGAACTGCCGAACTACCGGCCTTCTAGTCCGCAGTTCAGTGTCAAGTACGAGGGCTCTAAATTCCTCACCCATAATGGCTTCTCCATTCACTTCTGCGCTGGGGCTACTCAGGCAGTCCTTTGCAGCCACTGAAATAAATGGAGTAGCGTGAACAAGCAGAAGGTCGCATGTGTGCATGCAGAACCTCAGTATTAAGGCTTGGGAGAGTCAACGGGAAAGGCATTTTGCCCATTACAGAGCCCAAACTGTGACACTCCTGGGATTACAGCTGACCTCCAGGCTACAGAGATCAGTTCCCCTGGAGAAAATGGATGCTTTAGAGAGTGGGCATTTATACCCTACCCAATCCCTGCCGTCCCCAGGCTCCATACCCAAATCTCCAGGAATTCCCTAACCCAGAGATGGCAACCCTACTTGTAGATCAGGCTCTACTCCGCTGTACCACTAGGGCTGCTGGTCAGTCAATCAGTCAGAACCTTTATTGGCATAACAACAGAACAAACACCAGCAGGAGGGAGACAAGGATACGTCCTTTACCCCTGCGTCTGAAACAGTCTTCTCCTCTTAGAGGCACAACAGAGAAATTTAGCTACAGAGTCAGTGGTCTCAGAATTATGGGAAGATAATAACAAAACGATCTTATAGTCATCAGGCTGCCCTACTTGGCTTTGATAAAGAGGTTCTAGAAAAACAGCACGGATGTCACAGTAAAAGGAACAGTACAGGAGAACGTGTTCGATACTTTCAGTCTCCTCCAAGCCACAGGCACAAAACCTAGACAAGTATGAGATTGTCTTAGACCTCCCATACAATACAGCAGAAGGGAGGGCATTAAAATGAGCTAACATGAATGCTCTCGTGCAGATCAGGGGTTGCCAGACAAGCAAATTATTCAGGCAGAGAACCGTTAGAGGGCATCCCCCACCTCAGAGGCGGGCACCTGCCAGAAGCAAGACTTAAGAACATAAGAGAAGCCAATGTTGGATCAGGCCAGTGGCCCATCCAGTCCAACACTCTGTGTCACACAGTGGCCGAAAATACCAGGTGCCATCAGAAGGTCCAGCAGTGGGGCCAGGACACTAGAAGCCCTCCCACTGTTGACCTCCCCCCCAAGCACCAAGAATACAGAGCATCACTTGCCCCAGAGTCCCTATCTATACCCTGTGGCTAATAGCCACTGATGGACCTCTGCTCCATATGTTTATCCAGTTCCCTCTTGAAGCTGTCCATGCTTGTAACTGCCACCACCTCCTGTGGCAGTGAATTCCATGTGTTAATCACTCTTTGGGTGAAGTAGCACTTCCTTTTCTTCTAAGTTCCTCCATTTCAATCTCAACAAGTCTTTGCTTAATCAGAACAAATGCACTCCTCTGGAAGGTACACTATGTCATCGAAATTAAGTAGGGCTGCTAGTCACAGGGAGGAGCTAGAGGCAGTTCTAACTGGGGCATTCCCTTACTTGTCCTGGCCTGAGAGAGATCAGCGGTCTTCTGAAGACCTATCTGGTGCCACCAGGTGATACAGAAATCCCTAGATGTGCCTTCCCTTGGAGCACCCTGCTTCTTAGGGAGGCCATTAGGTATTCCCTCTGCATCACCAACATTTAACCTGCCCGGAGCATGCCCAACTTGTCCATATTCAGGCCTGGGTGCCTGTCGGCTGCATAGCCAAATGTGCGTGCCCAGTGTGGCTTGCTTCATGGGTTTCCAACAGGCACCAGTGTCCCGTAGTAAGTAAACTGCTTGGGAAACTCCCCTGAGGTTGTTTATATATATATATATATAGAGAGAGAGAGGGGCTGCGGTGGCTTAGTGGTTAAGACGCTGAACTGCAGACTGGAAGGTTGGTAGTTCAACAGTTTGAGACCCAAGTGCCGCATGGCAGAGTGAACTCGCATCTCTGGTTCCAGTTCTTGCCAACCTAGCAGTTCGAAAGCAAAAAGCTGCAAGTAGATAAATAGGTATCGCTCCAGTGGGAAGGTGACCGCGTTCCATGTGCCTTGGCATCTAGTCATGCCAGCCACATGATCACAGAGAAGTCTTTGGACAGCGCTGGCTCTTTGGCTTGGAAACGGAGAGGAGCACTGCACCCCTAGAGTTGGATTCAACTGGCTTTTGAGCAAGGGAAACCTTTATCTTTACTATATATATATATATATATCTCCCCCTGCCCAATTATCCAACAAACAAATCACAAATGAAAGAATTGCGATATTATTAGCAACAGCCAGATTGGCATTAGCTGCACACTGGAAAAACAACTCACTGCCCTCCATATAAGCTTGGAGAATTCGGCTATGGGATTATTTTCTGCTGGGTAAACCGTATGCATTCTAGTGCTCAAACGTAACGTAGTCAGGAATAATCTGTTGGTCTTTGGTTCCCAGTAGTCTCCTATCTAACAAATAATGATATTCTTCCCCCAAAATAAATTTTATCATGATCTAATTTATTTTGACTTCCCTGTCGCATGCTATTAAAACGTTGTCATGTGTAACTGAGAATGCACACTATTGGCAGAGTCACCCTGCAAAGCTGTGACTGTTTAATACTTGAACATGTCTAGCCAGAATTCTGTCCTATCTTCACTTGGTAAGAGCTTTTTTAAAACGTTGCAGTTTTGAACTTCTCTTTCTCATTGTTATCAATCTCTGTTCCTGTACTACCTTGGATTTGTTATTATGGCTATTTTGCCACGGTGATATCACAAGCGGCAGCAGCAGCTTCCTTGTTTAAGAACATAAGAGAAGCCATGTTGGATCAGGGTTCTGTATAAACCGGAGGTCTGTCCCTGATCAGACTGTATTCTCCTGTAAAGTGATGAAGCTTTCCATGCCCTTTGCCAGCCATCCCCTTTTAAACCCACTTCATTTTCATTTAAAAAGCCTTTTTGACACCATTCTTCTCTTCTAATTTGAAAAGGTTGCTGCAGTAACTAGCCGGGGAATGGGAAACTGGAGCGATTCCAAATCTATACAAACCGTAAGAGGCAAAGGTAAAACCCGTCATTAATTCCTTTTGTCGCTGTTGCTTAAATGCGAGAAACCACCAGCCCCAAAATCCATAAAGTGGAGCATTAATAACAGATTCACGTCCCGCTCACCTTTGTTGTTTTTAATACTGATGAACTTTTTGGCTGCTTTCGGGATGTTCGTCAAGTTCCCTGGGGAACATTGCCCCAGTTACGAAACCATCTACGCTGCCAGAGCAACATTTGTGTGAAGATTTATTGCATTAGGACGCTACTGTTCAAAAGCAATTTATGTCGTTAAAAAGGGAAAACAATTAATGCTACAAAGACCGAATGGCAGGAGCGAGGTCTGAGCACAGTGGTGGTCTGCCCATTGCCTGCCCAGATGGCTTGAATCGGGAGGAAACAAAAGTCATAGAAAGTCTCGGGAAAGGTCTTGAAGCTGTAATTGCAAGAGGGTCGGAAGAGCCTGTGTCTTAACCCACCTTTCCTTGCTGCTGGTGACTCCCACTTCTTTCACCAGAGTAAAAAAAAATCTCTTGCTGGAGAGGCTCTGGGGTTGAGTTGCCAGAATGGGGCGGAGGAGGGGAAATTAAATCCCTGTTTTGGGCTGGTTCCAGGTTTTAAGGGTTCTTAGCCCAGACTAGCCCGTTTTCATCAGGTCTCGGGAGCATTGCAGGGTTGGCCGTAGTTAATACTCAGATGGGAGGACACCTCGGCAGGCTGGGGTCGCTGTGCAGAGGGAAGGCGATGGGAAATCACCTCTGTTCATCTCTCGCCCCGGAAACCCCACGGTCCTGGGATCGCCACGAGTCGGTTGTAACTCGACAGCACCCCGTTCAATTTTAGCCTGACTTAGAACTGGGATGAGATTTTTGTGCAGAGGGGTTCATATTATGAGTCCCCCCCCTCCCAACTTGAAATTCATCCGCAATACTAGTGCAGAATGTTGCAATCCGTGCCCCCCAGTGAATATAGGGGGAGGAGGGCTGCGGCTCAGCGGCAGAGCGTCCGTCTTGCATGCGAAAGATCCAGAAGTTCAATCTCTGGTATTTGTAGCTGAAAGGACCAGGTAGCAGGCAATGTGAAAGACCTCAGCCGGAGACCCTGGATAGCCGCTCCCGGTCTGAGTAGACAGTAATGACTTTGATGGACCAGTGGTCTGATTTAATATAAGGCAGCTTCAGGTGTATTCAGCGAGATCTGTGCGTCACTGTGCTTTTGGGGAGTCCAGTGCAAGGTTCCGGCGTATAAGCATACTTTCCCTAGCACTGTATGTCTTCACTGCAATGGCAGTGTACTACAATTATACAGTGCCTTATGGACTAGCTCATCCAGCCACACCCACCGTTTGCTTCTTATTCTGTTTACCTTGCTTGTTGTCAAAAACCAGGGCTTTTTTTTTTTAGCAGGAACTCCTTTGCATGTTAGGCCACACACCCCTAATGTAGCCAATCCTAATGAGTTTCTGCTGTTGGGTGTAGCCTGTTATGCTAATGAGTTCCTGCTGGGCGTGGCCAACTCAGGAGCCAGCTGAAATGCCGTTCCTGTGCCTTCCTGCCCCAAAATAGCCCTGAGCGTTCTCCTCGGTCATGAGGCTGATGCCTTTCCTCTTTCTTCTCCGTCTCAGTGATTCCGCCACCTACGGTCCACGTTGAGAGTTACAATGAAGATTCCATAACTTTCACCCTAAGAATGGAAGCGGATATTCAGGTAGCGTGATAATGTTTGTGAATGTGTGGGAACCCAAATTGAACACAGCTGGACTTGAGCCTTGGAGATCAACAGGATTTTCGAGGTGTGAGCTTTCAAGAGATTCGAGCTCTCGAAAGTTCGTACCCTGAAAATCTTGTTGGTTTCTACAGTCCTACTGGGCTCAGATCCAGCAGTTCTACTTCAGACCAATATGGCTGCCCTGTGAAACTACCCAAATCGAGCAAAGTACCCAAAGAATGATATTGTGTCAGTGACCCTACCACATAAAACCCGAGCATTGGAAAAGTTTCCTTTTTTTAAAGGTCCTACAAAATCTTACATGCAATTGCTTTGAGCTGAATCCTATGAACCACAAGAACAAGAGCTGCTGGGGTCAGCAGGAAGGTCAAGGTCTGCATATAAATATTCGAATTATTGAATTAATAAAGAAAGAGCAAGGGAGCTTTCTAATGTAGAAAGTTTGGGTCTCGGGAATATCCATTATTTATTTGTACTTATTATTTCCTATTATTACTATTGATGTAGTCCAGTTGGTCAAGTATCTTCTCTTTTTTTCCCCCTTTTGAAATCTTGTGTGTATGTGTATCCACAGAGGAAAAATTAAAAGGAGGAGGGAGCTAATTTTGCTCAGTTCCCTGCAGCTCCTATAGCACAACCCCTTTGACCCTGGGCGTAGGGTTTCCAAGGGTCATGGGTGACTCCTGGCAGGACAGGGAAGTGAGAAAAATCTGTGTTCCCAGAACCCTTGCACGTGTGGGTTCCAGCCCTGTATTTTTGTTTATAAAAACCAAAGAGTTGGCAGCTCCCGGGTAAAAATTATCTGTAATAACCTTAAACAAGAGTGTAAACACCTGGTTCTGGAATCTAGTATATCTGATAAGAAGTTTCCCTGGCATCAAAGATAAAGCCTGGCGTTCTGCCCTGTTATATTAGTTTTAATTTACTCAGCAGTGCTAATTTATGTTTCTGTGGCACGAGTTCATGAATGATAGCTCTGGGCTTTGGAACCTGGCCTTCTTTTTAGACAAATGGGGTTGCCGTATGGGGAATACTGTTCCAGCATCGAAGGAGGGAGGAGAGTCAGATTGCATTTCCAGGCCGGCTCTTCCCATTCTTGAAAACATGCAGATATTTCCCTTCGTCCGCAGGGAGCTTTAGGACCATCGGATCCCAACCTTAAAGCAAAAACAAGCAAACAGAAAAGCCCAAGGAGTTCAACAGATTCTTCTTGTACTTGCAGGCTCCTTTGATTCAAGGCCCCTGCCCAGACTTGCCGGTTTCCACTTTTTAATACCGCTAAAGTTGACTCACTTTCTGCCCTGTGAAGTGTTTCTCCTCTGATCCTTTTCTGGCTTGGTTCCTCTTCCCATTGATTCTCTCACAGCTTCTGATGCTTGTTTGGTTTTCTCGGCATCCCTCTGTGCTCACGTTTCTTCTTGGTTATGCACCTTTTTCTCGCTTGCGTTTCCTTACTGGTTTCTGTTTAAGCTTCTGCTTCTTTTAAAAAAAAGAATCGTTCCAGGGTTTGGCCCTATCCTCCCGTCTTTCTCGTTTTCGGCCTCCTTCCTGCCTCAGCTGTTCATACTTCCCTCTAAGACCATTTCTGCGGTAGTGAAATTCCCCGCATTGATGTTTTAAAAACTGCTTGTTATGTGACACTTTCCACAGTAGATTTTTCCTCACCTGGCGCAAACCCAAAGTTTTCTTCTCTGTACCCCGCATTTTCGGAATCCCCACTTTTAGCGAGTTCCCAAAAACGTGGCGCCTGATGAGGGAAAAATCTACTGTGGGAAATTTCACGTAACACACAGTTTTAAAAACGTCAATGTGGGGAATCTCACTACTGCGGAAATGGTCTCAGCTAAACTTTGGATCAGTGGCCGATTAACCATTAAGCAGACTAAGCACGTGCTTAGGGCACCAGGGCCAAAGGGGGCACCACAAAGTTGGGAAAAGGGTAAAAAGTACAGTATATTGTGTTATCATGTGAATAAATTTTTGTACTGCTGCAACCTGCATTGTATATCTGGTCAGACAGGTCAACAACTAAAATGGACCGGGTCAGTGTGGAAAGGAGGGGGGCACCAAGATTGGCCAGTACTTAGGGCACCAGGAAGCCTTAATCCGCCCCTGCTTTGGATTGACTTGCATTTTGTTCTGCCATCCTTTTTCTCTTGCTGCTCCTGTTCTCTCCTGCCCATGCCTCTCTTCCCTTGCCGTTGCCTGAGAACATCTCTCTCCTATCAAGGTTTTGACCTCTTAATTTCTGTCTCTCCTTTCCCCTTCCTTCTTTCCGTGCCCTGTCCCTCCTCACAACATCTGTGGGCAGGGCTCATCTCTTCTTACTCTCTCTTTTTTTAGTGGCTTAGCACTATTGTCGTTGTCATTGCTGTTAATATTACTTCTGTGCTGTTGGCTAACAGGTGTACGGTTACGTTGTGAACATTTTCTGGACCTTCGACACGCACAGACAGGAAAAGAGAATGCTGTACATAGAGGGGGGGAAGTCTGTACAAACTGGTGAGTCTTTTTGACGGGATAACCTTTTAGCTGAGAGCAACCCATGTAAGATGTCATTGTCTGAAAAGGCGTGAGTGCCTGGGTTTCAGGAGAGCTTTGCTGAGACATTTTGCTGGCTGAGTCAGGTATTTCTAAGTTGCCACAAGACCGTATGACAAAGAACAAATGAACATAAGTCTGATGTTAGAAACCACAACTTTCAAAAACCAGGGAGGGAGCATTTTAACCTTCCAGCTTGTGCAGTTGCTGCCCTAAGACTAGCAGTTCTCTTACAAAGGATTTTCAAAGGGGGATTAGAAAGAGAGACTGCTGAATTGCAACTGATAATAAAGCTCAAGACAATGCATCCTCCTGGACTAAATCAAGACCTAGGTTTCCTGTCTCATTACCAATACTGATTTCTCCACACATCCAATCACACCTGTTATTGTCATTCACCTGCTATTGTCATTCGCCTGCTGTTGTCATTCGGCATCTGAAATCACTACACTCGCTAGTGAAAAAGGAATTCAAGCAGCTGAGTTAAAACAGACCTTTGCTTGATGTCTTGAAGAGTGGCCACATGAATAAGATGTATCAGTGGGATATAAAGTTGCCAACTCCAGGTTTGGAATTTCCTGGAGTGGAGCCTGGGGAGGGCAGGATTTTGGGGGGGCAGAGTGACCTCAGCAGACTATAATGCCATAGTAGCCATTTTCTCCAGGGGAAGTTATATCTAGTCTGGAAATGAGTTGTAATTCCAGATCTCCAGGTCCCACCTTAAGGTAGGCAATTCTAGTGGCATATCAAGTGACTGCTTGATTTTTTTTTATTCCCTTGGTATTTAATATGGCATTTAAAACTGTCATTTGAGGGAAACAGCCACCAGATTGATTTTATGCTCCTGTTTTGATTGTTTTATCTGCTGCCAACATTTTTATCTAACCCCATTATCTGCTCCAGTATTTTTTCTGCTTTTGTCAATTCAGTTTATCGGTTACTTTTTATAATGTATTTATTATATATTATTTTAAACGCTGTATTTCATTTTAGAAGTTTACTGTTGCTGCTGTTACTGCTTTTTGCTGCTGTTATCGCTCTGTTGTTTGCATTGCTTGTTCTCAGTTTTACTGTTTGTAGTGATCTCAGTAGATTTTTTAAAAATGAATAATATGTATTTTTAGTCTGTATGTTATTTTGTTCACCACTTTGAGAACTACAGCTATGAAGCAGTATAATAATTCATGCAATACCTTTGAAGTTTCCTAATAGAACCATTTGTCTTGTATTTAAAATAAGCACAAAGAATTTTTGCTGGGGGGGGATGCATAACAAAGTTTTTTGGGGAAGGGAGTTCCAAGCATCCGTACTGAGTCAAAAAAATTTCTTCATTTTTAGTGAGTAACTTGACTGCTCAGACACCGTACGAGATTTCGGCTTGGGCGAAGACCGAACTGGGTGACAGTCCTCTGTCTTTTGCACACGTGATGACCAGCGGTACAAGACCAACCGCTCCCAGTCTGAAAGCCAAGCCTGTCAATCAGACTGCTGTCGAGTGTAACTGGACTGGCCCGAGGAACGTTGTAAGGATTCTTTTCTGGTCTTCCCATTGCAAAAACTTGCAAAAGACAAATTTTCGTTCTGTTATGTGACGTTTGTGATAACATAATTGTGTGCGAAGGATGCCAGAGATTCAGTTATTAAGGTTTCTTCATTGTTAAAAAAGGCTAATAATAATAATTGATGTTATTATATAAGGGAAAAGACATCTCCCTGCAATGGAAGAGACCGGAGACTTACTTTTTTTAAAAAAAGAAAGAAAGCTGGGAATTCAGAGAACCTGTTACACTTACTGTTATGATGAGTTGATATAATGAGATTCTAGTTGTGATTAAAAAAACAAACACCTGCAAATGTTCCAGTCACCCAGGGAAGGAGGGATGGCTAGTACTGGGAGACGGGGGCAGAAAAACGGTGGAGAAACCTGCCACCTGGAGGCCTTGTTGCCTCTTTGCTCTTATGCAAAAATGTAAACCGCAAGGGCAGACCACCAAAAGATACACAACTTTCACAAGTAAACAGTAGACATCAGTCTGTTGGAATACAATAACAATAAATTGAAGATACAATATAATTGGTGGTCACAGTTCAAAAACACTATTTGCAAATTCAAAATACAATTTGATGATAGTGGAAAATATCCAACAAGAGACTCCTCTATATCCTTCGAATATAATAGTGTCCAAAAGACCTCAAAGTCCACAAAAAAGGCAGAGGATGTCCCAAAGCACAAATAAACTCCTAACAGCCGAAAACGCTGTTCCCAGATATGCCAGATGTTTCAAAGCCATCTTCCTCAGTTGTACGGCTGAAAATGGAACCCAATTTCCCCAGTAATGGAATCTCTGGTTCTCAAAGGTCACAAACCTCCTGCTGTTAACCTCATCTTTGCTCTTATGAGCAGCTGCACTGGCAACCAGAAAACCACACAATCCCATCCCTGTGTGGAAACCACCTGGCATCTGGGAGAACCAGGTTCGAATCTCCACTTTGCCATAAAAGCTCACTGGGAAATCCTGTACCCTGTGACAGTCTCAGCGTAAACTACCTCCTAAGTTGGTGGTTGCAAGGATAAGATGGAAGAGGGGAGAATAATGTGATGAGCCCCTTTGGGTCCCTCTTAGGGAGATAAGCAGGGTATACATAAAAACTAAGCATAACAATAAGCTTGCCTTTCTCTTTTGCTTTTTCTTCTTGGCAGGTGTACAGTGTATTCTATGCCACATCTTTCCTAGAGTTGTACAGGAACCCCAGGAGTGCCAATACCACACTACACAACATCACTGTCATTGTCAACAGAGATGAGCAGTATTTGTTTTTGGTAGGAGGAGTGCTCCTTTTAATTGTCCTCCCTTCCCCCAAACAAAGACAGCTTAGGCGATTGCCTGTTGATTTGATCACATACATGTGTTGTAAGTTCTTTGGGGCAGATGCCTTTATTTCCCCCCTCAGTCTGTACCCTGTGGTATCCCAGAAATTATGCCTTCCTTTATCCCCCCGGGATCTGCTGGGACTGGCTTGCTCATGCGTTCCGTCTTTTCACTTTTCGAGACCAAGGAGAAGGGCCTTTTCTGTTGTGGCACCCACCTTGGGGAATTGTTTCCCAAATCAGACCCTCAGCTTTCATTGTACCAGAGCAGGTCTCTTATATCTGGGGTTTTATATTTGAGTAGAGAGTATTTCCTTTAATTAAAAAAAAATTATAGAAAAATGTGCATCATGCGAACAAAGTAGTTTAGCATAACGGAAAGAGAAAGTGATACAAAACGTATACCAAAAAAATGACCCTCTTTAGCAAGATATACATTTTCTGTCTCCAGCTCTCTCTGTTGTACATTGTTCCCATTCCTTGGTATCATCAGTCTAATCAATTAATAAGTCTCTAAACCTTTTTATGCTCATTCTTGAATTGTTGGAGCAGTAGTCAGTTTCCAGTGCCTTGCAAATAAAATTCTGGTAGCTGCAGTAAGATGCAACAGTAGAACGTAGAGATCTTTGGTATATAACTGAGCAGAAGGGCCTCAATGGTTGAAGAGAGATCCAAAACCAGCTGTCATTACATTGAGGCTTGATTGCCAATAGTTTTTAGCTCAAGTACAGGTCCTCCAAGTGTGATTAAATAGTCTGTAGGTGAGTTATAGTACCAGCAGTTACCAGGAGAGAAAGACTATTGATTTAACATTTTCTAAAATTTCTCCTGGCTTGAAAACGGGGCAGGAAGGGAGGGGTCAAAATGTTTCACCAAAGCGATTCCCAAATTTAGCTTTTTTTTATGCAGGTTCACTAGTGTTCACAGCTCTAAGAACATAAGAACATAAGAGAAGCCAGTGCTGGATCAGGCCAATGGCCCATCCAGTCCAACACTCTGTGTCACACAGCGGCCAAAAATACCAGGTGCCATCAGGAGGTCCAGCAGTGGGGCCAGGACACCAGAAGCCCTCCCACTGCTGACCCCCCCAAGCACCAAGAATAGAGGGAATCACCTGCCCCAGACTGAGAGTGCCCATCTATACCCTGTGGCTAATAGCCACTGATGGACTTCTGCTCCACATGCTTATCTAATTCCCTCTGATTGGCTATGTGATGATGTCCCTGTTGCTACCAGGCCCATAGACAGGGTGGGACATTAGGTGGGATGAACCCTGAGAGAGAGAGCAGCGAGCGCAGAGAGAGAGCGAGCTGAGAGAGAGAGAGCGAGAGAGCGCAGAGAGAGCGAGAGAGAGCGCGAGGGAGAGAGAGCTAGAGCGCGTGCGGGAGGGAGCGAGAGGGAGAGGGAGTGCGAGAGGGCGAGAGTGAGAGCGAGCGAGAGAGAGAGAGAGAGGGAGAGAGAGAGAGGGAGAGAGAGAGGGAGAGAGAGAGAGAGAGAGAGAGAGGAGAGAGAGAGAGGAGGGAGGGGGTTTCTAAACCGAAACCCTGCCCCACCAACCAAAATTCTGGCTATAGGCCCGCTAGGATAAAGAGCTATTTGTCCCTTAAACAAGCACCCACCGCCAGTCAGAGCTTGTAAGATTGCCCTCTGGGAACGTTTTATCAATAGTGCATCTTATGGTTCCGTAATGTTTTTGTTTTTGTGTTTCGACATGGCATGCTGCTAATTAATAACAACCGTACAGTTAAGTAAATATGAGAAATAAAGGAAAAAAGTGATTTCCTTCTCAGTAGAAAAGAGTGAGCATCCAGAACCTCCTTAAAGACTAACAAGATTCATGTCAAATACTTTGGCCACCCAATGAGGAGGGGGCACTCCCTGGAGAAGAAGGCCCTGATGCTGGGAAAGACTGAAGGTCAAAGAAGAAGGGGACGGCAAAGGACGAGATGGTTAGACAGTGTCACCGATGCAACGAACATGACACTGAGCAAACTTCAGAGGACAGAGGAAGACAGGAGGGCCTTTCGTGATCTGGTCCGTGAGGTCGCGAAGAGTCGGACTCGACTGTGCGACTGAGCAACAAGAAAAAAGAGTTTTCCTGAGCCTGGTGGGCATAGTATTAAATCACAGGGAGTGAAACTGGGAGTCAGTGCTGAGGTATCTCTTAGACATATTGAGATTCTTCCTCTGGCCAAGTAGTTCTTACATTCTGGGTTCCCCAGGGGGCTTATTAGGGGCTCCACAAGAGCAGTGATGGTACACGAGGTCCCTTGAATGACTCCTCATCCACCACAACGGATGTATCACATTGCAGTGTCCATCCACAGTATCTGAAGAAGTGAGCAGAGACTCACGAAAACTCACCCCCTGCCACAAATTTTGTTAGTCTCTAAGGTGCTCCTAAGGAGCTGCGGTGGCTCAAGTGGTTAAGACGCTGAACTGCAGGCTGTGGAAGGTCAGTAGTTCAGCAGTTCGAGACCCGGGAGTGCCGCATGACGGAGTTCCAGCTCCTGCCAACCTAGCAGTTCGAAAGCAAGAAATTGCAAGTAGATAAATAGGTACCACTTCGGTGGGAAGGTAACAGCGTTCCGTGCGCCTTGGTGTTTAGTCATGCCGGTCACATGACCACGGAAACGTCTTCGGACAGCGCTGGCTCTTCGGCTTGGAAACGGAGATGAGCACCACAACCCTAGAGTCAGATTCGACTGGCTTTCGAGCAAGGGAACCTTTACCTTTACCTTTAAGGTGCTCCTGGATTCTTGCTTTCTTCTACTGCTACAGACAGACTAACACGGCTACCCAGTTTGGTGCAGTGGTTAAGAGCAGTGGACTGTAATCTGGGAGACCCGGGTTTGATTCCCCACTTCTCCACACGCAGCTGCTGGTGTGACTTTGGGTCAGTCACAAGTTCTTTTGGAGCAGTTCTCTCAAGAGCTCTGTCAGCCCCACCTACTTTACAGGGTGTCTGTTGTGAGGAGGGGAAGGGGAAAGGAGATTGTAAGCCGCTCTGAGACTCCTGAGTGAAGGGCAGGGTATAAATCCAGTCTTTTCTTCTTCCTCCTCTTCTCCTCCACCCATCTTGATCTGCATCCTTCTCAAGGTACGTGTGGTGTCTCCATACCAAGGACCGCCTTCTGACTACATCGTTGTGAAGATGATCCCCGACAATCGCCTCCCTCCGCGACACCTCCACACCGTGCACACGGGGAAAACGTTTGCTGTCATTAAATGGGAGTCGCCGTATGATTCTCCCGACCAAGATTTGGTAAGATTTATCATGCCGTTTCAAGCACGGATCTCTTGGGCTGAAAAGCACAGTGATAGCTATTAAGGAAGATTCCAGAAGCTCCTTGTGGGAGAATCAGGATTGGGGGGGGGCAGTCTCTGAGCACTCACCGTATATATATTTTTCTGCTTTTCTTAGCTATATGCTGTTTCAGTGAAAGATTTAATAAGGAAAACAGACAGGAACTACAAGGTGAAAACGCGAAACAGCACCGTGGAGTATACCATCAAGAAGCTGGAGCCAGGGGGAAATACCACATCATCGTCCAGCTTGTAAACATGAGCAAAGAAGCTAGCTTGAAGGTTAGCACAGGTAAGCCTGTGACATTGGGTGACACCGGGGGCGGGGCGGGGGGCGGGATATCTGTTTTAAAAAAGCCTCGAGAACGGAGACGGGCAAATCTTTCAGCTCAAGGGCCGTAGATGTGTCCCCACCCACTTCTGAGGCCTCTAATCTGGGTGCTGGCTCTCCCTGTTGCTAGTACTGGAAACAGGAGGAGCTGATATCCAACCCGGAGGTCTCAAAAACATGTGAAGACCCAAACATGGCCCCTGTCAAAAGTTCCTAACCAAGCCCCAGCTAAGGACTTTGGGGTGGAAGTGCTTGCAAAAAACAAAGTTACAAAAAACCTAGTATGAGGCTGCCCTTACACTAAGGAGGCAGGCTACCACCAGCCCGTTAAAGTCTATCCCAGGAGCTCGGGAGCGAATGGGCGAGTCTCCCAGCCTTTTGTGGAACTTAACGAGAAAGTCAATCCTGCAGGTAGGCCTGCAGAACGGGTTTCCAAACGGTTACCTGGTAGGTGGTCACTGGATCAAAAGCACTGAAATTAGATTTAAGGTCAGCGAAGGCAAAAACCACAGCAAGTAAAATGTGATTATTTCATTAAGGCGCAAAAAAATAGCTTAAAAGACAGCAACAGCTGCACAGGGATGATAATAAATCTAAAAGTTACCAGCTAATACAGTAAGACAAGGCTCCAGGTTACTAGATGTTAATCCATCTCACACAGCAGTCCCTCTAAGCTGTGGACTCTTGTGAGCAAAAGTTCTACTTTATGAGCTTACTGGCATTAAAGCTGTGAGCGAGCGATTTGGCGACTGCATAAATTAAGTTTGCTCTGGAGCCAACCTTCCTGAGCTAAGACAAAAATGTGTGAGCCAGAGGCTAAAACACTGTGAGCTAGCTCACACTAACTCAGCTTAGAGGGAACACTGATTCTCTGGCTGAAGGTCTCAGCATCAAGGCAGCTCTCTTTCTCCAGAGGAGGAGGAGGAGATTGGATTTATACCCTGCCCTTTACTCAGACTCTCAGAGCGGCTTACAAACTCCTTTCGCTTCCCCTTCCCTGTGAAGTAGGTGGGGCTGAGAGAGCTCTGACAGAAACTGCCCTTTCAAGGGCAGATCTGAGAGAGCTACGCTTGCCCAAGGTCATCCAGCAGATGCAAGTGGAGCAGTGGGGGAATCAAACCCGGTTCTCCCAGATTAGAGTCTCCGCACTTAACCACTACACCAAACTGCAAGCAATCAAGATGGCTGCCAGGAGGCTAGTATAACTGCATGGTGCACAGTCACCATCAAACAAAAGGCTGGAAGCTAATGGCAAAAAGCAGCTATAACTGTTTTATGAGGGTCTCTAATTGGCAGTAGGTCCGTTGAGCGAATCAGAGCCCTGAGGGGTGATGTAACTGTTGCTGGGCACACGATCTATGGAGTGACTTGACTGGAGGGAAGGAAACGAAACTTAACTGCAGATTGTTCCGCCCTGTTCCCACAGGTGAAATCCATAAATAGACCTCAATGGCTTGGAATGTTAATTGGTAGCTGGAGCGAGGCAAAACCTCCCTGCACCCAGCTGCACCTTATCTAACATAGCAACGTCAGCAACGTTTCTAACAGTCTACGGGAACACTCTCTAGCAGTGTTCCCTCTAAGCTGAGTTCGTGTGAGCTAGCTCAGTTTTTTAGCCTCCAGCTCACCCATTTTTCTCTTGGCTCAGGGAGGACGGCTCCAGAGCAAACTAATGTATGCAGTAGCCAAATCACTCACTCACAACTTTAATGCCAGTAGCTCACAACGTGGAGTTTTTGCCCACAAGTCTCCACAGCTTAGAGGGAGCATTAAGTACCTTGTGTATCTTACTCCACTTGCACGCTCCTCTCCATAGCATGTACTGAAAACGTAGTGAGATCGCCTGTGTGGTATAGCTTGACTAGGATCTGGGAGATCCAGGTTCGAATCTCCACTCAGCCCATGCAGCCCAATGGGTGATCTGGAGTTAGTCGCTCACCTCTCAGCCGCACGGGGCTGGTGAAAGGTGCCGTAGGGAAGGAGGGTGGAGAACCATGCTTGCCACTCTGAACTGCACGGAAGAAGTCTGGGATGAGAATACACCAAGATAGACAGGAAGGGACAGGTTTGCCGAAACATTCCCGCTGCTTCCCCGTTACTCTTTTTTTTTTGCAGTTTCCCTGGCTGCTCCAGAAGCCTTAAAGATTATACCAGAAAACGATCACATCTTGCTGTTTTGGAAGAGCTTAGCCTTAAAAGAAAGTCATTTCAGCGAAAGTCGGGTGAGTTAGCATCTTGCTTGGAGGCCAGTTCTTTTTTCCTTGAACAAAGGTGCCCTCCCTCCAACTACAAACACCAGCCTACAAGCATGTAACTTCATTTGCTTACGGTTGTCCTGCATTACCCTTTCCTGTTTTTGGCTTGCCCTTCGGTAGCTTACAGAATAAAACCGAGGGTGATTTACCTTGAGACTCTTCAGCTTGGGGCATTTCAGCTTGGAGAAACGACAGCTGAGGGGTGACATGATCGAGGTTTATAAGATTATGAATGGGATTGAGCAGGTTGAGAAAGAAGTACTTTTCTCCCTTTCTCACAATACAAGAACTCGTGGGCACTCCATGAAATTGCTGAGCAGTCGGGTTAGAATGGATAAAAGGAAGTACTTCTTCACCCAAAGAGTGATTAACATATGGAACTCACTGCCACAGGAGGTAGTGGCAGCTCCAAGCATGGACAGTTTCAAGAGGGAATTAGATAAACATATGGAGCAGAAGTCCATCAGTGGCTATTAGCCACAGGGTATAGCTGGGAATTCTCAGTCTGGGGCAGGTGTTGCACTCTATTCTTGGTGCTGGAGGGGGCAGCAGTGGGAGGGCTTCTAGTGTCCTGGCCCCACTGCTGGACCTCCTGATAGCACGTGGTATTTTTGGCCACTGTGTGATACAGAGTGTTGGACTAGATGGGCCGTTGGCCTGATTCAACATTGGCTTCTCTTATGTTCTTATGAGACAGTAGCAGTGAAAATAGCAAGAATGAAAACAGAGGTCCATGCAGATAAAACCAGCAGTGAGCCCTAAACATTAAGGGCAACTGCTACGACTTCTATTCAGCGTGTGTTATTGTGGGTTTTACTCTTTTTGCTTTTTAATTTAATTAATTTATTTCAAACATGTATTCGCTGTTTTTCTTCCTTACGGAGCCCAAGGTGGCTTGCAATATGAATAGAATACACAAAACTGCGTAGATAAAAATACATAAAACCAACATTTAATTTTGCAATTTTGCTACCTAAACATAACTAACACGTGGAATTCACTGCAGGAAGTGGTACTGGCTACAAGCATAGACAGCTTCAACAGGGGATTGGAGAAACATAAGGAGCAGAGGTCCATCAGTAGCTATTAGCCTCAAGGTATAGATGAGACACTCTGTCTGGGGCAGTAGTATTCTTGGTGCTTGGGGGAACAACAGTGGAGGGGCTTCTGGAGTTCTGGCCCCGCTGGTGGACCTCCTGATGGTACCTGGGTTTTTTGGCCACTGTGTGACACAGAGTGTTGGATTGGAGGGGCCATTGGCCTGATCCAACATTGGCTTCTCTTATGTTCCTGAAGGTCGAAAGTCAGGGGGCCAGGCGTACCTCCCTGAGGAGGTTATTCCATAGTCATGGGGCTGCCAATGAAAAAGGCTCTCTCTCATGTACCCACCAAATGAGCTTCTTTGATGGAACAGTCAAGAGAACCTCTCCCTGTGGTCTTAATTCCTGCTCAGGAGCTTACATTTTATGATACATAAGAACATAAAAGAAGCCAATGTTAGATCAGGCCAATGGCCCATCCAGTCCAGCACTCTGTCACACAGTGGCCAAAAATACTAGATGTCATCAGGAGGTCCAGCTGTGGGGCCAGGACACCAGAAGCCCTCCCACTGTTGTTCCCCCAACAAGCACCAAGAATACAGAGCATCCCTTGCCCCAGACTGAGGGTTCCTATCTATACCTTGTGGCTCATAGCCAGTGATGGACCTCTGCTCCATATGCTTATCCAATTCCCTCTTGAAGCTGTCCATGCTTGTAGCTGCCCCCACCTCCTGTGGCAGTGAATTCCTTCTGTTAATCACTCTTTGGGTGAAGAAGTACTTCCTTTTATCCGTTCTAGCCCGACTGCTCAGCAATTTCATGGAGTGCCCACGAGTTATTGTATTGTACAATATTGTGTATCGTATGTTGTGTCATTGCAAGCTGCCTTGAGGAAGCTGAAAGGGCAGCGTACAAGTGTCTTAAATAACTTTTTTTTTAAAAAGCAGCTGAAATGACTTTCTCTCTTTCTGATTTCAGGGGTATGAAATACACATGTTTGACCGGATGATGAACGTCACCGCCTATCTAGGGAACACGACAGAGACAGTCTTCAAGGTCTCCAACCTGAAATTAGGCCACAATTACTCCTTCACGGTCCAAGCCAGGTGCCTCTACAGTGGGCAGATGTGTGGGGAGCCTGCCACACTGCTTTACGATGAACTAGGAATGGGTAAGTTTCAGAGGGCAGGCCTGTAGAACAGCTAGTTTTGAGTCCAGTGGCGCTTTGGAAGCGGACAAGTTTTTTGGGGGGTTATGAGCAATGTTCCCTCTAAGCTGAGTTAGTGTGAGCTAGCTCCCTGTTTTTTAGCCTCCAGCTCACAGATCTTTGTCTTAGCTCAGGAAGGATGGCTCCAGAGCAAACTAATTTATGCAGTAGCCAAATCACTGGCTCACAACTTTAATGCCAGTAGCTCACAAAGTAGAATTTTTGCTCAAAAGGCTCCATAGCTTAGAGGGAACATTGGTTATGAGCTTTTGAGAGTACCCTGAAAATGTTGTTGTTCTCTAAGCTGCTACTGGGCTCGAATCTAGGGATGGGTAAGGAAGACATGTTCTCCTACCAGTTGAGGGTCTTCTTCTAGGGTCCCTCTGCTTCCCCATAGTTGAAAATACCTGGAAAATGTTTGGGCAGTCCAGTTACACTTGAGCCTTCCTGTTGCCTGGTCCCTTCTGGCCGATTGACAATCAAGGTGGAAAGCCTCTCATGAGATGGGGACCTCATCGGCTGCTTCCGGGCTTGCCAGAGTTGCTAACTCAGTATAGGAAGAAGCCAGAGAAAAGTGGCTCTTCCGTTACCGCAGGAGATACACAAAGGAGTGTCCTGTGAAGGCGCAGTCCTTGCAAAGGAGCGGATAATAAAAATACGACAGTGGCAATCACTGTGCAGCTTGGGAAGAGCCAGGTTGGCCGTTACCATCAGCCAAAAGAGCAGGGCTCTTTTTGTAGCAGGGACTCCTTTGCATATTAGGCGACACACCCCCTAATGTAGCCAATCCTCCGAGAGCTTACAGAGCTCTTCTTACAGGGGCTACTGTCAGCTCTTGGGGGATTGGCTACATTAGGGGTGTGTGGCCTAATATGCAAAGGAGTTCCTGCTACAAAAAGAGCCCTGCAAAAGAGGCACCGTTGACTTCCATCCTTGGCAGGAGGCCTACGTCTCAGGAATGCCTTGCATCTTACCTTTTCCACCGGCAGCAGCTGTTTCAAGGTGAGAAGCGCCTGCCAACCACAAGCCCCACTGGACAAGGTCCTTGCCCACTTTCCTGGAGCACGGGGCAGGTGCCACATTGTGGGAACGGTGTTCAAGAGAGCCACAGGGGGTATGTCAAAGAGCCACACGTGGCTTCCAAGCCACTGAGTGCGCATCACTGTTTGAAGAATTTCAGTATACAGGTTGGATCCAGATCAGTTTTTCCACTCACACTGGGAGCTTTTTGTGGAGAAGAACTGCCTGCCCCACCTCTCATCACAGCCCACTGGTCTCCCCAAAATGCTGCTTTTGGGGAACAGTACCCTCGAGAATATTATGTGAGTCAAATCAGGAGTCTGCTGCTGGAGGAGAGAATTGGTGGGAATGACCCTCATCCCTTTGGTTAGTGGGAAATCTAGTCTGGATCCAACCCTATGATCTCAATCCCATTTGATTCCTTTAACACCCGAGTTCTGTGCGCCTCGGCGTCTAGTCATGTCGGCCTCATGACCACGGAAAGGTCTTCGGACAGCGCTGGCTCTTCGGCTTGGAAACGGAGTTGAGCACCGCATCCCTACAGTCGAATTCGACTGGCTTTCGAGCAAGGGAAACCTTTACCTAAATGTCAGGAAACCTTCTCGATCACTACCAGTTGTATTTCTTCCTTTCTCTTTGTCCCGCTTCTGCTCCCGTAGATGAAGATCCTGCAGCTTCTGAAATGGGCAAGTCCACAGACGTTGCCGCCATAGTGGTTCCCATATTATTCGTCCTGCTGGTGACGGTGGGCGCAGGGTTTGTCATTCTGTACATGAGGCACAGGCGGTTGCAGAACAGCTTCACGGCCTTCGCCAACAGCCACTACAACTCCCGGCTGGGGTCAGCCATATTCTCATCAGGCGACGATTTAGGTGAGTGGTGCCGTGTCCTTAAGACGCAAGACGGTTTTTGTTTTAAATTTTCAAGCTGAGCTCCGCCCCGAGTGAATTTGTTTGTTTTAACTGTAGCCTAGCTTCATATTTAGGGAGGCAGCAGTGGCTCAGTGGTTAAGACACTGAACTGCAGACCGGAAGGTCAGTAGTTCAGCAGTTCGAGACCCGAGTGTCGCGTGTTGGAGTGAGCTCCCATCTCTGGTTCCAGCTCCTGCCAACCTAGCAGTTTGAAAGCAAGAAATTGCAAGTAGATAAACAGGTACTGCTTCGGTGGGAAGGTAACAGCCTTCCGTGTGCCTTGGTGTCTAGTCATGCCAGCCACATGGCCATGGAAATGACTTTGGACAGCGCTGGCTCTTCGGCTTGGAAACAGAGATGAGCACCGCACCCCTTGAGTTGGAACTGACTGGCTTTTGAGCAAGGGAACCTTTACCTTTAGCTTCATATTTGGATTTTTCTTTTCTCGTTTCTGTAGTGTGTTATAGTTTGTTGCAGCCTAGAAGAGTAGTTCTTTTTCTTTTGAAGCAGCTGACTTTGGTCAGCTGGAATGATTTCCCCCTCCCATTTGTAAAACGCACTGAACTTAATTAATTTGTTATCCAGCTGTTGGCTGACGGGAGAGAGACAGAGTTTTTTCTCTCTTCTTTTCTCTCCTCTTTTTGAGGTTTGTGTTATGTCGATTTACACGTTTGGTTTGTTGTTGTTATTTTATTTGTTATAGATTTTGTTGTGTTCTGGGTTTGTGCTTCCGTGGTGCAAACGTGTTACCATTTTTGGTTCTGTTTTAATTGTTTTCTCTTTCTAGCTGTTTAGCTTTACCCGAGCTGCTTTGTTATCAGTAGCTCTAAGGTGTAACTGTTGGGATTTAGCTTCAGTTTTAATTTTATAGCTGTTTTATCCGTTTTAAATTTCCAGAGCACCCTACGGTGGGGTGGCAGTATGCTGCAGAAGTCACGATTTGCCAGGTCGGGGTGTTCTGTTTTCAGCGATTAGGTCTTTCAGTTTTCAGCACCCTTGCAGATTTTCATTGAGGAAGGGAGCACAAGTAACGTGCTTACTCCATCGTCTCATGGCCCACTTTGAATATTTAGAAAATACAAGTGGTTGTGGATGTCCTGGTACTTGGAAGATCTCGAAGATACCTACTTATATTAAAAAATCTAGATCTCACCTTATACCTGTACCCAGGACCATTTTATGACAGTCAGCAATCAGTACAGTAAAAACACCCACACAGAGATATTGTCTTTTTCTTTGTTTGCCATCAGTTCACAACTGGCTTACGGCAATCCTGTGTGGTTTCCAAGGGAAGCGGTGAACAGAAGTGGTTTGCCATGGCCTGCCCCCGTGTCAGGAACCTGGTCTTCCTTGGAGGTCTCCCATCCCAATTCTAGCTAGAGCCGACCCTGCTTAGCTTTTGAGATCTGATGAGATCGAGCTACACCGGGCTACCCAGATTAGGGCACATACCGACATAAACAGTCTAAAATTTCATACAGCTGGGGCAGAAGTCGTGCTTAATGAAAACATCGGCTTAGTATGTAGTGTTGATGAACAGGGCAAATTCCGAGCTACGGTTTATTAGAAAGTGAAAATCAAGTGGCCAGTGCCGTCATCAGTGTTCCCCCTAAGCTGAGTTAGTGTGAGCTAGCTCACAGTTTTTTAGCCTCTGGCCCACACATTTTTGTCTTCACTCGGGAAGGAGGGTTCCAGAGCAAACTGATTTATGCAGTAGCCAGATTGCTTGCTCACAAGTTTTAATGCCAGGAGCTCACAAAGTAGAATTCTTGCTCACAGCTTAGAGGGAACATTGGATAATACCTTTGTGTAAGCAGAGACGCCGGCGGCACAAGCAATACCATATAAAGTTCAGTTTTCCTTTAGCACATGAGATAATGCTGTTAGCAAATCCTGTTTTCCCACTGATTCCAGTTTAAAGCTGCTTAGGTTTCTGGCTGCATCGGGGACCCGCCTGGGATCAAGTGAAGGTCCCGTTGGCGTGCACCACTTGCTGCATATAGGTGGTATATCCTTACTTTCTTGACTCCCATGATGGCACTCACAGTTCCAGGGGAGAAAATGCAACCACGGTTCCTTTGTGCGCATTGAAAATGACTGCAGCAGCCTATGCATGCAAGAGCTTGGTGCGTGTATGGGGGTGTAAGGAATCTGTCGCTGTCCCGCATCATCATTATTTATTTATATTGTTTATTAGCCACTTTGTTATGTATCATGCTTGAAGCAGTTCGATCGATAAAAGAGGTAAAGACCGCTAAAATAGCCCAGCCATGAAATTGCGGGTGACAAAAGCAAACAAAACATCAAACAGCAGCAGAAGATAACAATCAAGACAGGTAAACATGTCAGTCTGTCTGTAGCAGTAGAAAAGACTAACAAATTTGTGGCAGGGGAGGAGCATTCGTGGGTCACTGCTGACTTTCTTATACACCCCCAGGGAAATGCTGATGGCCACTTTGGGGTCAGGAAGCAATTTTTCTCCAGGCCCATTTGGCTCGAGATCCTGAAGGTTTTTTATCATCTTCTGGGTGTGGAACAGCAGTCACTGGGGGTGTGGAGGGGGAGGTATTTGTGAATTTCCTGCATTGTGCAGGGGGTTGGACTAGATGACCCTGGAGGTCCCTTCCAACTCGGTGATTCTATGATTCTCCACCTGAAGAAGTGAGCCAGTGACTCATGGAAGCTCACATCCTTCCACAAATTTTGTTAGTCATTAAGATGCTACTGGACTGTTGCTCTTTTCCACTGCTCAGATCATAGTGATATCAAAGCAAACAGGGCTCTTTTTGTAGAAAAAGCCCAGCAGGAACTCATTAGCATAATAGGCCACACCCAACAGCAGAAAATCATTATGTCCTGACAGTACATCTCATTAGCATATTAGGCCACCCCCCCTGTTACCAGTAGTGTGGTCATCCAGCCACACCCACCTTTTGCTTCTTATTCTGTTTACTTTGCTTGTTGTCAAAACCCAGGGATTTTTCTGGAGTAGGAACTCCTTTGTATGTTAGGCCACACACCCCGAATGTAGCCAGTCCTAATGAGTTCCTGCTGGGTGTGGCCAACTTGGGAGCCAGCCGGAACTCCGTTCCTGTGCATTCCTGCCCAAAAATAGCCCTGAAAGCAACCATGTAAAAATATAAATTGGATTAGCAATAGCATACATGATCAAAATAGCACCAAAACAAAGAACGTTAAGATGGACTGCAGTCATTTTTCCAATGTGGGCCATAACAAGGGATTTAAAGCAGAGTTAATTAAAAGTCCAGCTGACCTGAAACACCTGGTTTGTAAAATGCAGCAAAGCTCTTAAGTCACCAAGCAGATTTCTACCTGTGGATCTGTTCCCTGAGCGAGGTACCACCACTGCAAAAGCCTTTTCTCTTTAGCTTTTGTACGTTTATTTCCCAGGAGACGAGGACGACGAAGCGCCCATGATTACGGGTTTTTCAGACGACGTCCCCATGGTGATAGCATGAAGAGCGCTCCCGACTCCGGAAACCAAAATGGTGTAAATATTTTATTTGATAAAAATAGTCAACTGTTTATTTTAAAAAAAACAAGGAAAAAAAAAACCGAAAACAAAAAATGCACTTTTGAGTTGCAATATGTTATTTTTGTATGGGCCGATAAAAAAAAGAGAGAGAGAGAAGAAACAATGATTACACTTTGTAGTACGCAGCTGTGAACTTTCAAACCAGGTTGACTTAGTTAACAATCTCTGTTAAATTTCTTTTTGTGGAAACTTTTTAAATTTAGTCTTACAAGGCTGTGCTTGCTGGGCATGCTTTTAAGTCTGTGAGATGTCTTCTCTTGACTGTTGGCTCCGATCTTCAGAGAACTTACTTCATGGGGTAGAGAAGATAAAACTTAATGCAAGTTGCCGTTTTCTGCGGCAGCCCCACGCACCATCTCATTCTGTCTGTGGATGGGAGCAAGGCAAGAGAAAGCCAAACGGTCCTTTTGTTGCCTTCATTATATGAAGTTGTATAATCAGGGCTCTTTTTGTAGCAGGAACTCCTTTGCATGTTAGGCGACACACCCCTAATGTAGCCAAGCCTCCAAGAGCTTACGGTAGCCCCTGTAAGAAGAGCTCTGTAAGCTCTTGGAGGATTGACTACATTAGGGGTGTGCCGCCTAATATGCAAAGGAGTTCTTGCTACAAAAAGAGTCCTGTGTATAATCACAGAATCATAGAGTTGCAAGGGACCTCCGAGGTCATCTAGTCCAACCCCTTGCACAATGCAGGAAATTCACAAATACCTTCCCCCCCCAACCCCAGTTACCCCTATTCCATGCCCAGAAGATGACAAAAAAACTCCAGGATCTCCAGCCCCAAAGACTGGAGGAGGGGTTCAAAAGGGGAGGAGGAGGGGAAATGCTAGGCCAAGGATTTCCCCAGCGGCTCCCTCCCTAATACTGCTGCTATGACCCTCTCAATTCCAGGGCTCTTGCATGCAGTAGTGTGCAAGGCCCCTGCGATTAGTAACTAAAAGGACCTGTTCTCTCAAGATCGGAGTCTAAACTGGCACTTCTTTTTTTATTTTTTCTAAGAGAAAATTTTATTTTAAAAAAATATTCAGGAAATTACAAATATATATATATATATATGGACAGAGAGAATAGTTCCTGAAGGTTTTACAGTGACTTAAAGAATTATTTGGATTTTGTTTCCAGAGAGGATCTTTTTCTTTTTTCCTTTTGTTTGATTAATTTATTGGGAAGTCTGCTTCGGGTCAGAGTTCCAAAAGTCTCAGTCATATATGCACACTTGTTGTGCGGGAAGATGTACCACTTTTTATCATTCTGCGACACGGACCAGTGGATTCCCCCCCCCCCCTTCCTTGTCCTGTAATCAAATCAGGTATTAACACAGTAAAAAAAACAACAAAAAAAACCAAGGGTTTTTAAAAAATTCTTGGAATAGTTTTGTGTTTTCGAGGGAGCAGAAACCAGAACAAAAGACAAAGTAGAGGGACGGTCATCAGTTTGCTAAGCGGAGAGATGGAATGTGTTTGCCAGAGCTCTCAAAACACATTTTTGCAAACAAACGCAGGCACACAAGTTCAGAGGCTTTAGTGTAGTCATCTGATTGCGATTTTGGATCCCAGGGAACATAAAGCACCAATTCATTTAGATGGAAAGAGCAGCACGAGGGATGTATCATTTTAATAAGTGACCTTGTCCCTTCCGGGTGGATTAAAAAGAAAAACTGGGTTAACTGTAACATTTAAATGCAATGGCACAACAAAGTTGAGTTTGTTGGTTGGCATAGCACTGGGCTTGATTTGTTTGCTAACCTCGGTTGGTACTAGCTGCGGTTTGTTGTGCGTCTTGAATTCACAAGGCACGTGGTCCAGAATCCCTGGTTTATCAGGACAATAAAAGCAAGGACTCCTTTTATGTTGCCAGCCCCGACCTCAAGGCATGCCATTATGGAACATGATAGGCTTTTCAATGCCCAAACATGTTCATAGTCTCTGTGTTGGGGCTGCATGTCCTTGGCAGTTGCTGATATCTGACCCACTTCAGATGCTTTCCCCAGCAGGGGAAGTGTCTGTGGAGTGGCAGAATAATATGTTGCCCTATGCGTAAATGTTGCCATGTGGCAGTCCAGATGCTAGGGAGATCTCCTTTCCATCCACAAGATTGTAGGTTCTTTGACTTTCTTCCCTTCCAGATTTATTTTTTTGCAATTGTATTGCAAATACAGAAAATCAGCAGGCCATCAGCCATGTCTCTCTTTTGTCACCTCCAGGGGACAAAATATACTTAGTATACAGATGGCCCCAGATTCAATCCCCAGCATCTCCAGTTAAAAAGGTCCAGGTAGTAGGTGATACAAAACACCTCTGCCTGAGACCCTGGAGCCTGAGTAGAGAATACTGACCTTGATGGACCAATTTTCTAATTCAGTGTATGGCAGTATAACAGACCCCTTTCTCCCCACACTGGCGCAAACTTTCCCGCCAAAATTCTTTGGTTCCCTGCTGTGACTGAGCAGCCCTCGATAGTGTGTAAATAGTAGAGGTTTTTGAAGAATTTCTGTCCCACCCTGTCCCACAGATTATAATTTGGCTTTGAGCCCAGCCCAAGGAACTCGTTGTGGGAAAGAAGAAGCCCTGTTTTTATTCCCCTTTTGAAATGGTACTGGAGACAGTTTAACAGTAAAATAAAAGAACAAGTTTACTCAACAGGCAGGGATTGAATAGGGGAGTCAGGGATTGGGATTGCTGAGGTAAAAGTTGTTGATAATACAGAATTCACTTCTGTAAGCAGGCAAAAGAATGTTATTAAAGTTTATTTCCAGGTATTCTTAGTTGTATGAAGTGTTTTACTTAATATTTTAATTACAGCAACAGTGTTTCATCAGGGAAGTTTCCTATGGCAGTTCAGGTTTCCTGGAGTTGGTCACTGACTTTGTGAACCTAACTCACTCCTTGGTTAAATTATAGTTTATCCCTATTTCCTGAGTTGTTTAAAATCATTTCTCCTTACAACAGACTAGGGTTCTTCTCAGAGCTAAACCCTCAGAGACACTGGGCAGGGGTTAATCTTCAGCTTCTCAGAGGAATTCACCCTGTTCCTTTTGGGCTTGAAAGGGAGTTTCCACACACTACCCCGATCACTCTTGCTAAATCTCCCTCCCAGTTCTGGTTTCTATAGAAAGTGGACTTCAGCTTTTGTTGACACTTAAACTTTGAATTCTTATAGTGAATTCTTCTGCAGGTTAGGAATACTGCAGTTAAGGCAAGGAGTCTTTGATTTGCACTCTGCAGGTGACCCTGTCTGACTGATCTTGTCAGACTCCCTGACTTCAAAACTCTGTCAGAAACCAACTGACTGCCTTCAGAATGGTTCCACTTTAAACCGTAGTCTCCAGACTGACAACTGACCACTCCTCTCAGCACTCAGCTGATCATATATCTTCCTCCACTGGTGCTGGCCAGTCGGAGAAGAGGAGCAGCCTGTTGCTCAAGCTCTTCCTTCCAGGGAAAAGTTAACACTTTATCTCCCGGTTCTCTGATTTAGCGGCACTATGAAACCTGCTGTTATGGTGCAGTCCATCACATGCCACCGCCCCCCTCCCCCCCCGCCCCGGTTTTGAAATCATTGCTTGAGGTGAGGTTCTATTGAGTGTTGGGGGGAATATTAATGCCAGGTCCCTGGGATGGATGTGGACTAGCGAGAGACCAGCCCAAGGGGCAAAAGGACAAAGACAAAAGCTTGCACTTTGTTCTAATTTATTAGCTAAAAAAAAGAGATAACAGAACTGCTCGAGACCAAAACACTTTACAACATTTCCATATTCAGCATAGAATATTTCAACACAAACCCAATACTAAAAAAAGTGCACTTTCACTTGTATGAAACTCATAGTGTTCTGGACTGGTCACCAGAGCATCACCAGGAGCTATTGAGGGCCAGCCCAGAGGAGACAAATCTTTAACGATTTAATACCCTCTGGACCCATAGGTTCAATCAGAATGACTGACATAAGGCTAACATATTTTAACAGAAGAATAGGTCTTAATGATTTTACTCTGAACTCATACTATAGATAAGAAAGGATGTTGTGTGTCAGATAAAGAGTCGTAGTTATCATGTCAAGGCTCATTCTGAGAATCTAGGAGCCTTCAGCAGATTGTTTTGACAGCATAGGAGCACAGCATATAGCTGTAACCCCTGAGTTAGCAAGCATTATCATATACTACAGACCTTCACCCATCAAGAACACATTGTGGAAACCCATGGGTGCCTGAGAAAGAAATGATAACCATAGAAAAATGTAAACTAATCTTTTCATACAAAGGAAGTCCAAGGACACTAGGGAACAGGTCAGCCCTGGCTTACAAGAATACAAGGTAACATCAGCTATACTGCAAAGCTCTATGGGAGAAGAGAACCAAAGAGGTATAATTCAGACTGCCATACAGAAGTGCCCCCAGGCTCGCTTACATTTCCGCTTATATTTCAAGAGGCTTGACCTCTCCATAGCAGTGGGTGAAGTATGTGAATGATTAATACCAAAAGTTTAAACTTTAAACTTACCTAAACATTTCAAACAGTAAACATTCAACAGTCTATATACACCAAGTGTGTGAGCAAAACTCAAACTTTAGGTTGTTCTGGAGAGTACATCAGTGATGATATTAGCTTTACCTTTAATATGTACAGTGTCAAAATTAAAATCTTGAAGTTGCAGGCTCCATTGAATCAATTTGCTGTTGGTGTTTACTTGGTTTAGCCAGCATAGTGGTGAATGATCCGTGCATAGAGTAATTTTCTCCCCCACAGGTAGGGTTTTAGTTTACCTGTGGCCCACACAATAGATAAACAGTCTCTTTCAATAACAGAGTGATGTTACTCTCTTTCTACCCGTTTTCTACTGAGGTATAGGATGGGGTGTTCTTGCCCATCCTGACTCAACATGGCCCCTATACCAATAGTTGAAGCATCAGTGAATAAGGTAAAGGGATTTGTGAAGTCAGGTGCCCTCAACGCTGGATCTGTAGTCAAAACAGATTTAAGGTGATCAAAAGCCTTTTGGCATTCCAGGGACCAAAATACTGTGACTGGGTACAGGTTTTTGTGCACTCACATAAAGGAGCAGCGATTGCATTGGAATCAGGTATAAACCCTCTATAATATCTTACAACCCCTATAAATGCTAATATTTGCTTTTCCATGGTGGGTCTGGGTCACTCTTGAATTACCTCTACCTTGCTCCAGTCTGGCTTTATCTCTGCTCCTCTGAGTACATGCCCATGGTACTTCAGTTGGCTCATTGCGAACTGACATTTGGATGCCTTTACAGTCAGTCCAGCATCTCTGATTTGTTGGAAAACTATGACTAGATGTTGGAGGTGTTCTTTCCATGTTTGGCTGAATATAGCTATATCATCTATATAGGCTAAAGCAGAATCTCTCAGCCCTGACAATATTTTGTCAGTCAGCCTCTGTAATGTGGCTGGGGCTTTCCTAAGACCAAAGGCTAGGACAGTGAACTCAAAGAGTCCCTCCCTAGTCACAAAAGCTGTTTTTGGCTGGTCTTTAGGATCCATAATCAGTTGCTAGTACACTTTGGTTATATCTAAGGTGGATATGTAGTGGGCAGCCCCAATCATTTCCACCAGTTCATCCACACAGGGCATTGGATATAGATCAGATACAGTTACTGTTAAGTATGCAACTCAACAAGAGGCAGTGATTTCAGCAAAGTGATTCAGCTTTATTAGTAACAGAACTAGACGATCAGAACACAACGACGACACACAACAACAAGTGGGGCACAGCTCCTTCTTTTAAACAGTCCAGGCTGTCAAAGCCACGCCCACAAATAAGTTAAGGACCAATGGTCTGTCAGAGATAAAGACCAATCAGGTCCATTCCCTCTATAACACATGTTTACACTGTGATTGGTTGCTCAGTACAATTCCATAGGAATGGCCAATAGAATGTTACATCTTATGATACTCTGCACAGAATCAAGCTTTACATGGTAAAGAATAGGCTCAGTTACAGTTAAGACATAACAGTTACCTTGTTCAACCTTCTGTGTAATCCATGCAGAACCTTACAGTGTTGTCCAGTTTTGGCACTAGGAGAGGCTCAAGGCCTTTGGGGAGATACAACTATTCCAAGGTTTACCATTTCTTTAACCTCCCATTCTATAATGGTGGTATTTGGACCAGTTATCTTGTATGTGGTAAAGCAATAGGTCTTGAATCACTAATGTCAGTTCTGTGTTGGGCTAGCTGGGTTCTACCAGAAAAATTGAAAAAAAAATAGATTGAAACCTTGTTAAGACTGCCTTAACTTGGACTTGCAGAAAGCTCGTATGTCTTGGCCCGTATTTGGCCAGTAAAATCTTCCTTGCACCCACTCTCTTGTTTTATTAATACCTAGATGGCCTGCCATGGGTGTCTCATGTGCTGTTTGTAGGATTTGCGGCCTATACTTTCATGGGACTGCCAACTCTTTTCTCTCAGATGACAGATCATTTCCTCCTTACAGACATCCTGTGTAAAGTCTCTGGTCACTGACTTTGAATAAGCAAGTGTTTACAGCGGATACTTCTTGGGTAGTTGTCTCTACTTTCAGCCACAAGTCTTTTAGAGTTTCATCTGCCCTCTGATCTGAAGGGAACTCTGCAGTCTGAACCCCTTACAACAAGATATCAGAATCACTGGGCTTTTCTGTTACGGTCTGCTGCTCGATTGGTAATGTCTGTAGCTCTGAAGCTTGAGGCCTACTTCTGGTATATCCCTTTATATTTGATAGGGATTTCTGCCAAATCTACTTCAAATTCTGGGCCACTTATGCCTTTAATCTTGTACGTCTTCCCAGGTAAGTACTGATCTTTTCTCACTGAATGGGGTTTTACTAAAGTGACTTCTTCCCCAGTATCTCTGCAGCCTTTAGCTTGCTCATCATTGATGCCCACAGCTTCTAAATAGTCTCCATTTATGTCTTCTTGCACATTCTATATCTGCAGCACTCTAGTTGGTTTATCTGTTGGTGCTGTGGCTTCTGGCTCAGGGTCTGCTGTGTGTTCAGTGACAATTTCTGCCCATTTTACTACTTTAACTGTTAGGCAGGGTTTTGCGGTTTTCCCTTTGTTAATTTTGGACACTGTACTTTTATGTGTTCCTCTTCCTTGCAGTTATAGCAGATTATCACTTTGCTTTCTGTGTGATTTCCAGCTCAGCTTCCACCAACTTTTGCTCAGCCACCAAATCACTCTTCTCTATAACTAGACTCTTTTTTTCCATTTGCACATATACTAGTTTTCCCTTTAACTCCTGTCACTCTGCCTCCCTCTTGTCCCGTTCCTGTTGCAGCTGGCTTTTAAACTGATTTCTAAACAAAGTACAAAGTATGTAGGCTGTCGGGTACAAAATCAGCAATAATAACAACACTTTGATGATATGTATAAATAAATAAATAAATAACTGTAATAAATTAACAAACAATAAGCTGCATGTTTTTCAGTCCATAAAAATTCAAAGGTTCTTCTCCTCTGACAAACCAAGTGTAGCATAGCCACATATTTTTTTCTTGTGAGGGAATCCAAAGGTTCGCAATCCTTCTTACAGATAAGATAAGTGATGTAATGATAAAACTACTATTTACAGCTCTTCTATCAAACAGATGAACGAGACAGTAACAGATCTCAACAGGTTGCCGGATTCATTCCCATTTCGAGTAAGCTTCATCAGAATAGTTCTTAATTGGAGATAAAATATACTGCCAGCTAGCAACCAAACAATAATCATACTTACTACAACAGCATTAATAACGTAAAACACTAACCTTACATTTCCATATAAAGCACATCAATCAGTTTTCAAGCTTAAAATGAGCAGTCATCAAATCCTAATACTAGAAGGGCAATTATATATCCATTCACTTCAGTGGTAAATTACAAGGTACAACTGCAAGCCTCTCCCATATTCCATAAGTCAAAAAAATCCCTTAAAAGTACAACAGGTCCTACTGCAACAGCACTAAATATAAGAACTCAAATTGTATTTTTCATTTTAAACCATTCGGAATTAGAGATTGTAAAGTGTATATCCAGTATGACTCTCCTTGTTGTAAACATCTAGTAATATCCAGTTGATTATAGGGACGTCTGATCAACTCTTCTGTGACTACAAACTTAAAGTCAAATGATCTTTGATTCTTAGCTTTAAAATGTGTAACCAAAAGGGTGACCAACTCTCCCTTTTTGATAGTATGCCAATGTTCTGCTATATGTACATGTGTTGAATGAGTAGTCATACCCACATATAGTAATTTGCATAGACAAAATATAAACCACACCAGTTACACTACAGTCTGCGAAATATGCCAGTTGGAATGTACAGCCATCAGCTGGATGTGTAAATTCCTGTATCACCAACAACTGACTTATGCATCCTCCACAGTTAGAGTATCCTATTCTTCTAGGTGTGATTCTCTCTACTCGTGAGTCACTGTGGACCAACATGTCTTTAATAGACCTAGTTTTCCTATATCCTATTGTAGGAAAGGACTCACATCCAAGAATCTGTTGTATAACATGTCAGTGCCAATGTATAATATTTCTAATTCTATTAGACACAGCTGAGAACTTCATGGAAAAAAAATATTTGTTGCCCCATGGTCTTACATGTGTGGTTAGCAAGTCCTGTCATGCCCTAGAGTCTGCTGTCTTGCGTGCTTCCTTGATAATATTTTGAGGATAGTTCTTTGTCATTAATTCAGAACACAATTTATCACCATCCCTCAGATAATCTTCATATTTAGACAAATTCTGTTTGATGCAAAGGAACTGCCCATATGGTATGTTTTGACTCAGATGTCTAGAATGATGGATGTCATAATGTAGTAATGAGTTCCCATCTGTAGGTTTAGAAAAAAATTGTGGATAGTTTCCTATTATGTATAAACACTTCTGGGTCCAAAAATGCAGTATAACGCCAAAAGTTGTAATGAATCCTGCTGGTTCCTAAAAATTAAAAAACAACAACAACAGTCTACCTATAATATACATAAATCCTGTTCAAAAATGGATTGCTGTTGTTGTTCCGTCACACAATCGAGTCTGACTCTTTGCGACCCCATGGACCACATCACACCAGGCCCTTCTGTCCTCCATCATCCTCCGGAGTTTGATCAACTTCATGTTCATTGCATCGATAACACTGTCTAATCATCTCATCCTTTGCCGTCCCCTTCTTCTGCTACTTTCAGTCTTTCCCAGCATCAGGGTCTTCTCCAGTGAGCGCTCCCTTCTCATTTGGTGGCCAAAGTATTTGAGCTTCAGCTCCAGTATCTGGCCTTTCAGGGAGCAGTCAGGGTTGATTTATTTTATGATTGACTGGTTTGATCTCCTTGCAGTCCAAGGGACTCTCAAGAGTCTTCTCCAGCACCATAATTCGAAAGCATCTATTCTTCGGCACTCAGCCTTCCTTATGGTCTAACTCTCGCAGCCATACATTGCTACTGGGAATACCATCTCTTTGACCATACGGACTTTTGTTGGTAGGGTGATGTCTCTACCTTTTGTTATGCTTCTTGGTTTGCTGTAGCTTTTAATTTCATGGCTGCAGTCACCATCTGCAGTGTTGGATTAGAAGTATGAAAAATAAAATGGTCCTCAAGGTGTGCCATAAATAAATCAGCACTGGTGGGAGCTATAGGACTACACATCGCCACACCTTGTATCTGATAATACAACTGATTTTGTACTGGAAAATATTTTTTTCCAAAATATTCTCCAATAATTGCATCAAAAAATGAAGATGGTGGCGATGGATCACTCCTTTTCTCCAAAAACAATAGTTTTACCCATCTAGCTTCATCGTGAGGTATGTTTGTATATAAAGCATGTACATCCATAGTATACAAAATCTCATCATCTTTCATGACGTAGCCTTCGGTTTTGTGAATGAAATCCGTAGTGTCTCTAAGGAAAGCACGAGTCTGTGAAACAAAAGGATTAAGAAAGCTATCCGCATACCGTGCCAAAGGTTCAAAAATAGAATGAAGACCTGACACTGTCGGTCTTCCGGGAGGAGGTCTACCTTCCTTGTGAAACTTAGGCAATATGTAAAAAATAGGAACCCTATAATTTTCATTCACCCAAAAGGAAGACACCGACTCAGTGATCAAGCCAAAGGTGAGACCTTCATATATTACTGTCCTAATGATAGACAATACATGGTTTACTGGGATCTCTATTTATTGGTTTACAAAAAGTTCCATCATTTAATTGTCAATTCTAATTCATAATCACTTCTGCCTTGGACAACTGTAGCCCCGCCCTTGTCAGCAGGTTTGATAATTATGGTGGCGCCCTCTCTAAATTCTCCTTTCAGTCGTCTCCTCTCCAGGCTAAACACACCCAGCTCCTTCAGCCTTTCCTCATAGGATTTGGTCTCCAGACCCCTCACCGTCTTCGTTGCCCTCCTCTGGACACATTCCAGCTTGTCTATATCCTTCTTAAATGGTGGTGCCCAAAACTGAACACAATGCCCTAGGTGAGGTCTAACCAGAGCAGAGTAAAGCGATACCATCACTCTGCGTGATCTGGACACTATACTTCTGTGGATACAGCCCAAAATGGCATTTACCTTTTTAGCTACCGCATCACACTGCTGACTCATGTTCAGTGTATGGTCTCCTAAGACCCCTAGATCCTTTTCGCACGTACTACTATCAAGACAAGTCTCCCACATCCTAAACTTATACATTTGATTTTTCCTACCTAAATGCAGAACATGACATTTATCTACGTTGACATTCATTTTATTTGTTTTAGCTCTGTTTTCCAGCCTGTCAAGATCATCCTGTATCCCGACGCTGTCTTCTACCGTATTTGCTACTCCTCCCAATTTAGCATCATCTGCAAATTTAATAAGCAAATATCTCTGTGCTTTCATAACCTCAGATTGGAGTACTAATCAAAAGGGCCAGGCATGGCTTTGATATGCTATTGGTAACATTCCCTGCTGTTCCCATCCCTCTTTATCAATAATTGGCAGTGGTTTCTTTGACACCAAATACTTTTCCTGTGTTTTTTCACTGTTGCTCTTTTTCTCCCTTTGATTTTTCTGAGCAGTGAAGTCCCATAATAGTTACACTGGAGAGGATCTGGAAGACTATGTACATCTGTCTTCCTTTTCTGTTCTACCCCACATTACCATAGATGGGCTCAAAGAGGTTGTCAGCCATGCCTCAGTCATGTGCTGCTGTTTAATATCGTCTTGTATTTTTCATGCCAGCTTACTATTTCTCAGATTTCCTACCTCCAGCAAAGCCCTTGCTGCAAAGACTTGTCTTTCAAGGCATGCCTGGGCATCTACCATATAACGATTGCAAAGAATGTCAGTTGATGCTGTTAGTTCTCAGTGTGAGTTAAGGAGGCGCCATGGCTCCATGGCAGAGAGCAGACGTATGCAGAAGGTCCCTGGTTCCGTTCCCATCAACCCCAGTTACAAAGGTCAGGTCAGAGATGATCAGAAAGACCCTGAGGGACTCTGGAGAGTTCCTGCCAGTCAGAACAGACAGTACTGAGCTAGATGGACCAATGGGCTGAATAAGTATAAGGCAAATCCTCCTGTATAATTGAAGTATGGGGTGGGCTGGCCACATTGGTCCAACCTATGTGATTGGGGTACACCCCAGAATGCAGTCATAAGAACATAAGAGAAGCTAATGTTGAATCAGGCCAATGGCCCATCTAGTCCAACACTCTGTCACACAGCGGCCAAAATATACCAGGTGCCATCAGGAGGTCCAGCAGTGGGGCCAGGACACTAGAAGCCCTCCCACTGCTGCCCCCTCCAGCACCAAGAATAGAGTGCATCACCTGCCCCAGACTGAGAGTTCCCATCTATACCCTGTGGCTAATAGCCACTGATGGACTTCTGCTCCATATGTTTATCTAATTCCCTCTTGAAACTGTCCATGCTTGTAGCTGCCACCACCTCCAGCAATGCATACACACACCCTGTGGCTATAGAAAAGAGCCAGAGTCCAGTAGCACCTTAAGGCTTGTGGAGCCCCTCATAAGTCTCCTGGGGAACCCAGAACCTAAGAACTACTTGTCTAGAGAAAGAATCTCAATAGGACTAAGTGATTCCTCAGCAGCGACTCCCTATTTCGCTCTCTGTGATTTAATACTGTGCCAGTCAGGCCCCCTGAACCCGTTAAACACGCACATTCACACACTTTTCTTTATGCAAAAAGTGTTAAAAAGAGACCACTGTGAGAAGATTCCTTACAGGGCTAGTGCTTTTTATATGAAGATTGGCGCTCTCAACTTGTGACATGTGAGCGGGATGGATATTTTGAGCAAATTGTATATTTTAATGGACGTCTGAAGCACAAAATGGAATGAAGAGTGTCCCTGTTGGGTTCGTATGTGTTTGTTTTTGTAAATATACCAGATGCCTGTTTCTGTTCCATGTCTGTAGTTTTGGAAACATGACATAAGCCTTCGGAAATGTTCCACGGGAAGCCATCGGATGCTCTCGTTTAGAGATGACCGGCTATAAATTCCTTCGGAAAGTGGAAGGCAGTTCTGGTGGATGACGTCCCCCACCCCCAACTCAAGCAGTCAGGGCATAAGAAGACTGGGCAATTCACTTCGTTTTCCAGACTGGTCCTGTTAGGGGCCAGTCCAGTGGGGAACGCATCCCTACCGCAGGCTCTTGAGGTCTGGCGAGCCCGTGGGTTCCAACACCAAGTCCAGTTAGGGAGCAGCAGCAGCAGCAGTCTGGTCCAAGTAGTAGCTGACTCCCAAACCCAAAGATAACCCATAGGAAGATAAGGATTGAGCACGGGAGAGGGTAGGTCAGATCGCGATGCTTTGGTCTTGGATGGTTGGCCTATGGAATCGGGCCACGCAAAATGACAGAGCAAGTTTATGTATTTATCATAACATGTATACCCTGCCTTCTTCCTTGTGGTTCCAGGCAGCTTACAATAATAATTTTAAAAAAATCATTCCCAGTTAAAAGCCATAAAATTTCAAACCCCGAATTTCTGCCTCCCTCTCCCCTGTAAAAGATCTGCCATCCCAAAAGCCTAGGCAATCAGGTGGTTCTTGTGGCACCTCTCAAGGGTCTCCAAGGAGGGGTCCCCTCATACCTCTTCAGGGAGTCCATTCCACTGAGCTTGGAGCCATGATGGAAAATGCCGGGGCTCTGGTTGATGCCGGCCGGGCCACTATGCCTCACAGTTGGCTCGCAGGGACATCTGGAAGGAGATAATCCTTCAATTATGCAAGGCCCATGAGCCATTTTTCAGAATTTTGGAGTCCAGCCCAATGAGCCGAGGCCTAGTTTCAGTCCAGTGGTAGCTGGACTCCAGCGCTGTCTCTCCTAGTTTGTTTGTGTGTTTTGTTTGGGTTCCAACCCAGTGAGTTTTCTTTGCAGCCCTGGCACCTGTTGTCTCCAGCTCCTTTGGATTAGGGAAGAGTTTGAGGCAACGAAGAAAGATTGCGGCAGGAATTCTCGCCCCGATGCCGCTTCTCTGTCATTACCTTCATCTTGTGCCCTCCTGGGCCGAAGCAGGGAAATATCCTTAGCTGAACTACCCTTCTGCCTCGGGACAAAATTAGAAATACGTGATAACGGCCAAGTTGCTTTTCTGTGTTTTCCAAGGACTGCTGAAACTACTGTACAGCTTTGGTTTGAATTGAAAAAAGAAAAGCTAATGCAAAACGAGAATGTTGGAGGAGGAAATGTTTAATAAAATTGGGGGAGGGGAAGTGTTCCTGTTTAAATGTTGCTGTCATCTGTGGTCACCCGACGATCTGTTAATGGAATCTGCTGTAATACAAGCCCAAACAAATGGAATGTGTGCACATTATCAATTTATTTTGAAGCGTGTGAACCTCAAGTTGTGAGACTTTAGAACACGTTCTGATGGGAATGTTAATATTGCGTCTGCATTGCTTGAAACAACAGCTACTCCAGTCTCATGGGGAAAATGTAAACACATCGAAGGCAAGCACCTTTCTCTAGGACGCTCCAGCTCTTTGTTTTCTGATGCCTACGAAATCTTCCACTGGATTCGGCTTCGCCATAGAAATTCAGACTTGCGAAAAAAATTCGGTGGCTGTTCAGTTTTTAATGCCGTGGTTTCAGTTCCTTGAAATTGAATTGACTAGCAGCCCTCACGCGGCTAGCCCAGGCAAGCTTGATCTCATCAGATCTCGGAAGCTAAGCAGGGCTGACCCTGGCAAGTACTTGGATAGGAGACCTCCAAGAAATATCAGGGCTGGGATGCAGAGGCAGGCAGCAAGCCTCCTCTCTGAACATCCTTGCCTCCCAGCCCCACTAGGGGTCACCAGAAGTCAGCCATTATTTCCAGGCGCATGCACACATGCATGCACACACACACTCACCAAAAAAGAAAAAAAATTAATAGACTAGCATTTTGACTTTGTGTTAATAAAATGATGCGGGATATAATAGCTTCTTAGAAGTTATTACAAGAATTGGATTTTCAGTTACAGCTCTGTCCCCCTGTATGATGTGTGCCAATTCCAGAAATGATGCATAAATCATATAACCAGGTGCTGACTGGTGGCGTTAATGGCCACTGTTCTTTGGCCTGGGCTAATCTGATCTCATCATATCTCAGAAGCCAAACAAGGTCAGCCTTGGTAATTATTTGGATGGAAGGCCACCAAGGAAGTCCAGGGTTGCTACGCAGAGGCAGGCAATGGAAAGCCATCTCCGTTTCCTGCCTTGAAAACCTTACGCGGTCACAATAAGTGGACGATCCAGAAGGGTGTGCTGCAGAATCTCACCAGAAGCTAAGCCGGTCACGATCTACTCACTGCCTGAACAGGAGGCCACCTGGAACCTCTTAATTTTGCTAACATGAATTCCCTGGAGGGTACTAATAAATATTTAGCATCTGCGTCTTTGTAGTCTTACACAGTGAAGGCAAACAAAAATGCGTGCATGGGGCCCTGAAGAGCTCAGTCAGAGTGTCAGCGTAGATGCATAAACAGTTAATTTCAATCCAGTAGCATCTTAGAGACCAACAAGGGTTCCAAGGTGTAACCTTTCGAGAGTCAAAGCTCCCTTTGTCTGACTCTGGGAAGCTTATACCCTGAAGCTCTTGTTGGTCCCGAAAATGCTACTGGACTCAAATCTAACTGTTTTACAGCAGACCGACGCAGCTACCCTGGGAAGCACATGTGCACTCATGTGCCATCAAGTTGCAACCCACTTACGGCAACCCCAGCAGTTCCCCTGTTCTCAAGGCAAGGGAGAAGCAGAAGTGGTTTGCCATTGCCTTCTTCTGTGGAGTCCTCCTCGGTGGTCCCTCTTGCAAGTACCAACTCTGCTTAGCTCCTGAGATCTGATGAGATTGGGCTATACCATTGCGTTCCACATCCCCAATTGTCAACTTATCCATAGTCAAATCACCTGGAATAATTGCTGATCATCTGTTAAGAAGGGAGGAATCAGAGGGCTGGATTGGTCCCTACTTGCAGTCAGACTGTTTCCTGCATTGTGCCTGTGTTATCCACTGCTGGACTGGGATGATGAAGAAGAAGAGATTGGATTTATGTTACGCCCTTCACTATCTGGGGTCTCCGAGCAGTTTACCATCCCTTCCTCTCCCCACAACAGACACCCTGTGAGGAAGGTGGGGCTGAGAGAGCTCTCTCGAGAACTGCCCTTGAGAGAACAGCTCTGAAAGAACGTCTGGCTGACCCAAGGTCACACCAGTGGCTGCAAGTGGAGGAGCGAGGAATCAAACCCGGTTCTCCCAGATAAGAGTCTGCACTCTTAACCACTACACCAAACTGGCTCTCTTTTTTAGTAACTGGTTGCAAATGGATTTTTTTTCCTGTCATTTCAGACAGACTCGTTTTAGTAACCGGCTGCTAGGGGAATTTGTTTACCTGTCCATACCAACCTGCTTGGGTCGGGTTAGCAACACGTGGTTGAGCTGTGGTTGAACCACCGGCAGCAAACCGGATGGCAAAGTTTGCATAAGTGAATCCAACACCCGAATGCTGAATTGGCTATTCAATGTATGTTCAACTGGCTATAGTCCAGAGTTTTATGATACTTGGTGTACGGAGCTCTTTGGAAGCGGAAACCTTCACCATTGCAAAGATTCTAGGTTGGGGGCGTTACCCTCCCCTCGACCCCACTCTACTGCTTACAATCTGAAGGCTCCAGAAATACAGAACTGTGCTGCAATCCCTCCCAACCGTTATTATTTTAAATACTTCTATCCCACGTTCTTCTCTAGAAGATTCACGAACAGCTGACAGGCAAGTTTAAAAACAGTACATATAGAAACCATTTTTATAAATACAACTTTGGGGGTGAGCATAAAACCCATAATTAAAAGGACAGCCGTAGTCGAAACGGCACAGCAGGCCGGCTGAGACAGAAACCAGTGATGGCGTATGTATGTACATACAAGTACATAGGCCCTTTTCACGTTACTGTTCTAAACCGGATGTTATTCGTTGTTGGGACGATTTCAGGTAAAGTGATACAGGTATGGGGGGATTCATACAGCAAATTTCCTTTCATTGACGAGCCGTCTGTGAATCACGAAGGTCATTTCAAACAGTGCCGCCGCCCCACGCCCCCGGGCCGCTCTTTTTCGCTAACGTTTCCTCTAATGTTTTAAGGATGTTCTAAGGCAGGGGAGTCGAACTCATGTGTTATGAAGGCTGGATCTGACATAGATCTTGTTGCGACCGGCCGTGTGTGTCATAAAATGCAATGCCAGGTAGCAGAGATACCAACTTTATAAAGGACACAAACACAAAGGGTTTTTAGTTGCTGCAGATTTTCCAGGTTGTGTGGCCGTGGTCTTGGCATTGTAGGACCTGACGTTTCGCCAGTAGCTGTGACTGGCATCCTCAGAGGTATAACATAGAAAGATGTAGTACTCTCTCTGTGTCAAGGTGAGCAGAAAAATGGTAGGCAGGTCATTTATATCTACCCAGGAAGGTGGGGTAGGGCTGAGTCATTATCTTGTAGTAGTTCTCCAGGCTATGAACATGCTAATGGAGGAGCTTTCCTGAGGAGGTTCTTTTCCAAAAAGAAAGCTCCTCCATTAGCATGTTCTTAGCTTGGAGAACTACAACAAGATAATGACTCAGCCCTACCCCACCTTCCAGGACAGATATAAATTACCTGCCTACCATTTTTCTGTTCACCTTGACATAGAGAGTACTACATCTTTCTGTGTTATACCTCTGAGGATGCCAGTCACAGCTACTGGCGAAATATCAGGTCCTACAATGCCAAGACCACGGCCACACAACCCGGAAAATCTATAGCAACTAATGAACTCCGGCTGTGAAAGCCTTCGACAACAAAGGTTTTTTTTTACTTAAAATAAAATCATGCTTAAAACGTTAGCATTCTTGCAATATTTTGCTTATTTAACAGTGTCTGATAACTGATACCTCTTGCTCTGAATAATTGCATCAAAATGTCTGTGCTGTTGCAATCTTGAGTATGCTGTTCAGGTGTGTATCTGTAAGTGGCAACCCTACAATGATGCAGCAGCAGCAGAACTGGAAGCAGCAGCAGAAGACAGCCAGTTCCACTGTGGGCCTGATAAAAACCCTTTGAGGGCGTGATCCGGCCCTGGGCCACATGTTTGACACCCCTGTTCCAAGGAGAGCGCTGTATTGCTAAACTGATATAGTGTGCTATAGAGGCACCATTGAGATGCATTGGCAACTGAAGTGCTATAGCAGTTTAGCGCTGTAGCGGTCACCTTAGAACATTTTTTAGAAGTCCGAGGAAGATCGCATAGCAAAAAAGAGCAGGAGGAAAGCGGCATCGTAGGAAGCGCTATCGACATTTTAAACAGCACACTACAGCGATTCAGAAGTAGGATGGAGTTGAAAATGGAAAAAAAGCAGTTTCCCTTAAAAGTGGCTCAACCACGTGTTGCTAACCTGACGCAAGTAGGTTGGTATGAACAGGTGCCTCGGGAGGTGGTGGATGCGCCTTCCCTGGATGTTTTCAAGCGGAGGCTGGACGACCATCTTTCGGGTATGTTGTAGGTACGTAGGGCTATCTTTCGGCTCTGCTCCTGCAGAGTGCAGGGGGTTGGACTAGATGACCTGCAAGATCCCTTCCAACTGTAACATTCTATGATTCTAGGTAAATAAATTCCTCTAGCAGCCAGTTCCTAAAATGAATCTGTCTGAAATGACAGGGGAAAAATCCATTCGCAACCAGTTACTAAAACGGAATACAAAGGCAGTTTGAAAAAGGTCATCATGTGAGGAAACACACTGAATTAACTTTGAAAAAGGCCTTTAAAAAGCTGCAGCTTAATATGAAGAAGACATGGTGCCAGGGATGTAGTTGTGGGATGAACATTCCACAGTAGTGGTGCCACAACCAAGAAGCCCCGTCTTCCATCACTACCTGTCTTTGTCTCTGACAGCGATGGTCTTTCAAGGTGATCTTCGCTGCCAGTCAGGTTTATATGGGAGCAGGTGGTCCGTGTAGGCAGATGCTCATCCCCTACCTTTATCTCTTGTAGTCTTGCCTAATTTTTGTTGATTTGACCATCTGTACATACCGGCTTTTGTTTTCTAAGAGGCCAGAACGAACGGCTTCGTAAGCAGTTGCCAGAATTTCAGCCAATGGACAGGAGTGATTGATAGGGAATTACTGCATTCCTCATAGCTGTGAGGTCATTTGTAATATCTGAACTGGCAGGTAATCGGGATTCTCTTAGTTTTACGTTAACTTCTGGTGGATTTCTCCATTTTCTCTCCAGGTTCTACTCAGAAGTAGTTACTGTGCAGTTTTGAAGGAGCCCGTGGTCTTTTAATTTCAGCCCCCTCCCACACACACACACTTAAATAACTGAGTCATAAAATCAACTGTCCGCAAAATAGAAATGAAACAATCCATTTGAACGTTGTCCCACGCTGTTCTTGAGAGCACATTTATTTGTCCATTTGCTTCAGTTCCTTGCCTGTCTCTTCCCCACCGCCACGAGGGGCCAAAACAGCTCGCCTCATTCGCCGTTTTAGGCTCACAGCAACCCTGTGAGGTAGGTTAGGCCGAGAGGGTGTGATGGTCCAAGGTCACCCAGCAAGCTTCTGTGGCAGAGCAGAGATCTGAACCCGGGTCTCTGGGATCCTAGTTAGACACCAACCTTTGCACTGCATAAGCTTTTTGAGAGCCAGTTTGGTGTAGTGGTTAGGAGCACGGACTCTAATCTAGGAGAACCAGGTTTGATTCCCCATTTCTCCACATGCAGCTGCTGGCGTGACCCTGGGTCAGTCACAAGTTCTCTAGGAGCTGTTCTTGAAAAGAGCAGCTTCTGTTAGAGCTCTCAGCCCTACCTTCCTCACAGGGTGTCTGTTGTGGGGAGGGGAAGGGAAAGGAGATTATAAGCCGCTCTGAGACTCCTTCAGGTAGAGAAGGGTGGGGTATAAATCCAATTTCTCTCTCAAAGACCACAAACTTGCGGTGTGGTCCAGGGTGGGTTTTGACGACTTTGTACTCCTGTCCTGAGGCCTGTTAACTGATCCTTTCCCCCTTGTCAACTGCTTGAGTCAGCCTTGAAAAAAAGGGGTTCATAGTGTGGTATAAGAAAGCCAAAATCATGAATGATCGAGAATAAAATCACAAAATAAGACACTACACAAGAAGTCACCAGGGGTCCCCAACCTTTCTGAGCCTGCGGGCACCTTTGGAATTCTTATACAGTGTGTGGTGGGCACAGCCACAAAATGTCTGCTGCAAAATGACTCCTGCAGGAGGCAGCACCAGCCACAACGTAGCTGCTGCAGCTGATCTTCAGCCACGCAGTGAAGATCCTTACGCCGTGGTGGCAGCTCCTGCCAAGGAAACGGTTTTTTTAAAATAAAACCTGGACAGCCAATCATATCTTCAGTAGCCAATCAGAAGCTTTGCTGGGCAAAAGCCCCAACTGATCCCGCCCACTTTCTAAAAACACTCGGCAGGCACTGTGGTGTGTGTGGGGGGGACCACATAAAAGAACTGAGAAAAGACTGCGCTGTGGGCAGATTAATAGAATCACAGAATGTTAGAGTTGGAAGGGGCCTTGCAGGTCATCTAGTCCAACCCCCTGTACTCTGCAGGAGCGTAGCCGGAAGATAGCCCTACGTTCCCACAACATACCCAAAAGATGGTCGTCCAGCCTCCGCTTGAAAACGTCCAGCGAAGGAGCATCCACCACCTCCCAAGGCAGTCTGTTCCACTGCTCAACCACTCTTACAGTTAGGAAGTTTCTCCTGATATCTAGCTGGTAATGACTCCCTTGTAATTTCCACCCATTAGATCTAGTCTTGCAATCCAGAGCAAGAGAGAATAGAACTGCTCCATCTTCTACATGACAGCCCTTCAAATACTTGAAGACTGCAATCATGTCCCCTCTAAGCCTTCTCTTTCCCAGGCTAAACTTACCCAACTCTTTCAGCCTTTCCTTGTAAGACTTGGATTCCAACCCTCTCACCATCCTGGTTGCCCTCTTCTGGACTCGCTTGAGCTTGTCAACATCCTTCCTAAAGTGTGGTGCCCAAAACTGGACACAGGACTCCAGGTGAGGCCTGACCATAGCAGAACAGAGCAGAACTACCACCTCCCGTCATCTGGACACAATGCTTCTGCTAATGCATCCTAAGATTGCATTAGTTTTCTTCACAGCCACATCGTACTGCAGGCTCATGTTGAGATTGTGCCTTCCTCTCAGAACGGAACAACAGGCGGAGCTGCTAGAAAGACTGGCGTGGCGATTGGATAAAGAACAGCATCCCGGGAGACCTTGGGGGCAAGAGTTGCTTCCCTTACCTTTTCGGTAATGGCCAAACGGATGAGAGGGTGAGACTCCTTAGAGCAAGGATGGGATCAGAGCTGACATCGGCATTTCTTCAGGTGGGCCAGCCACCAGAGCCTAGGGACTCTGGTGGGGCCCAGTTTGCTGACCCCTCCATACCTGTGCATCTATCGTGCCCTTCCACCTGTCTGTGTGCCCTTCACTGCCCAGTGACTTGCAAGTGATCCAGTGCCCACGCTTCCAGCTTCCCGTGTGTCGGTACAGTACTGGGGCACCACTCCTGGGGAGGTGGGGACAAGAAGCAGCACTACCAGCTGTATGCATGAGCCAGTCCTGATTAGGGAAAGGCACGAACGTGTCACGGGTGGCTGCGAGCATGGAGCAGGAGGGCTTGCGAGCGAGAGAAGGATGCGCGGTCATGTGGGGAGACACGGGTGTTGGGTGAAGTGGGAAGCATAAGGGGGGCTGATAGTGGGAGGGAAGGGGCTCTCGGGCAATGCTCCCTCTAAGCTGTGGTGTCTTGTGAGCAAAAATTCTACTCTGTGAGCTACAACGATTAAAGTTGTGAGCGAGCCATTTGGCTGCTGCATACATTAGTTTGCTCTGGAGCTGTCCCTTCCTGAGCGAAGACAAAAATGGGTGAGCCGGAGGCTAAAAAACTGTGAGCTAGCTCACACTCAGCTTAGAGGGAACGCTGCTCTTCCCGAACCAGCACCATACAGGATGCAGCCCCCATGCCTGAAGAAGAGCTTCATCTCAACATGTGTTGGAACGTTCCAATTTCGTACGAAAAATGAGATTTTCGTTTTTTTACATTTCCAGATATGGTTGAGGGGCTAGACTCTGTCTGGATCCAGAGTCAGGTGACTGCAAACATTTATAGTGACTGGTGGAAAGGTATGAAGGGAATCTGTCCCAATTCAGTTGGACAGGGGCGAGCAAAAGGCACGGGGAAGGGGCAGGTGGCTACGGGGGACCTCCTCCTTGTTGCCAAAGTCATAAACCCGATGTGCCCCCCCCTGCAGGTGTAAGACTCTCTTAGCACAGTGGAAAATCTGACCTCCGTGACTCACAGGACAGTGCGCTGTGGAACACCTTCCCCCAATATGTTTCAGGCACAATTTGCTGAATCCCAAATCCAAACGCACAGAAGGAGGCGCTGTGGCTTACTGGAAGAGCCTCTGTTTGGCATGCAGAAGATCTTAGGGTGATTCCGCACGAGACCTTAAATCCTGGTTCAGCCCTGTCCCCAAACTTACATCCTACACTACACTCAAGTTCACCCCTGTAATTATCTCGGGGTATTTTTACATTCTACACTATACTCCAGTTCACCCCTGTAATTATCTTGGGGTCTTTTTTGTATCCACATTACATTGAGGTCATCCAGGTTTCGTTCCACACTTGTCCCTGGATAAACGGATGCTGTTATAACCAGGGATAAATGCAAGATATTATGTCGCGAGTTGACCGCTGATAAAACCAGGGATGAGATCCAAGTGCGGAAGGGACCATAAAACTCAATCCCCGGCATCTCCATTTTAAAGGATCAAGTACTAGGTCAGGGCTATTTTTGGGCAGGAACACACAGGAATGGAGTTCCAGCTGGCTCCTGAGTTGGCCACACCCAGCAGGAACTCATTAGCATAATAGGCCACACCCAACAGCAGAAACTCATTAGGATTGGCTACATTTGCGGTGTGTGGCCTAACATGCAAAGGAGTTCCTGCTACAAAAGAAGCCCTGGGGTTTTGACAACAAACAAGGTAAAGAGAATAAGAAGCAAAAGGTGGGTGTGGCTGGATGACCACACTTCTGGTAACATGGGGGTGTGGCCCAATATGCTAATGGTTTTCTGCTGTTGGGTGTGGCCTATTGTGCTAATGAGTTCCTGCTGGGCTTTTTCTACAAAAAAAGCCCTGTACTAGGTAATGTGAAAGACTGCCACCCAAGACCCTGCAGAGCCGTGGCCAGTCTGAGAAGACAATACTGGATGGACGAATCGTCTGATTCCGCGTAAGGCAGCTTCACGTCTATTCAAGAAACCAGGTAGGTAACACTTTGTGTCTGACACACATTCCACCTTGCATCAACCATGTGCGTTCCTAGCCCTGCGCATTTGGCAAAGGTGGTTGCAAGGCCGCGCACAGGTGCCCCGATGTTGCTTCTGCTCCTGCCCGTCACGTCTGCTGATAAACACTCCGTGGCCAGTGCTGGAGCTCACACAGCCGGGCTGCTAATTGTGTGTTTCCTCCCTTCCTAATGAGTTTTTCGCTGCATTCTGCAGCCAACATCCAGCCTCTGGCTTGCTTCCTTGCACCGGGGTCCTGGTTGCTGGCGCTTGAAATGTAATTTACTGTATGCAAATGCGCCAGACACCCACGCAGTTTGAAGGAAGAGCACCGAGGGATTCCCCACAGATCCGAGATAATGAGGAGGGAGCAAACTTCATGAGCGCTGTGTTCACAGCCGACGTAATTGGGAAGGCAACACAAGAGCAAGGTAGACGTAACTAATTCCACCAGGCAGGCATCTTGAGTGGGATGCTGTGGTTCATTAACGTTTGGCTCGGGGCTACATTTTAAAAGAACCTTTTTTAAACAAAACCCCCACCCTACTTCCTGAACAAAGAATTCATTATTTTCCTCTATCGGCGTTGCAGTCGTCCTGGGGGCCACAGGTTTGAAAATCCCAGTGGCGCGGATGCGGTGGTACTTTTGGGTATGCACGTAGCCCTTATTTACTTCAAGCTGTCCTTTGACGGTAACCCCTCCACTCCCCGAAATCATGGGTTCGTTTACACAGCTGATTAATTCCAGGGAGAAAAAAAAAAGCCCCTGGGTAATCGGCGGCTTTTTACCTGCCCGGGGTTTATCTTTGGCCGAGGGATTTCACTGAACATGCATGGCCAGCTTGCGTCTCCCAACAGTCTTTGCTTTGGACCCGCATTTGAAAGCAAAAGCATTCTGGGAAGAGTAACTCGTTTAAGCATTTCACGGCTGCAGAGATAAATGAGCCTGTGTGATGGCGAATGTTTCTGACGTGGTTTTCAGTGCTAATGTCAAGACAACGATTAATACACGAGGGAAACCAGGATTCACTGCAAGCTCTCAGTGACTGCAAACAAGCCCAGGTAATTGACAGGTACAGCAGCTTTGGAGACCTGCCTGGCAAAGGATTTATGGATGAGTATGGAAGAGGATCGCCTTGACCCGGATAGCCCAGGCTAGCCCGATCTCGGCAGAACTTGGAAGCTAAGCGGGGTGGGCCTTGGTTAATATTTGGATGGGAGACCGCCAATGCTCCCTCTTAAGCTGTGGAGTCCTGTGAGCAAAAATTCTACTTTGTGAGCTCCAGGCATTAAAATTGTGAGTGAGCGATTGGGCTACCTCATAAATTAGTTTGTTCTGGAGCCATCCTTCCTGAGCTGAGACAAAAACATGCGAGCCGGAGGCTAAAAACCTGTGAGCTACCTTGTTGTATACTAAGTTGTAAAAGATGGCCACGGCCGACTAGCTGGGCCATGCGGTCAGGCAGACCCCCGGGCCTTCAGTCGTAAAGACAATAGCTACCTCGGATCCTAGGGCGCACCAATGGACTCGCCCAGACCCAACAGGGAACCTATTGGAACTAAGACTTGTAAACAGGGCTTTTTTTTGTAGAAAAAGCCCAGCAGGAACTCATTAGCATATTAGGCCACATCCCTGACAGCATAGCTCATTAGCATGTTAGGCCACACCCCCATGTTACCAGAAGTGTGGTCATCCAGCCACACCCACCTTTTGCTTCTTATCCTGTTTACCTTGTTTATTGTCAAAACCCCAGGGCTTTTTTTGGAGCGGGAACTCCTTTGCATGTTAGGCCACACACCCCTCATGTAGCCAATCCTAATGAGTTTCTGCTGTTGGGTGTGGCCTATTATGCTAATGAGTCCTTGCTGGGTGTGGCCAACTTAGGAGCCAGCCAGAACTCCGTTCCTGTGCGTTCCTGCCCAAAAATAGCCCTGCTTGTAAATAGAGCCAATAGGTGTTTGTGGGTGTGGTTCTTGAGTATGCATATAAACCGGGCATGGCATGGCTAAATCCATGCTTCATTCTGCGATGTAATCGATAAATGTCTTGCTGATTCCACCATGCTGAGCCTCCGGCCTCAGTACTTTTCATACCTCACACTAACTCGGCTTAGAGGGAACCCTGGAGACCACCAAGGAAGTCCGGGGTTGCTACACAGAAGCAGGCAAAGATAAACCACGTGAACGTCTCGAACGTCTCTTGCCTTGAAGACATTACACGGTTGCCATACGTCAGCCGCAACATGTCGGCAGAAAAAAAAATAAGAGTACATATAAGCAAAGTGTGTTTCTTACCGGTCTTCTGATGTCAGTTTATGTGGCAAGGAGGAGAATGCCTGAGTTTTAATTTATTTAGGAGATTTTAATGCTGCCTTTCCACCCCAAAAGGGTCCCCGGGGTGGTGAACTTGGGAAGGATTTGACCATCAAAACGGCATTTAAAATAACACATAAAATAATTCAACAAAAAACATAGACACATAAATATACAGCCCCAAAAACGGGAAAGGGATGGGCAATAAGTTATGGGGGTGTTCCAAACTGAACAAAAGAGATCTTCACCCATTGAAGACCACAACAGAGGGAGACAGACGGATATCCCAGGGGAGGGGGTTCCAAAGATTTGACGCCATACCTGAGGAGGCCCTTTCTCAAAGTGCCCCCTGCCTTGGCTCAGATGGTGAAGCAGGGCACATGAAGATGAACGGAATATGTGGCTAGGTTCATATGAAAGAACTTGGGGGTGTATCGCCAGAGGCATAACATCCAAATCACAGGGTGTCGTAGTCCCACTATACACTGCATTTGTCAGGCCGCACCTGGGATATTGTTTGGCATTCCAGAGGCCTCACTTCGAAAAGGATGTGGACAAAAAGGAACGGGTGCAGAGGAGAGTGAAGAGGATGATCGGGGACCTGGAGACCAACCCCTATGAGGAAAGGCTGAGGGACTTGGGAATGTTCGGTCTGGAGAAGAGCAGGTTGAGTTGGGGACAGGATGGCTCCCTTGAAATCTTTGAAGGGCTGTCACTTAGAGGAGGGCGGGGAGCTGTTCCTGTTGGCAGCAGAGGAGAGGACTCACAACAATGGGTTTAAATTAAGGGTGGGAAGGTACCAGCTGGATCTTAGGGAAAACTTCTTGACAGAGTTGTTCAGCAGTGGAACCAGCTGCCTAGGGAGGTGGTGAGCTCCCCCTCACTGCCAAGTCTTTAAGCAGTGGCTGGACAAACTGTTATGTATTGAGCCCGGGGCATTCCAGAGCTAGTTACCAGAGACTGGCTGAGCTTGCCGCCCCAGAACAATAGCTACCTGGACTCTGGGAGGTGGCCAATCAGGAGTTAATGGTTCAGCACTTGTACCTATAGCTGTGCATGTTGGGAAAGGGGCATGGGCTTTGCATGCTATTTAAACGGGGCCGTTTCCCCTGTCTGCCTGTCTTGTTCCTGAAATCGCTAAATAAAGCAGAGTTGTTACACTGCAAGGTGTCTTGAACCCAGTATTTTATACAAGCAACTTGTCAGGGACGCTTGAGGCTGATCCTGCGCTGAGCAGGGGCTTGGACTAGATGGCCTCTCTGCCCGCTTCCAACTCTGTGAGATTCTGTGATCTATCGGTTGTTTCCGCTAATGAAGCTCCCATCGTTTTCTAGACTCGAAACTGAAGCCCTGCCCTGCCAGGTTCTTTAAAAGTTGTACTTTTGACACGAATGCAGCGGGCACTTCTTGTCCAGCCATGTTTTTAGAGTGCTTGAAACCCTACTCGCACAGTCACTTGCCTTAACTGTTTTTCACATTCTCTGGGGGGGAACACGGGGTTTTAAAATCTATCAACGGCTACTATTTGCGTGGCTCTGCTGGGCAAACTTGCGGGCGCGGCCCCATCCCTGCTCATGGTCAAATGACTGGGGGGGGGACGACGACTCTCAGACTCCCCCAAAATGTTATGTTAAGTTCCAGGGCTATTTTCGTAGCAAGAACTCCTTTGCATATTAGGCGACACACACCCCTAATGTGGAGCTGTGGTGGCTCAAGTGGTTAAGACGCTGAACTGCAGGCTGTGGAAGGTCAGTAGTTCAGCAGTTCGAGACCCGAGAGTGCCACATGACGGAGTGAGCTCTCGTCTCTGGTCCCAGCTCCTGCCAACTTAGCAGTTCGAAAGCAAGAAATTGCAATTAGATAAATAGGGACTACTTTGGTGGGACGGTAGCAGCGTTCCGTGCGCCTTGGTGTTTAGTCATGCCGGCCACATGACCATGGAAACGTCTTCGGACAGCGCTGGCTCTTTGGCTTTGAAACGGAGATGAGCACTGTGACCCTAGAGTTGGATTCGACTGGCTTTCGAGCAAGGGAACCTTTACCTTTACTTACCCCTAATGTAGCCAATCCTCCAAGAGCTTACAGTAGCCCCCGTAAGAAGAGCTCTGTAAACTCTTGGAGGACTGGCTACATTAGGGGTGTGTCGCCTAACATGCAAAGGAGTTCCTGCTACAAAAAGAGCCCCGGGTAAAACTATAGAGTTTGGCGGGACTTCCTAGACTACCATTGATTGATGCTTCCCCAGCCCCCCCCCAAAAAGCTCCTGGGCTCTGAGGGCAGAGACCTGGCAACCCCAGTTCTAGCTCTTGTCCATGTTGATAGAATTGCTTGCTTTTCATGTTCTCACCATCACAGTTCTTGCACCACATTTGACTCCTGTTGATGAATCAGCATTGCCTTGCGTGGTGGTGGACAGCGCTGCCAAGTTGCAGCTGACTTATGGTGACCCCTCATGGGGTTTTCAAGACAGGAGATGTCCAGAGGTGGTCTGCCGTGGCCTGCCTCTGCGTAGCAACCCTGAGCTTCTTTGGTGGTCTCCCATCCAAGTACTAACCACAGTCGACCCTGCTTAGCTTCTGAGGTCTGGTGAGAGCTCAGTAGCCGGGGCCACCTAGGTCACAGCTTGCCTTGGGTAGCCTGCTGAATATTTCCAGCATCGGCCTAGTACCATAATACACAACATACCTTGGTACAGATAGCTTTGCACTTGCGTCCCTCGTCCATAATGGATCACAGGATGAGGGTGAAATGACTGCAGGCCTCACTAACGTTGCTTGCCTTTGTGTGAACACAGAAACTCCCAGGGCAAGGTAATGAGAACTTGAACAGTCCCTTGTGATGTGGACAGAATGCCACAAATAGAAAACCAAGACCTGAAGTAGATGCGAGCTGGAAAGGTTAGTCCGATTGAAAAGAGGGTCAACAATAAAAGCTAAATATATCTACAGTGTATATACTTGGCATGTGATTGCATCCTTGGAGGCCTCATTTGTACTGTTATTCTGTGCCTAGTGGTTTCATTTTGGAACAATTTCCATCTGGTCCTTCTTGTCTTTATATTTTACTAGCGATAAGGCCCGTTGTGGAGAAAAATCCAATGGACCCTAGAGAGAAGGTGTGGGTGAGCATTCCGGCCTGCAGCAGTGCCCCCCCAGTCCCATCCTCCTGGAGGCCAGTCGGAGCAGCCCAGCGAGGCTGGGGGTGGTACAGGGAAGGCCATCGGGGCACTCCCCCAAGCAGAGCCCACGGCCTCCCTGGGCCAGGCCACGGCGGCCCAGGGAAGCGCGACGTGGCTTTTTCTCCCCTCCCCGAGCTCAGGCGGGGCGCGCTGTCAGGCCAGCGAGGCTGGGGGTGGTGTAGGGAAGCCCGACGGAGCCCGAAACCCCCCCCAGCAGGGCCTGCGTCCTCCCAGGGCCTGGCCGCGCTGGCACAGGGAAGCACAGTGCGGCCCTTTCCCCCTTCCCTGAGGCCAGTCAGGCCGTGCTCGGCCACTGAAGCGTCCTACCCGTCTGGTGGCCACAAGCACACTGAGGGTGAGAGCCCCGTCGGCGCGTGTGTGGGTGGGACTATGACAAAGCAGGCAGCCACGGAGCTAATGGAAGGAGAGACAAGTTGAGTGACACTCCAGGGAACCAACCAATTCCGGAGCTTGTGGAATGTTCTGGAGAGTGCCACCACCATTTGGCTTTTATAATATAGGGAGATATTTTATGTCTGTATGATTGTACTGTACTGTTATATAAGCCAGTATGTTCCTCACTGTGCTTGACCTCTGAAGAAGGCCTATGCGGGCCGAAACGTGTCAGGTCAAGTCCATTAGCCCTTGTGTGTTAGATTCTGGTATTTTTACATGAGGTGTGATTGGGTCCTTATGTATTTTTAAATTCTTTGTTAATAAACGCATGTATCTTTTTATACACTGTAGATATATTTAGCTTTTATTTGTTGGCCCTCTTGTCAACTGGACTAACCAGTTACAAGCATGGACAGTTTCAAGAGGGAATTAGATAAACATATGGAGCAGAAGTCCATCAGTGGCTATTAGCCACAGGGTATAGATGGGCACTCTCAGTCTGGGGCAGGTGATGCACTCTATTCCTGGTGCTGGGGGGGGGCAGCAGCGGGAGGGCTTCTAGTGTCCTGGCCCCACTGCTGGACCTCCTGATGGCACCTGGTATATTTTGGCCACTGTGTGACAGAGTGTTGGACTAGATGGGCCATTGGCCTGATTCAACATTGGCTTCTCTTGTGTTCTTATGTTCTTAACCTTTTCAGGTTCTGGATCCCAGATTTTTAGGTTCAGTCCCCTCCCCCTTTCCCCCCGGTAGATGCAAGCCAGGCAGCCAGTTTGGGTCTTATGTGTGACCTGTGACAAAAGGAGTATGTTGCGTTCTGCTCTTTTGTCTATAAGTAGGTTTTGCAGGTCAAGAAATTCCTGGAGATTTGTGGGTAAGCCTGGGGAAGATGAGGTTTGGGGAAGGGGCTCAGTGGGGTCTAATGTCCTAAAGTTCATCCTCCAAAGCAGTCCTTTCCTCCAGGGGAACTGCTCTCTGTAGTCTGGAGATCTGTTGCGATTTCTGGAGATCTCCAGGCCCCACTGGGAGATTGGGACCCTATAACATATCCTGCAAGCATAAGGAAAGTCGGATTCTTAGATTACATGGAAGTAGTTTCCAACTGTGAGTCAAAGCAAGGAAATCTTGCAAGCGATGATAAAAGAAGGAGGTGTTGGCAGAGAGGGGATGCCTCTTAAACTGCTAAACGTAACACTCTGCGGAAATGCACTTTGTACGCAGCTCCTTTCTTTGCCACTAACTCTACTACCGAGTTCAATAGCACAATAACCGTGTAACTAGATAAAGCCAAGGTGTCCTTACAAGAAACAACGGTAGTGCAGAGAAGTAAAGTCCCAAAAGTGTTCAATGTGTCTCACTCCTGTTGTATTGTAGTTCAATAGTCCAGTTTGACATACATTCATTATAGAGGAGACCAGGGCTCTTTTTGTAGCAGGAACTCCATTGCATATTAGGCGACACACCCCTAATGCAGCCAATCCTCCAAGACCTTACATTAGCCCCTGTAAGAAGAGCTCTGTAAGCTCTTGGAGGATTGGCTAAATTAGGGGTGTGTGGCCTAATATGCAAAGAAGTTCCTGCTACAAAAACAGCCCTGGAGGGGACTCATATAGTTCCTGGAAAATCCATATAGTCTTGAAATCCATAAGCCATAGACAATCCTCATTTGTGTATGCCTTGAATTTGTATTTAGTCCCACTGTAGCCTATTGGTTTTGAAAAAGAATTATTCGAAACGTGGCAGTTTGCATCCGGACTATGCGTCTCTGTGGCTTATGGATTTCAAGACTATATGGATTTTCCAGCAACTACATGAGTCCACTCTATGATGAATGTATGTCAAGTTGGACTATGGAATTACGATACAGCAGGAGTGAGACACATTAAATACTTTTGGGACTCGACTTCTCTGCACTACTGTTATTTCTTGTAAGAACACCTTGGCTTCATCTAGTTATACGGTTATTGTGCTATTGAACTTGGTCTTAAAATATTATTTTTATACACCTCATCCACCTTTAGTGATTTCAGCCAGTGGTTTTTTTGTGCTTCGTACCATTTCATGTACGCTGGTTCCCCCTTCTTCTTTTGTTAACTAACTCTACTACAGCAAGCAATGGCCTTCGAAGGATATGTGCCCAGTGACTATGCAGAAATCCTGGTCACTACAGGACCAAAAATGACTGAATGGCTATGATGATAATACTAATTCTACTGACTGCAGGGAGTGATAAATGTAACCCCTCCCCCGCCTTCCTAAACTCCATCCTCACAAAGAGATGGGCTGGCTTCATTGTTTGGTTGATGGGCTGTTATGGGATTGCCTTGCAGCAGGTGGTGCTGAAGAGCAGGCGAAAACCATCCAGCCTGTACTGTGCATGACAAAAAACAGATGTAGCCTCCATCAGCTCTTTGCCAGTCGCCTAGAGCTTTGGTTTGCATTTCCTAAATTAAAGTCCAAGCTATCCCCGGTGTGTGTGTGTGTGGGGGGAGGTACAAGAAATGCCCCCCCAAAAGCACAATGTCTTTGTCTTCCTTGTTTTTATTCTTAGCTCCAAATGAAAGCCTCGATATGCCTAACTTTATTCGGTCTGGTTCATTCTTCTCTACTTTCTCCCCCTCTCGGTCTGGCCCTTCTCTGTGGACTGGTTCTCTTTCTTCTCCCATGGATTTCCCCCCTCCCTCGCTGTTGAGATTTGGATTATAAACCCTTTGAGACAAGGAACCTATCTCTGCTACGCACGTTACTTTTGTCAGAATGCTGTGCACGTTGACCGTGAGCTTATAACAATAAGAATAATCCATAAACAAGAAGTCTGGAACAAGTCGTTTTATCGTTTATGAAACTGGCAGCCGGCATTATGACTCCAGCAAGGAGTTTCTGCAATTGCATACAGAGACACGGTGGCTCAGAGGTTAAGACGCCGAGCTGCAGACCGGAAGGTCGGTAGTTTGGCAGGTCGAGACCCGAGTTCTGCATGACGGAGTGAGCTCCCGTCTCTGGCCCCAGCTCCTGCCAACCTAGCAGTTTGAAAGCAAGAAATTGCAAGTAGATAAATAGGTACCGCTTTGGTGGGAAGGTGCCTGCGTTCCGTGCACCTCGGCATTTAGTCATGCCGGCCCCATGCTCATGGAGAAGTCTTCGGACAGTGCTGGCTCTTTGGCTTGGAAATGGAGATGAGCACCGCTCCCTAGAGTCAGATTTGACTAGCTTTCGAGCAAGGGAAACCTTTACCTTTATACAGAAACGAATCCATGGTTTTACGAAGGACCAACATGTCAAACCAAGCCGCAGTTAAAAATCGCAGCAGAAGAAGACAGAAAGCTTACCCCACACACCTCAGTCCGAAGACCCTCTGAAATAAGCAGGAAATCCTTGGGAACTTCCTTTGTCATAGCAGGGCAAACACCAAACAATTGGATCACGTACGATGGATTTTGGGGGACATAAACCAGTTGGGAGATGATTCCGTAGGGCCGGGTGGCTGGAGCTAAACTGAACTGTGCTAGCCCACTACCTACCCCACGAAAATAAGGTAAAGCATGCCGTCAAGTAGCAAGCAACCCATGGTGACCTCATGAAGTTGCACCTTGGATTTTAAAGGCGAGAGATGAGCAGAGGTAACTTGTCGTTGTCTCCCCCTGCACAGCAGCCCCTTGGTGTTCTCCCATCGGAGCACCAACCCAACTTCACTTCCATGCTGCGATGAGATCGACCAAGCTTGGGCTAGCGCCCCACTATCCGCCCCAAATGAAAATACTAAGTCTGAAATTCCTTTTGTTGCAGTACTCCTCAAGTACGGCAGGTGGCAGTGTAGACCTTACCGTGCGGCAGGCCAGTTTGAAAGTCGGCTTTCCTTCTGCCGTTCTTTGGTAATACTTCTGGTGGCCTCTGCGAATTATTTGTTCCAGATGAGTTCTTCGCTATTGTAATATTTGGTTTAACCCAACCCGCTCCGAGTGAAGCCGGCACAAGGATAAATATTGTGTTTTTCATATACTAGTGCCTTGGTTCTTAAAGGGCCAAATGTTCTCTGTTTGCACTCGGATGAGGGGGGAAAGCTACCCGGCTTTTTGAGCGTGGAGGAGGTGTAGCCGGCGGTAACAATGGCACTTTGTTGCAGGAATATTATCAGAGTGGAACTGACTGTACATATTGAACCAGGATTCCCTGGCTTGAGTTTCCCTTTGAAGATTAGTGCTATTAAGTCAAAGCAGGGGATGGTCTGTCTTATGAGGACAGGATGCGGGGAGTCACGTCCGCCGCTATTGTGCCGCTGCCTTTCGACTGTGACCACACACTTGGCTTTTGCCGAGTTCACCTTTCTCTTTATACGCCTTTCAAGGCCTCCTTTCTTGGTCTGGTATGAGACACGCAGGGCAGAACTGTGAACAGAGAGCATTGTGAGCCTGTTTGCAAAATGCATCTGTGCCATTTCGGCTCCGTCGTTTTCTCAGGTTTTCCTTTCTTTATTTCTTTGGTAGCCATCACTGATTTCTTGTACGAGCTCTGGAACTGGTGGAATTCCCCAGCTGGACGATTTGGTGTATTCTGCAATAAAGGAATATGCAGGTTAGAGGGCTTGGGTTGAATAAGGCGGGCGGAGGATAGGACGAGGAAGCCCCTTGGGAAACATGCTCATCTTTTTGAAGCTTCTTTGGCTATTCCCTAAAATAGATGGTTCGCGGACTAGGACTACAGCCCTTACTCGTGGAGATGTTCTTTGCACCATCCCATTTGAATGTAGCACGAGGATGCTAGCAAACACTCACCCGAGCTACTGATCAGTGGCATGGCGACGCTACATGCGAGTGGGTCAACATACAAAGTAAGAGGCTTTAAAGGGTTTGGAGCATGCACATAAGGGAAAGTGCTTTATCCTGCACCACATGCATTTCAGCTCTCAGATGTTTCTCTTGAGCAGGAATGTTCGAATCACCTTCGAATTTAACTTTAGGCGAAAATTCGACAACTCTTATGAACAAACCAGCCAAGAAGATGCGCAACATCCCACACATTCGTTGAAGCTCAGGGAGATACTGTGGGCACAAGTGTGCCGGCACGACTCCCTTCCTCAACGCAGATCCCTGGTCACCTGCAGGCAGGGCTTTGCCAACCTCCAGACGGGGCCTGGACATCTCATGGAATTACAACTGATCTCCATGTCAGTTCCCCTAGAGGAGATGGCTGCTTTGGAGGGTGGATTCTGTGGCATCATACCCTGTTCAGGACCCTCCCCTCCCCAAATCCCACCCACCCAGGCTCCACTCCTTCAAATCTCTAGGAATTTCCCAAGCCAGAGTTGGCAAACCTATCTGCAGGGGCAACCCCATGGCCACATGAACTCTCCCTCGCCATGATCCATGACATTTGGAAAGCGGTCTTGCTGACCATGGGGAGGGGCTGACACGTAGTCACTTCCTCTGGATGACTGCGATCCTATGGAGGCAGGGGGCCAGGTCAACAAGCTTGCACCCACCGTCTCTCTCTGTATGTTCAGTGAACGTCTGGGCTGTACCGGGCTACGTTCTATGAGTCAGGGAGAATTTCAGCTTTAAAAAGAAAGAAACGTCCTTTTCCGAGTTCTGGTCCAATTTCAAATTAGCTTTGCATGCTCAACGAGAGGCTTAGAGGAGGAGGAGATTGGACTTATACCCCGCCCTTCACTAGGAGTCTCAGAGCAGCTTACAAACTCCTTTCCCTTCCTCTCCCCACAACAGACACCCTGGGAGGTAGGTGGGGCTGAGAGAGCTCTGAGAGAACTGTCCTTGAGAGAACAGCTCTCACAGAGCTATGGCTTGCCCAAGGTCATCTGGGAGAACTGGGTTTGATTCCCCACTTCTCAACTTGGCAGCTGCTGGATAACCTTGGGCAAGCCATAGTTCTGACAAGAGCTGTCCGTGAAAAAGAGCAGTTTCTGTCAAGAGCTCTCTCAGCCTCACCTACCTCACAGGGTGTCTGTTGTGGGGAGGGGAAGGGAAGGGAGTTTGTCAGCCACTCTGAGACTCCGAGTGAAGGGTGGGGTATAAATCCAATCTCCTCCTCCTCCTCCATCTCCTGTTGTTGTTGTTGTTGTTATTGTTATTTCTACCTGACACGAGGCATGGGTTTTTGGTACTGTCTACTGTGCCATCTATTGTTTTTATGGTTTTATTGTTTTTTATTGTTTATGGGTTTTATGTTGTAAGCTGCCCAGAGCCCACTTGTGGGATAGGGTGGGGTATAAATTAAATAAATAAAAAACAAATGACCAGCTTGCTCTCCAAAATTTGTTGGTCTCTTAAGTCGCTACTGGACTCGAATCGATCTCTTGTTCTGCAGACCAACACAGCTGCCTATCCGTCAGATATCTGGTGAAGGGAGCCTTGACTCTCAAATCTCATCTCCTGGAAATTTGATTGGTTTCTACAGAAATTCCTAGACTCGAACCTAGCTCTTGTAGTGACACAGCTACCTGTTTGTCAGATATCTGATGAAGGGAGCTTTGAGACTCGGGAAATTTTTGTTGGTCTCTGAGGGGGTACTGGGTTTGAATTTCACATCACCTCCTGCCTGATCCTTTTAGCTTGAGATGCCGAGGATTGAACCTGGGACCTTCTGCACACAAAGCACAGCCTCTCCCTTGCAAGAGCTGTCAGCCTTGCAAGAGCTGTCGGCCTCTCCCTTGCAAGAGCTGTAGGTCCTCTAACCTAATGCAGCAGGACCTTCTGCCAGTCTCCTTGTGGGCAATGCCAGCGGAATTACAAACACAGGCTGTGCTTTCCTGTGCTTCTTTCCCCAACATTGTTTTAGCCTTTCCTGCTTTATTAGGTTTCCATCTCTCCCTCTTCCTTGTTCCTTCCCCCCCAGCTCCTTTGCAATCTCCTTTGTTCCACCGCTTGGCATCGATTTGCTATCAGAGTGTAACATAGCCTTGGGGCTACTGCTGGTATATGTGTGTACACAAACCACACACATATTATAATCCTGCACTCACTTATACAGCTCAAGGCAGCCAAATGGAACTCCTTTCTCCGGGCTTTGTGCTCGGGGGAATTGTGTTCGCGGTGGACTTCTATCAGGTGTACCTTTCACACAGGAACTTGGTGAATGTCGTCACCAGTAATTGGCGCGTGGGCTCCATTGCACAAAACTCCTGATGCCAAAACAAACAAATGAACAAACAAATAATTGAAAGCATGAGTCATGTGGTGCCTGAAAGACTAACAATTTTATTTTATTTTATTTATTTATTTATAAGTCAATTTATATCCCGCCCTCCCCAAACGGGCTCAGGGTGGCTAACACTTTAGGCACCAGGCCATGATTAAAACAACTAACAATTAGGACACAAGCCATGATTGAAACACAAGTTAAGAACAATCCCATTCAGCACTGAAATGCTGGTGCTCTAGAAGTTACTATTGTCCTCAGTTCCAAGATAGGTTCTAATAATTTTAAGGATTATTTATTTATTTATTTATTTATTTGACTGTTATCCCGCCCTCCCGCCGAGGCGGCTCAGGGCGGCTTACAAACAATTAAAACCAGTATACAATCTAAAACACAATATTTCTACATCTAAAACAATACAATAAATACTGAGTTACATTGAAATATGGTGGATTATGCTGGCATAAAATTTTGTTAGTGTGAGGCATCACAAAGTTTAGGGTTTCCACTCCAGCCCTGCTCTGGTGGGAGATTTGGGGGGGCAATGCTGGGGGAAGGAGGGGTTCCAGGAGGATATGATGTCATTTCTACACGACGCTCTAGAAATTGCCCTGAATCTTTATGGTAAAGGCCACAGGGGAGATTCCTAGAGCGTCGCCAGCAATGCCCTCCCCCACATTTTTTTCTCATGCTCCTCAAATAATTGAGGGTGGAGGATTGCCCACCACCAGTGGGCAAATGGCAAACCTAACAGGACTCCTGTTTATTAATGCTGCGGCAGACTAACACAACTACCCCTCTGGAGTTACTCCAACGTCAAAACGCATTAAGTAGTGATCTCCGGTAAGGATAAGGGATTGTACCCCGTGATTGCCTACTTCTTGGACTAGACAAATCCTGGCAGGAATGGTGTAAAATTCCTCAGATTTGAAGGACGATTTAAGGACATGGCTTCATGGCAGAGCATCTGTTTTGCAAGCGGGATGTCTTGTGTGCAATCTCCGGCATCTCCAGTTTAAGGGATCAGATGTTAGGAAAGACTGCTCTTCCTGAGACCTTGGAGAGCCACTGTCATTCAGAGGAGACCTTGCTAAGCGGGAGAGACTGTTGGTGTGACTTGTCATGTTCATGCAGGCACAGCCGGGTGGAATTTGCGTTAGGAGGCTGACACAGGCTGGTTTTGATTGCCTCTCTGGCTGAGTTCAGACTGGCAGTTTGCCCTGTTATAGCCACGTTTCACAAGTGGATTAAAGGGGGCATTCACACAGGCACATCTGCCTGGCATTCCCACCCGTAGTCAACCCGTGCTGTTCCGCTTCGCTTCCACATTTAAAAGATACCTGGTGAAAGCGGTAGCAAATCTCTGAGAGCCCGTTTATCCCGCTTCATTCCGCTTCCGGGAAGTGTGAACGCCAACCCGAAAAGCTGGGAGCAACCCGCATTGCGCATAAGGCAGCAGCGATATGATTGGCTGTGCTCCACTCTACCGCCCAATGCGGTGCCGGCGCAACGGGATCCTCCCCAAATCGGCTGGATGTGCTTATGCACATGAGCGCATACGTGCTCATGCGCACATGCGCACATATGTGCTCATGCACACATGCGTACATAGCCAAATTACCAGGGAAAAGCCATTTACAGCCACGCCTCTGGACCAGCAGTCTAAATGCTCCTGCATGCCTCCTGCCAGTATGCTCCCGCATCAGTTGGCGCAGTGTGACCAGGAAAACCCAGAACAGTTTGTTCTGGGGCTTTTTTGCCATGACTGGCTCCCGCCTCAAACTGCCAGTCTGAACTCAGCCTCTTATTAGCTGCAGAAGCGCAGTGGCACCTGCCGCTGGCTGCAGCATCTACTGCTGCAGTGACATGCACTGTTCTTGCTTTTGGCCACAGGTGATGCACCTTTGACTGTTCCTACATGGTGTTGGTGGAAACTGGGAACAGAAGATGGGCACTGGAAGCGACTGCAGCTCCAAATGTGTCCATGAGGCATACCTAACCTCCGGGCTTGGAACTGGCAGCTGTAGCAAAGTGCTAGCAGAAGTGAGTGAGATCCTGAATTCCAGTTAGCATCTTTGCTACTGGTGCTGGCAAGAAGTGTCATCAGATCGTGCCTGGCTGATGGCAACCTCATGGGGCTTTCAAGGCAAGAGACGTTTAGAGGTGGGGCGGTTCTGCATTGGCTTTTCCCTCCATTGTTTTACCAAACCCACATTGGAACAGAAATTCCCCTCTGCATTGCATGCCGCTTTCACTTTCTTTGGTTGTTGGATTTTATGGTACCCTCTACACCAGGGGTGGCCAAGCTGCAGCTGGGGAGCCACATGCGGCCCCTTCACACATATTGTGCGGCTCCTGGCAGGGCAGCTGGGAAAGCGAAGGGGAGGCATGCATTTCCTCTCCTTCCCTCCCTCCCCCTTCCTCCCAACTATTTGCTTTCTTTGTTTATTTCTCTCTCCCTTTCACCCTCCCTCCCCCATCTATTTGCTTTCTTTGTTTCTCTCTTTCTCTCTCTTTCCACCTCTTTTATTCTTTCCACCTTTCTATTTTTCTCTCTCTCTTAGACAAATAAATATCATTAGCAAACAAATATCATTGGACAAATAAATATCATTATAAATTTGCATATTTTTAAAATAGAAACTTGTGTAATATCTGTTCATGTCGCTCTCAAACATCTGACATTTATTCTATGTGGCTCTTATGCTGAGCAAGTCTGGCCACCCGTGCTCTACACTGCATGCTGCTTTCACTTCCTTGGATCATCGGGTTTTATGGTACCTTCTGCATAGATTTATGGCCATTCAGGGGTGACTTCGCAGTCAGTACGGCATTGCCCTGGGGGTATCCGAATGTGGTTTTGAGCTGCACCTTGGGTAAAACAATGGAGGGAAAAGCCAATGCAGAATCACCCCAGGTTTCCGATTGTCTGCCTCTGTGTAGCAACCCTGGACTTTGTTGGTGATCTCCCATCTAAGTACTGATCAGGGCACCCTACTTAGCTTCTGAAATCTGATGAGATCTACTGTCCAGTCGCACAGTCGTGTCTGTCTCTTTGCGACCCCACGGACCACATCACACCAGGCCCTCCTGTCTTCCGTCATGCACCGGAGTTTGCTTAATTTCATGTTCGTTGCATCGAGAACACTGTCTAACCATCTCTTCCTTTGCCGTCCCCTTCTTCTTTGACTTTCAGTCTTTCCCAGCATCAGGGTCTTCTCCATTGAGTGCTCCCTTCTCATTTGGTGGCCAAAGTATTTGAGCTTCAGCTTCAGTCTCTGGCCTTCCAGGGAACAGTCAGGGTTGATTTCTCTTAGGACTGACTGATTCGATCTCCTTGCAGTCCAAGGGACTCTCAAGAGTCTTCTCCAGCACCATAATTCGAAGGCTTCTATTCCTCGGCGCTCGGCCTTCCTTATGGCCCAACTCTTGAAGCCATACAGTACTACTGGGAATACCATCGCTTTGACCATACGGACTTTATCTTAGCTACTAGATCAGTTTAATTGGCAGGTAAGAGCCAGTATTGGGTCCAAATTATGCACACTGCAGCGACTGCTATGGAATCAGTACTGTGCTTATTTAATTGGTCCCAGGGAAGAATCTGCATTGATTTGTAGCAGTGCCATGGAAGCTCAAGCTGCAAGATCAAACTACATGCTTCATAAAAGTGCTATTGTGGTGTAGTCATTAAGAGTGTCACACTAGGATCTGGGGGAACCAGGTTAAAATTCCCTTTCTGCCACAAAAATGTCTGAGTGCTCCTGGACTAGTCATTCTCTTTCAGCCTGACCTTCCTCATAGGGTTGATGTGAGGATAAAACAGAGGAACACAGAACAGTGTATGTCTAGGGATGGGCAGGAACCACATTTCATAAGAACATAAGAACATAAGAGAAGCCAATGTTGAATCAGGCCAATGGCCCATCTAGTCCAACATTCTGTCATATAGCGGCCAAAATATACCAGGTGTCAGCAGGAGATCCAGCAGTGGGGCCAGGACACCGGAAGCCCTCCCACTGCTGCCCCCTCCAGCACCAAGAATAGAGTGCATCACCTGCCCCAGACTGAGAGTTCCCATCTATACCCTGTGGCTAATAGCCACTGATGGACTTCTGCTCCATATGTTTATCTAATTCCCTCTTGAAACTGTCCATGCTTGTGGCTGCCACCACCACCTCCTGTGGCAGTGAATTCCATATGTTAATCACTCTTTGGGTGAAGAAGTACTTCCTTTTATCTGTTCTAACCTGACTGCTCAGCAATTTCATGGAGTGCCCACGAGTTCTTGTATTGTGAGAAAGGGAGAAAAGTACTTCTTTCTCAACCTGCTCAGTCCCATTGATAGTCTTATAAACCTCGATCATGTCACCCCTCAGCCGTCGTTTCTCCAAGCTAAAGAGCCCCAAGCATTTTAACCTTTCGTCATAGGGAAGGTGTTCAAACCCTTTTATCATTCTAGTTGCCCTTCTCTGCACTTTTTCCAATGCTATAATATCCTTCTTGAGATGTGGCAACCAGAACTGTACACAGTATTCCAAATGAGGTCGCACCAATGATTTATACAGGGGCATGATGATACTGGCTGATTTGTTTTCAATTCCCTTCCTAATAATCCCCAGCATAGTGTTGGCCTTCTTTATTGCAGCTACACCCTGTCTAGACATTTTCATTGAGTTATCTACTACGACTACAAGATCTCTCTCTTGGTCCGCAGCTGAGCCATGAACCAACCACGAATTTATGCCAGTTCATGAACCGAACTGGTTCATATTGGTTCGCGAGCCATTTAAGGATTAAACCCCTGCTTTCTACTCCCTGCAGCTTTTTGCAGGGAGCAGAAAGCAGGGGTTTCTACTCTTCATGTACCCCCCCAAAACTGTACCAAAATTCATGGAAGTTCATGTTGGTTCTTAAGTTCGCAAACATTGCTTTGCGAACTACAAACTAGCCAATATTCATGACGAACTTCAGTTGATCAGTGTTTGTGAGACATGGTTGTCTGTTGCATTCCTTTGAATGTTGCTAGGTATGTGTCATTTTTTATTCATCTATATAAATATGTGCATGGGGTTGCAAATGGGGTGTGAAGATTAGTCTGCCTGTAAATTGCATCTTTATTCTAGCATGATGTCATTCCATTGGTTTTCTGCCTATTGTTTTCCAGATCCTGTGCCCTAGCTTTTATAATAGGCCAGTACTCGGTTGCCTCTCCAGACGGCTCTCCCATTCTGCACATGATAACATTAAAAGGAGAAGATGAAGAGCTGGTTTTAATATCCCACACTTCAATACCCGGAGGACTCTTAGAGCGGCTTACAATCGCCTCCACTTCCTCTCCCCCTGTGAGGTAGGTGGGGCTGAGAGAGCTCTGAGAGAACTGGGACTGACCCAAGGTCACCCAGCTAGCTCCATGTGGAGGAGTGGGGGAAAGGAAGTAGGGGAGCACCGAAAGTCATGCCCACTGCTCCTTAGATCAAGAAACCGTGCAAACAAAGAGATACCACAGGTATAGGGGCCTCGCTGGACTGCCCATCTAAACCTGAGAGAGTAGGTACATACATGAACACACACACGAACCTGCCTTACACTGAATCATCTTCAGTCCATCAAAGTCGGTATTGTCTACTCAGACTGGCAGCAGCTCTCCAAGGACTCAGACTGAGGTCTTTCACATCACCTACTCCCTGGCAATGCTCCCTCTAAGCTGTGGAGTCTTGTGAGCAAAAATTCTACTTTGTGAGTGACTGGCATTAAAGTTGGGAGCGAGGCCAACGCTATGCTGGGGATTATTAGGAAGGGAATTGAAAACAAATCAGCCAGTATCATCATGCCCCTGTATAAATCATTGGTGCGACCTCATTTGGAATACTGTGTACAGTTCTGGTCACCACATCTCAAAAAGGATATTATAGCTTTCGAAAAAGTGCAGAGAAGGGCAACTAGAATGATAAAAGGGTTTGAACACCTTCCCTATGAAGAAAGGTTAAAATGCTTGGGGCTCCTTAGCTGGGAGAAACGACGGCTGAGAGGTGACATGATCGAGGTTTATAAGATTATGAATGGGATTGAGCAGGTTGAGAAAGAAGTACTTTTCTCCCTTTCTCACAATACAAGAACTCGTGGGCACTCCATGAAATTGCTGAGCAGTCGGGTTAGAACAGATAAAAGGAAGTCCTTCTTCACCCAAAGACTGATTAGCACATGGAATTCACTGCCACAGGAGGGGGTGGCAGCTACAAGCATGGACAGTTTCAAGAGGGAATTAGATAAACATATGGAGCAGAAGTCCATCTGTGGCTATTAGCCACAGGGTATATATGGGAACTCTCAGTCTGGGGCAGGTGATGCACTCTATTCTTGGTGCTGGAGGGGGCAGCAGTGGGAGGGCTTCTAGTGTCCTGGCCCCACTGCTGGACCTCCTGATGGCACCTGGTATATTTTGGCTGCTGTGTGACAGAGTGTTGGACTAGATGGGCCATTGGCCTGATTCAACATTGGCTTCTCTTATGTTCTTATGAGTGCTACTGCATACATTAGTTTGCTCTGGAGCCATCTTTCCTGAGTGAAGACAAAAATGTGTGAGCCGGAGGCTAAAATACTATGAGTTAGTTCACACTAACTCAGCTTAGAGGGAACACTGCTCCCTGGTCCTTTCCATTGGAGATGCCAGAGGTTGAGGGCTTCTAGTGTCCTGGCCTCACTGCTGGACCTCCTGATGGCACCCGGTATTTTTGCCCACTGTGTGACAGAGTGTTGGACCGGATGGGCCGTTGGCCTGATCCAACATTGCCTTCTCTTATGTTCTTATGAAACTGGGGCCTTCTTCATGCCAAGCAGAGGCTCCGCCACGGAGCCTCAGCCCTTTCCACGTGGTGTGCTTTTAAAGCGCTCTCATGGTTGTTCTCCCCTTCCCAAGTGAAAAGCCTCTCCGTCCCTTTAAGAAACCAAAGGCCAAGCCGGAGACAGAGACTGACCTGAGGTCATGGCTGGAAATGGGACGGATCCCAAACGTGGCTCCCTCTGCCTCCTGTGCCCAAACCACACATGCTTCCCTTTCCGATGCCCTAATGACAGGGCTGTGATAATGGCTGGCCATAAGTGCCCTCACTCATTTCCCAACTAGTGGCAGAAAAAAACTTGCTTCTTTCCAAGCCGTTACGTTTCCGTTTCCCCCACCTCGCTGCAGTTTTTCCTTTCTAAAGTTATCAGATGCTGGAAATCTGTCCTGTCTTATTAGTTGCCTTCTGTGGCAGCTAATCCAAAAGCTAGCTTCAGGTGGGGAGCTGTGTTGGCCCACGGCAGGAGAGAAAGGTTCAGATCGAGGAGCACCTTAAAGACCAACAAGATTTGCCCAGGGTGTAAGCTTTCGAGAGTCAGAGGTCTCTTCATCAGATACCGTGGAGGAATAGAGTCAGCTGCCTCATACCCCATGCTGAGAGCCGGTTTGGTGTAGTGGTTAGGAGCACGGACTCTCATCTGGGAGAACCAGGTTTGATTCCCCACTCTTCCATTTGCAGCTGCTGGATGACCTTGGACAAGCCATAGCTCTGTCAGAGCTGTTCTCTCAAGGACAGTTCTGGAAAGAGCTCTCCCAGCCCCGCCTACCTCACAGAGTTGTGGGGAGGGGGAGGGGAAAGGAGTTTGTAAGCCACTCTGAGACTCCGAGTGAAACGTGGGGTATAACTCCAATCTCCCCTTCTATCTTCTCTCTTCTCCTTCTTCTTCTGCTTCTTCTGTCAACCATCCCTGCCTCCACCCTCCCAAGAAAGAAAGAAAGAAAGAAAGAAAGAAAGAAAGAAAGAAAGAAAGAAAGAAAGAAAGAAAGAAAGGAAAAAGAGCAGGTTCCTAATGCTGTCACTCTCAGCCACCCTGTCTGGGGCTGGGGCTACCCGGTCACAGCAACAGCCCTTCACGGCCACCCCACCCGGGGCTTGGGTAGCCACCTTCTGGTGGTGATTTCCACCCGCCTCACATGGGATGGGGACCATCCCTTGTTTGGCCCCAGCAGGAGGGCAGTGGGGTGGCGGTGGTGGCAGGGATTCTGGGGCCCCATCCTGGATTTTTGCCCAGGGCTCTAAACTCACGAGACCACCCCCGACCCCAAACCACCCTGGGATCCACAAGCGAAGGGAGGCAGGGCAGAAAGCTAAAAAGTGCCATTTGCAGGCTAGAATTCACTTCTGCCTTTATAAAGCTTGAAAACACATTCAGAGGCACTAAGCATAATGGAATTATACCTCCTTGACCGGACAGTTCCTGGTCTTGTCAAGAAGAAGAAGAGGAGGAGGAGATTGGATTTATACCCGGCCCTTCACTCGGAGTCTCAGAGCAGCTTACAAGCTCCTTTCCCTTCCCCTCCCCACAACAGACACCCTGTGAGGTAGGCGGGGCTGAGAGAGCTCTGAGAGAAACTGCTCTTGAATGAACAGCTCTAAGAGAACTGTGACTGACCCAGGGTTACCCAGCTGGCTGCATGTGGAGGAGTGGGGGAAACAAACCCAGTTCTCCCAGATTAGAGTCCGCACACTTAACCACAACACCAGTGAGAGGGGAATGCACATCTTGCCCCACAGGATCCTTGTCAAGACCCCTTTGCTGACCAGTTATCCCAGTGCCCTGGCACAGTCTTGCCTTAAGTGCCATCAGGTCGCTTATGGAGGCCCTATGAATTAACGTCCTACAAAACATCCTATCCTTAACAGTCTTGCTCAGGCCCTGCAAACTGAGGGCCCTGGCTTCCTTCATTGGTCCTTTCTGCACTAGAATTTAAATCCTGGTTCAACCCTGTCCCCGGACTTACATTCTACACTACACTCGAGTTCACCCCTGTAATTATCTCAGGGTATTTTTTGTTTCCACATTACATTGAGGTCACCCTGGTTTCACCCCACACTTGTCCCGGGATAAATGGATGCTGTTATAACCAGGGATAAATGCAAGGCATTGCGTCCCTGGTTGAATTCTGATAAGTGTGGAAAGGACATCTGAGTCAATCCACCTCCTTTCGGGTCTTCCTCTTTCCCTGCTGCTTTCATCTTTTCCTAGCATTATGGTTGTCACCATCTTATGGTTGTCACCATCTTAGCTGTATGTAAAAGTTTGTTCATTAGAACATAAGAGAAGCCAATGTTGAATCAGGTCAATGGCCCATCTAGTCCAACACTCTGTATCACACAGCAGCCAAACTATATCAGGTTCCATCAGGAGGTCCAGCAGTGGGGTCAGGACACGAGAAGCCCTCCCACTGCTGCCCCCTCCAGCACCAAGAATAGAGTGCATCACCTGCCCCAGACTGAGGGTTCCCATCTATACCCTGTGGCTAATAGCCACTGATGGACTTCTGCTCCATATGTTTATCTAATTCCCTCTTGAAACTGTCCATGCTTGTAGCTGCCACCACCTCCTGTGGCAGTGAATTCCATGTGCTAATCAGTCTTTGGGTGAAGAAGGACTTCCTTTTATCTGTTCTAACCTGACTGCTCAGCAATTTCATGGAGTGCCCACGAGTTCTTGTATTGTGAGAAAGGGAGAAAAGTACTTCTTTCTCAACCTGCTCAGTCCCATTCATAGTTTTATAAACCTCGATCATGTCACCCCTCAGCCGTCATTTCTCCAAGCTAAAGAGCCCCAAGCGTTTTAACCTTTCTTCATAGGGAAGGTGTTCCAATCCTTTTATCATTCTAGTTGCCCTTCTCTACACTTTTTCCAATGCTATATCCTTTTTGAGATGTGGCGACCAGAACTGTGCACAGTTCAAGTGCACTGGAGATAATTGCACCGTTCTGAAGCGCATTGTGTGGCTGTTTCTCTACCTGGCAGTAGCAGGTGCCCCTATTGCTTATATAGCTTATGTTAACTTGAAAGGAACGGCAGTCTTAACTATGGAGAAAAGGCTGCTGCTTTGGGACGGCTGCCCAGAAAGAGGCTTCATCTGGCCCTCAGAAGGCCCCTGGCAAACAGAGAGCTGAGTTTCCCCGATGTTCCAGGTCCGTTTGGGATCTTTACATAAACGCCCTGACAGGGCAATGCATCTTCTGTCGGGAGCAGGGATCGTAAAATGACTTGACTGCCTGCGGTTTGAGGATGTGCTCCAGTTACAAGGAGGAATGAATTCCTTTGGCGTGAAGCCACCCAGCCAAGAAATCTGAATCTTGGATTTGTATAAGCTTAGGGCCCCACGTTGCCGGCTTGACGTTATGATGAAGGCTGGTTTTATAAGGGGCCTAAAGGATTGCATCGACTACTTTTTGTTCAAACAAAAATCAGAATTAATCATTGTACACTGAATTCTTTTTTGGCAGGTCGGATATATTCCATCACAGGCCGTGGAGCTCTAGATCATATCAAGCCTGAACTCTCTCTACAAGCTCAAACAACTAAACTGAGGCCACCGTAGTTTGGTCACACGATGAGAGGACAAGAGGCCCTGGAAAAGACAATAATGCTCAGAAAAGTTGAAGGGAGCAGGAAAAGGGGAAGACCCAACAGTAGATGGATATTTGACTCAATAAAAGAAGCCGCGGCCCTCAGTTTTCAAGACCTGAGTGTGGCAGAGAATGATAAAAACATTTTGGAGAGTGTTAATTCATTATGGGTCACCGTAAATCGGAAGTTGCCCGATAGCAGTTCATGCACATACAGCACTTGAGGGCAAACAGATAGCTTGCAGCCCTCTGGAAGGACCCCTTACCAAGTGGTAACTCCTTCCAGTGAACTACTACTGATGACCAAGCTACCCTGGGGTGGGCCTCGTACCCCATTTTATTACTTCCTCCCTCCCACGGTGGCCATTTTGTGGTGGCACTTACTACCCTTTCTCAAATTTTGAAAAACTCCCACAGTTCTAACAAAGTTCCAGACTAGAGTTCCCTCTAAGTTGCGCTAGGGGGTGCTGGTGCACAAAATTTTACCGCCAGCTCTGAGAGTTTAAGCTTCTGCTCAGACTAAGACATTTCCCCCTCCACTGGAAACAATGGAGGATGGGGGCACCTCCTTCTGGGGCCCATAGAATTGGTCCAATCTTTTTGAAACTATGGGGGGAGGGTGGTGGAGAGGCACCAAATTTGCAGCACAGCTGCAACTACCTCAAAAAAACAGCCTCCCCCAGAGCCCCAGATACTCCCAGATCAATTCACCATTATAGCCTATGGGGTCCATTGACTATGTCTCCATAGACTACTGAATATAATGGTCCCCATAGGCTATAATGGAGCCAGAAATATATATATATATATATGTTTTGCACACCTGTTATGCTTTTCAGTATGATATGTAAGCTGCCTTGAGTAACAGGAAAAGTAGGATATAAATATTTGAATAAATATTCAAACATTTAAGCAACTTCCTGTTTGTTAGGTTAGGCAGGGTTCTAACAGTGATTGTTCCAACTCTGTTACACTTGACCTGTAAATCTGTCATATTTCACTAAAAAAAACCCCAAACCACAGTAGACTGCAAGAGTTCCCCCCCACACACAAGTGCTGGTATGCAACAGTCCAAGGCCAGGTCTACCAATATAGTGGAAAGGGGTGGGTAGACCTGTTCTCTGGAGGCCTGGTCTACCCCCATAGAGGACAACGTTTTCTGTAATGAACTTTGGCTTGTTTTCTCTCATAATGTTTAAATTATTCTTAAAATACAGTTTAAATATAGTTTAAAAGAATTCATTCTGAGATTTTTACAAGGTTATGGAAATAATCTAAGGAACTAATTTATGCAATAGTCAAATGTAGACTCGCTCACAACTTTAATGCTGCTAGCTTTTTTCACTCACGAGGTAGAATTTCTGCTTACAACATAGTGGAGCTTAGGCGGATCATTGTTTGAGACACCTGAAATGGCAGGCCATTTTTCAATATTAATCTTCCCAAGTGATAAGGAAACGTACCATACAGCAATCAGCATGCTATGAGAATATGTCTGGCAGAATATGTGGGAAAACAGCTAGAGGCTCTGTGTCCAGTGAACTGTAGAACCAATTGCTAATAGGGCCATCTTTTGCCAAGGCATGAGCAGAATTTTACCATTCTCCTGCGTCTTTGTATTTCTCCAGTAAATGCATCGAATGTCTTTCTAAGTGGAGTTTTACCACTCCCTGACTCTCTTATGTTTCTGAGCAGGCAGGGATGTCCAAAATTTTTTCCTTGCCTCTTGTGATGACGATACAGGGAAGTCGTGAAGGTGACTACCAAATAAAGTGAGCTTTCTCTCTTGACATCATTTTTTCCCCATCTCTATCACTCCATCAAGTGACAAAAAGAACTTTATAACATATCATGTGCAGATGGGTAGTGAACCACATGGTCTGAATGTGTGGGAAATGATTGTCTATATCTACACAATCAACCACCTTACCAGCTGGCTACCTGCATTGTGGTAAATGACCATTCAGGTGACCATTTTACCTCATGATGATCTACCATATGCTTGTAGTTGATGTGTGGTAACCACCTGCTTACTACTGGATGACCAAGATCTCTCCTTCAGGTAGTTCGGCCAGCTGTTGGTTGATATATCTTTCCTGTCTTTACCCTGAGCAGGAGCAGAAATGTGGCAAAATTTTCCACACAGCATGAAAAAGATGGTTCATCCAGTGATCTGATATACTGTCGTTTAAGTTACCTCTATGTTCACCGAAATCTGTGTCACAAAATCCACCATTTTCTCTTTTATATCATGAGAGATTCACTGAAATCAAACAATTAGGAATGATGGGCGTACCTCGGTGATATTCGTCTGTCAAGGCAGCCTCCTTTGTATACCAGTTGAAGTGAGAGAGCTTTTTATAGCCCTCTTGGAAACAGAAATAGCATTAACTTGCGCAGCGTCTCTGTAAAAAGCACAATGCTTTTGTGCACCAAATACTGTATCTTTACGAGGAAAATTCCAGTCGGCTTCCCCTTTCAGTCTCATCCTATTCCGTTCCTTCGACCTTCTGCCTCTACGTGATGTTCGTCTAGCCTTTTCAACCCTTACAGTCACAGGGCGATGGGAAATCAGCCCATGGTGAATAAATGTTTTTTGCAGACACCATTTTAGAATCAGAGGGGGGATTTTACTGGTGGATGCTTCTTCGTATTTTAACGGTTTCCCAGTGAGGACCGGAAAGGAAAGGAAAGGAAGCCACATGCATGAATTACAAGACAGCTGGTATGGAACAAACCTGCACTACCAGAGCAAAAATAAAGAGGTTAAAAAAAACGCCATGTTATATAATGCTCTGTGGTACATAGCTTTTCCCTGCACTTGTCTTTGCCTCTGATCGTGCACTTCAACATCTGACTTGTACGTCTTTTAATTACTTCTTTTCCAGTAAAGCTTCATCATCTCTTGACATTGGGCAAAGATGTTTCTTTTTTAAAAAAAATTAAAAAAACATCCATCACTTTGTTCTACAATTTGCTTTTGACGCTGCAAAAAGCACTAATTGTAAGAGCCAGCCAGCCTCTCTGCTTCTCATTTCTATTCCAACTTTGGCTCCACCATTGGCTCGCAAGAAATCCCCGAGAACCAATAGGGACAGTCTTTGCCATTCATGTCCTAGCAACAAGCCCTGTTCCAATCCTTCTCCAGCAAACTGACACCTGAAAAATTACATCATGAATAAAAGCCAAGCAACAAGGGCCAAGACATTAAAAAAAAAAATCTGTCTGCTGCAGAGTTCATTTAAGGTGTTTCAGTCTAGATTCTTAAAGCAATATAGCCCTTAAATGGTGGCTGAGCTCTGCTGCCTCTCTCCGACTTCTGCTTGCAGCAGAATCTGAATTCACGACGTGTGCATTTGGCTAGACCTTTCCCAGACGTGTCTCTGTACTGCTGGGAGAAGGATGCATCAAATAAGCCGCAGGAATGGTTAAACGCCGATCAGGGGAGGGGTGGGGCAGGAAAGGAGATTGAGTTAAAAAAATCACAAAGGAACTTTATTTATGGCCCTCGTCTCTGCCTTGTCGTTTGCTCTAGCTCCGAGGAACCTCTCGCGGAAGGAGGAATTGATTGGCAAAGGTGTGCGCTGTGCCGCACAACAGTGTCTTAAATCAGTCGCCCTGGAGGTTTGACACAGGTTGCGCATGGCTCCTGGAGGCGAAGATCAAACTCTTCCTCTCTCTTTCTTGGCTATCATTTCTTATTAATGAAGGCAGAACTGCCAGTGGAGCTGTGGAGCATTGCTTACCCCCCTCCCCTTCCCCATTTGCATTGTACTTTCAGACAGGAGGGGTAAATCTGCAAGGATTTTTTTTTTTGTAGCAATGCAAAGAGAGAGAGAAGAGAGCATTGTCTTCCACTCCCTCTTGAGGAAAAAACACAGACCGTTCTAGGAGAGGGCATTGAGTGACCATACATCATTCAGGAGCTTAGGACTCACGGTGTGTTAGTCGGGGCGAGGAAACCTGCGGATCGCAGCCCGATTGCAAAGGTGTAAGATGGGACAAAGGGTACGTTGCCAGGTGTAGTGAGGCTTAAGCACGGTTCATTGTAAAGAGATGCTGTGCAGAGGGGGGAAATCTATTTGGATTTGATTTTCCTGGCTGCCACACAATCAGAACCCCTGAGGCCATTGTTCTCTAATTTGAACTGCATTTGCCATCTTGGGGGGGGGGGGCGGTTTTTTGACCGAAAAGGAAGGGGTGGGGGACCTTCTGCAGAATGCAAGATGCAAAGAATTGTTGCAGGAGAGAAAGGAACGGGTGCCAGTACCCACTGTGACCTCTGGAGGGTCTCTAACATCACTCTGATCTTCAGGGAGGAGAAAGTGCTAGCTCTCCATTTCTCTCTCTGTCTCTCTGTCTCTCTCTCGTGCACACACCCCACCAATCCACGGAAAACTGATCCCTCACACACACACACACACAGACACACACACACACACACACACGAGAGAGAGAGAGGCCTGGTGCAAAACGGTTTGCATTTATGGATCTTTGCTGGAGCCTGCAGTGCCATGGGTTCTCTGAGCTACAGATCCATCTTCGGTGCGAGTCTCCGTCAAGTCTGTTCATTCGTTCATTCATTGTGCCAAGTGTTTGCACTGACAGCATCTCCTGATGTCGCAGAATACTTGCCTGAGTGTCTCAGTTCGGACTTTGTTTTCAGCTCTGGAGTGCAACAGGGACTGGCGATAAGGGGGAAATTAGCAGGTTCTCTCTCTCTCTCTCTCTCTCCCTCTCCCTCTCCCTCTCCCTCTCCCTCTCCCTCTCCCCATCAAACCACAGCTGACTTAATGATGACCCTGTGCAGTTCTTGAGGCAACAGACATTCAAAGGTGATTTTCCATTGCCTGCTTTGCCCTGGTGGTCTCCCATCCAACTACTAACCGGGGCCGACCTTACTTAGCTTCCGAGATTGGGCTGGCCTGTGCTATCCAGGTCAGGGTAAAGGTAAAAGTTCCCTTGCTCGAAAGCCAGTTGGATCCGACTCTAGGGTTGTGGTGCTCATCTCCGTTTCAAAGCCGAAGAGCCAGCGCTGTCCGAAGACGTTTCTGTGGTCATGTGGCCGGCATGACTAAGCACCAAGGCGCACGGAACGCTGTTACCTTCCCACCGAAGTGGTACCTATTTATCTACTTGCAATTTCTTGCTTTCAAACTGCTAGGTTGGCAGGAGCTGGAACTAGAGACAGGAGCTCACTCCGTCATGCGGCAGTCTCAGGTCTCGAACTGCTGAACTACTGACCTTCCACAGCCTGCAGTTCAGCGTCTTATCCACTTGAGCCACTGCAGCTCCTCCAGGTCAGGGTACTGCCTCTCTATTAGGTGCCCATGATCAGAATAATGGTAGTAATCAGCGTTCCCCCTCAGCTGAGTTAGTGTGAGCTAGCTCACGGGGTTTTTTTAGCTTCCGGCGCACACATTTTTTTTGCTTTCGCTCAGGAAGGATGGCTCCAGAGCAAACTAATTTATGCAGTAGCCCAACTGCTCGCTCACAGCTTTAATGCCAGCAGCTTACAAGGGAGAATTTTTGCTCACAAGACTCCTCGGCTTAGAGGGAGCTTTGGGAGTAATGTATTCTATTCTATTTATTTATTTGGAACTTGCACTCTGCCCAGAGCGGATCACGTCATAAATAGATAAAAGCGTACAGTAATATAACAGTATTTAAAACAACTACGTAATACAATTTAAAGCAGCTGTGTGTAAACACAAACACAGCTTTAGCTGGAGCGGCTGGGTCCAGGGGGTCTTCTTAATTTGGGCCGACTAGCTGCGGTGGCTCAAGTAGTTAAGACGCTGAACTGCAGGCTGTGGAAGGTCAGTAGTTCAGAAGTTCAAGACCCGGGAGTGCCGCATGACGGAGTGAGCTCCCGTTTCTAGTTCCAGCTCCTGCCAACCTAGCAGTTTGAAAGCAAGAAATTGCAAGTAGATAAATAGGTACCACTTCGGTGGGAAGGTAACAGCGTTCCGTGCACCTTGGTGTTTAGTCATGCTGGCCACATGACCACGGAAACGTCTTTGGACAGCGCTGGCTCTTCGGCTTTGAAACGGAGATGAGCACCGCAGCCCTCAAGTCGGATTCGACTGGCTTTCGAGCAAGGGAACCTTTACCTTTTACTAATGATGACAGACTTCAGTGAGGGAGGCCGACTTTGTTGGACGCCCTCTGCCTCAACCAAAGGCCTGGCCGAACAGTTCCATCTTACCAGCCCTGCAGAATGATCATAAGTCCCACAGGGCCCTGATCTCAAGCAGGAACTTCTTCTACCAGGCCGGGGTCTGGTCAAGGCTAGAGAGACGTCCCTCAGGCCAGGGACTAGCAGCAGATGCTGGGGAGAGGTGGTCCCACAGGTATGTCGGTCCCTAGCTGTGCAAAACCTCAAAACCAGTTCCTTGGAGTGGATCCGGTACTCAATCAGTAACCATTTCAAATGGCATAGCACCAGCTGCATGTGTGCCTGCACAGGTGACGCAGTCGGCAAGCGCGTTGCTGCATTTTGCACCAGCGTGTACGCACCTAGTATGACTATAGAAGGCTATATAACGGCAGAGGAAGGCAACCAGAGGCCAGCAGCTCCGGCATAGGAAATGCAAGCCCATAGGTGTTCAGTCTTTTGGTCACCTCCAGTTTGATTGGTGGATAAAGGGTATAACCTCCCTGGGATTGGCTGGGAATGAGAGGTGGAGCTGAGAGTCATCTGCATATTGATGGCAGCCAGTGTGTCCCTCTAAGTTGAGTTAGCATGAGCTGGCTTGCAGTTTTTTAGCCTCCAGCTCATACATTTTCGTCTTAGCTCAGGAAGGAGGGCTCCAGAGCGAAATAATTTATGCAGTAGCCAAATGTCCTGCTCACAACTTTAATGCCGGTGGCTCACAAAGTAGAATTTTTGCTCACGAGACTCCACAGCCTACAGGGAGCGTTGATGGCAACCCAGCCGAAATCTCTGGGTGACCTCACCCAGTGGTCTCACGTAGATGTTAAAGAGCACAGGGGGAAAGATGGGACCTGGGTTTTTATGTATTCTGTTTTATGTGGTAAAGGTAAAGGTTCCCTTGCTCGAAAGCCAGTCGAATCCGACTCGAGGGTTGCGGTGCTCATCTCCGTTTCAAAGCCAAAGAGCCAGCGCTGTCCGAAGGCGTTTCCGTGGTCGTGTGGCCGGCATGACTAAACACCAAAGCGCACGGAACGCTGTTACCTTCCCACCAAAGTGGTACCTGTTTATCTACTTGCAATTTCTTGCTTTCGAACTGCTAAGTTGGCAGGAACTGGAACTTTATGTACTTTATCTAAATTATGTGGCCTTGAGCTCTGTAAGGAAGAAAGGTGCCTAATAGATGTTTTACATAAAATAAATAAAACAGACCTGGTGGAACCCTGTAGTCCAAAGGCCAAGGGGTCTCAGCAGGAGTCCCCCAGCAACACCTTCCAGGTAGGACCACAACCACTGCAAAACAGCGCCTCCCAATCACAGCCTGGAAAGGTGGTCCAGAAGGAGACCATGACCGATGGTATGGAAATCCTCTGAGAGGTCCTGGAGAATCAAGGGAGTCGCATTCCCTCTGTCCATCTCCCAGTGCAAAGTCATTTACCAGGGTAACCAAGGCTGTGTCAGTCCCATAACCAGGCCTAAAGCAGCCAGACTGGAAAGGATCTAAACCAGGGGTGGCCAAACTGCGGCTCGGGAGCCACATGCGACTCTTTCACACATATTGTGCGGCTCCCAGCAGGGCAGCTGGGGAAGCGAAGGGGAGGCATGCTTTTTCTCCCTCCTTCCCTCCCATCTATTTGCTTTCTTTCTTACTCTCTCTCTTTCTTTCCACCTCTTTCATTCTTTCTTTCCACCTCTCTCTTTTTCTCTCTTAGAAAAATAAATATCATTAGCAAACAAATAGATATCATTGGACAAATAAATATCATTATCAATATCTGTTTTTACCCCCTTTGTTTTTATTTTTGGCAGTCTCATTTAATGTTAATTAAAAAAGCAGGCTTGCATGTTTCTAAATAAAAATATGCATGTAACATTCGTTCATGTTTTGTGGCTCTCAAACATCTGACATTTATTCTATGTGGCTCTTACGCTGAGCAGGTTTCGCCACCCCTGATCTAAACCGTTTGCCTCATCCAGGAAAGCTTGAAATTGTCCAGCCAGGACCCATTCAGTCGCTTTGCTCAGGAATGGAGCACTTGAGACTGCTCGATATAAAAGGGTATTTTACTGCCAAAGAAGGTATTATTCAAGGGGGAAAGTACATAGCCCCGAGGAGTGCTTTTGTGCCTGTACAATCTGAGATGCAATGTGTGTATTGCACTGAGACAACCGCTCATGGAGCAGTTTCTTAAATTATGCAAAGTGGACATAATAGGACCTGTTGACTCTTCCCAATTGCGCTTGCTGTTGTCCCGTCCAGGAAATAAGAAGAGGAGAAGAGATTGGATTTATACCCCGCCTTTCACTCCCTGGAGGCATCTCAGAGTGGTTTACAGTCTCCTTTCCCTTCCCCTCCCCACAGCAGATACCCTGTGAGGTAGGTGGGGCTGAGAGAGCTCTTTCCAGAACTGCCCTTGAGAGAACAGCTTTGAAAGAACTTATGACCGACCCAAGGTCGCACCAGCAGCTGCATGTGGAGGAGTGGGGAATCAAACCCAGTTCTCCCAGATGAGAGTCTGCACTCTTAACCACTACACCAAACTGGCTCTCAATGGGAAATGGAGCTATCTGTATACGTGACATATTTCAATTCAAATGCTGTAGCTATGGATCGCCATCCTCTGCACAATAGCGATGAAACGCTTTTCATTCTTCTAAAGAAAAAACGCAAAGATCGGTTTGACTCTCAAGTTATTCTCAGCCCGTCATCAGAATCCTTTTAGTTCCCAGCATCCCATTCACAGATTATCACGACGGAAGGCTTGTCCCATTTTCAGCGCGTGCTTTGGGGTCTGGCTCCTGCTTCGTTTGCGTTCCAGAGGAATGTGGCCTTTGCCGAAACCAGAAGCGGAAGTGTGTAGCAACGTCCTGGAACAGGGAAAGGATTTGTCTGAACATGATGCTCTGTCCAGCATTTTGACACTATGCTAGCTCACCTCCTAGAGAAAGGTGTAAACTCTGAGTGCCAAAAGTGTGGCCAGGAGATCAAGTATTCTGCTTGAGAGGCAGTTTGGTGTACATAAGAACGTAAGAGAAGCCAGTGTTGGATCAGGCCAGTGGCCCATCTGGTCCAACACTCAGTCACACACTGGCCAAAAAGACCAGGTTCCATCAGGAGGTCCACCAGTGGGGCCAGGACACTAGAAGCCCTCCCACTGCTGCCCCTCCCAAGCACCAAGAATACAGAGCATCACTTGCCCCAACCTGAGAGTTCCTATCTATACCTTGTGGCTAATAGCCACTGATGGACTTCTGCTCCAGATGTTTATCCAGTTCCCTCTTGAAGCTGTCCATGCTTGTAGCCACCACCACCACGACCTGTGGCAGTGAATTCCATGTATTAATCGTTCTTTGGGTGAAGTACCTTTATCTGTTCTAACCCGACTGCTCAGCAATTTCATGGAGTGCCCATGAGTTCTTGTATTGTGAGAAAGGGAGAAAAGTACTTCTTTCTCTACCTGCTCTATCCCATGCATAATCTTATAAACCTCGATCATGTCACCCCTCAGCCGTCATTTCTCCAAGCTAAAGTGTTCTAACCTTTCTTCATAGGGAAAGTGTTCCATCCCTTTTATTATTTTAGTTGCCCTTCTCTGCACTTTTCCCAATGTTATAATATCCTTTTTGAGGTGTGGCGACCAGAACTGTACACAGCACTCCAAATGAGGTTGCACCGTTGATTTATACAGGGGTGTTATGATACTGGCTGATTTGTTTTCAGTTCCCTTCCTAATAATCCCTAGCATAGCGTTGGCCTTTTTTATTGCAGTTGCACACTGTCTCGACATTTTCATTGAGTTATCTACTACCACTCCAAGATCTCTCTCTTGGTCAGTCTCTGCCAGTTCGGACCCCATCAATGTGTATTTATTTTTAGGATTTTTGGCTCCTATGTGCATCACTTTGCACTTGGCCACATTGAACCCCATTTGCCATGTTGATGCCCACTCGCCCATCCTTGACAGATCCCTTTGGAGTGCCTCACAATCCTCCCTGGTTCTCACCACCCTGAACAACTTCATGTCATCTGCAAATTTAGCCACTTCACAGCTTACTCCCAACTTCAAATCATTAATAAACAAGTTAAAAAGCATCGGACCAAGTACTGATCCTTGTGGTACCCCACTGCTTACCACCCTCCACTGAGAAAATTTCCCATTTATACTCACTCTCTGTTTCCTACTAATTAGCCAGTGTCTGATCCACAAGAGGACTTGTCCTTTTATCCTGTGACTATTGAGCTTAGTTAGGAGCCTTTGATGAGGAACTTTATCAAAAGCTTTCTGGAAGTCAAGGTAAACAACTGGTTAGGTTAGGAACGCGGACTCTAATCTGGGAGAACCGGGTTTGATTCCCCATTCCTCCACATGCAGCTGCTGGTGTGACCTTGGGTCAGTCACAAGTTCTTTCAGAGCTGTTCTCTCAGGAGCAGTTCTTGAAAAGAGCTCTCTCAGCCCCACCTACCTCACAGAGTGTCTATTGTGGGGAGGAGAAGGGAAATGAGATTGTAAGCCATTCTGAGACTCCTTCAAGTGGTGAATTGTGGGATATAAATCCATTCTCTTCTCTTCTTCTTCCACCAGCCAGGCTCTAATCTCTTCTGCTTTTGAGATGCAAACCTTTGTCAATACGGGTGCATATGAACATAGAGCTTAGTGCGGTAAGACAGCAGAATGACTGTGCATGTGGAGTGCAAACATTAGAACCTGCAGCGTTGCCAGGGAGTTCGGGGTAGGCATTAAGAGGTTTCATTATGATTGACAAATCTGTCCATGGCATCATGGTGTGGACTGAGGTTCAGATGGGTAGGACTAGAGTACAGTTCCCCAACCTTTTTGAGCCTTCAGGCACCTTTAGAATTCTGACGTAGTGGGGTGAGCAAAAGCTACAAAATGGCTGCCAAAATATGGCTGTCAGAAAACAAAATGGCCGCCGCCACTTTTCTTCAGTCACACAATGAAGGTCTTGGTGCTGCGGTGGTAGCTGCTGCTAAAGCAACGTTTTTAAAAAGCTGTACAGCCAATCAGAAACCTTGCAGGGGGGGAAAGCCTAACCTGGCCCTGCCCATTTTCTAAAAACACTTGGTGGGCTCCAGACAAGCTGTCAGTGTCTTGTCATCAGCACCGTGTTGGGAGCCCCTTGACTAGAGGAATACACCGTGATGATATTATCAGAAAGCGTAACTCCATTGAAGAAGGAAGCTTCCATGAACACATGGAACACATGAAAACCAGAATGATGTGTAGGGTCTGACACAGGTATTGCTCCATCTGGCATTCAGTAGACATACGGCAAGGAATGGATTGTGCATGTGGACACCAGTAGACAGTAGACTCCCTGACATACCAGTAGAGAAGGGACTGAAGTCCAGGATTTTGTCCCCGATTTGTGTCCAGATAACAGGAGGTGGTAGTTCCGCTCTATTCAGCTATGGTCAGGCCTCACCTGGAGTATTGTGTCCAGTTTTGGGCACCACATTTTAGGAAGGATGTGGACAAGCTCGAGCGTGTCCAGAAGAGGGCAACCAGGATGGTGAGAGGGTTGGAATCCAAGTCTTAAGAGGAAAGGCTGAAAGACTTGGGTATGTTTAGCCTGGGAAAGAGAAGGCTTAGAGGGGACATGATTGCAGTCTTCAAGTATTTGAAGGGCTGTCATGTAAAAAATGGAGCAGATCTATTCTCTCTTGCTCTCGATTGCAAGGCTAGATCTAATGGGTGGAAATTACGAAGGAGCTGTTACTGGCTAGATATCAGGAGAAACTTCCTAACTGTAAGAGTGGTTGAGCAGTGGAACAGTCTGCCTCAGGAGGTGGTGGATGCTCCTTCCTTGGACGTTTTCAAGTGGAGGCTGGACGACCATCTTTTGGGTATGTTGTAGGTAAGTAGGGCTATCTTTTGGCTATGCTCCTGCAGAGTGCAGGGGGTTGGACTAGATGACCTGCAAGGTCCCTTCCATCTCTAACATTCTATGATTCTATGATTTGTGGAACTGTGAAGAGGCAGTGTCAAGACTCTTTATTATAATGTCAATTCACTAACCTTTTGTTGCTGTCCGTGGGGTTTCCCTGGCAAAGATACTGGACTAGGTTGCCATTTCCTTCTCCAGTGTTACCAGTGCAACGAACATGAAATTGAGCAAACTCCAGAGGATGGTGGAAGACAGGAGGGCCTGGCGTGATGTGGTCCATGGGGTCACGAAGAGTCAGACTCCACTGTGCGACTGAACAACAACAACTAAAACTACTGGACTTTCCTGTGATTTTGATATTTCACATCTTCTCCAGAACATAATGAGAACAGGAACCCAGTCCTGAAGAGGCAACGATGATTATCACTGCAGTGTGTTTTCCGGGTCACCTGAAATGCATTCTGTTTCAAGGAATGCTTCCAAAGTCCAGCCCAATAGGTACCCATCCTAGAATTCTCCACTCCAATCCAAGTCGTCAGTTCCATGGAATGAAACTGCAAATATATTCTTTAGTTGTTGTAGATTTTTCCGGGCTGTATGGCCGTGGTCTTGGCATTGTAGGACCTGACGTTTCGCCAGCGGTTGCAACTGGCATCCTCAGAGGTATAACACAGAAAGATGGAGTACTCTCTGTGTCAAGGTGAGCAGAAAAATGGTAGGCAGGTAATTTATATCTACACAGTAACGTGGGGGTAGAGTAGATATATATTACCTGCCTACCATTTTTCTTCTCACCTTGGCACAGAGAGTACTCCATCTTTCTGTCTTATACCTCTGAGGATGCCAGTCACAGCTGCTGGCAAAACGTCAGGTCCTACAATGCCAAGACCACGGCCAGACAGCCCGGAAAATCTACAATAACTAAAGAATATATTTGCAACAACTAATGGACTCTGGCCGTGAAAGCCTTTGACAGCAAATAGATTCTTTTAGATCATTTTCTGGTGGAGCGGTCCAGATTTTTATTTTGTGAGAGGGATGCATTTGGACGCTGTTTATTTATTGTTACGTTATCTATAGTTTTTCGCTGAGACTGGAGGCACATCACAGAATCTGTCCCCAAGCATTTCCCCTCTCTGCTCTATCTATCTATTTATTTATTTGTTAGACTTTTATCCCGCCCTCCCGCCAAGGCGGCTCAGGGTGGCTTACAACAGTTAAAACCAATATACAATATGAACACAATGCTATTCCCTCTAAAAACAATTCAGTGCAATCCAATAAAGTAATGCTAGATTACATTAAAATACATTAAGATATGGCGGCGTTCCATATAAAGTGCTGTGTAAAATGTTGGTACCGATAGGGCAAACATATCAAATGCATGTGCTGGCGCTATTGCGGCAGTGCCAATATGGCCGCCTATCAAAATGCTTGGCGGAAGAGCTTGGTCTTTACTGCTCTACGGAATTGTTGTAAATCCCGTAGTGCTCGGATCTCAGCCGGGAGCTCGTTCCATAGCTTCGGCGCAGCTAAAGAGAACGCCCTGGTTCTTCTTATTGTTAGCCTGGCATCTCGTGGGCCAGGGGGGACCAGACGGTTTTGCGTCCCTGAACGCGGTGCTCTCGGGGGAACGTGCGGGGAAAGGCGGTCCCTCAGGTAGACAGGCCCCAGACCATTTAGGGCTTTAAAGGTCAAAACCAGCACCTTGAAGCATATCTGGAACGCTATTGGCAGCCAGGGCAGCTGCTTTAGCACAGGTTGGATGTGTTCCCGCATGGGAAGTCCCTAATCAAGTGGGTTGCAATATGCATTGCACCTCTGCATCCTTTACAAGCATCCTTTGCAACAACACCTCTCCCACCTTCTGACTAGAATAAAAGGACTCAGATCTCCTTTCCTACTGGTGTCTGAAGAAGGGAGCTCTGGAAAGCTTATACCCTGAAAATCTTACTGGTCTCCAAGGTAGACCAAGGTTGGCAGAATGAAGTTAAGAGTCCAGTGGTGCCTTTAAGACTAACAAAATTTTCATTCAAGGTGTGAGTTTCCAGGGGCGCGCACGCTTCATCAGATGATGAAATGGAATTACAGATCATAGTTGTATGTTCAATTAGCATGCTTGTTAAATTAGTGTGTTAAATTAGCATGCAAAATAGTTAAGACGTTGTTTTTTTTTAACAGATCGAAAGAATGACAAGCTCTGTTCCTGGTTATCATCGGTCTCTAAGGTGTTACTGGCCTTGGAGCTTACTGTTTCACAGACTTCTTAAAAATGCAATCATATATCACGAGGCAAACCCGATGAGTGAGGCAGGAGTACTATGAAAACTCAGATTGCAAACATATCAAACGGGTATCCAAGACGTATTCAAATGCACATCGTATGCACGTGCACACAGGTTCACAGGGGGCCACTGGGCAGAATGTAGTACAGAACAGTGTTCCCTCTAAGCTGAGTTAATGTGAGCTAGCTCACAGTTTTTTAGCCTCTAGCTCACATGTTTCTGTCTTAGCTCAGGAAGGATGGCTCCGGAGTCAAACTAATTTATGCAGTAGCCAAATTGCTTGCTCACAACTTCAATGCCGGTGGCTCACAAAGTAGAATTTTTGCTCACAAGACTCCACAGCTTAGAGGGAGCGTTGGTACAGAACACAGTGAAACTATAGCGCTGATCGGACGGTATAGCAGTCATCCAAACCTCCCATTTGGGCATGCATAATTTTTGCCTAGGAGCAGATCAAGTCAGCAGGAAGGGAATTGGGAGCATCGTCTCGGATTTCAGTAGAGGCGGCGGAGTTTTCAGCAAGATTGAAACACCCAGGTTCGGAGATTTTCAAGAATAAACTGCAAAAAAGGAGATTACATCGAGACATTTGCTGAATGAAAACATATTACTAGGGCGGCTCAGTCAGTAAAGGAAAGAAAAACAGAAGGAAAATCTGACCTCTGAGGGCGGGAAGAAGAAGAGAAATCTGACCTCTGAGGGCGGGAAGAAGAAGAGAAGGAGAAGAGATTGGATTTATACCCCACCCTTCACTCGGAGTTTCAGAGCGGCTTACAAACTCCTCTCCCTTCCCCTCCCCACAACAGACACCCTGTGAGGCAGGTGGGGCTGAGAGAGCTCTTTCAAGAACTGCCCTTTTAAGGACAGCTCTTGTTGGAACTATGGCTTGCCCAAAGTCATCCAGCAGCTGCAAGTGGAGGAGTGGGGAATCAAACCCGGTTCTCCCAGATTAGAGTCCACACACTTAACCACGACACCAAACTGGATGGGGCCATCATAGGGGCCTTTGCATTACATCTACAATTATGTAGTCAATTTCATTGATCTGTGCGTTTCCTTCGGGTACTGAAGGGTGGGGTATTAAATCTGATCTCCTCCTCCTCTTCCTCCTCCGGACCCAGGGGGGAGCTGGCCTCCAGACTCCAGTGGTTAAGTGTGCTTGTTAGTCCTTGTGCACTTGGGGATGTGTTTGGAGGAACAGAATGGCATGAGGGATGGTGCCGTGATCAATAAGGTGAGGGGTAGGGAGAGATATGGGCGTGGGAGGTGTCTAGAAGGTAGGTTTTAAAGTGTAGTGCTGAGGAATAAGAACATAAGAAAAGTTGTGTTGAATCAGGCCAGTGGCCCATCCAGTCCAACACTCCATGTTACACAGTGGTCAAAACCCGGGTGCCATCAGGAGGTCCATCAGCGGGGCCAGAATGCTGCTCCACCCCTTGGTCTCTGGCTTATGGGGTCTTGTCTCCCATGCTTGTAAATATCTACATAAAGCCAGTGGGAGAGGTCACCCAGCAATTTGAGTTGAGTTGCCATCAATATGCAGACGACACTCTATCTTGCTCTTCCAGCAGATCCCAAGGAGGTTGTAGAAACTGTGAACAGGCGCAAGAAGACAGTTTTGGGATGAATGAGGGTGAGCAAGCTTAACCCTAACAAAATTGAGGTGCTACTGGTGGGGAGAGAGTCTGATTTGGGATTTGGGACATTTCCTGTTCTGGATTGGGTTTGTAGCAGCGAGGTGCTGCTAGACCAAGGCTTCCTGTTGGTGGCAGTGGGCAAGGGTGTTTTGGCCATTTCTGGATGGAAAAGATCTCACTGTGGTGAGTGCCCTAGTAACATCTAGGTTAGATTACTGCAGTGTGGTGTGTTTGGAGCCATCCTTGAAGACTGTCCAAAAGCTACAGTTCCTACTGTAGGCTCTGCTGAAGACAGGATGTTGATGAGTGGGTCGTGAGGACCTTATCACTTCAGTCTTGTTCCATCTACACTGGCTCCCAAACTGCTTTGGGGCCCAATTCAAGGTGCTGGTATTGACATTTAAAGCCCTATATGGATTGAGGCCAGCATACCTTAAGGACTAGAGGAGGGCAACGAAGATGGTGAGGGATCTGGAGACCCAAGTCCAATGAGGAAAGGTTGAAGGAGCTGGGTACGTTTAGCCTGGAGAGGAGATGACTGAGAAGTGATAGGATAACCATCTTCAAGTACACGAAAGGCTTATGGGAACACTTTGTATACGGCAAAATCTCCCCACAGGGAAGCAATGTCAGCATAGAAAAGCATCAAAAAAATTTTCTGTACAGTTTGGTTTCCTGTGCTTGAATACTTAACTGGGGGGGGGGGGTTTCTCCCTAAGAACAAATATTATCAAAGTTTGTTATACTTTTAATTCAAGGTACTCAATTTGTAATTAGGTATCTGTATTCATTTGACGGTTGCTTTGCACATTACACGCTCGCTGGTTCATCTCCTACTATTGCTTACTGTATACATTACCCTGCTGTTCTGTTTGTTTGTTTGAAAACAATAAAAGTATAAATTGGGGGGGGGAGTACATGAAGGGCTGTCATATAGAGGATGCTACGAAGTTGTTTTCTGTTGCCCCGGAACAGGGGCGGCTAAACTTGCTCAACTTAAGAGCCACATAGAATAAACGTCAGACCTTTGAGAGCCGCAAGACACGAACAAATGTTACATGTTTTTCTTTTAAAGTGTGCAAATTTGCTTTTTGATTAACATTAAATCAGCCTGCCGAAAGTAAAAGGGGTAAAAACAGATATTGATAATGAGATTTATCTGTCCAATTCTATTTATTTGTCTGAGAGAGAGAGAGAAAAAGAGAGGTGGAAGGAAAGCATGAAAGAGGTGGAAAGAGAGAGAGTAAGAAAGAAAGCGAATAGATGGGAGGGAGGGAGAGAAAGTATGTCTTCCCTTCACTTCCCCAGCTGTCCTGCCAGGAGCCGCACAATATGTCTGAAAGAGCCTCATGTGGCTCCTGAGCCACAATTTGGCCACCCTGCCCCAGAAGGTCGGACCAGAACCAAACAGGTTGAAATTAAATCAGAAGAGTTTTCGGCTAAACATTAGGAAGGACTTCCTGGCAGAACGGTTCCGCAGTGGAACAGGCTTCCTTGGGAGGTGGTGGGCTCTCCTTCTTTGGAGGTTTTGAAACAGAGGCTAGGTGGCCATCTGACAGCAATGCAGATTCTGTGAACTCAGGCAGATCCTGAGAGGGAGGGCAGGAAGGGTTGCCTCAGTGCTTAGTTCCCGTGGCCCTTTCTTACAGGCCCAGGGAAATGCCAATCAGCACTTTGGGCTCAGGAAGCAGTTTTCTCCAGGCCAGCTTGGCCAGGATCCTGAGGCTTCCCCCCTTTGCCATCTTCTGGACATGGAGCAAGGGTCATTGGGGGTGTGGGGGTATTTGTGAATTTCCTGCATTGGGCAGGGGGTTGAACTAGCTGAACCTGAAGGTCCCTTCTGGCTCTATGATTCTATGACCACCTACTCCTATATGAACTTACATTCCACCTCGGTCATCCTCAAGAGCCCTGCTTTTGAAGATAAATTTTGGTTCATGTTAAGGGAGGAAAGGTGAGGATATCTGCAACTGTATACTTAATGACTAGGCGGCATATACTCTTATGCCTTTTTGTTGTTCTTATTATTGTCTTTATTCTTGTTGGTTTGTTTGTTTTTATGTTTTTGCTGTGTATTTGTTGTTGTTGTTGTTATTGTGTGTCCCAAAAAACCAAATAAATAAGCTATTAAAAAAACAAAAAAGCCCTGCTTTGGATGTCCCACCTCCATCTGAAAGTACATGGGTGGCAACCCGAGAAAGAGCCGGTTGTCAGTTATGGTACTGAAATGCTGAAATTCCCTCCCTAGGGAGATGTTTCTGTCTCTCATTATTGTTGTCTTCGGCCGGCAGGTGAAGACTTCTTTGTTTGGTTTGGTGTTCCCCCAATAACTGTTACTGGTTGTGTTGTTATGTGTGCTTGTGTGTTTTTATTTCTTGATGTTTTAATGTTTCAGCATTTCGATATTCGCCACCTTGTGGCACCCTATTTGGGTAGAAAGGCAGCGCAGAAAGGTTGTAAAGAACTTGACAGAACAAAGAAATTGATTCCTTGCTGCTCTTTTGTGATTTTTAAAAAGGTAAAGGTTTCCCTTGCTCAAAAGCCAGTCAAATCTGACTCTAGGGGGCGGTACTCATCTCTGTTTCCAAGCCAAAGAGCCAGCGCTGTCCGAAGACTTCTCCGTGGTCATTTGGCCGGCATGATTAGATGCTGAGGTGCATGGAATGCTGTTACCTTCTCACCGAAGCGGTACCTGTTTATCTCCTTGCAATTTCTTGCTTTCGAACTGCTAGGTTGGCAGGAGCTGGGGCCAGAGACGGGAACTCACTCCATCACACGGCACTCGGGTCTTGAACTGCTGAACTACCGACCATCCGGTCTGCAGCTCAGCATCTTAACCACTGAGCCACTGCAGCCCAAGTTGTGATTTTTAGGTAATGCATTATCCAAGTTGAAAAAGGTAGGTGCCAAATTCTAGATTTCCCTCCACTTTCCAGTCCATTGGCGGCCTTTCACTGTGAGGATTATGCTGCTGTCTTAATTGTGGATCACCCCAGAAGTGAAAACCCCTAACCTGGATGGCCCAGGTTAGCCCAATCTCATCAGATCTCGGGAAGCTAAGCAGGGTCGGCCCTGGTTAGGGCTTAGAGGGGAGACCATCAAGGAAGTCCAGGGTTGCTACGCAGAGGCAGGAAATGGCAACCCACCTCTCAGCATCTGTTGTCTTGAAAATTCTACGGGGTCATCGTAAGGTGGCTTTGACAGCACTTTCCATCCCATAGAAGTGGGAAAGAGAGTCTGGAGCCCAAATGACCGAGAAGGTAAGAGACAGAGGGAACCTTTCGATCAAGAGGCCAGGGAAGTTGCATTCACATCCAGCAGTGGCGCGAGGGTTTATCCCATAATATACGGAGACTGCTGCTGTCCTCGTACCATCTGGCTTCCATAAAGGCCTTTATTAAATAAAAGGACGTGATGCTCTGTTTATTTGTTTGATGGAGAAACAACACTGAGAAAGGAGAGATTGCTAACTAGATTGCAAACAGGAAATTATTGCCTATACCTTGGGCCCCGAATCGGCCCAACTGCACATGCAACGATGTGGGGATGGGGAGGGAGAGCATTCTATCCGTGCTCCTGAGTGTACAGTCTGAGAGATGGGCCAGATTGTCGCAATGTTGTTGCTGTTGTTCAATCGCACCGTCGAGCAGGGCTATTTTTGAGCAGGAACTCACAGGAACGGAGTTCTGGCTGGCTCCTGAGTTGGCCATGCCCAGCAGGAACTCATTAGCATAATGGGCACACCCAACAGCAGAAACTCATTAGGATTGGCTGCATTAGGGGTGTGGCCTAACATGCAAAGGAGTTCCTGCTACAAAAAGCCCTGGGTTTTGACAATAAAGCAAAAGGTGTGGCTGGATGACCACTCTGGTTGCATGGGGTGGGGCCTAATATGCTAATGGTTTTCTGCTGTTGGGTGTGGCCTATTATGCTAATGAGTTTCTGCTAGGCTTTTTCTACCAAAAAACCCCTGCCGTCGAGTCTGACTCTTTGAGACCCCGTGGACCACATCACACCAGGCCCTCCTGTCTTCCGTCGTCCTCCGGAGATTGCTCAGTTTCATGCTCGTTGCATCGATAACCCTGTCTGACCATCTCATCCTTTGCCGTCCCCTTCTTCTTTGACCTGCCGTCTTTCCCAGCATCAGGGTCTTCTCCAGGGAGTGCTCCCTTCTCATTGGGTGGCCAAAGCATTTGAGCTCTGGCTTCAGTATCTGGCCTTCTGGGGAACAGTCAGGGTTGATTTCTTTTAGGATTGACTGATTTGATCTCCTTGCAGTCCAGGGGACTGTCAAGAGTCTTCTCCAGCACTGTAATTCAAAAGCAACTATTCTTCGGCGCTTGGCTTTCCTTATGGTCCAACTCTAATTTTCGCAATTCAGAGGTGCAACCTTAAGAGGGCATGTTACACTGCATGATTTGTGGGGTTTGTACTCCATAATGCACCGAAGCATTGCTAGAGATTCTGGAACACGCCTTTGAAATTGAACTATGCAGTCTCTTAAGGAACTGAATGTGTCCTGAGTTGTTCTTTGCAAGGACCCACAAAACAGAGTACCATACCCTATGGGCAATCCTGCCAGCTTTTGAAAACCCAAATGAAGAGTTCTGATCCAGAACCTACACTCTTCTGACAGTGATGCCTCTGATAACAAGCTCAGATCATTTCCCTGTGAGCGTCTCATGGCCTCTGAATAGCCAAACTTAAAAAGCTGAGGATGAACACTCGGAGGAGGAAATTCACAAGACTCCAGCCATAGAAAGAACAGCTTGGTTGTTTTGGAATAGGACACTGAATTGGTCCATCCACCGTCCAAGGCCGTTTGCTCTCCTAGAGGATCCCGAGGACGCCTCTCAATGGTATTTCCCTGGCCCCACTGCTGGACCTCCTGATGGCACCTGGTATATTTTGGCCGCTGTGTGACAGAGTGTTGGACTAGATGGGCCATTGGCCTGATTCAACATTGGCTTCTCTTATGTTCTTATGTTCTTATTTCGATGGTTGCAAACATGGACCCAATCGATTCCACCCGACAGGGGTCATTTCGTAGAAAGAGAGGTGCAGGAGCTCATTAGCATAACTCATTAGCATAACTTCTTTGCACATGCCACATCTCCTGACATCATCGAAAAGTGTGTCAGAAGACAACACCCGCCACTCAGGCTCCAGCCCTAGGGACTGTCTTTCCACTCTGATGGCTGTCATTCCAGTCCCAGAGTAGCTTATCTGGAGCTAGGAAGAATGCTGCACGTGCTGCTTTGCACTCCTGCTGGGAACTGGGGGCGGGGCTTGCCACCATCAGTGCTTCTAACTGCTGGAGCTCCGCTCCTGCACGCTCCTGCTCCAAATGACCCCTGCCACCCGATATCCATAACCTGATAAACACCAACCAGATTTGACTTGCCATGTAAAGTGTGGAAGACGGCTAATAGAATATGAATAGGCTTTGGCAGACGTGGAGGAGACCTGTCGTTTAAATGGGGCAGAATACCAGGACCCAGATGGGATAGTGATGCAGCCTGCCAAACTATTTTCCACCTGTCCCAGGAAAGTGAGCGTTCTGCTTTCCACGGAGATGTGACCGAGCTCTCTGAACACTCCCCAGCTGCAACTGAGTGGATTGAAAATTTAAATATCAGTATTTACCCAAACAGTCTGCATATCCGTTGTATCAACTTGGTTATGCATTTTATATTATTATATGCCTCCTGTCTGTAATTCTGCTGTATGATAAACAAACAAACTAACAGTGGTATCCCGATGCATGGCTGCCAGCCAGATTTGCCGGTTTAAATGTCCTGCAGCACTTCTTGAGGGAGATGGGGCTGGCAACCAATGCTCCCTCTAAGCTGTGGCGTCCTGTGAGCAAAAGTTCTACTTTATGAGCGACTGGCATTAAAGGTGTGAGCAAGCAATTTGGCTGCTGCATAAATTAGTTAGTTCTAGAGCCACCCTTCCGGAGCTGAGACAAAAATGTGTGAGACAGAGGCTAAAAAACTGTGAGCTATCTCACACTAACTCAGCTTAGAGGGAACTCTGCTCTGGAGCCATCTTTCCTGAGCGAAGACAAAAAAGTGTGAGCCGGAGGCTAAAAAATGGTAACCTAGCTCACACTAACTCAGCGTAGAGGGAACACTGCTGGCAACCGCCACTCCTTGCTTGGGTCTTTAAGCATTCTGCAGAGCTGGGGGAGGGGCCGTGGCTGAACGGTAGAGCATCTGCTCGGCATGCAGAAGGTCCCAGCTTCAATCCCTGGCATCTCTAGTTAAGATACCAGAAAGAATCAGATGCTAGGTGATGCAGAAGACCTCTAGATGGGACCCCGGAGAGCCGCTGCCAGTCTGAGTAGACAATATTGACCTCGACGAACTGATGGTCTAATTCAGTATAGGGCAGCTTCATGTGGTCATGTGGCCTCGGCTGAATCAATATTTACCTTCCATGGGAGCTGTCCAGGATCCGCAGGGCCAGATGGTAATCCCTGGAAACTCTACCTGCTACCTGGATTTTGTTACTCTTGTCTTGTCCATCGGAAGACTCAGAAGCTCTGTTTGCGAGTTACAGTGAATGCACGTATGATCCCTGTGCCGTGTACACTCGATTTTTCCTTTTGTGCACGTTGAGGAATTCTCATGTTACACTCAGCACGCATGCAGCTCGATGGGATTTAAACCCTGCATTTATCCTGGTCCTGTTCTTTGGTTTCCTTCAGAAAGTGAACGTGCCTTGGCTCTTCCGTACAAAAAGATGTGTGCGCATACAGGCAGGATATGCACGTGTTCACCATGATATGTCGCACTTTCAGCTATGCCAGCAACAGTGTGGCCCGAATAAAAGAACAGGGAGGACTGACCTTCAGTCTCGACCCCTTTTTCCCACCGTTGCCCTCTAATTAATGTAATGCTTTTGCTGTGGTTCAGGAGAAGAGTGTCTGCTTGGCGTGCAGAAGGTCCCAGGTTCAGTCACCGACATCTCTGATTAAAAGCTGATATGAAAGAGCTGATATGAAAGAGCCAGTTTGGTGTAGTGGTTAAGTGCGCGGACTCTAATCTGGGAGAACAGGGTTTGATTCCCCACTCCTCCACTTGCACCTGCTGGATGACCTTGGGCAAGCCATAGTTCTGAAAAAGAGCAGTTTCTGTCAGAGCTCCCTCAGCCCTACCTACCTCACAAGGTGTCTGTTGCGGGAAGGGGAAGGAGTTTGTAAGCCGCTCTGAGACTCCGAGTGAAGGGCGGGGTATAAATCCAATCTCCTCCTCCTCCTCCTCCTCCTCCTCCTCCTCCTCCTCTTCTTCTTCTTCTTCTTCTTCTTCTTCTTCTTCTTCTTCTTCTTCTTCTACTTCTACTTCTACTTCTACTTCTTCTACTTCTACTTCTACTTCTACTTCTACTTCTACTTCTACTTCTACTTCTACTTCTTGCTTGTGAGGGCCATACAGCTTTCTGGCCCAGGCTAACTCTGGAGAAAGAGAGCTGCCTTGACGCTGAGACCTTCAGCCTGAGAATCAGTGTTCCCTCTAAGCTGAGACTGTGTGAGCTAGCTCACAGTGTTTTAGCCTCTGGCTCACACATTTTTGTCTTAGCTCAGGAAGGTTGGCTCTAGAGCAAACCTAAGTTATGCAGTTGCCAAATCCGATCTCCTCCTCCTCCTCTTCCTCCTCCTCTTCTTCCTCCTCCTCTTCTTCTTCTTCTTCTTCTTCTTCTTCTTCTCCTCCTCCTCCTCCTCCTCCTCCTCCTCCTCCTCCTCCTCCTTCTTCTTCTTCTTCTTCTTCTCCTTCTCCTCCTTCTCCTCCTTCTTCTCCTCCTCCTCCTCCTCCTCCTCCTCCTCCTCCTCCTCCTTCTTCTTCTTCTTCTTCTTCTTCTTCTTCTTCTTCTTCTTCTTCTTCTTCTTCTTCTTCTTCTTCTTCTTCAGATTCTGGAGAGCTGCTGCCATTCTGAGTAAACCAGACTAACCTTGACAGATCGAAGTTCTGGTTGAATATAAGGGAGCTTCATGTGTGTTCATGTGTGTTTCCTGTAAAGTTCCAGTCATGGATCTCTCCTACTACCCACTTTTGTAAACAGTACTAATGTGGGTCACATTATGAGAAGACAATGCCAGGCAAGGTTGAAGGCAGCAGGAGAAGAAGAAGTCCCAACAGGAGTTGGATGGACTCAACCAAGGGAGCCACGAGGGCCCTCCGTTTGCAAGACCCGAGCCAGGCCGTTGGTGACAGGGCGTTTTGGAGGATATTAATTCATAGGGCTGCCATTAACTGATTTGGAAGTGGCCTGACACACCCCAGTGTGGGGGCTTAAGCAACACACACAATGTGGGGGGTTAAGCAACACATACATCCCAAGGTGGGGGGGTTCAACTGGGAGTACCCTATCCATGTTGTGAGGTGTGGATGGAGGGGCACAGGAAAGGGTTTCAAGGCCTCCCCTGGTACTTACGTGAGTCCCGTAGAACTTATCACCACCCAGCAGATCTTGGTTGGACCACCTAGATATTTCGTTAGATCTCACCTAATTTCCCTCCTCATGACAGACCCCGTCTCACAAGGCTTCCATCTATACAGGTCCCATGATCCTCCGAATGGCCTTGTGGGAGATCCAAGGGGAAGCATTGTGTCCAGATCACGGGAGGTGGTAGTTCTGCTCTATTCTGCTATGGTCAGGCCTCACCTGGAGGACTGTGTCCAGTTTTGGGCACCACATTTTAGGAAGGATGTTGACAAGCTCTAGCGTGTCCAAAGGAGGGCAACCAGGATGGTGAGAGGGTTGGAGTCCAAGTCTTATGAGGAAAGGCTGAAAGAGCTGGGTATGTTTAGCCTTGGAAAGAGAAGGCTTAGGGGGGACATGATTGCAGTCTTCAAGTAATTGAAGGGCTGTCATGTAGAAGATGGAGCAGATCTATTGTCTCTTGCTCCGGATTGCAAGACTAGATCGAATGGGTGGAAATTACAAGGGAGTCGTTACCGGCTAGATATCAGGAGAAACTTCCTAACTGTAAGAGTGGTTGAGCAGTAGAACGGACTGCCTTGGGAGGTCGTGGATGCTCCTTCGCTGGACGTTTTCAAGCGGAGGCTGGACGACCATCTTTTGGGTATGTTGTGGGAGACAGGACAACCATCTTCCAGGTATGTTGTAGGGCTATCTTTCGGCTCTGCTCCTGCAGAGTGCAGGGGGTTGAACTAGATGACCTGCAAGGTCCCTTCCAACTCTAACATTCTATGATTCTGTGATATGATTCCACATTTCCACAGTGGAAAAACTGGTTGGATGTGGCCCATTTTCTGAATTGATCAGGATTTGAAAAAATGGATGTGGTCTTTTGAATGGCAGTTTCCCCTTTTCTCATTGACCTCTGATGAACAGCTTCTTGTAGGACTAATAAGAATACAACAGGGTTTTGGTTTTTTTTAAAGGTTTTGACATCCACCCACCCACCCCCATACACACAGATCTACCCGATTCCTATAACCTCTTGAAGTTACTCATGAAAGTGTTCTTTAGCTAAGCACAGTCAATATAGCTGAATTTCTAACAGTGGGCAGATTTTATTGCTGTTTTACTGCTGTTTTAAACTTTTTTTGATGTGGAAACGTAGCATATGGTTATTGGGTTTTATGTGGGGTTTTATGGCTCATATTGCTGTTTATATTGCATAATGAGCTCACATTTTAATGGGGAAAGGCAGTCTAGAAAACTTTTAATACATTAATGAGTAAGGGAACACAAGAGGCTGCCTTGTACCAAGTCTCACCATGGGTCTATCTAGCTTAATACAATTTATTCTGATTGGCAGCCGCTTGCCACCGTCTCCAGGCATAGGACTCTCCCAGTCCTGTGGCCTTTTAACTAGTGATGCCAAAAAGTGGCGTCCAGTGGGAGAGCGAAGGGGAGGGACAGAATCCTGGGAGAATAAATAAAAATAATACCTCATCTACTTACAGGAAGTTCTTACCATAGACTTCCAGGCGATTCCTAGAGCCACCCAGAAATGAAAATGACAGCTCTAGACATTGTCAATAATTCTATGATAAAACACTTACCATAGAGTTTCTATCAGTTCCTAGAGCCGCCCTTTTTCACTTCTGGGTAGCTCTAGGAATTGCCAGGAACTCTACGGTAAGAACTTCCTGCAAGCAGAGGAGGACTTATTTTTCTTTTTTTAAAATTTTTCTTCACTGCCACTTCTAGTGGTGGCCAGTGACAGGACTAGGGGGTGGGGGATCCCCCACTCCCACCAGGGGCTTTGCAGCCCTGCTGTGAGCACAGGCTTTGCATATTCGTGTGTAGTATCACCTCTGGTTCTGGTTGCTGGGTCCGTGCCTGGCAATAGCAGGAGATTTGGGGGCACGGAGAGAGAGAAGCGTCATCCAATGTGGCAACGTCATTTCTGGGTGAAGACCTGGAAGTGATGTCATCACGGGAAGTGGTGCTCTAGCAATTTCCCCAGTCTCTACGGTAAAGACCATAGAGAGTGGGGGAATTCCTAGAGAGTCACTCAATGAGGTGATGTCATCCCCTCCTATTCCCCCCCCCGGTTGCTCCATTGAGTGATCACGTGGGACAGGGAGCTCCAGCAGGTGCTTGCCTGCCATGGAAGGGCAACTGGCAACCTTTCCTCTGGGCAAATCAGTTCTGTGCTTTTTAAAATGCCTTCTGAGAAACATGCTGGTATATGAGAGACAGTCAGAAAGACCAATGCGCACACAGTGTCTCTGGTGTACCACCCTCAGGGCCTTTCACAACCACTGCCATTCTTCTGCCATTTGCTTCCAACCACTGACCTCCCCATCCTTTTCAGCAGCAAAACATCTATTGGCGCTCATAAACGCTAGCAGGAGCTCGTGACTAACCAGCACAAAGCGAAGTGAGCTCTGGGCATGACCATAGGCAGAGAAAAGGAGACCGCGCGAGAGAAATTGAAATGCAGTTTTTCTCACAGAAGGATAAAGGCCCGGCCTAGCTCTGTGTGCCAGAGCCTGCCTAGAGTTTCTGTCTCTCTCGACTATTCATTAACGATTACATGCGCGCGCACACCACGCACCCCCACCTCCTGCGGACACCTGCGAGCGCAACTCATAAAGCTGGCTTTCATAAGGTCCTGGCAGCACCAGCCTGGGAACTGCAGGCCACAGGACGGCGGTCATTGTATCTGCAGTTCAAGAAGAAGAAAAAAAGCGCCACATTCCTTCACCAAGGCCTCTGAAAATAGACTTTGGCTGCAGTTTTCCTTTGGCACCACAGAACAGGTTAAGAAAAGGAAAGAAAGAAAGAAAGAAAGAAAGAAAGAAAGAAAGAAAGAAAGAAAGAAAGAAAGAAAGAAAGAAAGAAAGAAAGAAAGAAAGAAAGAAAGAAAGAAAAGGAAATATTGCTTCATCTGTCTCCTTTCTAAAGCCACTCAAGAGGGATGCAGTTGCAGTGGGTAAGACTCCGTCTGGTGTTTTTGCTGCGTGACAGAGAGAATTAAAGGATCCATCTCCCTTTTGACACTTGGCTTCAGAGTAGGTATCTGTCAGCTTCACAAAATCCAGGCGCTTCCACGCTCCTTCCCCCTGACCTTGAAGCCTTCCCCTGCTTCGGTTTACAGCATTCTTTCATCACCAAACCAAAGCATAAAAACCAAGGATCAGTTCCCCCAGAGCAGGCCTGTAGCCACGGGGAGGGGGGGCATTTGGGGGGCAGAGCCCCACCACCCACAAGCCCTGCCCCACCATTTGATGATGCCACCCCCCCCAATGCACCTAGCCCTGCAGCGGCAGCGAGGCTGGGGAAAGACAGGGAAGCAGTCCTGCCGTTTCGGGTCAGTTTCACTCAGGGGCAATCAGCTGTTAGGCTTAAGGGCTGATCAGAGGGAAGTGAAACTGACCAGGAGTCAGCGGGCAGCTTCCCTTTCCTTACCCAGCCACCCCACCACTGCAGAAAGCTGGGGAAGGGAAGGGAAGGGAAGCTGCCTGGCTGCTTTTGGTCAGTTTCACTCCCTCCAATCTCTCTCCTGGGGTTGCCAGTCACCAGGTGTGACTGGAGATCCTCTGGCATTACACCTGATCTCAAGAAGAAGAAGAAGAAGAGGAGGAGGAGGAGATTGGATTTATACCCCACCCTTCACTTGGAGTCTCAGAGCGGCTTACAATCTCCTTTCCCTTCCCCTCCCCACAAGAGACACCCTGTGAGGGAGGTGGGGCTGAGAGAGCTCTTTCCAGAACTGTCCTTGAGAGAACAGCTCTGACAGAAATATGACTTGCCCAAGGTCATCCAGCTGCTGCAAGTGGAGGAGTGGGGAATCAAACCCGGTTCTCCAAGATTAAAGTCCGCACACTTAAACCCATTGAAGTCCCTCCCCTCCACAAACCCCGTCCTCCTCAGGCTCCACTCCCCAAATCTCCGGTTATTTATTATTTTTCAGTATAAATATAAGCATAATAGGTGTCCCACAAGAAAAAAAACTGCCCCACAAAGGGAAAATTCCTGGCTACAGCCCCGCCCCAGTGAACGTGACTGCTGGGTGGTGGATCCGAGCTGGACAGCATATGCGTGCCCACTGCTTGGCAATTCTGGGCTGGATAGCCAGTTGCTCAGGGCTAGGATTGCCAGGCCCAGCCTGGCAAGCAGGAAGAGACCGTGTCGGTTGGCAACACTAAGGGGCGGCCATCAGTGACAGTGTGACATCACTTCTGGGTTTCCCTGGAAGTGATGTCAGTCCTCTCCAGGAACCGCCAAATCTCTATGGTTTCACTCGAGTTCCTGGCAATTTCTAGAGAGCTGTGAAGTCACTTCTGGGGTTTTCCAGAAGTGATGTCACACCTTCACCGATGGCATTTTTTAAAAAATCTGCCAGCCACTGGAGGAGGGCATCAGGTATGGCCCAATGGGGCTGGGAGAACTCCCACCCCCAGCAGGCTCATGGTGCCCCTACTGAAGGCATACCCCCTGTGCCAACTGGCTTGGGACAGATATGTGCATGTCAGCTACTCTGTCACCAGCTCAGGGTCTGCCTGGCCAGTAGGCAGAGTGGGAATGCCCAGGGCCGCAGGGGGCGCCCTCAGACTGGACTTGGAGAGGGGCAAGTAGGGACTGATGAGAGTAAATCCCAGGGCATGTTTTTGGTTGCTTGTGAACGTGGTTTAAGAGGCTAACCCAAAGGCTTTGTGGACAATTTAGGATTTGAAAGGGACTTGAAGGAGAAACAGAAGAGGATACTGTGGAGCTATTCTGGATGAAATTCCAAGTCTCTGTTCTGCTTTTTTGGGTGGTGGGGGTGAACTTTCTTCTTGGCCTCTCTTGCTTGGTGTAGTGTAGCGCAGACTCTAATCTGGGAGAACTGGGTTTGATTCCCCACTCCTCCACATGCAGCTGCTGGTGTGACCTTGGGTCAGTCACAAGTTCTCTCAGAGTTGTTCCTTCAAGGGCAGTTCTCGAGAGAGCTCTCTCATGCCCTGCCTACCTCACAGGGTGTCTGTTGTGGGGAGGGGAAGGGAAAGGTTTCACTCCAGAGACTCCTTCGGGTAGTGAAGGGTGGGGTGGAAATCCAATCTCTTTTCTCTTCTTCTTCTCTTCTGCTCTGCATATACATGAAGCAAGTCCATTGAAACGAACCTGTTAAGCATGTCAGGTCTTTGTTTAGTTCAGTTCTGCCCTGCATTTCTCCCCAGTGGGGACCTAAAGCGGCTCACATCATTGTCCTCTCCTCCATTCTGCCCTCACAACAACCCTGTGAGGTTGGTTAGGATGGAGAGTGTAACTGGCCCAAGGCCACCCAGCAAGCTCCTATTGCACAAGTGGAGATTCAAATCTACACCTCCCAGGTACTAGCGACAGTGAAACGTCCATGGCCTTCCTTTTGCAAGACCTGAGCAAAGCTATTAACAATAGAATGTTTAAGGGGTGGGGGGTGTCATTCATTCACTGGTGCTGAAAAGTGCCATCGGGTCTCATCCAATTTATGGTGACCCCTTAGGATTTTCAAGGCAAGAGGCAAACGGAGTTGGTTTGGCATTGCCTGCCTCTGCTTAGCAACCCTGGACTTCCTTGGTGGTTCCCCAATGTCAGGTAGCCCTGTCATAAGTATGGATTGCAGAGGGAGTACTTTCAGCCTCCCCTCCTTTGTACTTTCTACTCATTATCTGTTATCAGGTCTCCGACCTTGTATTCTCCAGCTGCTGGAGTCTTATGCTGGGAACCAACGGTTTCTAGATGTTGTGCTTAGCATTGCCAACCTGCTTGCCCACACGCACGAAATGTATTCATTGGCTTTAGCTACATGGGTGTGTGTGTGCTTGAATGTAGTATAACAGAAGGCCCTATTGTATGTGGCCATTACTGACACAAGCTGTACACGTGTCTTGAGTTCTGATTCACCCTTAAACATTGTCTTCTGAAGAAGTCCTGTGTTGTGTGACCTGACTGAGGAGCCTGACAAAGGGCTTAGCTTCTGAGATATTGAAGAGGTTGGGCTAACCTGGGCCATCCAGGTCAGGGCTGTTCTTCCATAGGGGTCATCACAGGTCAGAACTGATCAGTTGACTTCCACCAAACACACACAGCACTTGTAGGAATGTCACAGTTCATGCGCTAGGGAATGTGCAACCTCCAAGCGCTAGCCCCCTTTGAACAGGGCGGGTGCTTTGTTGGGTTGATGACAATCTTAGAATCCTAGAGTTGGAAGGGGGCCATGCAGACCACCTAGTCCAACTCCCTGCCCAATGCAGGACCAGCCTAAAGCATCCCTGACAAATATTCATCCAGCCTCTTATTTAAAGCTGTCCGTGAAGGGGAGCTCGCCACCTCCCTAGGCAGCTGGTTCCACCTTTGAACCACTCTGACCATGAAGAAGTCCTTCCTAATACCCAGCTGATACTTTCTGCATGTTGCTTCAGGTCCCATGATCCTCTGCTGCCAACTGGAACAGCTCCTTGCCCTCCTCCAAAGGACAGCCTTTCAAATATTTAAAGAGAGCAATCATGCCCCCCCTCAGTCTCCTCTTCTCCAAACTCAACATTCCCAAGGCCCTCAGCCTTTCCTCGGAGGGCTCAGTCTCCAGACCCCTGATCATCCTCGTCGTGCTCTTCTCCACCCTCTCGATTTTGTCCACATCCTTTTTGAAGTGAGGCCTCCAGAACTGCACACAGGACTCCAGGTGCCTCATTTGAAGCCACCAGTAGTTGAACAAACTAGTTATCTGTGACTATCCGCGGGATCAACACGGCAGATTTTAATCTGCACCATCCAAAGGACTTGGGGAAGGTAACAGTGCTTGTAAACACATTGTCCTGAGCCGGCATCTGCCATGGGCACATCAGCTGGGGCATCTCCCTTCATTGTGAAGGAAGAGCCAGCTTTGTGTGCAAGAACGCTGTGCGAGTTTCAAAATGCATGCCGTGGTCCAGACTGGCCTGAAGAACGACAGAACATAAACAAGAAAACGCACTTCGGTGTGCTTCTCATTTAAACTTTAAACACTCCCAAACATGCGCGGCGTATATTTACGTTGCCTTAAGCCAGGTAATCAGAGGGATTTGAAGTTTGCTTAAGACAATCGAAGGGAACCATTGCCAAAAAGCTTTGGGACCGCTGGCCCACTGCATTCTTTGCCTCAATTCACCTGTCAAGCTGAAGCTCGAACTATAAAAACATTACAAAGGTCAAAAGGATAAGGAAAAACCCACTTTGTCTTCCAGAAATATAACAAAGTGGGTGCTCGTTGTTAGCGGTGGGCAAAATCACAGGAGACAGATTATGGTCCAAGTTTCTGGGAGAGGGAGGATGAAGAGATGTCCATTGGAGGGCTCTTCAGTCTGATAGGCCAAAGAGGGAGGTGGGGGACAACTGTGGGTTTTTATGGGCACAGGTTGTTCATTGGGCCCTCCATTATGGTGCCTCCCACCTCCCCCTGTCATGGGCACCTCCGGCACATATTGTAGCTCCCTTTCTCCTTCCCCCAATTACAGCTACAATCGAGTATCTCCAGTCATGAATTTGCTCTCTGAAGGGCTGTGTGCCTTGGGAATGCACCCTGGAGTATTGGCCCACGGTAGGGAGATACAACTACTTTTTGACGGCCTCTCTGGAGAGGAACAGAACGGTCACACCAGATGTCATAGGAGGAGTGTAGTGGTTAGCACAGGGCAGGGCTGTTTTTGTAGCAGGAACTCCTTTGCATATTAGGTGACACACTCCTAATGTAGCCAGTCATCCAAGAGCTTACAGTAGCCCCTGTAAGAAGAGCTCTGTAAGCTCTTGGAGGATTGGCTACATTAGGGGGTGTGTCGCCTAATATGCAAAAGAGTTCCTGCTACAAACAGAGCCCTGGCATAGGGAAATAAGATGGGGGAAGGCCTTTGTTCAGGTTCCACCGAGCCATAAGAGAACATAAGAACATAAGAGAAGCCAATGTTGGATCAGGCCAATGGCCCATCCACTCCAACACTCTGTCACACAGTGGCCAAAAATACCAGGTGCCATCAGGAGGTCTATCAGTGGGGCCAGGACACTGGAAGCCCTCCCACTGTTGCCCCCCCCCCCAAGCACCAAGAATGCAGAGCATCACTTGCCCCAGAGTTCTTATCTATGCCTTGTGGCTAATAGCCACTGATGGATCTCTGCTCCAGATGTTTATCTAATTCCCTCTTGAAGCTGTGAATGTCCTTCCATGAATGTCCTTCCATGACTAGTAATGGCCATGTTCAGGGACCAATTCAGACTTGCAGCTCCATTTACAATCCATCCTATAGAAATCCCAATGGTACTCTCTGGAAGGAGATCCCTCAACCATGCTCAGGTATCTGCCCGTGGCCACTCACTCCCTACCCATCTCGGACGTCTCATACGATGGAATCTGCTGTTGTGAAAGATCAAGAGATATACATATCCTGGGGGCAGGCACTCCTCCTGCACCCGGAGGGCTCTCCTCTCCCCCCACCCCAATACAAAATATCGCATGGTTTTCCATAAGAGAGAGAAATCACAAAGAAGCAAAGAAAGCCGGGTGTGCTTTTGACTTCGTATTAACTGTAGCGAATTTCCCCCAAGAGATACAAACAAACACATGCTGGAACAGAATACCAATTAGGTCTTTTTTAGACCGCGGCACATTAAAATGCAAAGCGGGAGATAATGAGATAAAGCAGCATTGGTTGCAGGTCCCAGATTTTTTGTTTTTTTTTAAAAAAAGCCTTGAAGTGGCTTGAAATGGGAGCACTAAGTGGACCTCATAAAAGCAACTGGAAATCACATCCATTTGCTGTTTTTGGAATAGACGTCTCAACCAACAGCCATCCAAAAGCTGAAGTTGAAGGGAGTTGAAAAGAGTCGGTCTTGAGAAGCCCAGAGGCCGTGTGACTAGATGCAAGGGAGACAAGAAGCTGGATTCAGGTTAAATTTTCCTTGGGATCCATCCCAAGGGCCTTTATATCTTGGTGTAGATTATGGCCCAGGATAGTTGGATCTCGTCAAATCCTGGAAGCTTAGCAGGGTCAGCTAGGGTAATGTTGGGTGACTTCCGGTGAAACAAGAAGTGCTGGCCCCAACACAATGATGTCACCCGGAAGTGACATCATCACATTGGGGCCATCAGGGGTGATGCTCTGTTTTTTGGGCAAAACTCTATGGTAAATTTGGCATTTTCCACCACCAGAAGAGGCATTTTCCACCACCAGAAGATCATCACATGGGGATGAGAATATTGGCACTTGTTGAAGTTACTTGACGCTGCTGTAAAAGTTAAGAACATAAGAACATAAGAGAAGCCAATGTTGGATCAGGCCCATGGCCCATCCAGTCCAACACTCTGTCACACAGTAGACAAAAATACCAGGTGCCATCAGGAGGTCCACCAATGGGGCCAGGACACTAGAAGCCCTCCCACTGTTGCCCCCCAAGCACCGAGAATACAGAGCATCACTTGCTCCAGAGTTCCTATCTATATCTTGTGGCTAATAGTCATTGATGGACTTCTGCTCCATATGTTTATCTAATTCCCTCTTGAAGCCATCCATACTTGTAGCTGCCATCACCTCCTGTGGCAGTGAATTCCATGTATTAATCACTCTTTGGGTGAAGAAGTAGTTCCTTTGGGAAGAGAGGTACAAGAGGGCTTTCTTCCTGATCACCCTAAGCAGCATCTTTTAGCTTAACGTTCTCCTGGTTTAAAATCGCTAAGCGTGTGAAAGATATTTTCAGGTGGGTGGAGAGTTCTGGGGAGAAACACAGTAACCCTTGAACAACCTCAAGACAGTCAGCCAAAGGAAGTTGATTTAGATGTACATCGGTCTTGTTTGTGGGCAGGGGATCTCAGAAGAGTAAGTCTGGGATTACAATCTCCCAGGCTTGGATGTGTGGATATCCCAGCGCCAATACCACAACATAGTTTGTTGTGCACAGGCCATATGGATTATGCACCCCTCTGCTGATATTTCCTTGTCCTCCCCACCTTCTTGGTAGGGCAGTGGCTGCCTAGAACAGAAATGAGGAAGGTGAGGTTCTCTTGAGAGGAAGGGGTTTTGTTGTTATAAAGTACTGAGACTGACACATCGCTCAGAGATTTCAGCTCATACTTAGTGATTACAGAACAAGAGATACAGGGCAAGCCCGCGGGCTGCTTAAATGCACAACAAACGACTCCACCCAAACACCCCCCCACACCTGTGATTGGCCTATTTACATAATTCTACATCTGATAGGGTTCCTTTAGGATCCTGGTCAGCCAATAGGCTGCTACTAGGATCCTCTGTGCCCATTGTTCCTGGAATCGGATGACAACTGGGATCGGATGACAACTAGCCTGGGGTGCTGGTAGGCAGTCACCACTCTGTAGGCTATGTGGCCCTAGTTAGGTTAAAATTCGGTTGCTTAGAACCGCTATGTAAACCGCCCAGAGGCCCTCTGAGGTTAGGGCGGTATATAAGCTGAAAGTATAAATAAATAAGTATAAATAAATCGAGCTCTGGCTATTTGGCTGACTGCGTGTGCAGAGCAACCACATGCGCGGTCTCTGTTAGAACACAACACTCCTCCCCCCATAGTCTGGATCCCTCCCTAGCAAACATAGTCCTGCAAATATTCGGGTTGGCGGCATGTTCTTGTAGAATGGCGCATTCCTGGGCTTTGTGTTGGAGTTTCTGGGGCTGGGCTCCCGGTTCCTTGCAGAGCGGTCGGGGCTTCAAGGACGATGGGCACGCTACTCGGGTCCGGTGTTGGGTCCTATTCGGGGCTGTTGCTGTTGGGGTCTTCCGTTGGTGTGCCCGTGTGCTTCAGTTTGGGAGGGAAATTAAAATAAGGATGGATGGGCAGGCAGTGGGAAGTGGGGGAAAGAGAAGGAAAGGAAGACAATACGAATCTTCATTTAACCATTCCTGGCCAGAGGTGAGGTGAGGGTTTTAATTCTTTCCAAGTGCTGTATGTGATTGCCCGTCAGGGGGGAAAGTGACGTAGTATTTCTCGGACCAAACCAATAATTCATAACAGTGTCAGGAGCTGACTTTCGTGGGCTGCAGCTCTCCAGCTGTTCCTCGACTTTGGTCCAGACTCTCCCGGTGGGATTCGTTGTAGCAACACATTTTGCTTATAGGATTCATATGCCGGGGAAGGGGAGGGGAAGGGGAGGGGTGATGGCGGTAGAGGGGACCCCGCAACTGTAAATTAAAACCATGTGTCTGTTATTCCGAGTGTATTGAAATTCAAGTCTTTGTGTGCCTTCTGAAAATAGCTGTTTCACTACAATGAAGGGGGTGGGGTCGAGGGAAAATAGGCCCCCTCCGACTAATTTAAAGGAAGCAAAGCTTTTTATGTTTACCTTTCCCGTTTCACGTAGGAGGTCTTGAAAGAGAGGTAAGAATGCAGGGCTCTTTTATACTTTCCCAATAAAAATCCAGAGCACTTGGCCTGGCTTGGGAGGTGGTAGAGGATGCCGTGTTTTTGTGCAGTCGAAGGAATGCTTGCAGCGAATGAGCACACTGTTTTTTTAAAAGCAGAATCTGGTCATGGGCTCGGCGCAGAAGTATCCGCTGCATCCTAAGGAGGCGGAACGAGCAGTGGATTCGATATCTACTCACTGCAAAAGGAAGAAGACGCATCGTTTGGGAATGAGCCGAATTTCTCGTCTCTGTTATTTTGGCCCGAAAATTCCAGTTTCTCTTTTGTCTTTTGCGCAAACCAAAGATATTTTGGTGCCCATTTCCTATTTCATCGCCCAACTCCCCACCTTCCATAAAATGTACACCTTATTCAATGGTATATGGGGAAAAATCCATCAATCAACATTACACCTTTTACACCAATTCCATGTATAAATGGTATAGCCAGTAAAGAGAAAATACTACATAAATTGCACATGAATACAGATATAGAAACAAATCTTCAAACCCAACAGCCAAAAGCAGTGATGTGAAGATGTGCCTCCCCCCCAAAAAAAATATCAAAACGAATATAAAAAGGAACAAAACGTTTGCTCCTCCCTGCGAACCACCATGAAGAGGGCTTCAGGTACGTGTGCATCGCCCTCCGAAATAAAACTAGGAAACGGAAGTTGCCAGCCGCAGTTTTTGGCCCGGCTTCAAGCAGGGTGAGACGGCATTATTCTTCAGAACCCAGAACTGCTGGTTAATGAAATCGTCTCGCACTTTCTGTCAATCCAATTGTCAGCTTTTCATTTCCTGTGATATTAGTTGGCCGCAGCCGTTTGCCTTGGAAAGCGCGTGAGGAACATGAAACCATCTAAAAAGAATGGGGGTTGTGGGCGTTGTTGTTGGGTGTTTTTTTTTTTTAAACATAGCAATGAACATATTTGAAGGGGACCCGGCTGGCACGCTTTTGTGCGGATCGCGGGCACATTTCAGATGTGGCATATTGGTTATTGCAGTCATTGACACGGGCTGGACCAGCTGCTGGATAACAGGACCTTGGCACTGTGCTTTTGTTTTGCTGGTTGAAAGAGCAAATGCATTTTTTCTTTTAACTTATAGGCTTGGATCCTAATTTCCATTTTGCTTGTGTGTGTGGGGGGAGACTTCCTGTTGCAGCAGTAGGATTGCCAACCTCCAGGTGGGACCCAGGGAATCTCCCAGAACTACAACTGATCTCCTGACTGCAGAGGTCAGTTCTACTGGAGAAAATGGCTGCTTTGGAGGGTGGACTGTATGGCATTCTACTCTCCGGATGCCCTTCCCTCTCGCATCCCGACCCAGGGCTGGCAACCCATGATGACATGTAAACAAAGTATAACATACGTGGTCATAAGGAACGCTAATAACAGCAATCTATTAATACATATGAATAACTATTGTGAGATAACAAACACAGAAATATATGTTTAGATGAAGGTGTGTGGCCGTGTTGGTCTGGAGCAATAGAACTAAGTTAAGAGTCCGGCGGCACCTTTAGGACCAACAAAGTTTTATTCAAGGGGTGAGCTGTTGCGTGCATGCAATGGCAGATTATTTTATTTATTTATTTGTTTGTTTATTTCATTCGATTTATAGTCCGCCCTCCCCATAACGGGCTCAGGGCGGCTAACAGTCTGGGCACGTGTGCCGGTTATTAAACAATAAAAGCAGAGTAAAAAACAGTCCATTGTAAATTCAGATTCACCATGAAGCAGACTAAGCACGTGCTTAGGGCACCAGGGCCAAAGGGGGCACCACAAAGATGGGAAAAGGGTGAAAAGGAAAAAAAAGAATGAAGATTTGTAAAAACGACAAAAAAACTGATAAAACTAGTGCAAATTGATCATGGTGCACCCTAGGGTTATCTTCTATTTTTTGTTGGTGAGGCGGAGTGTCATAGGCTATGTTGAAAAGTAAAATGCATGTGTTTAGAAGTAAAATGATGGAGCCGCATTCAGTTGTCATGACAGTCATTCCAATGAGGGGGGCACCAAGCTTGGTCAGTGCTTAGGGCACCAGTGAGCCTTAATCCGCCCCTGCGTGCATGCATACTTCGGCAGGCAATGAGGTGGAATTACATATCATAATGCTAATGTAACAAACCACTCCTATGTATACAACTAGGATATGTAATTCCATTTCATTGTCTGACGGAGTGTGCATGCATGCGACAGCTCACCCCTTGAATAAATCTTTGCTGGTCTTAAAGTTGCCATTAGTCTCTAACTTTGAAATATATGTTTGTTATCCTACAATAGTTATTTATATGTATTAATCAATTGAGGTTAATAATAATAATAATAATAATAATCATCATCATCATCTTTCAATTTATTAATCGCTCACCCCGCGCCTGCAGGCTCTGAGCGATGTACAGTTACCCTTTGAGACGTGGGACTAACAATGTTATAAGGGGTAGGGAGGACAACAGTAATTCTTTAATTCCACACAGACTTGCAGCTGACAGAGGATTCGTCTCTGCCTTCGGACTAGTCGTGTTCCAATTGGCATTTTCAGTTGGCCGGCTTTGGTGACATCAGGCTTTCAGGACTCTTCGTGTCGCAGCGCCATACTGCCACCGCCTGGCCAAATCAACCCACTGCAGGGCTTCTTGATGTCGAGAGAGATTCTTCATGGCTTCCAGTCTTCGTAGCAGGACGATCCGCCGTTAGCTAACACCTCCCCCACGGGAGGGGGGTTTGTGTGCCACCCTCTCTAAGGAGTGGTACCCATTTTATCTACTTGCCGAAGCTTTTGAATCGCTGGGTAGACGATGAGCTAGGGACACAGGCTGGCAGCTCACACCAGCGCGGGGCTTGAACTGACAACTGTTCAGATGTTGCTTATTAAGCAGTGGGATAAATCCTCTGCGCCACCGCTCCCCTAGTGTTCCATTGGTTCCCTGTGGCCACGTACATTGTACTTTGTTTACAGGTCTGTTATGGTTGTTGCCAACCTGTGTTGAGCTACCTTGCCACCCCATGCTCTGCCCTCCCCAGGCTCCACCCACCAATTTGACTTAATTTTGATTGATTACATTTCTACCTCACCCTCCTGGCCTAGGCCGGCTCAGGGCAGCTTACATAAAAACAACACAAAATTTACAATAATGTAGAATAAAAAAATAAGCAGCATCAATTAATACAAATAACAATCCTAAAACCATAAAACATAATAAAGCGCCAGTAGCGATGATTCCACAGCGGTGGCTGTTGTTGCTGAGTTCTCTCATCTTGCAGTCGGCTCCTTGGTCTTCTTAGATGGTCTTAGGTGGTTAGCTCAGGCTATAGTTAAAGTCCCAGGGGAAACAGGGCTCTCTGACTGTAGGCTGTCAGTTGTTAGTGGTGGTGGTGGTTCCAAAAGCCTGGTGGAAGAGCTCTGTTTTACAGGCCCTGCAGAACTGTAAAAGGTCCCGCAGGGCCCTGGTCTCTTCTGGGAGCTCATTCCACCAGAGTGGAGCCACCACCGAGAAGGCCCTGACCCTGGTTGTCGCTAGATTGGCCCCCTTACTGCTTGGGAGAGCCAGCTGATTCTGGGCCCCTGATCACTGCACTCTCTGGGGTACATATGGGGAAAGGCAGTCCCTCAGGTATGTAGGTCTCTGGACACATAGGGCTTTAAAGGTAAGAACCAGCACCTTGAAACGAATCCAGGGTTCCCGGTATTTCCCAATCCAGGGTTGGCCACACTGGGGGAGAATGATTTTCAACAACTCCCTGCTGTCACGGTGACCCCCCCTCCCTTTAACTGCCATGATGTTTTTGTCAAGTCCATTTACTTATTCATGGTGGCACAATTTCGGTTGGTACGGAAGGATGCCATGGAAGAAGGCAGGCAGGAAAGTTGCAGTTTATGCAGCCCAACTCCGGATGTGCTGCACAGGTGCCACCCTGTCATTTCTAAGCTATTTTTAAACTACTGTTTTAAACTGCAGTCTTCAAACCTTGTCCAGAGCTTAGTCTCGCCTTGTGATGGGTCGCGAACCCAGCATTCCCAGCAGTCCGCACATCGCCCAGTGCTAATTTTTCTGGTAAGGCTTGGGCCTTGTCGAAGCAGTCAGCTGCCTGCTTGCTCTCCTATTCTAACCACAGTCATAGAATCACAGAATCCTAGAGTTGGAATGGACCTCCAGGGTCATCTAGGCCAACCCCCTGCACTCTGCAGGAAATTCACAAACACCTCCCCCCAACACACCCCCAGTGACCCTTGCTCCATGCCCAGAAGATGATGGAGAGAAAAAAACCCTCCAGGTTCCCTGGCCAAACTGTCCTGGAGAACAATTTCTTCCTGACCCCAAAGTGGCGGTTGGCATTTCCCTGGGCATGTAAGAAAGGTCCACGAGAACTAACTAAGCACTGATGCAACCAGTGTTCCCTCTAAGCTGAGTTAGTGTGAGCCAGCTCACAGTTTTTTAGCCTCCAGTTCATACATTTTTGTCTTAGCTCAGGAAGGATGGGCTCCAGAGCAAACTAATTTATGCAGTAGCCAAATCGCTGGCTCACAACTTTGAAGCCAGTAGCTCACAAAGTAGAATTTCTGCTCACAAGACTCCACAGCTTAGAGGGAGCACTGGATGCAACCCTTCCTGCCCTCCCTCTCATGATCTGCCTGAGTTCACAGAATCAGCATTGCTGTCAGATGGCCACCTTTTAAGATGGGACAACTCAACACCTCTCTTGGTTATGCCCTCCAAACACCAAGTCTGTGCGACAAAGCTATGGGGAGAGGAATTTCAAGTAACTTCCCCAGACATGTGTGGAACTCACTTGAGAAAGGCTGCATTTTCTCTGATCAGAAACCCATACTCCTGTGCAACAAATGCCTGTCTTCCTGGATTTTTCTCAGTCCACTTTGCAAAGGTATTCTTTTTGTATTTATGATTACTCAGTTAAATGCTTGAGATGTTATTATGGACTCAGATTACATCACAATGTGGATTTTGTAGTCTACAGTTTCTGCCTATACATCGGATATGTAAATATATAAAGTACCAGATGTTTGTGCGCATACTTCCCCTCCCCTTAGCCTTAAGATAAATGTTAACTGTGCGCACATTGTTCCAACTACAAAACAAAAATATATTTGTACTGCATCATAGGTTATGTGTGTATGTGCATGTGTATGAATGATGCAGTGCAAATATATAGTTTGTCACAAGTCAGATGGCATTACCTGCATCATAGGTTGTGTGCGCAGTTGACATGTATCTTAAGTGTACACTTAATAACTGATACACTGCAGTAGGAGTAATACAGATTTTGATACATCAGCTTGGAATGCATCCAATGAAGCTGATGGGCAGTAGGTTCAGGATGGACAAAAGGAAATACTACTTCACAGAGAAAGTGATTAAAATGTGAAATTTGCTGCCAGGGGATGCAGTGATGGCTACAGGAATAAACAGCTTTACAAAGGGATTAGATAGATTCATGGTTGATAAGTCTATCAGTGGCTACTAGCCATGGTGACTGAGGGGAACCTGTACATTCAGAGGCACTAAAACTCTGAATCCTGGAGCCAGGAGGCAACATCAGGGGAAGGCCTTGGCCTCTGTGCCCAGGAACTGGTGGGCCACTGTGTAAGACAGGGTGCCAGACTAAATGGACTATAGGTCAGATCCAGCAGGGCTCTTCTTATGTTTTTAATGAAAGGACATTCAACTGTACATTAACAGAACTGTAAATTTCACCTTGGATTATGTTTCAGTCAGAAATTCTTTTTTCCCTTGGTGAATAAGAATATATTGGCAGCAGGCACTCCAGAGATTTTAAGTTATGGGTATTTTCTGCCCAAAAGCATTGCTTTCCCCTCACTGGCAAATCAGAGGAGACAGAAAGCCGCTTCTCTTTGCATTTCCACGGCTGATATATCATGTTGCAGCGTGTGATGGATGAGACCAAATATGACAAGTCAAGGCCATTACTGGGTCAGCTCTGGAGATTTTGAAGGGAAGTAAATTTGCAAAGCATATTTGAGAAAGAAAGGCAGACCAAGAGACATAACCGTTCAAAATTGCTAATAACAGTCTTTAGATGTTCTTGGATCACGTCCCGCATCTTCAGTCAACAATGCAGAACGGGGCCGAGACAATTCTATAGATTGCCCCCCACACACAAGATAAACGCCATCTGACTTGTGACAAACTATCACCGTATGATCGTCTGGTATATTTCCAGATTTCTAGGTCTGACCATTAGAATTTTGCCTAAAGCAAAATTTGAAGGGAACGTCGGAGATCTTTCTCAAACAAAACGTTTGACATGAAAAGGGAAGCCAAAGTAAGACGGGCAAAGTTTACTGGGCCGTTTTTTCACACCTCTAACTTGTCACTGGAGATTTTTTCCCCCCCTAAGAAGAAATTCAAAGCGAATTTGAAGAATCCTCTTTGAGTAAAACCAATGAAGAATTTTTGAGGGAAACAACAATCTCTGAGGGAAATTTTCAGCTAGGCGTCTGAAATGTTTCATAGAATCACAGAATTGGGAGGGACCTCCAGGGTCATCTAGTCTAACCACCTGCACAAGGCAGGAAATTCACAAATATCTCCCCCCCTCACACACCCCAGTGACCCTTGCTCCATGCCCAGAAGATGACAAAGGAAAAAACCCTCCAGAATCCCTGGCCAAACTGGCCTGTAGAAAAATTGCTTCCTGACCCCAAAGTGGCGATCAGCATTTCCCTGGGTGTGTAAGAAAGGGCCATGAGAACTAAGCATTGAGCAACCCTTCCTGCCCTCCCTTCTTGTGATCTGCCTAAATTCACAAAATCAGCATTGCTGTCAGATGGCCATCTAGCTTCTGTTTGAAAAACCCCAAAGAAGGAGAGCCCACCACCTCCCGAGGAAGCCTGTTCCACTGAGGAACTGCTTTAACAGCCAGGAAGTTCTTCCTAATGTTTACCTGAAAACTCTTTTGATTTCATTTCAACCCATTGGTTCTGGTCTGACCTGGGGCAACAGAAAACAACTCTGCACCATCCTCTATAAGACAGCCCTTCAAGTACTTGAAGATGGTTATCATATCACCTCTCAGTCGTCTCCTCTTGAGGCTAACCATACCCAGCTCCTTCAACCTTTCTTCATAGGACTTGGTCTCCAGACCCCTCACCATCTTCACTGCCCTCCTCTGGACATATTCCAGCTTGTCTACATCCTTCTTAAATTCCAGTGCCCAAAACTGAACACGAGACTCTAGGGGAGGTCTAACCAGAGCAGAGTAAAGTGATACCATCATTTCTGACTCATGTTTAGTGTATTGTCTACTAAGATCCCATGATCCTTCTCACAAATACTACTGTCAAGACAAGTCTCCCCCATCCTATAATTATCCATTTGATTTTTCCTACCTAAATGCAGAAATTTACATCTATCCCTGTTGAAATTCATTTTATTTTTTTAGCCCAGTTTTCCAGCCTGTCAGGATCTTGACTCTGTCTTCTACCATATTTGCTACCCCTCCCAATTTAGTATCATCTGCAAATTTAATAAGCATTCCCTCTATTTCTTCATCTAAATAATTTATAAAGATGTTGAACAAAACAAGTCCCAGGACAGATCCTTGAGGCACTCCACTTGTCACTCCTCTCCAAGAGGATGAGGAACCATTCACAAGCACTCTTTGGGTATGATCTGCCAACCAGTTATAAATCCAACTAACAATAATAGGATCCATACCACATTTTACCAACTTGTCAACAAGAATATTATGTGGAAGCTTATCAGTTCAGTTCAGTTGACCTTTATTCGCATAAAGGAAGCTTATCAAAAGCCTTACTGAAATCAAGATAAACTTATGTCTACAGTATTTCCCTGATCCAGCAAGGTAGTAACTTCCTCAAAAAAAGAGGTAAGGTTAGTCTGACATGACTTGTTCTCGAGAAACCCATGCTGGCTCTTAGTAATCACAGCCATCCTTTCTAAATATTCAAGGATTGACTGTTTAGTGATTTATTCTAAAACTTTTCCAGCTATAGATGTCAAGCTGTTTCCAGGCTAGTTTCACATCTCTACAGATTGTGCATCAACATAAAAAATTATATCGCCTCAGTGACACTTTGAGGGTCTCTCAACACTTTGGCGGGGAAATCTCTCAATATTTTTGCTGTACATATTGATGAATTGGTTTATTTTCATTTTTGCAACGGTGCTCCCCTTTTCTGTCCATTAGGGTAACCCTTTGCAAGTCCTACTGAGTTCTATTACATACTATTGCATACAAAAAACCTTCAGGGCCTTGGCCCCTCATATCTGCAAGACCACCTCTCCCCCTATGCTCTGCCATGACAGCTTCTCTCATCCAAGCAAGCCAACCTGCAAAATGGCCCAAATCAACAACTGACCGTATGCATGCCTTCACTGTTGCGGCCCCTACTTTGTAGAATGGCCTGCCCAAAGATGTTGGGAAGGTTCTCACTCTCCTGGCTTTCTGAAAACTATGCAAAATTGAATTGTTCAAGAGGGCTTTTCTGCACAGGCAACAGAGTGGCACTGTACTAAATATTAGGCTATTTGGTTAATATAGCAGAGTTTGCCCATTCATAGAAATGTGATAGTGCATGTCAGGCTCTTTTGTCAGGTCACGCAACACAGGGCCTTCTCAGAAGAAAGTGTTTATTGGTGAATCGTAACTAAAGACACTTGTACAGCTTGTGTCAGGAATGGCCACATACAACAGGGCCTCCTAAGTTATACTACATTCAAGCACACACACCCCAGGTAGCTAAAGCCAATGAGTATAATTCGCGTGTGCAGGCAAAGCAAGCGGGCAAACCAAGCACAACAACCTAGAAACTGTTGGTTCTCAGCATAAGACTCCAGCAGCTGGAGAATACAACGTCAGAGAACTGATAACATACAGACAGTAAAAGTATAGAGGATGGGAGACTGAAAGTACTCCCTTTGCATTCCACTCTCATGGCAGTGCATTATTATTATTATTATTATTATTATTATTATTATTATTATTATTATTATTATTATTATTATTATTATTATTATTATTATTTACATTTCTATCCTGCCGTCCCTACGAACAGGTTCAGGATGGCTTACAATAGGGCACCATGTGCCAAGGCATAAAACAACATAAAAACAGGACACAATGGTCAACATTAAAGTGCTTAAAATTACAGTCCAAAATTTAACAAGATGGGATCAAATTTACTAATGGTCTCCCCAGGATCAAATTTACAAATTACAGTAAATAAATCTCCCATGAAGTATGTTGCAAAAAAACCCCGGTAACATTTATTGAGGTAGATTCAGGTTGCAGTTGAAAGGAGAGAGGGAAGCCTAATCAAAAGAGTACTTTCCCTACTCCAAATGGCCAGCTTGTACAGCATCACGTGTGTGGGAGTATGAGTGCATTGTATCTACAGGAGAGACCCACAGAGGCATGTGTCTCCATGGAAGGCCATGTGTAGGGAGTGAGAGGACAAAGGAGAGAGAGAGAGAGGGTCAGAGGGAAGCTCCCAGGTTAAGACAAAGAAAGGGATCTTGTTTAAGGAGATAACACCTACACACCCTTAGAGTGATGTAGCACCCCCCAGTATCCAGGCATGCTGAGTTTCTCACTCCAACACTAAGTGATTCACAAAGTTACTTAGATACGTTATTAGGGACTGTGGTCCGGGGACACAGCCAGAAAATTTTGGTTGGTGGGGCATGGGGAAATCTGGGGGAGGAGGGTGCCTCGGCCATGCCTGCTGCTCCTCTTGCGGCAGCAGAAGAAGCAGCTCCAGCTCCACTGCGACCTCTAGTCCTCCTCTAGACCTTTCGATGGGAGAGACTCGATTTTTGGGCTGCTTTTCTGTGTAAGTTGGGGGGGGATCTCCAACTCTCTCTCTTTTACATTTCACAATTTTATTTTATTTTTTGCAATTTTATTTTATTTTTATTTGCATTTTTAAAAACCTAATTTTGGGGGCTGGGGAACAAAGAAAATGAGACTGGAGCTCCCCTGACTGTGCCCAGAGTCATTTTGGAAAACCCATGCACATCTTACATTAAAAAAAATAAAAATAAAATAATCTTTTAGATTTTTTTTTGTCTGAAGGGGCGGTACTCATCTTGAGGGGGCATTGCTCCCCAATGCCCCTCCCCATGGCTACGGGCCTGCTGTGGTCTATGATACTGTGACTCCGATCACATGCACAATTAGCCACATGAGAGGGATGAATGTCGGGCGGATTTAATGGGCGCGAACAGACTTGAACATCTGGCCAGCATCCCGCACTCGTCAGCAACCCATTTCACTCTGCTGCAAGACCGGAGTTAAAAGAGACTGGGGAAAGTCCACTATCAAACGGGTTGCTATGGGCCACAGACAGACTGTCTGCTGTGTGATCGCAGACAGCTGCACTGCCCAAGTGGCACTGCGGCACAATTTTTTTTTAAAAAAAATTCATTGCACATGTGCATATGTGCATATCTGCGTGCACATGCATGTGCACAGTGGTGAAAGTCGCAAAAACAAACCTACCGGAAGAAGGATGTCCAGATGACCTGATCGCAATCATTGTGAGAGATGGCTGTCCAGATAGGCAAACTGGCAGATTCAGAGCACAAATACCTGGAAAGTACTTGATTTTCCCGGTATCAGAAAACTTGCTAGGGAACTGGGACTGTGTGATCGCGCAAATGCGAGTCAAATTGCCATGGAGCAAATAGCCTCGCTCCCCCCACCCCGCACTATCTTGCTCGTGTGATCGCAGCCTGTGTTTAGCTTACCAAAACTAGGATCTTACTATGTCATTTTGCACCATTTAATGTATTGCGGTTCGCTTACTGAAACTAGGATCCTGCTAGATATTTTTTTTATATAATTTAATTCATCATGCCGAGACTTACACTTTGCTTCCATTCTGTTGTTGGATTTCTGACTGGTTCGACAACCCTAATTCTGTTATACCATTCGTTGAATACTCCATCCTGTCAATTGTATCGACTCACTCTTGTGCAATCTACCTTGAGTCTAAGTGGGAAAGGCGGACTATAAATGGTGTAAATAAAATAGTACCTCCTTTCCCTTTTTACTCTGCTTTGCAAATGGTTAGCAAGCCTTTCGCGCTTATACATACTACTATTTAGCCGGCTTTGCTGGGAGGCCGGGGTAAAAATCTAATGAAATAAATAAATAAATAAATTTATAAAGCAACAGTAATAATGAGCTCCCTTATGAGATCAGGGCCCTGCAGGACTTATTGCAGTTCCATAGGGCTTACAGACCCCTGCCAACCTAGCAGTTCGAAAGCAAGAAATGGCAAGTAGATAAATAGGTACCGCTTTGGTGGGAAGGTGACAGCATTCCGGTGCATCTCGGTGTCTAGTCATGCTGGCCACGTGACCACAGAAATGTCTTCGGACAGCGCTGGCTCTTCGGCTTGGAAACGGAGATGAGCACCGCTTCCCTAGAGTCGGATTTGACTGGCTTTCGAGCAAGGGAAACCTGTACCTTTACCTTTAGGGCTTACAAGACGGAGCTCGTCCACCAGGCATTCGGTTGAGGCAGCGGACGTCCCCCTCCCCCCGGCTTTTTTGGCCATTCGTCCACCAGTGGCCTGATCCTGACTGAACATCTGATTAGATACTGAATCGTTTTAACATCTGACCTCCTTCATTTACATGGTACTTTATGACACGATATTATTATGTGTAAATTGTTATTTTAGTATTATTTTAATCCTCTTATTTTAACTGTTGTACACCACCCTGAACCCCTTTGGGGAGGGCGGTATATAAATCTAATAAAATAAATAGATAAATAAATAATCAGGCAGTGGAAGACCATTCTAAGGAGATGCTCAGACAGAACGTTAAACTTTTTGAAAAGCTGGTTTTCCCCAAGAGTTAAAAACGCATGAACAGGAGCAGTATGAATCATGGAATCCAACTGTGTCAGTGGCCGCCTACCTAACACAGAGATCGAAGGGGGCCCATGCTCACTCAAAATGCATCTGGTCCCCATAAACCCACATGTCCTAGACTGAGGTTGTACTGCCCCCTCCTGCCTTGTTTGGCTGCAAAGCAGAAAGAGACCATAGTATAGCCAGCATGAGTTGAGGTGTACATAGAATGTACAGTATCTGTACAGTGAGGAGTGGTCATCCTGTAACAGCCCTTCCTCCCCCTCCTCCCAGTCAGAAACGTCTGCTGAATGAAACTGCTGGACTGAGCAAAAGAGAAAATCTATGTAGATACCCATAAACTTGTCAATATTATTGTCGTCATTTCGGTCAGTGTTAGAATGTTGGGGATGTGGTTTTGCTCACTGTTGCACTGCAACATGGGATCTGTAGTGACAAAGCGGTGTCCACAGTTAGTTGGTGCCTGAAAATGTACTAATGCAAGGCGCCTGTAAGGGGGAAAAACCCCCCGAACAAGGCCATTTACAAGTTATGTAAGGCCCGTACTCAGGGGTCTTTTCGTAGAAGAACAGCTGCAGGAGCTCATTAGCATATGGTATGCTAATGAGCGATTAGGCTATTAGCATATGCCACACCCCCTGACATCACCGGAAGTGATGTCAGAAGGGGAAGCAAAAGGGGGGGAAGCATCTTCAAAAGCCTCCCCTTCCCTTCCCCAGCTGGTCTGGGTGGGGGAGCTAAGAGAGAAGGGGTTTAAAGTTTAAACTCCTTCTCACTAGAGTTCGGCCACAGAAGGAGGAAATAGGGAAGGAAAGAGAGAGAGTAGAGAGAAGGAAAGAAGGAAGGAAAGAGAGAAAGAAAGAGAGGGAAGAGGGAGGGAAACAGGGAAAGGAGGAAAAAAGAGAAGAGAAGAAGGTGGGAAAGAAAGAAAGAAAGAAAGAAAGAAAGAGAGAGAGAGAGAGAGAGAGAGAGAGAGAGAGAGAGAGAGAGAGAGAGAAGAGAAGAGAAGAGAAGAGAAGAGAAGAGAAGAGAAGAGAAGAGAAGAGAAGAGAAGAGAAGAGAAGAATGAGGGAAAGAGGAAAAAGAAAGAAGGAAAGGGGGAATGAAAGAAATTCAGTGGCAATTCAGCCCCATTATACCTTATGGGCCATTGAAGTCAATGGTGAAAACATAGGGTATATTCTGGGGGCTGGAGGAGGGGTTTGAGGGAGAGGCTCCAAGATCACAGGATAGCTGATGGAGCCTCTCCCCAAGATACCCACCAAATTTCAAGAACATTGGACCAGGGGTCCAATTCTATGGGCCCTCAAACAGGTTGCCCCATTTCCTCCATTGTTCTCTATGGTGGGAAAATAAGTTATTTTTTTCCCACTATAGAGAACAATGGAGGGAATAGGGGCAACCTGTTTAGGGGACCATAGAATTGGACCCCCTGGTCCAATGTTCTTGAAACTTGGTGGGTATCTTGGGGAGAGGCTCCATAAGCTATCCTGTGAGTTTCGAGCCTCTCCCTCAAACCCCCTCTCCTCCAGCCCCTAGAATATACCCTATGTTTTCACCATTGACTTCAATGGCCCATAGGATATAATGGAGCTGAAATTGACATTCGGCTGCCTGAAAGACTCTCCGGGACGCCGGCTGGGGCGGGGCTTGGCTTCTGAGCTCCCGGAGCTGCGCTCCGGTGGGCTCCCCCCCGAAAAGACCCCTGCCCGTACTTTATTAATCCCATATTTACAGTGTGGAAAACTCACTAGCCTCCAAATGTGCTTGCACATTCTTGTACAGTCTGTTACCATTTTCAGAATCTAAAGTCCTGTGATGTACCTAGAGGGGTGGGAGTGATGTGGATACCTCCTCCCTCTTTCGGAATTTGGAGGCTAAATCCCTGGTCAAGAGTTATTAAAAACAATTCCCCTTTCCGCATACAGTAGGTAATTTCCTTCGTATCTCAAACTCCACACATGTTCTTAATCAGAGAAGGATTTTATCAGAGTAGCTATAAGAACCGCTGGCTCCTCATGAGAGTGTACACATACTCACACATTTCTTTCACAGTAAATCAAATCTCTTGCTGAGCTTCCTCAGTAGTGCAAAATATGAACAATTCTTAGCCAGTCTTTACCTGCCACAGACTTGTCACAGAATGTTCTCAGACATTCAAAGTCCTGAGGTGGAAGGCTTCATCAAGGAATGCTGAAAACCTCTGTAGGTGGTGTGGGTCAGAGATCAGAAGCCACGTGAGAAAGAGACTATGGCCCCGTTCACACGGAGCATTTGCCCCACTGAAGGCACGGGAGCCCCGCGGACTTTCCGTGCGCGATCATACGAGCACATCTGGGAGGTGTAGTGCTCCCATGGCCAACCCGCAGCTTCCCTCCGAAAACGTGGAGTAAAAAACTACTAGGTTCGAAGTACTAGTTTCCGGAAACCCCAGGGCAAAGGCTGGCATCTGATCGCAGGAGCACCAGTATCCCGCGGCTTCCAATGCCGGCCCATGTCCCGGGGTTTCCGAATGTTGTAAGTTTCCATGGGATGCGCACCAATGCTGAATGAGGCATGTGCATATGCAAGACACCGGCAGTGGCCCGCCGCCCCCCACAGCACATGCGCACTTCGCAACAGTGCAGCTTGTGTGGTCTGCTACGCCGCTTTTTTGCCGCGCTGCAGCAGTGTGGTGTGATCGGCACTTGGGGCTGGAGCGTGGCAACCCCGTGGCCCATGTGATCGGGCTACCGCACCTTATTTTGCTCCGGGGCGAACTGCCACGCCTCCCCCCACATTTTCTGGCCCATATGACTGGGGCCTATGTAAGTTTTATGGGCACTTTGTCACCCTGATGGTATAATAATTATGTGCGCTAGCATCTTAACAAGAAGATCTTTCTTCTCAGAGAGGGCCTGGCTGTTAAGAAAGCAGCGGTATTCTCCCGGGAGCTCTGCACACTTTGTATTATGATGCTGTTGAAGTCTGATGAGCAGGATTGTACCCAGTATTCCAAATGTGGCTTAACCACAGACCTCTTTTCAGGAGTGTCACAATATTGGTAGTTCAATTTTCAGTCCCTTACCTAACGAACCTTGGTGTGCTGTTCATCTTCTTCACTGCTGCCGAACACGAACCAAGAACAAACTTGACTGAATCTTCTCCATCACTGAACAAGAGGCATGCATCCATCAGCATCAATGATGGATAATTAAAGTTGACCTACTTCTCAGCCATGGGATCGCTTGCAGTAAATCCCCCTCAGCCAGTACGGTTGGATGCATCATTTAAACGATAGAGAGTGCATACGCTGTATCGATGCAGGTGGTGTCATCTGTTTAGGGAGAGGGAGATGCAAAGAGTGACCAGAAAATTAGCTAGGTTCATGGCCAAACGGCAAGGCACACGGAGACATCTAAGCAGTAAGACTCAACTAAAAAATCTCAGATGAGTGAGTGGAGGGGGAAAGCAGTGAGAAAATGTCTGTATGTTGTTCAGTCGCACAGTCGAGTCCGACTCTTCGCGACCCCATGGACCAGATTACGCCAGGCCCTCCTGTCTTCCGCTGTCTGCTGAAGTTTGCTCAATTTCATGTTTGTCACATCGATGACACTGTCTAACCATCTCATCCTTTGCCGCCCCCTTCTTCTTTGACCTTCAATCTTTCCCAGCATCAGGGTCTTCTCCAGTGAATGCTCCCTTTTCATTTGGTGGCCAAAGTATTTGAGCTTTAGCTTCAAGATCTGGCCTTCCAGGGAACAATCAGGGTTGATTTCTTTTAGGATTGACTGATTTGATCTCCTTGCAGTCCAAGGGACTCTCAAGAGTCTTTTCTAGCACCATAGTTCAAAAGAATCTATTCTTCGGCACTCGGCCTTCCTTATAGTCCAACTCTCACAGCCATACATTACTACGGGGAATACCATTGCTTTGACCATGCGGACTTTTGTTGGCAAGGTGATGTCTCTGCTTTTTATCATGCTGTTTAGGTTTGCCATCGCTTTCCTCCCAAGGAGCAGGCGTCTTTTAATTTCATGGCTGCAGTCACCATCTGCAGTGATCTGGGATCCTAGGAACGTGAAGTCTGTCACTACTTCCACGACTGTGTGTATGAGAAGCAATCTAATAATTTAAATACGCACTACTTAATTTGTTCATACACATCCAAACAGCTTGGCAAACTGTTTGCTTCCCGATCACGGCCAGTGTACAGGGTGTATGCTGAACCAGTGGGTGATCAAGCCTAAGCTATTTAAACCTTTTTGCTTCTCTCAAATCCCTCTGTTTTATCCAAGGAAAGAACCCTTAAATAAATGTCCTTTGAACTTCGCTTTAGATGAGATTTCATCAGCCATTTCAATCTAAATTCAGATCGCTGGCTCTTTTATGTATGTCTTTATTTGTAAGATTTATATGACACCTTTCCAGAGAACTGACTGAGGCGGCCATGACCTTTCAGCCATTAGTGGTTTTGGACCCAGAACTTCAAGGACCATCTTGAGCTTATGATCTTAGAAGACCTCAGAAGCGAAGCAGGATTTGCTTTAATCAGTACTTAGATGGGAGTCCACTTAGGAAATCCAGGGTTGCTACACAGAAGCAGGCAATGGCAAACCACCTGTGAATGTCTCTTACCTTGAATGTCTCTTACCCGGGTTGCCATAGGTCAGCTGCAACTTGACGGCACTTTACACACAGACACACACTTCAAAATCCACAGGCTCCTATAAGACAGCCAGTTTAGTGTAGTGGTTAGGGGTGCAGACTCTAGTCTGGGAGAACCAAGTTTGATTCCCCACTCCTCCACATGCAGCTGCTGGTGTGGCCTTGGGTCAGTGACAGTTCTCTCAGAGCTGTTCTCTCAAGAGCAGTTCTCTCAGAGCTCTCTCAGCCCCACCCACCTCACAGGATGCCTGTTGTGGGGAGAGGAAGGGAAGGAGAGCTGGCAACCCTATTTTCAGGTGATTTTTTGTTGTTCATGGATTAGTTTTAGCTGCTGATTCGCTTGTGGAAGCTGCTGCGGCAGCCGCTGGCTGACAGGCGGGGTGTACATTTCCCGAACCAACAAATAAATATGGGGCGGATATTGCACAAAACTGATTAAACACTTCCTTTACTGCCATCCGAAGAATGATCTAAAACAACTAAAAAAACCCCTCTGTCTGCCAGCCAATGATCTACAACATCTAGAACTTTGCTTCCCAATATCATTTCCATAACTCAGCGTCCAAAAGTCTCACAACTTCTCTCCCCCACCCCCATTCCTGAATTCTGCACATTCTGGGGGGGTCAGCCAGATTTTTCTGCAATTAGAACAATGTGTGCTTTTAGAGTTCACTGGCAGGAAAAGGGCTTTTAAAATCTCCATTTAGATGGATGTGCATAACAAATTCGAATACAAAAGCCTTTGCTGGCACATATCAGGTTATCCATACAAACGATGCACAAATGTAGAGGTAGCAATGATAATTTGGGTATAAACAGGTAAGCAATTTTCAATTGGTCCTTGATTACCAAACTTAAAAATAGGGCTACTTTTTCAGTCACTTCAGGTAATGAGTCGTTAAGAAGACAGTACACCATCAAGGCATCTGAATGGCCCGACAAATGGCGTAAAATTGGATCTAAAAGATTAGAATGTATAGCAGCATAAGACGGAAAGGGGGAGATTTCCCTTGCTCGAAAGCTAGTCGGATCTGGGTTTAGGAGGCGGTGCTCATCTCTGTTTCCAAGCCAAAGAGCCAGCGCTGTCTGAAGATGTTTCCGTGGTCATGTGGCAGTCATGACTAAATGCTGAGGTGCACAGAACACTGTTACCTTCCCACCATAGTGGTACCTATTTATCTACTTGCAAGTTCTTGCTTTCGAATTGCTAGGTTGGCAGGAGCTGGGGCCAGAGATGGAAACTCGCTCTGTCATGTGGCACTTGGGCCTCGAACTGTTGAACCACAGAACTTTTGGTCTGCAGCTCAGCATATCATATATATATCCAAATTTATTAAAAAATAGTCATAAGACCAGCAGAATAAACTAAAATAAGATGACACAAAAACTACGACAAAAGACCCTTACAGCCATATTTTCTAAGATACCGAACCGGTCATTTCCATCGTTAATGGCTCAACTTACAGCGCAATCTACGCTTTTTGATTACCAGATAACAATATTTAGCAACATTACGTGAGACAGACTCGTAATTATCAGCCAGTAAAAACTTCATCAAACGTTCCTTGGCATATATAAAATAATTTGCCAAAAAGGTTTAAAATGTGAGAGAAGCTGCTGTCTCTCTTCGTCATATATAGGGCAATGGAGTAATATATGGGAGGCTGACTCCACCTGATCTAACAAGCAAAAACAGATCCTTTAATGCATGGGAGTCCGGGAATATCTACCATAGAGGACTGCTGAGGGAAGCGCATCAAGACGTGCTCTAGTAAAAGCCTATCATATATATACACTTTCCTCTCCAACACCTCTGAATGCGCCAGAGAGAACCAATAGCACGATCAAGGAATAACTGGAAAGGTTCTCGGTGCAGAGAGAGCCTTGAACTACTGAACCACAGAACTTTTGGCCTGCAGCTCAGTGTCTTAACCTCTGAGCCACCGCGGCCCATATCAGCATACTGGGAACAATAAAGAAGTATACAGGGAACTGAGTCAACTGATTCTAAGTTACAAGCCCAAAGTCTTGCAGGATGTGCATAAATGCACTTATTAAAAAACATACCAAAAATTACTATATTTAATTGTCCCATTCACTACAGGCGTTCTGAGATGATGTTCATATATATGTATATATAAACACATACACACACATATACACACACACCTTCCTCTCCAACACCTCTGAATGTGCAGGAGAGAACCAATAGCATGATCAAGAAATAACTGGAAAGGTTCTCAGTGCAGAGAGGGCCTAATCTACACAGCTTCCCTCGCTCCATCCGGAAGACGACTGTTGGCAACAAAGAACGGGAGAGAGTGTGGCAAACTTGTTTGCAAACAGGCTGATAAAAGAACAGCAAGTAGGAAGAAGAGAAAGTGCTGATCGACGAAATCTCAGGAATGAAAACAAAGGCGCCAGAGATAACAGCATCGTGGTGGAAAAGGTTCAGCAAGGAATGTGGCTTACCCACGGTCTGGTGTGTATTATGGGATGGCGTTGCCCTGGCCCATGTAAAGCCAATTCAACTTCCCTTTGCTCTCAAACAGGATTTCCCCAAAAGAGAGGAGTTAAAATCAGAAAGGGGAGGGGGGAATAAAATCTTTGTGGTTTTGTTGAATGTAACGCATGAGAAGTTCTTGGTAGTTTTTGTAGTGACTTCTGAAAGAGAGGCCGGTGTTGATAGCCCCATGTTACAGAGGGAATGTCCAGGTGGATGGGACAAAACATTTTTCTAGACCTCTTGGTGAGTTCAATCCCAGTTCATGCTCTTCAGCTTCGATGCCGACACCTTCTGGTCTTGAATCTGTGGGGGAAAGTTACAGGTGTCTACCGATGACGGTCCTACTTGATAGATTTTAGGATTGCCAACTCTGGGTTGGGAAATATCTGGAGACTTTGAGGGTGGAGCCCGAGAAGGGTGGGGTTGGGTGAAGGGAGGGACTTCAATGGAGTACAATGCCGTAGAGTCCACCTCCCAAAGCAGTCATCAACTCCAGGTGATCTCTGTCACCTGGAGTTCAATTGTAATCCCTCCAGCCACAACTTGGAGGTTGGCAACACATTGTCCGCCATTTCCTCCAGGAGAGCTGATCTGGAGAGCCACCACCTGGAACCTCCCAAGCCTCATATGAAGTGAAATGGGTGATAATTCTCAATATACAGGGCTATTTTGGGGCAGGAACGCACAGGAACGGCGTTCCGGCTGGCTCCTGAATTGGCCACACCCAGCAGGAATTTATTAGCATAATAGGCACCCAACACCCAACAGCAGAAACTCATTAGGATTGGCTACATTAGGGGTGTGTGGCCTAACATGCAAAGGCATTCCTGCTACAAAGAAAGCCCTGGGTTTTGCCAACAAACAAAATAAACAGAATAAGAAGCAAAAGGTGGGTGTGGCTGGATGACCACACTTCTGGCAACATGGGTGTGTGGCCTAAAATGCTAAGGAGCTGTGCTGTCAGGGGTGTGGCCTAATATGCTAATGAGTTTCTGCTGTTGGGTGTGGCCTATTATGCTAATGAGTTCCTGCTGGGCTTTTTCTACAAAAAAGTCCTCTCTCTGTGTGTGTGCATATATACAAGTACAAGTTTAAATTCAATTTGTACTTGTACTGCATCTTTAAAGAATAGTTAATAAGAGGGCTTTTTTTGGTAACTTCAAATAGAATTTTGTGTATATTCCTTAGAAATTACATTGTTTTTTTCAGATACAGTATATTACGCCCACCGTATAGCCATTTTTTGTTCTACTGCCCGGAGACTGGCAACCCTTGCGCGGGCTTTTGCTAAATGGATATGCAAATAGACTGATTTAACGAGAATATGCACTGAGCTAGGTAGTGAAATGCTGTAAAGATCCCTCTCCCCGCTATATTTTAACTTCCCCTCACTGTACATCTCAGTTCAATTTGTATCCCATCATTTTGCCAGTGGCTCAGGCTGGATAAAACACAGGCCAGAAAAAAACAAAATGCACACTTAGATTACAGTCGCCCCATACCTGCTGAATCTTGGTAACTGAATCCTGGACCCCAAAGCAATATTCTGCAGCTCTCTTCCAGAAAGTATCCTGACTCAAGTTTCCCTGAATCTCTAAGAGAAAGAAATGAAATGCTGTCAATGAAACGAAAGATCAATCAATTACAACAATGGAAATTGGACGGAAAACATGTCAATGTACAATTTTTTTTTAAAAAAGCAAGGCAATATCCACAGTGGTTCATTGCTAATCTATTTTGATCTTGACAGTCATCACGACGGTTCTGAAGACACACACTGAATAAAGCACTTCCAATCCACTTTGGTGATGGTTTGCAGGTGGATTTTGCTGTTCTACAGAATAAAATCCAGTTGCAAAGTGCACTGGAAGTGCATTGAAAATGCATGGTTTTTAATGTGTGCAAAGGCCCGGCTGCAGAGAGCTTTAAATCCCATGCAAGCCCGAGTTGCCGTATGCATCCGACTCCTGCTTATGGTTGCCAGTCTCCAGGTGGGGCCTGGAGATCTCTCGGAATTACAATTGATCTCCAGACTCCAGTTCCCCTGGAGACAATAGCTGCTTTGGAGGGTGGACTCTATGGCATTGTACCCTGCCGAAGTCTCTCTACTCCCCAAATTCCACAGTCCCCAGGCTCCATCTCTAAAATCTCCAGGTATTTCCCAACCCAGATCCGGCCACTCTACGTCTTGCTCCCCCACAGCAGAAATCTATCTCCCAAAGCTTCACCAGACATGGGAGAAGCTCTGTGCTGGGGATTATTAGGAAGGGTATTGAACCAATATCATACTGCCCCTATGTAAATCAATGGTGTGACCTCATTTGGAATACTGTGTGCAGTTCTGGTCACCACACCTTAAAAAGGATATTATAGCTTTGGAAAAAGTGCAGAAGAGGGCAACTAGAATGATCAAAGGGTTGGAGAACTTTCCCTATGAGGAAAGGTTAAGGCGCTTGGGGATCTTTAGCTTGGAGAAACGACGGCTGAGGGGATGACATGATCGAGGTTTATAAGATTATGCATGGGATTGAGCAGGTTGAGAAAGAAGTACTATTCTCCCTTTCTCACAATACAAGAACTCGTGGGCATTCCATGAAATTGCTGAGCGGTCGTGTTAGAATGGATAAAAGGAAGTCCTTCTTCACCCAAAGAGTGATTAACACATGGAGTCCACTGCCACATGATGTAGTGGCGGCTACAAGCATGGACAGCTTCAAGAGAGAATTGGAGAAACATCTGGAGCAGAGGTCCATCAGTGGCTCTTAGCCACAAGGTATAGAGAGGGACTCTGGGGCAAGTGATGCTCTGTATTCTTGGTGCTTGGGGGGGGGGGCAACGGTGGGAGGGCTTCTAGTGTCCTGGCTGCACTGCTGGACCTCCTGATGGCACCTGGTATTTTTGGCCACTGTGGGACAGAGTGTTGAGCTGGATGGGCCATTGGCCTGATCCAACATTGGCTTCTCTCATGTTCTCTTATGTTCTTAACTTCCAGGTGATGCCTGGAGATCTCCCAGAATTTCAACCAGTCTCCCAGTGACAGAGTTTCTGTTTGCCTGGACCAAATGGCTGATCTGGAGGAGGCTTTATAACCTGCGGAGGTCCCTCCCCTCCCCTCTCCAAACCCTCCCCTCCCCAAGTTCCTCACCCCAAATCTCCAGGAATTCCCCAACCCAGATTTGGCAACCTTGCTTCAGAACACAGAAGCAGGCCTGGTAGAAGATTCCAACGGATGCCCTTTGCTGGTCTCTCATAAACATTCTAACTTACAAACTGAAACGCCCCACCAATCCCCCCCCCCATTAAAAAAATAGAAGCAGGAACGGAGTGTTGTTTAAACAAATACAAAAAAATAATTCAATAGGTGGTGGTTGTTTTTTTTTTAACTAAAGAAGCTGGCCTATTCTTTTCTTTCGCCTGTTTATTATTCCTTGCAGCTGAAAGCCCCCACGTGATCTTGCCGCAAAAACCTCAAAGCGCTGTCAAGTTGTTTATTTTATACCTTCCACCGCAAGCCAGAGAGAGCTGAACTACAGTCGCTCTTGCCCGCCCGTTTCTGGCATGACATCTCGATATTAGATCACCGTATTGCAATGCTTGCTTCCCTTTCCATTAACGCTGCTCGGAGGCCCTTCACCCTCGGTCCAAAGCACGGCAATACCCAGTAGGTGTATGTGTGCAAACCCTGTGCCCTTGAAGCCCTTTGCAATGGCCCACATCCTTCCCTAGAAGAAGAAGAAGAGCAGGTTTTTGTACCCTGCTTAAGGAGTCTCAAAGCACCTTACAATCGCCTTCCCTTCCTCTCCCCACAACGGGCACCTTGTGAGTTAGATGGAGCAGAGAGAGTTCTGAGAGAACTGGGAGTGGCCCAGGGTCATCCGGCAGGCTTCATGTGGAGGAGGAGTGGGGAATCAAACCTGGTTCTCCAGATCAGAGTCCTGCTGCTCTTAAACACGACACCAGGCTGGCTCTCACAACCATAGGGTTGCCAACTCTGGGATGGGACATTTCTGGAGGTCTCCTGGAATTAGAAAAAGAGGAGGAGGAGGAGGAGGAGATTGGATTTATACTCTGCCCTTCACTTGGAGTCTGAGAGCGGCTTACAATCGCCTCCCCTTCCTCTCCCCACAACAGACACCCTGTGAGGGAGGTGGGGCTGAGAGAGCTCTTCCGAGGACTGAACTTGAGAGAACAGCTCTGAGAGAACTTGTAACTGACCGAAGGTCACCCAGGTGGCTGCATGTGGAGGACCGGGGGATCAAATCTGGTTCTTCCAGGTTAGAGTCCGCGCTCTTAACCATTACACCAAACTGGCTCTCCAGATTACAGAGGACAGTTCCCCTGGAGAAAATGGCTGGAGGTTGGACTCTATGGTATCACATCTCTGTGGAGCTCTGTCCCAATCCCTGATTTCCCCAGGCTCCCCCCCACAAATCTCCAGGGATTTTCCAATCCAAAGTTGGCAACTGTAGCTATAGCGCCCACCCTCCAAAGTAGCCCTTTCCTCCAGGGGAAGTGATATCTGTCATCTGGAGAACAGGAGTAATTCCGGTAGATCTCCAGGCCCCACCTGGAGGCTGGCAACCCTCTGACCTCCCTCCAGAGGATTCGAGGAGGAGCTGAAAAGAAAATGGCACTTGAGTCACACCCCTTCCTTGACCTACGATTCGTTGGCCAGGCAGAATACTTTTCTTCCCAGCTCCCTTCCGTGAGGGGCAGCACTCTTTCAGACAGCAGTGAGCAGTCTGCCTGGTTGAATCCTTCCCCTGGATATAAAAACTCTCTGCACTAGCCTGTCTGCGGAAAGTTGCGCTCTAGTTCTCTGCATGCAAGGAGTTTGTTCAGCTGGGGGGTGGGGAAGCATTCCGTTCTTCCGACTCCACTCAGAAACACTCGGTTCCTGACATGCTAGCTCTCTGTGAGCAGGGAATGTATTTAAATATGTGGGAAGTGTTCAAATATCCAATCACCCAACTGTTGTCTAAATCAGGGATGTCAAACATGCGGCCTGGGGGGCAGAGCAAGCCCCTCCCCGGAGGGCTTCTATCAGGCCCACAGTGGAACTGGCTGTCTTGTGCTTCTAGTTCTGCTGCTGCTGCGTCATCGTAGGTTTGCAGCTTACAGATACACACAGCTGAACGGCAGACTCAAGATTGCAACGGCACAGGCATTTTGATGCAATCATTCAGAGCAAGAGGGGTCAGTTATCAGACACCGTTCAATAAACAAAATATTGCAAGAGTGCTGATGTTTTAAGCATAATTTTAAGTAAAAAAAAGCCCCTTTGTATTTGGGTCCTTTATAAAGTTTATGTATCTGCTACCTGGCATTACGTTTTATGACACACGCGGCCCAGCCCAACAAGGTCTCATTTATGTCAGATCCAGCTCTCATAATAAATGAGTTCGACACCCCGGTACAAATTGTCCAGCATCAGCAAAAAGCTTCCATAGTCTGTTGCTCCCGGTCAGGTATTTCAGATCACCGAAGACTTCGGGGAAATGTAATCGGGGAAATGTAATTTCAGATCACTGAAGACTTCGGGGAAATGTAATTCTAGTAGACGGAAGGCCAGACTTCTACAAGGGTGGCCAAGTTCTGTCCTGGATGGCCCAATCTAGCCTAATAAGGGCTTTTTTTGTAGAAAAAAGCCCAGCAGGAACTCATTAGCATAACAGACCACACCCAACAGCAGAAATGCATATTAGGCCACACCCCCATGTTACCAGAAGCATCCAGCCACACCCACCTTTTGCTTCTCATTCTGTTTACCTTGTTTTTTTTGTCAAAATCCAGGGTATTTTTTTGTAGCAGGAACTTTTTTGCATGTTAGGCCACACATCCCTAATGTAGCCAGTCCTAATGACTTTCTGCTGTTGGGTGTGGCCTGTTATGCTAATGAGTTCCTGCTGGGCGTGGCCAACTCGGGAGCCAGCTGGAACTCCGTTCCTGTGCCTTCCTGCCCAAAAATAGCCCTGAGCCTAATCTCAACAGATCTCAGGAGCTAAGCAGGGTCAATCTAGTACTTGGATGGGAGACCACCAAGGAAATCCAGGGCTATTACGCAGAGAAGAAGAAGAAGAAGAGACTGGATTTATACCCCGCCCTTCACTACCCAAAGGAGTCTCAGAGCGGCTTACAAACAACTTTCCCCTCCCTTCTCCACAACAGACACCCTGTGAGCTAGGTGGGGCTGAGAGAGCTCTTTCCAGAACTGCTCTTTCAGGAACAGCTGTGCCAGAGCTTGTGACTGACCCAAGGTCACATCAGCAGGTGCAAGTGGAGGAGTGGGGAATCAAACACGGATTAGAGTCCGCACACTTAACCACTACACCAAACTGGCAAACCACCTCTGAACGTCTCTTGCCTTGAAAATCCCACTGGGATGCCATAAGTCAGCTGTGAAGTCCCTCCCCTCCTTCAGTGACCTCCGTGGGATTCAGTGCCAGAAAGTCCACCCTTCGGAGCACCCATTTCTTCCAGGGAAACTCATCCCTGTAGTCTGGAGGGCCCAGGCCCCACCTGGAGGCTGGCATCCCTAGATCAACATCTGGCTAAGCATGGGACAATGATACCCTTTTGTTGACTCTTCCCCCATCTTGAATTTGGCAATGGTAGACCAGGCTCTCTTCTCTTAGTTCCCAGAAACCTTGGTTCTCCTCCCCCCTCCCTCCCCCCCATTTAACCACCGTTTCCCCTTCATGGAACACGAGCCGATTAAATGGTGTCCACTTCTATTTCTGGCATCTAATAAATCTAAATTTTCAAGCATGGGAAACCAGGCTAAACAGCTGGCGTAGAGACAAACGATCTGTCTTCCAAAGGCAAATGTATCGTACCTCAAGGGTTTTCTGGGTCCCGACTATTAAAGAAAAAGGGCGAGATCCTTAAAAGCACCTCTTCCTACAGCTCAAATGCACACACACATGTAGACACGCAGTATATTGAGACCGGCCAATTTTCATGCAATTTGTACCCGGAAATGTTCGTCGTTAAGACCTGTCCCTTTAATGGTTTCCTCGGGTGAAGAGTTTTGTTTTCAGTTATTTATTCTGACATCAAGTTGCAGCCAATTTATGGCGACCCCGGAGGGTTTTCAAGGCAAGAGATGTTCAGAGCGACCCTCGACTTCCATCGTGGTCCCCCATCCAGGTGCTAATCAGGGCTGAGCCTGCTTAGCTTCCGAGACCTGATGAGGAGTTTGGGCTATCCAGGTCAGGGTGGGGTGAAAAGTTAGTACCTCATTGAAACAGGCACTAACCTTCCAGAAAAGGACTTCCGTATGTTTTATCAAATATCCTTCCTTCCTTCCTTCCTTCCTTCCTTCCTTCCTTCCTTCCTTCCTTCCTTCCTTCCTTCCTTCCTTCTTTCTCTCTCTTCTTTCCTCCTTCCCTCCCTTCCCACTCCTCCTCCTCCTCCTCTTCTTCTCTTCCTTCCTTTCTTCCCTCTCTCTTTCTTCTTCCCTTCTTCCTTCTCTCTCTCTCTTCTCCTTCCTTCCTCCTCATCTTCCTTCCCTCCCTCTTTCTTCTTCTTTACTTCCTTCTCTCTATCTTTCTTTTTCTTCTTTCCCTCTTCTTTCTCCCCTCTTCCTTCCTCCCCTTCATCCTTCTCCTCCTTCTCCTCCTTCCTTCCCTCTCTCTTTCTTCTTTTTCTTTTCTTCTTCTTCCTCCTTCTCCTTCCTTCCTTATCAATTTGTACCCCACCTTTCATCCCAGTGGGGACCCCAAGTGGCTGAAACTCTTCTCCTCTCCCCCCATTTTATCCTCACAACAACCATGTGAGGTAGGTCAAGTTGAGAGAGCGTGACTGGCCCCAGATCACTCAGTGAGCTTGAGTGGTTCTGTTTTCAAATGAGCTTCTGCTACTGTTCTGAAGTGTTGCCGTTGCTTTGTTCATTTTTAATTGCATGGCAGTCGTGTTTTAATATGTACGTCACTTCCATTTTAAAAAAACCCACCCCAAATGCAACATTTGTACAAATAAACAACCGCGTCTCTTGCCTTGGCCGTCATTCTACCCAGGCACCTTCCCAGTCAAAGCCGCTTCCTTTTGACGCCTTCCCTCCCCCTTGTGCGCATCCGCCAAATGATACCGCACTAATGGCTTCCTGCCTTGCATAAACATGTCTGTCTGAAAACCCCATAGAGCCGTGACGCTCCTATTTACCCCCTTCCCTTGCTTTTTAATTTTCTGTTTGGTGCATCTCTGCACAGCTATTGGGTTATGTGGATATTGTGCGCCTATCGAGTGTTTTTTTTAAAAAAAGCAAAACAAAAATGTCATTTCAGTCCGCAATCGCACATGCACGCACCCCATGCAGTTAGCCTCCCTCCCTCTTTTGAGGAGGAGAGAGAGAGAGGGAGGGAGGGAGGGAGGGAGGGAGGGAGGGAGGGAGAGAGCGAGAGAGAGAGATCTATTTGCCTCCCAAACGTACCTAATGTAACGATCACTTATGCATTTCCCCCACATCAGGTTGCTTGCCTTTTTGTTTAGGTTTAAATGCCACTTTTACATTTAGATAGACAGCCCAGGCTATCCCGATCTCATCAGATCTTGGAAGTTGAGCAGGGTCGGTGTCCACTGAGGGAGTCCAGGGTTGCAACACAGAGGCCCCGGTCATACGGGCCAGAAAATGCAAGGGAGGGGGGAGGCGTGGCTGTTCGCCCTGGAGCAAAATAAGGCGCGATAGCCCGATCACACGGGCCACCGGTTGCCACACTCCAGCTCCGAGTGCTGATCACACTGCACTGCTGCAGCGCGGCAAAAAAGTGGCGCAGCAGAGCATGCAAGCCGTGCCAGTGTAAGGTGCGCATGCGCTGGGGGCGGGCTGCTGTCAGTGTCTTGCATGTGCGCATGCACCATTTGGCGTTGGTGCGCATCCCATGGAAACTTACAACATCTGGAAAACCCGGGACATGGGCAGGCGTCGGATGCTGCAGGATACCGGCGCTCCCGCGATCAGACGCCGGCCTTTGCCCCGGGGTTTCCGGAAACTAGTGCTTCGACCCTAGTAGTTTTTTACTCCACATGTTCCATGGGAAGCCGCAGGTTGGCCACGGGAATGCTACGCCTTCCAGATGTGCCTGTGTGATCATGCAGGGAAACTCCGCAGGGCTACCATGCTTTCAGCGGGGCAAATGCTCCGTGTGAACGGGGCTAGAGTCAGGCAATGGCAAGCCGCTTCTGATGGTCTCTTGCCCTGGCCTGGCTAGCCCGGGCTAGCCCCATCTCATCAGATTTTGGAAGCTAAGCAGGGTCGGCCCTGGTTAGTTCACGGATGGGAGACCGCCAAGGAGGTCCAGGGTCACGATGCAACGGCCAACCACCTCGTCTCCTCTCTTGCCTTGAAAACCCTACGGGGGTTCCCCTGAGTCGGCTGCAATTTGACATCCCTCTCCACCACTGAAACATTCACTTGACAGACACACGAAAAACGACTCCATACAGGTGGCAGAATGGATCCGCACCGTCACAGGGGCCAGCCAGTCCGCGCTGCAAACAGCTGACTTCTGCTGCAAATGGGTTGAATTCCGTCTTCCCCCATGTGCAGTCCTGGGGACGACATTGTATGTCTGAACAAAAGGCCAGTGGACTTCCACGCATACCCTGCTGTTTGAAATAAGCAGGGCTCTTCTTGTAGCAGGAACTCCTTTGCATGATTGGCGACATGCCCCTAATGTAGCCAATCCTCCAAGAGCTTACAGTAGCCCCTGTAAGGAGATCTCTGTAAGTTCTTGGAGGATTGGCTACATTAGGGGCCTATCACCCAGGGCTCTTTTTGTAGCAAGAACTCTTTTGCATATGCGCAGTGGCACAGGCAGTAAGAACGCCTGCATAGTAACATCAATGAACAGCCATTACGGCTGTTCGAAACTCACTGCGGCTGGAGTGAGCTCCCGGCCCATGTCCCAGCTCCCGTCCACCCAGCGGTTCGAAAGCATCATAAATGCAAGTAGATAAAGTGGGTACCTGCCCTAGGTGGCAGGGGTCACCCCACCTCCTCCTCCTTGTGACGTGGAGGTTTCGGCGGTGGCAGCAGCGGTGGTGATGGCGGCGAGCAGTTCCTGGCGACCAGTGGAGCAACGTTGGAAGGCGGAGCCCGGAGAAGTGGAGGCCTGGAGAGCGTGGTGATGTGTGGTGCAGCACGGCGGAGCCACCTATGGACAATAGCCGGAACTGCAGCCAACACAGAAGCCACGCACCAGGACGAGACCTGCCGGAGGAAGCTGCCTGGAAGATCGGCTCCAGAAAAAGGGCACCAGGACGCCAATATCTGAAGCCGCGGAAAGGAAGCCGGATGACAACTAGCCTGGGGTGCTGGTAGGCAGTCACCACCCTGTAGACTATGTGGCCCTTTGTTGTTGTTGTTGTTCAGTCGCACAGTTGAGTCTGACTCTTCGCGACCCCATGAACCAGATTACGGCAGCCCCTCCTGTCTTCCGCTGTCCGCTGAAGTTTGCTCAATTTCATGTTCGTTGCATCAATGACACCGTCTAACCATCTCATCCTTTGCCGTCCCCTTCTTCTTTGACCTTCAATCTTTCCCAGCATCAGGGTCTTCTCCAGTGAATGCTCCCTTCTCATTTGGTGGCCAAAGTATTTGAGCTTCAACTTCAGGGTCTGGTTGCTTAGAATTCGGTTGCTTAGAACCGCTATGTAAACCGCCCAGAGACCCTCTGAGGTTAGGGCAGTATATAAGCCGAAAGTATAAATAAATAAATAAATAAATAAATAAATATTAGGCGACACACCCTTGATGTAGCCAATCCTCCAAGAGCTTACAGTAACCCCTGTAAGAAGAGCTCTGCAAGCTCTTGGAGGATTGGCTACATTAGGGGCGTGTCGCCTAATATGCAAAGGAGTTCCTGCTACAGAAAGAGCCATGAAAATAAGTGTGTTGCTCAAATTACTTATGTCTGTGCAAACTGCATGTGTGCAAAGAAGGGGCAAGCAAGCCAGAGCCAATGCAAAGAGCAGATACATTCATAATAGGATGAGCCTCCCCCCCCGCACACATGCTGCTGTCCTCAGAGGACATGAGCATAGGAGCCTGCTTTATACGAAATCTGATCTCGGGCCCATCTAGGTCAGTAGTCTCTGGCAGGGTCTCCAGGTTGGGTTTCCCCAGATTTGCTGAGTAACTGGAAATACCAAAGAGGGAACCGGGGATCTTCTACAGGCGAAGCAGGTGTTTCACAACCCGGCCGCCTCCTGTGGCTCATGAACCCTCTCCCGCAGCTAAGATGCCTTCTGCCTCATCTCCTTCCTTATGGCAAAGCGCGCTGTGGGAGGCAGTCGCCTTTTGAGAGACTTCAAGTGAGGGGGGGAGGGGAGGGGGGAGAACCCTCTTTGAAATAAGACGCAACTCCACACGTGCTCCGTTAAGCTGATGAACCGACGGAGCTCGCCTCAGCCGCTCCGGTCTCGTAGGAGGGATGAAGAGGACCCTCATAGTTGCTTGTTTTATTTGCAAGATTCGCATCCCGCCTTTCTGCCCTTACAAGGGCCACATAAGGTCGACGACCTCCAAGGGGTCGTGTGAGATCTCCCGGGATTACAGTTGCTCTCCAGGGCTGCGGCCACACACAGTAAACAACCCACTTCCAATCCACATTCCGTGCACTTTCCAACCGGATTTTTCCAGCTCCCACAGTAGAATCCAGTCGGAAAGTGCACTGAAAGCGGGCGCTCGATGAAATTGCTGAGCAGTCGGGTTAGAACGGATGAAAGGAAGTCCTTCTTCACCCAAAGAGGGATTCACACATGGGATTCGCTGCCACAGGAGGTGGTGGCGGCTACAAACATGGGCGGCTTCAAGAGGGAATTTGATAAACATATGGAGCAGAGGTCCATCAGTGGCTATAAGCCACTGGGGCAAGTGAGGCTCTGTATTCTTAGTGCTTGGGAGGGCTTCTAGTGTCCCGGCCCCACTGCTGGACCTCCTGATGGCACCTGGTATTTTTGGCCACTGTGGGACAGAGTGTGGGACTGGATGGGCCATTGGCCTGATCCAACATTGGCTTCTCTTATGTTCTTATATCTGGGGCAAGGGATGCTCTGTGTTCTTGGAGCTTGGGGTGGGCAACAGTGGGAGGGCTTCCAATGTCCTGGCCCAACTGGTGGGCCTCCTGATGGCACCTGATATTTTTGGCCACTGTGTGACAGAATGTTGGACCGGATGGGCCATTGGCCTGATCCAACATTGAGGAGGAGGAGGAGGAGGAGGAGGAGGAGGAGGAGGAGGAGGAGGAGGAGGAGGAGGAGGAGGAGGAGGAGGAGGAGGAGGAGAAGAAGAAGAAGAAGAAGAAGAAGAAGAAGAAGAAGAAGAAGAAGAAGAAGAAGAAGAAGAAGGAGGAGGAGGAGGAGGAGGAGGAGGAGGAGGAGGAGGAGGAGGAGGAGGAGGAGGAGGAGTTTGGATTTATACCCCGCCCTTCACTGCCCAAAGGCGTCTCAGAGCGGCTTACAAACTCCTTTCCCTTCCTCTCCCCACAACAGACACCCTATGAGGTAGTTGGGGCTGAGAGAACTGTAACACAAACTGTCCTTGAGAGAACAGCTGTGCCAGAGCTTGTGACTGACCCAAGGTCACATCAGCAGGTGCAAGTGGAGGAGTGGGGAATCAAACCTGGTTCTCCCGGATCAGAGTCCACGCACCTAAGCACTATGCCAAACTGGCTTCTCTTATGTTGTTATGATTGAAAGTGGATTATTTAGTGTGTGTGACTGCAGCCCAGGTGACAGAGATCAGTTCGCCTGGAGAAAATGGCTGCTTTCGAAGGTGGACTCTATTGGCATTTACACCCCACGGAAGTCCCTCCCCTCCCCAAACCCCGCCCTCCTCAGGCTCCACCCTGAAAATCTCCAGTATTTCCCAACCTGGAGCTGGCCACCCTAGCTACCGAGGCGTCTAACAATTTAAAACATCCGTGACAGAATTCCATTATAAAACCATTAAAATCATACTCCCTCACAAACATGTGGAGATTGCCCTTAAATTGCAGCCGACTTCCACTGACACTGTAGGGTTTTCAAGGCAAGAAGCATTCAAATATGGTTTGCCATTGCCTGGCTCTGTGTAGCAACCCCGGGCTTCTCTGGTGGTCTCACGTGTTAACTGGGGCTGACTCCACTTAGCTTCCAAGATCAGGCCAGTCTGGGCCATCCATATCAGAGCAGAAACATACAGAGGTGGCTTGCCATTTCCTGCGTCTGCGTAGCAACCTTGGTGGTCTCCCAACCAAATACTAACCAAGGCCGACCCTGCTTAGCTTCCAAGATATGACGCGATCAGGCTAGGCTGGGCCATCCCGGTCAGGGCTCCCAAACATACATCATCAAAACCATTTTTTTTTTTTAAAAAAAAGAGAGACATAAGCCTCTTGAGTAGGGATTAGGTCACTTGAAACGGTCACAACATTGCCACTTGGTGCGGTGGTGCTTTGGCGAGATGTGTTTTGACACACACGCTTTAAGCCGCGCGCTGCAGCCTGCCTTCTTTGCAGCCCCTCCAGAAAACCTCTTTAAAAACATTATTTTGGCAACTGAGTTGTCGCCGTTGTTCAGTCACACCGACTCTTTGTGACCCCATGCGCCACATCACGCCAGGCCCTCCTGTCTTCTGTCGTCCTTCGGAGTTTGCTCAATTTCATGTTCGCTGTATCGATAACACTGTCTCACCATCTCATCCTTTGCCACCCCTTCTTCTTTGACCTTCAGTCTTTCCCAGCATCAGGGTCTTCTCCAGGGAGTGCTCCCTTCTCACTGGGTGGCCAAAGTATTTGAACTTTAGCATCAGTATCTGGCCTCCCAGGGAACAGCCAGGGTTGAATTTTTTTGGCAACTGAGAGAAGGCCTGAAACAGAATAACTACTTGGCGTTTTTTGGGAGTGGTGAGAGGTATTGGTCGCATCTCCTATCCAAGATGGCTGCCAGAACAGGAAACAAAGAGCTCCAGGGGTGAAAAGTACTGAGACTTACTAGTGATTTCAGCTCTCACATACTTTATTAGATGAAGAACAAGACAACTGAGCCGGCTCGCAGGCCGGCTTTTATTCCCAAGTGACCCACACCCCAAACACACACACACCCGGTGATTCGCTATTTACATTGATTGGATTAACTCCTGCTCCTCCATTGGAGGGGAGTCCGGATCCACTAGTCCATTGTCCTTCGGGGCGAAGCTCAGGCCCTTCGCCTGGCCACATGGTGGACCGGTTAGAACCAGTCTAAGCTCATGGCTGTCCAGAGCCCATGTTCTCCAGTGGATACATTACAAGGGGGCAGGCCCTGGCCTGGACGGCCTCAGCTGGCCCATCTCGTCAGATCCCGTGAGCTGTCATCTGTGTCCCTAGCCACTTCTGCTTTGGAGTTGTCCCTGTGGTTTTAGTCTACTTCAAATCAATACATTTCCCTTCTCTGGAGACCCCTGCCAGCTCCTCTCCCAACCAGCGCTTTGGGAGGGCAGTGGATGGTGAAATCCCCCCTCTGCTGTGGGTGACAGAGAAAGACTATGACAGCTTCCTGCCCTGGCTCTCCCGCTTAGGCCTGTGGGGGAAGTTGTGTTGCCAGCTCTGGGCTGAGAAATACCTCATGATTTGAGGGGGCGGAGCCTGGGGAGAGAGGGGTTTGAGGAAGGGAGGGACTTCAGTGGGGTAGAATGTCATAGACTCCACCTTCCCAAGCGGCCATTTTCTCCAGGTGAACTGATCTCTGTCACCAGGAGCTCAGTTGTAATTCCAGGAGATATCCAGCTGCCAGCCCTACGTGGGAGACCGACAGGGAGGCCTCTGAGGCCCCAAGCCTCAGTCCGAGGCATGCTAGTCCCCAGCCTAAAAGGGCCACCCGAACACGAGGTGCCTCCAAGCTCCAACCCAGTCTCCCAGAGGCTGCCCTTTGACCTCTGAGAGAGACCACCTGTGGCCTCTGAAGCTCCACCCCTTGAATCGAAGGGCTTGAGGCTCTGGATGTTGGCAACTGTCAGGTAGCCCTGTCATTGGGATGGAATGTGAGGGAGTACTTTCTTCCTCCCACCCTCTGATCAGTACTGTTTTACTACTTGTATGTTATCATTACTCTGACCTTGTGGTGTCTCCAGCTGCAGGACACTATGCTCGGAAACAACGGCTTTTAACTTGTTTTCTTGCTTTGCCTGCTTGCTTGGCCCACGTGCGTGAATTGTATTCATTGGCTACAAGTAGTTTAGGGGGTGTTTGAATTTACTATAGGTCAGGGGTCTCCATTATCCACGGCCATTCCTGACACAGGCTGTACACGTGTCTTTAGTTATGATTCACCAATAAACAGATTCCTCTTCTGAAGCCCTGCGTTGTGTGACCTGACTAAGGAGCCTAACAAAGTGTCAGGAATGGCCGTGGATGCTGCTGTCCTGTTCTTCCTAGCCCCAGACTTCACTGGAACCAGTATCATCATGCCCCTGTATAAATCATCATGCCCCTGTATAAATCATCATGCCCCTGTATAAATCATTGGTCCGACCTCATTTGGAATACTGTGTACAGTTCTGGTCACCACATCTCAAAAAGAATACTATAGCATTGGAAAAAGTGCAGAGAAGGGCAACTAGAATGATAAAAGGGTTGGAACACCTTCCCTATGAAGAAAGTTAAAATGCTTGGGGCTCTTTAGCTTGGAGAAACGACGGCTGAGGGGTGACATGATCGAGGTTTATAAGATTATGAATGGGATTGAGCAGGTTGAGAAAGAAGTACTTTTCTCCCTTTCTCACAATACAAGAACGCGTGGGCACTCCATGAAATTGCTGAGCAGTCGGGTTAGAACAGATAAAAGGAAATACTTCTTCACCCAAAGAGTGATTAACATATGGAATTCACTGCCACAGGAGGTGGTGGCAGCTATAAGCATGGAGAGTTTCAAGAGGGAATTAGATAAACATATGGAGCAGAAGTCCATCAGTGGCTATTAGCCACAGAGTATAGATGGGAACCCTCAGTCTGGGGCACGCGGTGCATTCTATTCTTGGTGCTGGAGGGGGCAGCAGTGGGAGGGCTTCTAGTGTCCTGGCCCCACTGCTGGACCTTCTGATGGCACCTGGTATATTTTGGCCGCTGTATGACAGAGTGTTGGACTAGATGGGCCATTGGCCTGATTCAACATTGGCTTCTCTTATGTTCTTATGTAACTTTACTTGGCTTAGATCTACCTAATCCCTCCATAATCCCGTGCTTTCCCATGAGCTGGAAAAAGTACAGGGGGGGGAAACCAAGATGATGAGGTAGTGATGGCCACAGGAAGAAACAGCTTCAGAAGGGGATGAGATAGATTCATGGAGGAGAAGTCTATCAATGGTTACCAGCCGTGGCGACTGAGGAGAACCTCCACATTCAGAGGCAGTCAACCTCTGAATCCCAGAGCCAGGAGGCAACATCAGGGGAAGGCCTGGGCTTCTCTGCCCTGTTGCTGGCCATCCAGAGGAACTGGTTGGCTGCTGTGTGAGACAGGATGCTGGACTAGATGGGCCACCGGTCTGATCCAGCCGGGCTCTTCTTACATTCTTATCCCTCACTGCCTGCCAAGGGCATTCTGCCAGACAGGGCGTGTGCCTTAAATTTACACATTGTTTGTACAATGCTTCATCTTGTTTCTGCATCTCTCACTGAGTGACGAAAGGGCTAGAAGGAAACAAGATTTATATCTGCTCCCTCTACTACCTTGTGTAAATAAAAGGGGAAGATATAATAATTTTTCCCCCCTGATAGAAAGTGCGAAGGTTGCATTGCTTTGTTTAAACATGTCTTGGAGGGATTTGATTTGTCATGTAATATCTGCGCTTCTGGCTAGGACAAGTCCTTAGCCAATAAAACAAAACAAAACAAAATAAAATTGAAAGGATGATTAAATTATCATTGTTCTTTAAAGTGGGTTACAACCAGATGAGATTAAGACAACCAACTGCTCATATCTGGCAAAGGTTGAAATTCTCATAGAGGTGAATTGCCCCATCCCCAGACACAACCTGAGTGTTTTTCCTGGTGAGCTAGCCCATTCTCAGACAAGAAGGAGGAGGAGGAGGAGGAGGAGATTTGGATTTATACCCTGCCCGTTGCTACCCCAAGGAGTCTCAGAGCGGCTTACAGTCTCCTTTCCCTTCTCCTCCCCATAACAGACACCCTGTGAGTGAGGTGGGCCTGAGAGAGCTCTGAAAGAACTTGTGTCGTGTATGCAGACCACCACTAGGGGTCCGCCACCTAAGTCTAAAGCTTGGTACAAAAAGACAATAGGACCTAGGATCCTAGTCCACCTCGAGTCCACCAATTAGACCTTGGCGGGAAATTCAAACCCACCAATGGGATGATAGGTGTGCCAGGTGGGGTGTATAAAGTTGGCCCTTGCAGGGCCGGGTTTGCAGTGTGTGTTATGTGAAGTATAATTAATGCGTCTAAACGCATGCCATAGTCCGAGTCTCCCTGCGACGAACCCAGTACTTTACAACTTGTAACTGACCCAAGGTCACACCAGCAGCTGCATGTGGAGAAGTGGGGAATCAAACCTAGTTCTCCCGGTGAAAAGTACTGAGACTGATGTGTCGTTGAGTGAAATCAGCTCATATTTTATTTAAGGTTCAGGAACAAGACAACTAGCCGGCTCACAGGCCAGCTTATATCCTAGAGCAAAACCCACTCCCAGAACACACCCCACTCTAGTGATAGGCTATTTCTTGTGGATGAGAGTTCCATAGGTCCCAGCCGGGATCCTAGCCCTCTGATTGGCACGGGTTATGTTATGTATTGGAATGTGAATCTGGGCTATACATTCCTATGTTAAGCTTGATTTCAAATGTGGCTCTTCAGCTGTGGCATTACTATTGGCTGGTTTCTAAGAAACCTCTGTACAGAACCAATCATCTTGCAAATATGTTGCAAAGAGGGAACGGTCCTGATTGGCCTTTATCCCTGTGTTATGATTGGCCTTTATCTCTGTGTTGCTATTGGTCCTTAACTTATTATGGGTGTGGCTTTGACTGCCCGGGAGAGTTTAAAAAGGAGCTGTGCTCCACTGTTTCTTGTTGTGTGTTTCTGACTTACAGTTTGCTGTTCAAATAAGGCTGAAATAACTTTTGAAGCTGAAATCGTTGTTGAGTCTCATACTTAACAGGTTAGGATCTGCTCGGGCCATTGTCTCCTGGAGCGAAGCTTGAAGGCTTTGCATGACTGCTTGGGGACCTAGCCTCGCACGCAGTCGGGTTTAGATACATTACACCCAGATTAGAGTCTGCGCTCTTAACCACTACACCAAACTGGCTCTAAGACCTGCTTAGCCAAGAGCACAAGAGCTGTTGTTCTGGACCCCAAATCCATCGGTCTTCAACAGGTGTCTCTGGAAGTCACTAATCCGGCAAAAAAGGGAAGGCCACCTCTGCTTGACCTTATCCTGGTGCCTTAGGACTTGACAATGTGCATGTAGAACACAAACCAACCAATCCATAAAAAGAGAGCCAGTGTGGTGTAGTGGTTAGGAGTGGCAGGCTATGGATTGGGAGACCCAGTTTCAATTCCCTGCTTGTGCTGTGGAAGCTCGCTGGGGGATGGCCATGTTTACCAGGTATGCAGCTCTTAAATGATCTTTTCTTTATGTCTTTGTACCAGGGAGCAAATTTTGACTGAATGATTAAAGAATAATCTATTATGGCATCTCCATTAAACACCCCTTGCCTCGAATCGTGGCTGTTCCCTAAAGATCGCAGCAAATCGCCTGGAATTGCATTACGGGAAATAATGTTATGAACAAAATCAGAGCGGATTTTTATCTTTGCTTAATGTCAAACGATAGCTAAGTTTCCCCAGAGATTCGGTTTGCACCAATTGGTACTTCTTCCATGATTTGAATACAGCTAGATGAGCACGAGCCCTAATTGAGGGGAAGCCAAGTGATGGGGTTTCCGGGTCCCCCCTGGCAGGTGATTAGGTTAAGATCGTGTTAAGTATGAGACTTAAGGCAGCAGTTCGTGAACAGTGATTCAGCTTTATTTACAAAGGTAGGAAACAACACGAAAACAGGAGAGCAACAGGCCCTCTTTTAAACTATCTGGGCTGGCATAGCCATGCCCCTTGTTGCATAAATAACCAATCAAAACAGTAAGATAATAACCAATACATTTGTCTTCCTCCATAACCTTCTAGCTTCCTGATTGGCCTGCTACACAGAGTAGCCAATCAGAGTTTGGTCTCTCAGGCCTAGATAAGAGTGAGCTTCAAGCTTTGTTATTGATGTACACCAGATACATAACAGATTGCCTGGGGAGTACAAGAACTTCAATGGGGTACAATGCCACGAAGTCCACCCTTCAAAGCAGCCATTTTCTCCAGGGGACCTGATCTCTGTAGCCTGGAGGTGAGCTGTAATTCCAAGAGATCCCCAGGCCCCACCTGGAGGCTGGCATTCCTACTGGATGACCTGGAGCCAATCACACTCAGCCTAACCTCCCTCGAAAGGTTGTTGTGAGGATAAAATGGAGGAGGGGGAGAATGATGTAAGCTGTTTTTATTCCCTGTTGGGGAGAAGGGTATTTTTTAGACTTCCGGTTGGGTCTACGAGCCTAATCCTGTTGCGCTGTTTATTCTGTTGACTGCATTGTTGGTTGTATTGACTGTCGCATGCATTGACTCACCCCCTGTAATCCGCCTTTGAGTGCCAGTGAGAAAGGCAGATGATAAATAACATAAATAAAAAATGAAGAATAAATCAGGAACCTGACAGAGCAAAGCTGCGACAGGATACGGAGAGAGAGAGAGAGTGTTCACCGCACCGACGGCAGTGCGCCACAGCACAGATAATAAATCTGGGTTTCTTTAGTCATCTGGAAATGCTCTTGAATCTTTAATCGCGCTGCCCTTTAATGTTTAATAATTGTTCCCTTTTTCATGATGTACGATAAAATACGGAGCGCGCATCTTACAAGAGATCAAACTGAATCTTTAATTTAACTAGTTGTTAATAAGTGTTAAAACAGCAGGCAATGCGCGCCCTTTCATTGCTGTACAGACACACACCAGGGCAGTCCCCATGCACAGTTACTCCGGTCTAAGCCTGCTGGAATCAATGGGTTTGGACTGGAGTAACTCTGTACAGGATTGCACTGATGATGAACGGAGCAAGCGTCTGTATCTGTTTGTCACTGTAGCTGCTGCAAAATCACAACTGACTTCCAGCGACCCTGTAGGGGTTTTGAGGCAAGAGAGGTTTAGAGTTGATTGGCCATTGTCTGCCTCCATGTCATGACCCTGGTATTCCTTGGGGGTCTCCCATCCAAATAGTGGCCAGGGCCGACCCTGCTTAACTACTGAAATCTGACGAGATCGGGCTAGCCTCAGCTATCCAGGTCATAGAATCATAGAATGATAGAGTCGGAAGGGACCTCTGGGGTCATCTAGTCCAACCCCCTGCACAATGCAGTAAATTCACAAATACCTCCCCCTCCACACCTGCAGTGACTGCTGTTCTATGCCCAGAAGATGACAAAAACAACCTCCAGGATCTCCGGCCAAACTGGCCTGGAGAAAAATGGCTTCCTGACTCCAAAGTGGCCATCAGCATTTCCCTGGGTGTGTAAGAAAGGGCCACGAGATCTAAGCACTGAGGCAACCCTTCCGGCCCTCCCTTCTTGTGATCCGCCTGAGTTCACACAATTGGCATTGCTGTCAGATGGCCATCTTTCCTCTGTTTGAAAACCTCCAAAGAAGGAGAGCCCACCACCTCCCGAAGAAGCCTGTTCCACTGAGGAACCGCTCTGACTGTCAGGAAATTCTTCCTAATGTTTAGCCGAACATTAGGTCAGGCCATCTATAACTATATCCAAGTGTCCAAGCTTTCTGTGAGGCAGCTAATTTAACGAGTGGACGACATTTCAAACCAGTCACCACATGGTTATTGGGGTATTTTCATTAAGTCAGATCAGATGGCATGCATTTGCTTTTTAAAGGAAAACTATACTGCTTTACTTCTTGAGATATCTATACCCTGCCTTTCTCCTCAAAGGAGACCCAGGGCTTTTTTTGTAGAAAAAGCCCAGCAGGGACTCATTAGCATAAAAGGCCACACCCATCAGCAGAAACTCATTAGCCTTTTAGGCCACACCCCTTACAGCACATCTCATTCACATATTAGGCCACACCCCCGTGTTACCAGAAGGTCACACCCACCTTTTGCTTCTTATTCTGTTTACCTTGTTTGTTGTCAAAACCCAGGGCTTTTTTTTTTGTAGCAGGAACTCCTTTGCATGTTAGGCCACACACCCCTCATGTAGCCAATCCTAATGAGTTTCTGCTGTTGGGTGTGGCCTGTTATGCTAATGAGTTCCTGCTGGGTGTGGCCAACTCGGGAGTCAGCCGGAACTCCGTTCCTGTGCATTCCTGCCCCAAAATAGCCCTGATGGGGACCCAAACCTACTTACAACATTATTCTCCCCTTGCCCAGTTTATAACTGTAAGAACAACCCTACGAGTAGGGCTACCAACCTCCAGGTGGCACCTGGAGATCTTCTGCTATTACAATGAATCTCTTGAGACCAAAACCAGTTCCCCAGGAGAAAATGGCTGTTCGGAGGGTGGGCTCTATGGCATTATACCCTACTGAGGTCCCTTCTTTCCCCAAAACTCACCGTCCCCAGGATCCACCCTCGAATCTCCAGGATTTTCCCAACCAAGAGTTGGCAATCCTACCTGGGAGTTAGGTTAGACTGAGAGAAAGTAACTGGCCTATGAAGAAACGTTAAAGCGCTTGGAGCTCTTTAGCTTGAAGAAATGATGGATGAGGGGCGACACGATCGAAGTTTATAAGATTATGGATGGGATAGAGCAGGTCGAGAAAGAAGTACTCTTCTCCCTTTCTCACAATACAAGAACATGTGGGCACTCCATGGAATTACTGAGCAATCATGTCAGAACAGATAAAAGGAAGTCCTTCTTCACCCAAAGAGTGATTAACACGTGGAATTCACTGCCACAGGAGGTGGCGGCGGCTACAAGCATGGACGGCTTCAAGAGGGAATTGGAGAAACATCTGGAGCAGAGGTCCATCAGTGGCTATTAGTCACAAGAGCTAGATAGGGACTCTGGGGCAAGTGATTCTCTGTATTCTTGGTGCTGGGGGGGACAACAGTGGAAGGGTTTCTAGTGTCCTGGCCCCACTGCTGGACCTCCTGACAGCACCTGGTATTTTTGGCCACTGTGTGACACAAAGTGTTGGACTGGATGGGCCATTGGCCTGATCCAGCATTGGGTCCTCTTATGTTCTTATGCCCGAGGTCACCCAGTGAGCTCCCATGGCAAAGTGGAGATTCAAATGTGGGTTGCCCAGATCCCAGTCTAATCACTACACTGTGCTGCCCTGTTGAAAGCAAGACATATTTTTTATTTCTGAGTAGTTGTCCACTGTGTCTCCAACCCAATGACACATCACCAAGGGATAAGGTGAACGACGTGCAGTGACGGTGTAACTGAAAGACAAAAGGGAGGAAAGTGTCAAGTAATACTTTTTATTTACTACATTGACAGCCCATCTTTTTCACTAAGAGTCTGGGGGAATTGCAAAATATAAAAAAACAGTTAAGGGTTGCTAGGTTCTCACTGGCCATTAGAAAGGGATGGAGGATCATATGGTTGCCAGATCCAGGTTGGGAAATTCCTGGAGATTTGGGGATGGAGCCTGGGGAGGATGCTGTACCTCAGTGGGGTACCGTGCCCTAGAGTCCACCCTCCAAAGCATCCCATTTTCTCTGGAGGAACTGATCTCTGTACTTTGGAGATGAGCTGCAATTCCAGGGGATCCCCAGGCCTCACCTGGAGGCTGGCATCCCTAACATGCACTCAGACGGCATAAGACATCCGATGAACAATGCGAGAGGACTTTTCTTCTTGCTGTCAAGTCACAGCTGACTTATGTCAAGAGATATTCAGAGGTGGTTTGCCATTGCTTTGCCTCCACGTCGCAACCCTGGGCTTCCTTGCTGGTCTCCCATCCAAATACTGACCAGGGCCGACCCTGCTTAGCTTCCAAGATCTGATGCGATTGGGCTAGCCTGGCCATCCAGGTCAGGGGACAAGAGAACTAGAATTACAAAATTAGAAGACCTTGCAGACACCTCTCCCCCCCCAGCACCACATTAACACATAAACAATGCAGAAAATGGATGGCAAAATTAGAAAACCAGGCTGCAAAAGCAAGAAATGCACACAACAAATAATAATTCAAGAGCTCAGAATTGAACCTTGCGTATGAATGGACAGCCTTAAGTGGTCCTCCAGTTGCAAAATGGATTACGACATCACAATATGTTATTTATGCTTAACCCAGTTAATTAGATTACAAGAAGACAGAGGGGAAAACAGGGACAAGGTGAAGAGAGTTATATTAATAATTAGGATTTTATATAAAAGAATATTGGCTGTAATGAAAGTGTCCCTATTGTAGGTTATTTTTATCTTCTTGCATAATCAGCATGAATTCTGTATGTCAGCTAAAGTAATATATGGATTGAGAAGTGGGGGGATGAGAATAAATAAAATGTATGTGAGCTTAAAGGTGCCCAACAGTTGCATTAATTTAGAAGGAAAAAGGAGAGGAGATCACAGTGGGAGAACAGCTCCTTTTCATGAAGAAGAGAAGAAGAAGATCCTGGGTTCTCATACTCCCCCCCCCCAGTACTGCTCATACAGCTATTGCCTTAAGCAGAAGTTAGAAGCAGGGGTCATTTCCAGCTGGAACGAGCCGGGATGGCGTTCCCACACTAACAAGCCCAGGAGCGAGCACATGTGGTGGCAAACCCCGTCCCCAGCAAACCCAGGGCCAGGAGGAGCGGGAAGCAGCACATGCTGCTTCTGCTTGCCGCCACCGCCACCACCAGCCAGAAGGCAGAGTAAGTTAATGGGGGTGTAGGGGGTGGGGGCTCGTTTCAGGTGGGGTGGGTGGGAGCCTGGAGAGAGCTCCCCAGCCTTCCCTGGCCCGGCCCACCTAGGCGGGTGGGCCGGGGAAGGCCCTGCAAGGAGTGGGGAGGGATTTAAATGCCTCCCCATGCCTTCCCTGACCTGCCTGTGAAGCGGGTGAGTCGGGGAAGGCCTGGAGAGAACCCCCCCTTCCCTGGCCCACCTGCCGCCTTCCCTGGCCCGCTTCCGTCAGGCAGAAAGGAAGGGAGGCAAAGGGAAGGGAGATGTCAGGGGGTGTGACATATGCAAATCAATTATGCTAATGAGTTATGCTAATGAGCATAATGACCCCTGGCTAGAAGCAAAAATTATTTTAAAAGAACTTAGTATTGTTTTTCTTATATTTGCTTACTGCACCTATGAGTTTTGCCACTGAGAGGGTGACTCAATCATTTGCATCCAATAGTAGTCATGACATCTGGGCTCACACATTTGTCAATTCTGTAGTTTTAAGTAAAGGGGTGACAAATATAGTTGAATATAGGGCACTCCATAACCATATGTTCGACGGTTTTGGTTTTATCATATGAGCATCTGCATGTTCTATTAGAGTATGATACTCTGTTATATCTGCCCTCCAAAACCACTGAGGGAAGTGTGTTCATTCTTGACAAAATGAAAGTATTCTTTGTTCTGGGATTGTTAATCGATAAAAATATTTTGGCAGTTGCATCGGGAGGGCAATTCCCCCAATGGAGTGTCGAACATACCCTGCGCGCCCTAATAGACGTACTTGTAACATCCAACTTCTTTACACACTTTTTTATTTGTCTTATAATGTCTTTAGTTTCTGTATTCTTAATCATATCATTTGTTCTTCTTAGGTGTTTCATTTTCTTTTCTAGTAGTTGATCCCATTGGCTATAACGTTTATATACCTGGATAAGCCAAAGCAGAGTAGATGCTCCCTCAGATTTTAAAGCCCTAGCTTCCATCGATAATTCACCTAGTTCCGCTCTCAGTCCTATGCCCAAGACACAGGAGTAGTCAATGAATGTCAGAAAAAGTCATAGTGGATTGAATCCATTTTTTAAGAAGCAAACTGAATCCAAATTTCCACTCCATACAGGAATTGGTTTAGATGAATCTTAGCATTAAATATCTTTAAGGCCAAGGGGACAAATTCACCACCTGATGACTAGAAGTATTTTACAATTGTCCTCCCTACTCTAAAGGCTGTGTTCTTTGCTAGATTCAAGTGTATTTTCTGTTAGAAATATGTGTGTGTTGCAACTTGGTCTAATCCAGTGATTATAGGGTTAATCTGTTTACCTTGTGTGCTGTTGTTTAGACTGACCTGAAAGGGAAACTTGGCCAGAGCTAATAGGAAGCCCGGGAAATCTAAGTCTGTTTATTCACAATCATTGGTTAATGTATTTAGGAGATTTCCTTCTAGGGGCCAAGAAGAAGAAGAATCTCCATTGTTATTGTTGCTGTTGTTGAGGGACCATGTGGTCGGTCTGTTCTGTAGCTGTAGAGATGTAGCCTTAGGTCTTTGTTATTTTGTAGATTTTCCTGCGTACCCTTCCCTTAGAAATAAAGATTTTTACACAGAAAGAAATGCCTCCTCTCCAGTGAAGCAAAGATCCATTGCAAACGTTGACTATCTGAGTATTTTGGCCAATTTCCCCAACATTTTCCATGTAAGAGATGCTTCCAAATGGATTACCCAGGTTCAATAAATGGCATTGCCAATTAAGGAGGTTCCTGAATATCAGGGATGGCTCTTGGAGAATTTCTGCCCGACTAGGAAAAAGACTGGGCTTGCGTGACCCATGATCGGGCTTGCTATAAGACTAGCCACTTTTAGAAATACTACTCTGTTAACTCTAGTTCCTGAAGATCTGTTCAATGCCCAACTTCAAGGTGGTAGAAGAATCCCGGTGGATGGGGAGGTAGGGGTGTGTGTGTGTGAGTGTTAAAAAGATGTTTTTTTTAAAAAAATAATCCCGAACAGCTGTATTCTTATTAGACCTCCTAGAAGCTTTTCATAAGAGTTCATTGAAGAGCTGGGCAGCCTGCCATTGAAAAGACCCCTTCAGTCGGGGCTTAAAATAATGCAACGTTCTTAAATTCGGAGGCCCCCTTTTATCACCGTGCTCTGGTATGCCCTGGTATGGTATGCATGCGATATACTGCCAGTCTTAATTGAATAAAAAGTAATTGGTAACAGGTGGGCCATTCAGGAGTCAAATTCTGGTTCCCGTCATCCATGTGCAATGAGATGTCAGCTCTCTCTCTCTCTTTTTGATCCGGGGGAAAACCGAGACTGTATTAATTAGGAATCTGGCATTGTACTTAGCCTTACGACTAAGGGGTTATGTTTTAAAAATAATCGGCACCCCATTGTAGTTACTTTGCAAGGCTTGAGGTGGATAGAAGATTCAGAGATATGGATTCCTTATGAAGTCCAGGCCAGCGGTGAGGCTTGAAATGAGGATTTCCTTGTTTCGAGAGTTACCAACTTGAGCTTGGGAAATTCCTGGAGGTGCTCTGGGGAAGAGGAGTGTGAAAGAGAATAAAAGCAACACTGTGCTGGCCGCTGCCACCAAAACAATATTATTTTAATCTGCGCCATCAATCAGCTCTCCGATGGCCAATCAGAAGCCCTGCTGGGCAAAAGCCTCCCCCAGCCCCTCCCATTTTGCAAAACTACTTGGTAGGTGCCAGAAAATGTGCCTGTGGGTGCCATGGTGCCCACATGTTCTCTGGTCTAGACCAAGCGTACGATGACGTGATAATACAAAAGAGAGTTTAATGGCTTGGGGCATACACAACAAGGAAATCCGCAGACGTGCAAGATGGTGGGGAGTGGGCAAAGTGCTGTGTATCAATATGGACTGCTACTAAGGAGCACATCAATATGGACTACTACTAAGGAGCACATCTGCGCTAGAAAGACCATGCGGTCTAGCGCACCTTCAGGAGGGAAAACAATAGCTGTGGAGGATCCTGAGGTGGACCAATCGGTTCGCCCGGATCCTACAGCAGACCTATAGGGAACACGGACACTGTAAATAGCCTATCATGGGTAGTGGGGTGTGTGTGGGTGTGGTGTGCTGGACAGATATAAGTCGGCCTTGGGATTGGCTAGTTTGTCTTTTGAGTTGAGCTGGAAATAAACTATGAACTGAAATCACGCGTCCGAACCTGATACTTTACACAAACGGATATATCTAACCTCCTGGACCTTTCCATATGTATGTGTGTTACACAGCACGTCTGCCATCTTCCCACTGTTCCCAAGAAAACACCCTCCATTGTCCTTCATCGCCCTGCTGCAGAGTGCAGAAACTGTTCAAGGTGACACAATATATGAGATCCCTTTGGATTATGATTTATTTATTTTTGCACGGAGTTTTCTGTAGAATTTCTTAGAAAGAAGTAGAAAATTTGGGGTTGGGCAAAGGCAGGGCTCTTTTTGTAGCAGGAACTCCTTTGCCTGTTAGGCAACACGCCCCTAATGTAGCCAATCCTCCAAGAGCTTACAGTAGGCCCCTGTAAGAAGAGCTCTGTAAGCTCTTGGGGGATTGGCTGCATTAGGGGGGGTGTTGCCTAATATGCAAAGGGGTTCCTGCTACAAAGAGAGCCCTGGCATGCATGAAACCCTGACCTGGGTGGCCCAGGGTAGCCCCATCTTGTCAGATCTCAAAAGGTAAAGCAAGGTCGGTCCTGGTTAGTATGTGGATGGGAGACCATGGAAGAAGAGGAAGAAGAAGACGAGTTGGATTTATATCCCGCCCTTCACTCAGGGTTTCCTTCACTTCCTCTTCCCACAACAGACACCCTGTGAGGTAGGAGAGGCTGAGAGAGCTCTTTCGAGAACTGCTCCTGAGAGAACACCTCTGAGAGAACTGTGGTATGAGCTTCTTTGAGTCCTGCTCACTTCTTTAGATTTATTTATTTGTTACAGAACTAAGGCCCTGCCTTTCTGCCCTCTTCAGGGCCATGGAATCAATCTTTAGCTAGATCTACAACCATCAACTGACCATTCATTATAGATTTGCTTAATTTATTTATAGCCCAACGAAGAAGAAGAAGAAGAAGAAGAAGAAGAAGAAGAAGAAGAAGAAGAAGAAGAAGAAGAAGAAGAAGAAGAAGGAGGAGGACGAGGACGAGGACGAGGAGGAGGAGGAGGAAGAGATTGGATTTATACCTCACCCTTCACTACCCGAAGGAGTCTTAGAGTGGCTTACAATCTCCTTTCCCTCCCCCTCCCCACAACAGACATCCTGTGATGTAGGTGGGGCTGAGAGAGCACTGAGAGAACTGCTCTTGAGAGAACAGCTCTGAGAGAACTGTGGCTTGCCCAAGGTCACCCAGCAGCTACATGTGGAGGAGTGGGGAATCAAACCCAGTTCTTCCAGATTAGAGTCCACGGCCCTAACCACTACACCAAACTGGCTCTACAAAAAGGTCACAACGTCAAGCCACCTTTCTTGCCTTGAAAACCCGATAGGGTCGCCTTAAGTTGGCTTCGACTTGACGGCCCTTTCCGCCACAAAGGCATGAAAGAAGACTCTGTGGGAAACACACCGAGGTAAAACATTCCGTCAAACCACTTGCAAATAGTATATTCTCGTAAAATATTTCAGTTGGAAAAGGAAGCACCGAGGACTTCCTAAAGAAACCTCGCTGGGAGTGGCGAGGGAATCCTTCTTGGGGAATATGGAGGTTAAAAAAAAATATAGCAATCTTGCTCAACCTTATACTGAAATTGAGCTGTGGCTGGAGAGGTAATTCTTGGGAAACGCTGAGATGAGGGTGGTGGTGGGGGAAGACTTCTAGACTGTTTTCTGCTTTGGAGGGCAGAAATAACAGCAGAGAAAGAAGCAAAGAAAGCCCCATGACCACACAACGGAATTGTAATCCTGCCTGAAGTACCGGGTTTACACATTGTCAGACTGAAGCAATCTGTTGGAGAGAATACATTTTTTTAAAAAAAAAAAAAGCACACTGTTTCTGTGTGAAAAAGCCAGTTGTATGGAGCTGGAAGGCATACAGCTGTGGACAGCTGTGGGGCTGGTACTGAAACAGAATCTGGCAGGCAGATGGGAGGCCCAAGAAGGGTTTTTCTGTCAGGAAAAAAAGAAAAAAAAAAGAGTACAGTTTTGCTTCTGTATTAGCTGGAGTACAGGCACCTTCCTCAAAAAACCGCTCAATGTAACAAAAGAAAGCTTGAATCAGAATTAGGCAGGGGACCGTGGTTGCTTCATTCTATCCTTTTAACCCTCATTTTTTGGAACAAGAAAGGAATTTCTCTTGGCCCTGGCAAGCTTCCAGAATATTCTAAAGATTCTGTTGATCTACCAGACTCCCCCTGAATATTGTAACCGCAGAGGAAACGTCGTCCCTAACCTCCATGAAATCAGAGTCCTCTAGCGCTCCTTTCTGAAATTTAGTTATTTATGCTAACACGGCTGACGCTCCCAAGCAGTTTACAATTAAAAAAGGAAAAAATAAAATAAAAATTGCTCCAATTTCAGCATCTCCAGACAACAAAGACCAGTTTCCTCGGAGAAAATGGCTGCTTTGGAGAATGAACTCTATGACATTATACCTTGCTGGGTTCTCCCTCTCCTCAAACCCGACCCTCCACAGTTTCCATGCCCAAAATCTCCAGGAGGTATTCTCCAACACAGTTGGCAACCCTATTGAGAGATTTCCTTCCAGTGAGTATCCTAGGGATCTCTATAGGATGGATTTGAAATGGAGATGCAAGTTGGAATTGGTTCCCAAACACGTTAATGACCATTATTAGTCCTGGTTTACTACAGAGTTAGGCCTCTCCCCAGCATTAGATGCCAGGCTGGGAGACCAGAAATGATGAAAAAATAGCCCAGGCTATCTTGAGCTTGGAAGCTATCACCCAGTGATTGTCCATGGTCAATCAAGGCCCCCAAAGAAGATCAGGATTGCTATGCTGAGGAAGGCAATGGCAAACCATCTCTGCTCATCTCTTGCTTTGAAAACCCAATGAGGGGTGGCTGTAAGTCAGTTGAGACTTGATGGCACTTAATTATTATAATTATGAAGCTACCTCAGACCGTAGGTCCTTTGAACTCAGTTTTGTCTTCTTATAGATGGCAGTGGTTCTCCAGGGTCTTTATCAAAGAAAGGCCAAAGAAACTCAGTGGTGTTATACCTTCCTGAGGTCCCTCCTCTCCTCAGACCAGTGTTCCCTCTAAGCTGAGTTAGTGTGAGCTAGCTCAGTTTTTTTAGCTTCTGGCTCACATATTTTTGTCTTTGCTCAGGAAGGACAGCTCCAGAACAAAATAGATTTATGCAGCGGCTAAACCGCTCGCTCACAACTTTAATGCCAGTAGCTAACAAAGTAGAATTTTTTGCTCACAAGAATCCACAGCTTGGAGGGAGCATTGCCTCAGACCCCATTGAACTCAGGCTCCACCCCCAAATCTCAAGGGATTTCCCATCCAGGAGTTGGCAACCCTAGAAGCTAGCACATACATATTTCATTTGGTTAAAAAAAAAAAATCTGCACGTGGAAGAGCAACTTATCAAGGACTGGCCTATTTATTAAACAACAACCAAGCAATGTCTTTAATATAGCAAACCCTGGGAAAGAATGGGGCAGAGAAGTCGATTCAGAGCCAGTCTGCGACTGGTCCTGAATCCTGCATTTCAGCCACCAGCTGGTAGAACAGAGAGGAGTCGTCAAATGTCCTGAAACCACCTTCATCCTTCTCTAATACACAGAACATCCCTGCCGTAGGCTGTACTTTAATGGCATCTCATTTCCTTTGCTTCTGCCCTTTGAACTGCTTCTCTCCCCCCCATTGTTAAAAAAGGAAAGATAAACAAAGCAGGAAAGGATTGCGCATACAAGGAAAAGAGGAAGGGGGAAAGGAACCAGGGAAACGCTGCAGCGCAACTGAGGCAACGGACTTCCATGTATTCATAGCTGTTATCAGGGCTTTTTTTGTAGAAAAAGCGCAGCAGGAACTCATTAGCATAATAGGCCACACCCAACAGCAGAAACTCATTAGCATATTAGGCCACACCCCTGACAGCACTGCTCATTAGCCTATTAGGCTACATCCCCATGTTACCAGAACTGTGGTCATCCAGCCACACCCACCTTTTGCTTCTTATTCTGTTTACCTTGTTTGTTGTCAAAACCCAGGGCTTTGCTTTGGAGCAGGAACTCCTTTGCATGTTAGGCCACACGCCCCTCATGTAGCCAATCCTAAAGATTTTCTGCTGTTGGGTGTGGCCTGTTATGCTAATGAGTTCCCGCTGGGCGTGGCCAACTCAGGAGCCAGCCGGAACTCCGTTCCTGTGCGTCCCTGCCCCAAAATAGGCCTGGCTGTTATCAACTCCACCTTTAACTGTGGGTTAAAAATTTGGCTCCCGATTAATCAGCGGCAGTGCTGAGATTCCCGAGGCCTTACTTGGGGTTGCTATTACACCTTGTTATGTATTATTTGTATTGTATGCCTGAGCTTCAACTAAAAGCTGGTATTGTCTAAAGCATGTTTTTTATTTTAAAAAGCCCTTTGTGTTTGTGTCCTTTATAAAGTTTATATCTCTGCTACCGGGCATTACATTTTATGACACACACATATCCTGGCCCAACAATTTCTCATTTATGTCAGATCTGGCCCTCATGAGTTTGACACCCCTGCACTAGCCTTTTAACAAACGTAGGCTATCAGACACTGAAATAAGTAGCTGCTCTAATAGCCTAGACAAGCTCAATCTTGTTCAGGAGCTCAGGAGGACTGGTACTGGGATGGGCCACCATCAAGTAAGACTGGGGTTGCAGTGTGGAAGGAACACAATGGCAAACTACCTCTGCTCCGCTCTTACCTTGAACACCCTGTTGTAACCTGACGGCACGTTTCACCTTTCACCCTGAAGTGAAACCGCCCCTTCCAGAATCTCCCAGAATCACTTGGGTTTTGGAAGATGCAAATTTGACATCAGATCAATCGATTGCTTAGTCTGAAGCCATGAGATCAGCCAAGGGCAAAAATCTCCAGCTGAGCAGAGTATTAACACAGCAATACCGTCCTTCCATCTTTCACCAAAGGGGGATGTTTACACAACTCCCAAGGAGATGACATCAAGAACTGGACAAGAGAGAAGCCAACCCAAGAGCAGTTTATTTGTGGCACGGAGGGGGAAAAAATACACGCCTCTTCCTACAAAAAAAAAAAAAAAATTAGAGAAGGAGCCTGTCAGATTTCGAGGCGGTGCTGAAAAGCTCCTAAGTCTGGAAATTAATGTCTATGTCCTGCGGGTTTAAAGGACTGACCCTTTCATCTTTCTACGGAACACGTTGCAAACCTGGCTCAGGACACGTTTAACATTTTGTTTTGCTAATAAAACAAAGTAATTTGGCCTCTGTTAACACATTGTTTTAAGGGGGACCTCCAGGGAATTCTTTCAAGGGGTCCATAAAGCATCGTGTCGCTTTCGTTCTAGTCTCTTCATCTGAAAGAAACGGGGTTTTTTCGGGGGGAAAGGTACGTTTTATTGGGAGGCTGGTTGCTGAAAACAAAGAGCAAGAGTTAAACAGGGCTCCGCCCCTCCCTATTAAAGGCAAAGGGGTGCAACAGGAATCTTTCTATTCCTGTGCGATAGGACAAGGGTCGCATCACTGTCTTCTGACAGCAAGACAGCTCCAGCAATAGAAAGCCAAACTTGCAGTGTTATTCCAGAACATTATATATTTTTTGCATCTTAAGGAATAGTTCACCACCATGGGCAAACGGATAAAGAGCATGAGCTTTGGGAAAAGGGTGTTTCATCACAGTTTGTATATCTTTTTTTTCATTTTTGCAAACTTTTTAATGTCAGATATTATTTGTAAGATGGTAAATCATACCCTAAACCTAACAAGGATGTGACCGCCACCATGACAAAAAAAGTTCACCCTCCCTTACCTGGCGTCATCGCACAGGTGAGTGGCAGAGCTTGGCAGAGAGGGCTTGGATTTTCCCCACTGGCCGTGGCTGGGATCCAGAAAAGCACTTAAGATTGTGTGCGACGCTGCACACGTGTGTTTATTTCCATTAACTTTTATGGGATTACACATGTGTTGGAGTGTTTTAGTGCTCAAGGGATTGCTCGGCCAGCATCTCCTCCGGCATCTCTTTGCTTTGAAAGGACCTTAGAAAAACATGCAGAATTCAAGGCTTAGATCTAGAAATGAAAAACAAGTCCAGAATAGCAGCCTCCTTCAGCCCAAGACTGCTCTGTTTCTGTTCCTCCCGTTCCTCCAGACCGCTCCTTCTAAGCCTCTTTTCTAAGCTCCTTCCATTTCTTTCCCCGGCTCTTAGGCTCCCCTGTACCTCCAGAATCACTGAATGGCAGCCAGACACCTTTTGGCCTTCTGTACCTCTCTCTACGGGCTGCGGTGGCTCAAGTGGTTAAGATGCTGAACTGCAGGCCGGAAGGTCAGTAGTTTGCCAGTTCGAGACCCGAGTGCCACATGGCGGAGTGAGCTCCCGTCTTTGGCCCCAGCTCCTGCCAACCTAGCAGTTCGAAAGCAAGAAATTGCAAGTAGATAAATAGGTACCACTTTGGTGGGAAGGTAACAGCGTTCTGTGCGCCTCGGCGTTTAGTCATGCCGGCCACATGACCATGGAAACGTCTTCGGACAGAGCTGGCTCTTCAGCTTGGAAATGGAGAAGAGCAGCGCATCCCTACAGTCGGATTCGACTGGCTTTCGAGGAAGGGACACCTTTACCTTTACCTCTCTCTAATCTCACAGCTGTCCAGCCAATCACTAGTAGACGAATATAAATGAGACTGTCTTATACTGAATCAGACCACTGGTCCATCAGTGTCAGTATTGTCTGCTCAGACTGGCAGCAGCTCTCCAGGGTCTAAGGCAGGGATATCAAACATGTGGCCTGGGGGCTGGGTCAGGCCCCCGGAGGGCTTCCATCAGGCCTGCAGTGGAATTGGCCATCTCCTGCTTCCAGTTTTGCTGCTGCTGCTGCATCATCGCTTGCTTCGCCAGGCTCTCTTAATCAATCAGCCATTTCATGTTTTAACCTGGGTCCTAGACTCAGAACTCTGAGCGTGAGATTTCTGCGGTGAATGTCAATAAATCAAAAGCAGGTTTGCAGCTTACAGATACATACTTGAACAGCATACTCAAGGTTGCAACAGCACAGACATTTTGAGGCAGTAATTCCGTTATCAGATACTGTTAAATAAACAAAATATTGCAAGAGTGCTAATGTTTTAAGCATGATTTTAAGTAAAAAAAACCCCAACCCTTTGTGTTTCTGTCCTTTATAAAGTTTATATCTCCGCTACCTTACATTACATTTTATGACACACACATGGCCCGGCCCGACAAGGTCTCATCTGTGTCAGATCCGGCCCTCATAACAAACGAGTTTGACACTCCTGGTCTTTTACATCACCTACTGCCTGGTCCTTTTGACGGGAGATGCCGGGGATTGAACCCTGGGACCTTCCGCCTGCCAAGCAGAGGCTCTTCCGCTGAGCCACAACCCCTCCCCATGCTGTTGCACATTGCTACCCCCTCAACCATTCTGCCCATCAGAAATCAGAACAAGGACGTTTTGTTTTGTGTTCTGCAGAGCAACGTCCAATCAGCTTGACTTGGAAAAAAGGGCTTGCATAAAACGATTTTCAAAATATGGGGGTGGAAAATGCCGTCAAGTTGCAGCTGACTTGGTGACCCAACATGGTTTTCAAGGCCAGAGGTGGTTCGCCATTGCCTGGCGACGTGTAGCAACCCTGGAATTCCTTGGTGGTCTCCCATCCAAGTACTAACCAGGGCTGACCCTGCTTAGCTTCTGAGATCTGATGAGACCCAGGCTAACTGGGGTCATCTGGCACAGGGCTTTTAAAATACATCAAAAAACAAAATGAACATATATAAAGCCAGGCCCAAACTGTGGAGGGATCAATTTTACATGGATCGGTGGGGTGTGTACACGTGAGAGAGAGGGAGGGAAAAAATGCTGAATTTTATATTGGTTGGAACACTTTCCCTGTGAAGAGAGGTTAAAACGCTTGGGGCTTTTTAGCTTGGAGAAACGACGGCTGAGGGGTGACATGATCGAGGTTTATATGATTATGCATGGGATAGAGCAGGTTGAGAAAGCAGTGCTTTTCTCCCTTTCTCACAATACAAGAACTTGTAGACACTCAAATTGCTGAGCAGTCGGGTTAGAACAGATAAAAGGAAGTACTTCTTCACCCAGAGAGTGATTGACACATGGAATTCACTGCCACAGGAGGTGGTGGCAGCTACAAGCATGGACAGTTTCAAGAGGGAATTAGATAAACATATGGAGCAGAAGTCCATCAGTGGCTATTAGCCAAAAGGTAGAGATAGGAACTCTCAGTCTGGGGCAAGGGATGCTCTGTATTCTTGGTGCTTGGGGGGGTCAACAGTGGGAGGGCTTCTAGTGTCCTGTCCCCACTGCTGGACCTCCTGATGGCACCTGGTATTTTTGGCCGCTGTGTGACAGTGTTGGACTAGATGGGCTATTGGCCTGATTCAACATTGGCTTCTCTTATGTTCTGTTATGTTCTTATGTTCAAGCAAGGGATACTCCTTCCCAGCAAAAAAACCTCTGATCTGGAGCTGGGATTCAGAAACTTGTAGGATTTCTCCCCTCCAAGATAAAGACTTTTTTGTACACATTTTTTAAAAGGATCCACCACTTTCTAAGGCTGAGTTCAGACTGGCAGTTTACAGCGGGAGCCAGTCGTGGCAAAAAAGCCCCGGAATAAACTGTTCTGGGTTTCCCAGTCACATGGGGGCCGACAAATCCGGGAGCATACCGGGAGGAGGTGCGCGGGAGCGTTCAGACTGCTGGCCCGGAGGTGTGGCTGTAAACGGCTTTTCCCTGGTGAATTGGCTGGATGCCTATGTGTGTATGGGTGCATGGGTGCATGAGCACTCATGCGCCCATGCACCAATACACACATAGGCATCCAGCCGCTTTGGGAAGGATCCCGTTGCGCATTGGGTGGTAGAGCAGAGCACAGCCAATCATATGCACCAATCATATGCGCCAGGAGCAACACGGGTTGCTCCCGGCTTTTTGGCTGAGCATTCACACTTCCAGGAAGTGGACTGATGCGGGATAAAGTCACTCTCCGGGATTTGCTACCGCTTGCAACAGGTATCTTTTTAACGCGGGAGTGAAGCGGAACAGCACGGGTTGCCTACAGGTGGGGAACACCAGGCAGATGTGCCTGTGCGAACGCCCCCTTTAATCTGCTTGGGAAACGCGGCTGAAAAGTGGCTATAGCAGGGCAAATTGCCAGTCTGAACTCAGTCTAAGGTTCTCTCTTAGAAGAAATGGAGGGAAAGTACCTTCACACGCTGTGCAACTTTCCTTCCGTCTACGAGCAAGGGGAAATTATTCCACGTCTTTGTGTCACGTGCAAGGTTTCCCCATCCAGTAAATGAGCTATATAGACGATAATAACCTCTCTCTGCACATGGTGTAAAGAGACTCTGGGTCAAAGCCAGCATCTATTAACATTACTTGATACTGTTTGTGTTTGATTTATAGCTTCCTAGAAAGCTGAAACTGAAGCACAGAATATTGTAGGAATAAACCTTGCGGCGCCTACATTTTGGGTTTGCAAAAATGGACCATTTGTTTATTCCTTTTAAAAAGAAAAACCAGGCAGTTGAACTTTAAATGATCAATTCCTGCAACCCCAAAGTGTACTAAGAACAATATGTTGTCGAAGGCTTTCATGGCTGGAGTTCATTAGCTGCTGTAGATTTTCTGGGTTGTGTGGCTGTGGTGTTGGCATTGTAGGACCTGTCGTTTCACCAGTAGCCATGACTGACATCCTCAGAGGTATAACACAGAAAGATGGAGAACTTGACACAGAGAGTACTCCATCTTTCCATGTTATACCACTGAGGATGCCAGTCACAGCTACTGGCGAAACGTCAGGTCCTACAATGCCAAGACCACGGCTAATGTACTAAGAGCAGTTCTGGAACAATTCTGGAGCAAGGACATTTCAATATGCTCTAGGCTTCTGTAGAACCTGGCAGACAAAGAACAGTTTTTTAAATATATATATATATATTATTCAATTTTATCATGTAAAATTACAACCTTTCAAAAGAACAGAGTACAAGCATTCAAGTATACAGAATTGAAATACTGAACAGTATAATAAGGACACAAACCATCAGTGAAATTGAGTGTGAACAACTGAACACATTGAACTAGAAATACAAATGCAGGGCTGAGAAGTAAATTGAAAAACACAGATTTACACCAGCAGTGGAACAGGTTCTGTTAGACTAAAGAGTAGGTACAATCCATTCAGTATGAGCAGAGAAGAGAGAGTTGGGCTTTTACTTATAACACGGCAATCATCTGAGAGATCAGGCCAACACTTGAGCATTAGGGGTTGCCATTTCTCTAGGAGACTGGATCGGACTGAGGTACTTTCTAAATTTATCCAGATTGTATGTAATTTTATCCAGAATGAATAAATCCCATCACTTCAAGTGCCATTCTTGTAGCGATGGAATGAGATGGAATAAGACATTTAGCCGCAATTAACCTTATCATAACTAGTTCATGTTTTGCTTTGGAGACTTTGCAATTTCCCCACAGATTGAGAAGAATGAATTCTGGGGATAGGGGAATCAAGTGACCAGTGATTATATGGATTTGGTTTTAAATCTGAGTTCAAAATTTTCCTATCAGTTTACAGGACCACCAGCCATGGTAAAAGGTCCCCTGTTCCAGGATTGATGACCCTTGATGAGCTCACGCCCACCCCTATGTGAGTGAACAGGTCCATGTGTGAACAGGTGAAGAACACAGTTTCGCCATTGATGTTTGGTGGCGGAAAGTGCTGTTAAGTTGCGGCTGACTTATGGCAACATCATAGGGCTTTCAAGGCAAGGGACGTTCAGAGGTGGCTTGCCATTGCCTGGCTCTGTGTAGCAACCCTGGACTTCCTTGGTGGTCTCCCATCGAAGTACAAACTGGGCCAACCTTGCTTAGCAGCCAAGATCTATGAGATCAAGCTAGCCTGGGCCAACCTGGGTTAGGGATGTTTGACTAGAGAAAGAGAAAGAATACTGAGTATTTGGATCTAGCTGGCGCTGGCCATAAGCCACTGAGTTGAGTGGTGGGGGCAGCCCAAGAGCATGTCATCGGCAGAGGGGAACTGATCCTGAATTTCGAAATGGAGCACACTTGCCCGGCATATCTGCAAAAAAGTGAGCCCTGCAAGATTTGGAGCAACTACTGATGAAGGTTAAAGGGAAAAGCGCCACAGCAGGATTACAGATGAACACGAGGAAGGAAAAAAAGTATTGACTATTCAGGAATTGCATCACCTTAAGGGCTGCGGCAAAGAAACTGAAATGAAGGTTCTGTGTTCCTTGGCTCTGTTATCGACCGAAAGGGAAACTGCAACAAAGAAATCAGCAGGAGACTGAGACTTGGAAGGAGATAGAAAAGAGACCTTCAAGTGTATGGAAATGTCACCGGTGACCAAGATCTAGATGGGGTGTGTGTCGAACATAAGGGTTAGGGTTAGGGGCCGGATCCAGCCCATCCACCATCCAGGGCTCTTGTGCAGCCTGTCAGTAACTGATTCAAGGGAAGAAGTGCTGGAGGGGATGGGTGGAGCCACTCCATTGTGGCTCCAGCACAGCAGAACCACCTTGTCTGCAGTAGTCAGCAGGGCTTTTTTTTGTAGAAAAAGCCCAGCAGGAACACATTAGCCTAATAGGCCACACCCAACAGCAGAAACTCATTAGCCTGTTAGGCCACAACCCTGGCAGCATAGCTCATTAGCATATTAGGCCACACACCCCATGTTACCAGAAGTGTGGTCATCCAGCCACACCCACCTTTTGCTTCTTATTCTGTTTACCTTGTTGTCAGAACCCAGGGCTTTTTGGGTAGCAGGAACTCCTTTGCATGTTAGGCCACACACCCCTAATGTAGCCAATCCTAATGAGTTTCTGCTGTTGGGTGTGGCCTATTATGGTAATGAGTTCCTGCTGGGTGTGGCCAACTCGGGAGCTAGCCGGAACGCCGTTCCTGTGCGTTCCTGCCCAAAAATAGCCCCGGTAGTCAGGCATCGTGGGAGACTCTGCCCAGCGCTGCACTGCTGCCTCGCCAGTCCACCTATGTGGGTTTTCCTCTGCACCCCCCCAGCCCAGGGTGCCTTGCAGTCAGGACACACCAACTCGGAGCTTACCAGCTGCTGTCCTTTATACAGTTTCTATCTCTGGTACCTGGCATGACATTTTATGGCACACGTGGCCCGGCCTGAAAAAGTGAAATTTATGTCAGATCCGGCCCTCATAACAAACGAGTCTGGCACTCTCTGACCTAGATAATTCATACTATGATATTTCCCATTACTATGCATGGGTGTGAAAGTTGGACGATGAAGAAAGCTGGCAGAAAGAAAAGCGATTCATTTGAAATGCGGTGTAAGAGAAGAGTTTTATGGATACCATGCACTGCCTCACAGACAAATAAGTGGGTTCTAGATCAAATCAAGCCTGAACTCTCCCTAGAAGCTGAAATAACTGAGCCAAGACTCTCATACTTGGTCACATCATGAGAAGGCAAGACACACTGGAAAAGCCAATAATGTTCGGGGGAAGAAGAAGAAGAAGAAGAAGAAGTAGAAGACGAGGAGGAGGAGGAGGTGGAGGAGGAGATTGGATTTATACCCCGCCCTTCACTCAGAGCAGCTTACAAATTCCTTTCCCTCCCCACAAACAGACACCCTGTGAGGTAGGGGGGCTGAGAGAGCTCTTTCCAGAACTGTCCTTGAGGGAACAGCTCTCACAGAACTATGGCTTGCCCAAGGTCATCCAGCCAGGTGCAAGTGGAGGAGTGGGGAATCAAACCCGGTTCTCCCAGATTAGAGTCCATGCACTTAATCACTACACCAAACTGGCAGAAGGAAAAGAAGACAGACCCAACATGAGATGAGTTGACTCAGTCAAGGAAGTCACAACCCTCAGTCTGCAAGACCTGAGCAGTGCTATTGACAACAGAACATTTTGGAGGTCACTGATCTGCAGGGTCACTGGATGGCACATAATGCACATAAAACCACTACAAGACTCCGGGAGAGCCACTTTTCAGACATTCTAAAAGATAATGGGCAAGTTATGGTGGCAAGATTCACCCTGGCCTGTGCACATTCTTCAGAAGGTATCCATAGAGCATACTTGTATACACAATCTCTCCTTATATATATTTGACTTTTGGTGTCCCTCCTGGGCACGCTTCCACAGCCTTTGGCCCGCTCAGATGCCACTCTCACAGTCTCCCAATCCCATGGCTGCACTGGCTTGCTGTGTTGGCTTGGCCCCGCCCACCGAGCCAGCGGGCAGCATTTCACCCTCAGTCTGGAGGGAGCCGGTGAAGGGGATGGACACTCTGCTGAGAGAGCGGCAACCCCTCCATGGGGGAGAAGGAGGCAGACCTAGCGAGCGATGGCAAACAGGGAAAGCACTCACCTTTGCTGCCCCTTGCGGCCCCTCTCCCTTGGCCACAAGGCCTGCACCGCAGAGAAGGCTGCCCAGTGCCTTTCAAAGGCTCCCTCGCCTTCCTTCAGCAGTGGTGGCAGTGCCAGGGAGAGTCTGGCTTAGAGGAAACAAGCTGCAGCTCCTGGAAAGCTGGACTCTCTCCTGAGGACTCTCTCTTCTTGGCTCCTGTGTGGGACTAACTGTGACTAACTGTCTCCTCAGTGGCTGTTGGTAGGCCACCAAACAACCAAGCTTGCTTCTGTGAGTAAAAAAACAAAGGACTTTCAGCATAAACGCCCCCTCCCCCCTCCCGGCCAAAGAAAGCCATCACATATGCCACCAACAATCATTTTGAAGAAAGATGGACACAAATAGGACATTTTGAAGAAAATGAAATGAGAAATAGCCCCACATGTTGTGTTCTACTCATTTGACCTCCTTAACGCTCCTGGATGTTTAATTCTCTCTTACAGGGTGTGATGACTAAATGAATCATAGAAAGGATGCCTTATGTGTTCACTTATTTTCTTCTGCCGAATATCTGAGCTTGATTTCAAGGGTCACACGGTATTTTATTTTGGGTCTGGTATGTCTCAAACAAAACTGCCACCCGTTTCACCTCTAGACTCTGCTGCCTGGTGCCGAGGTCCTCTTGTTCATTTTGTTCTTACTCTCATATTGAATTTTCCGGGAGGTGGAAAGGTGAGAATGCACTTACTTGGAGCTGCTTTCCATAAACATCTTCTCAGCCACTTCAGGTTTTGCACTTCCTTCATAGAAAATAAATCGCCAATTGCTCGGCTGCTTTGTGCCGACATACCCTTTGCGCATTTCAGGGTTAAGAAGTACATACTGCATACTGCTTCTCCTTAAAAGTGCTTTCAAGAACCTCACACGACAATAATACTTTGCGTGCTTTACTACCCTTGGTTCCATGAATGTTTGTCATTTCCCCATTCTCATTTCTGCAGCTGCATATTCCACATCTACGATTTTACAAAACTTCTAAGATCCATTTGGAAAAGATAAGAATACCAGGGAACGTTGAAGGCAGCAGGAAAAGAGGAAGACCCAACAGGAGATGAATGGACTCAATCAAGGAAGCCACAGCCCTCAGTTTACAAGACTTGAGCAAGGCTGTATCCGAACCGAATACATCCCCGAAAATAGCCTATTCGGCCCTCTTTCGGACAATCTTGGGCCGAATCAGATTCTCTAATCTGATTTGGCCTGCTGTTGAAAGCCGGCAGCAGCCCGAAAAAATAGCCAGGAAGGGAAGGCAATTTAGCTTGCTTGGGTCCCCTGCAGATGGAGGGAGCCCGGGCAAGCTGGCCCTTAGAGAGCAAAAGTAGCATTCGGAGGTTATTTGGGGGGCCGAATCAGATTTGGCCTTATTGAGCCGAACCGAATCAGACCGAATTTTTTTTGCACACCCCTATTAAGGATAGGGCATTTTGGAGGTCATTAATTCTTAGAAGTGACTTGACGGCCCTTAACAGACATCTGCTCCCATAGTAGGCACAGTATCAATAATACACAACAATGTCCTTGGACTACCAAGTTTACCCATGATACAGTGCTACTTTTTTGTCACTGCTGTGAGCATTGCTGGCTCCATCCAGCAGCCAGATCAGCCTGAAATCAATGGGAACATGGAGCATATGCATATTACTTTACTATTTCTGTTTCCATGCTCATTCTCTGCATCCAGAGCTAAACCTCAAGGCCATCTCACATTGGTGGACATCGCCACCTTCTTCTTGGAAACAGCGGATTCCCTTCCCTGCTGTTTCTGAGTCACACTGGAGCAGAAAGCATTCCAGGGCATCCCCAAAGCCGCCACCCTAAACCCACAGCTCCCATCTGGCTTGCTAAGATCATAACCCAAGGGCTGGTTCTGGACAGGTACCTCTCCCCAGGTACATTCATTGCCAGTGTAGGTAGCATTTATTTATGCATTTATACCCTACTTTTCTTCTACATCTGAGGACTCAAAGTGGCTTACAAAATAAATACAAAAAATACAAATGGGCAAACAATGGCACATATAGTATTGTAGATCTTTGGAAATATAAGTTGTTGGACACAGAAGCAGACAGATAGAAACACACATAACATATCAACAATATGTCTTGAAAAAAACTGACCCCTCTAGAAATCAAAGGACTTTCCGCCAGGCAAGGAGGAGTGGGGAGGGCATTCCAGAACCAGGGTGCTGCAACCAAGGAGGCCATGTCCTTTGAAGCAGCCACACCCTACAAAAGGGAAACAGGATATCCAAGGTTAGACTTTGATGGTGCCCAGGTTCCAGGCAACTGGTAGATGGACTTGTTCACAGTGGTTTCATGTTTGTGATTTGGGAGTGGAGCCTTGAGAGGGCGAGGTTTGAGGAAGGAAGCAACCTTATCAGGGTATAAAGCCATAGAGATCGCCCTCCAAAGCAGCCATTATCTCCAGGGGAACTGATCTCTGTCATCTAGAGATCAGCTGTAATGGAGGGAGATCTCCAGGCCCCACTTGTAGGCCGTCGACCCTGCAGACAAGACATTTGAGGTTACTTTTGGTGATTGGGACTAGTCAGCTTAGAGGGAACACCGTTCCTAAGATGGTAATAGCCCTGACTTGGCCCAGGTTAGCACTTGGATGGGAGACCACCAAGGAAGTCCAGGGTCGAGATGCAGAGACAAGCAATGGCAAACCCACCTCGGTTCATTTCCACCCTGACCTAGATGGCCTCAATCGTGTCAGATTTCAGAAGCTAAGCAGGGTCAGCCACAGCTAATATTCGGATGGGAGACCACCAAGGAAGTCCTGAGCTGCCATGTGGAGGCAGGCAATGACAAACCACCTCCGAACCTCTTTTGCCTTGAAGACCCTACAAGGGCGCTGGAGGTTAGCTGCAACTTGACAGCACTTTCCATCACCAAGATGGCAATAAGAGAGAGGTTGTCTAATTGTTTAAGTTGCAGTCATTTAGATGTATCCATTACTTTGGTTTCAGTATTCAGGGCCTTTGCTTTTCTCAGGACCACGTGTTCATGAGCGCGTGTTCTCTTGAGCTAAGATGGACTTCTTCCTCCTCCTGAACGGGTATAAAAATGAGCACTAAGACATTTTATTTTCGGCCTTTCCCCACCCCACAGCACACTCCCCTTCTCCTCCTGTCTGATGGAAGGTCGGCTGAGAGCCAGTTTGGTGTAGTGGTTAAGTGTGCAGACTCTAATCTGGGAGAACCAGGTTTGATTCCCCACTCCTCCACTTGCACCTGCTGGATGACCTTTGGCAAGCCGTAGCTCTGATAAGAGCTGTTCTTGAAAAAAGAGCAGTTTCTGTCAAGAGCTCTCTCAGCCCCACCTATCTCACAGGGTGTCTATTGTGGGGAGGGGAAGGGAAAAGAGTTTGTAAGCTGCTCTGAGACACTTTTGGGTAGTGAAGGGCAGGGTATAAATCCAATCCCCCCCCTCCTCCTCCTCCTCCTCCTCCTCCTCCTCCTCCTCCTCCTCCTCCTCCTCCTCCTCCTCCTCCTCCTTCTTCTTCTTCTTCTTCTTCTTCTTCTTCTTCTTCTTCTTCTTCTTCTTCTTCTTCTTCTTCTTCTTCTTCTTCTTCTTCTTCTTCCCCTTGGCCTTTATGGCTTAGGAGTGACTCAGGGCTGCCTCTTGTCCTCCTCTGGCTAGGGTCATTTGTATTTCTGTGGCCTGGAACTGCTCTGCAGAAGGGAAGTGATTCCTGCCCACCTGCATCTTTTCCTGACTTTTCTCCTGCTACCTAGCAAGGAGCCCCTTATAGCCTCTGTGCCTGCACAGAGTGGAGATACTAGTAGTGACCCTGGAGTGGAAGGCATTTCACCCTAGCTTAGGGCAACGGCCTTCAGGCTTTCCAGACCTGGGACTCACCTTTAGCACTTCCCTGCAGAGGTAATTTAGAATAGGTTTCCAGGTCCAACTCAGGAAATCTCTCGGGACTTGCGGGGTGGAGCCAGGAGACTTTGGGGAGGTGGAGCCAGGAGCAAGGATGTGACATCACTTTTGTGATGGGGCTAGGGTTGCCAGGTGAGGCTGGCCAGCCAGAAGCGAGTTCTGGCTGGCACATTTAAGCATTCCTTTTTTTTTAAAAAAAAATATTTTTTATTTTAATAATCCAGTTTAACAATTTAACAGGAAAACAACTTAACTAAATGTATAAGCATAACAAACTTTGAAATGTTGTAATGTAACTTCTAATTAGCCTTACAAATTCGGCTATGTGTAATTGGTTTCTTCTAACACTTCTTCCTTGCACCATCAGGCATTTTTTTCTTACAGTTCTGTAACAATGGATATACTAAATACAATAAATAAACCAGGCCTTAAATTCTATACCTATATTTGCTGTTTAAAAATAAGTCTCAATAATGTGGATTTTGGGGTATTATCTCTCTTTCTACTAGATATTCCGCTACAGGGAACCAGAAGGCTTGAAATGTACTTTAAGCAATTATGTGTTTAATGTATTTAAGTATTCCTTTTGAAAGCATTCCTTTTAAATGCTTTGTGGAAATACGGTTTGCATTTTTTTCACATGTTACTTCAACAACTAATAATGCCAACAGTTTACCTGCTAAATATACAGATTTTCTTTTTCATTGATTGGTTATATTGTTATTAAATGATACATCTTGAATATTACGCTTTTGTAATACTCTACAAGTTATAATGTTTATTGTTTATTTTTTTTTGAGCTGTAAATGTTGAAAATTTGAAAATAAAAATAAAGTTATATAAATGCTTTCCCTCCATTGGAAATAATGGAAGATGGGGGCACCTTCTTTTGGGGCTCATAGGATTGGACCCCCTGGTCCAACCTTTTTGAAATTTGCGGATGTTTTTTTCAGGAGAGGGACCACCAACTATGCTGAAAAATTGGTGCCTCTACCTCAAAAAACAGCCCCTCCAGAGCCCCAGATACTCACAGATCAATTCTCCATTATATTCTATGGGGACTGGTCTCCATAGAACATAATGGAGTGCCCAGTGGCCATCCCCCTCCACTTTCTGACAGCCCTGAAGTGGCGGAGGGGCTCCAAACCAGGGGATCCCCTACCCACAACTGGGGATTGGCAACCCTAATTTAGAATTAAATCTGGACTTATTTCTTACTTTGTTCACTCTAGAGCACTGGTTCCCAAAGTGGGCAGTACCGCCCCCTGGGGGGCGCTGGAACGATCCAGGTGGGCAGTAGGAGCCTTGGGTGCAATTGGGGGCGTTGAATAAAAATAAGGGGGCAGTGGAAACATAAAGGAAGAAGAGTCCAGGACCTATTTAAAGCAGCCTTTTCCTGCCTTCTCCTGGTCTTCTTCCCCGGGATCGGGGAGGGAGATAGAGGTGGAGAGGGGTCCCCCACTGCCCATCACAGCCTTCGTTATCTTAATTTTCTGTGTATGCAAATGTCACGGTGATTGATTTTATAAAACACGTTTATGATTTTGAGCTTCAAAGGGTCTTATTTACAATGACATCTTTCTTTACTATGTGCAAATTTGTCACTGCATCTTTTGGTCCATTTCTTGAAGGTAGATTTCCAGGGGGGTTGCTGAGTAATTTTTTTTTTCTGAAAAGGGGGCGGTAGGCCGAATAAGTTTGGGAACCTCTGTGTGACGGGATGTCAGGAGTTGGCTGGGGTATGTTGCTTACACACACCATTTCCTGGTATTATTATCAACTAACTTGCAAAACTCGGTGTGTGCGTGTGTGTGATCACACGGTCCTCCCCTTTGTTAATTGTCCGGGCTTTCAGTGACTGACTACCCCTGTGGCGGAGAGGAGGAAACCAGAGACCTCGTATGTATGTTTTACTTTTGATAGGTGACGAAACTCTAATTAATCTTCATTATGTTGGTTGGGGGGGTGGACTTTAAAAGTGCCTATAGACCCGCGTATTTCCTGTATAGGTTTGGTCCAGATGGGCTCTCTTAGCTCATTCGACAAGACCCTGGGGTCTTATCGTATGGAGGACTGTTCAGCATTTGATGAGGAAATGATTATAATTTTTGTTCCTTGGTTTCTACTTAACTCACTCAGCAGCTGTTACCAGTCTAAATATTTAAACTGGCTATTAGCTGGCTGTGATTAGGATACTTCCATGAATAGTTGGAGAAGGGAGATTTATCATGTAAAAAGCAAGAGGCCGAACTTTTCAAGGCTAGATAGTTTGTACTGGCTTACCAAAATTCTGTGCAAAGGATCCCCAAATATCAACAATAACTACAGAATGCAGATTTTGAGTAAAACTGTCTGGGCACATTTGGGTAGGGTATGTACAAATGGGGTTATGGTTGCTCGGGGTTTGTGTGTATGTGTGTGTTTGTGAGGGTGTGCACATGTGCACACATGTAATGTGGCTACTAGGCTTTTCAACTCTGGGTTGGGAGTTTCCTGGAGGCCTAAAGGTAAAGGTTTCCCTTGCTCGAAAGCCAGTCGAATCCGACTCTAGGGGGCGGTGCTCATCTCCGTTTCCAAGCCAAAGAGCCAGCACTGTCTGCAAACTTTTTCCATGGTCATGTGGCCGGCATGACTAAATGCTGAGGCTCACAGAATGCTGTTACCTTCCCACTGAAGTGATACCTATTTATCTACTTGCAAAGTCTTGCTTTTGAACTGCTAGGTTGCCAGGAGCCGGGGCCAGAGATGGGAGCTCACTCCGTCACGCGGCATTCGGGTCTTGAACTGCTGAGCTACCGACCTTCTGGTCTGCATCTCAGTGTCTTAACCTCTGAGCCACTGTGGGCCCTTCCTGGAGATTTGGGGGGTTACCAAACCTTGGAAGGGCAGGATTTGGGGAAGTGAGGGACTTCAATGTCATAGAGTTGTAATTTTGTTGCAGTTCTGGGAGATCTCCAGGGCCCTCCTTGACATTGGCAACTCTAGTGGCTGCCTGTTAATTTTTTTTGGTACTTTGGGAATACCAAAATTCAGCCATTATTATTATTGTTGTTGTTGTTATTATTATTATTATTATTATTATTTAGATTTCAAAATCGCCCAACCACGCAAGTGGGCTCTAGGCGATTTACAGCATTTAAACAGATAAAATACAACAGCATGATAAAATTATTAGAGTGCACTAATAAAACCACCAATCCAGATGACGATCAACCCCTTTTTTGCCAGTGGCCATGCTCTCTGTGCAACAGGGTGGGGAAGGGAACGTGGAGGGGGGCAAAAGTCAAAAAGGAGGGGGCTGGTTTTAACCATTGCTGACCTCAACCAAAAACCTGGTGGAACATCTCGGCCTAAATCCCCCCCCCAAAAAATAAAAGAAAGTTCCCTGCGCATGCACAGAGAACGCTCTGGGAACTCTGCGGCGGGCCCAGCGGCTGGGAGGCGCTCAGGCCTTGCCACTGGTGCCTAGGGGGAGGGAAGATTGGGAGGGGGGAGATCAGTGGGCCCAGCGGCTGAGAGCTGCTCAGGCCTTGACACCGGTGCCCGGGGGAGATTGGCAGGCCCAGCGGCTGGGAGGCACTCAGTCCTCGCTGACGGTGCCCGGGGGAAGGAGAGATTGGCAGCGGGGGGAGATCGACGGGCCTGGCAGCTGGAAGGCACTCAGACCTTGCTGCTGGTGCCCGGGGGGGCTGAGAAGGCTTACCTATGGAGCTACTTCTGCAGGCTGGGAGACTTTAGGAATACTCCCCCCCCCGTGAGTGTCGCGGGTCCCGCTTCTTGTTTAATCCAAAACCTCCCCCGCCTTTCTCCCCAGTGGGGCTCCCAATGCAGCTTACGACTTTCTCCTCTCCTCCATCTTTATCTTCACCACCGCAACCCTGTGAGGCGTGTTCAGCTGAGAGAGTATGTCTGTGCCATGGTCACCCGGCGAGTTCCCATGGCAGAGTGAAGATTTGAACCTGGGTCCCCCCATGTTCTAGACTGATACTCTTAACCACTACACTTGGGGCCCCCAACCTTTTTGAGTCGATGGGCACATCTGGGATGCTGGCACAGCATGGGGGGCACACTAAGGTTGCCAGGTCCCCTCATCACTCTGGTGAGGGGATTTGGGGGGGCATTCTGGGGATGGGTGGGGATGCCCCAAGCCCCGCCTCCAAGCCCCACCCTCAGAGCCACCACCCACCTGGCCACCCCTCTCCCTCCCCTCCTGCCCAATTTAAAGGGTTTCAGCTGATTGGCAAGGACCATGTGGCCCGCCGACTGGCTGGAGGGCCTTTTAAATCTAGCAGAAGGGTCTTTAAAGGGTCTTTTTGCAAGCCGAGCATGCAGCCCACAACCACCCCACTCCGACCCTCCTGCTAGATTTAAAGGGCCCACCAGCTGGTTGGTGGGCCATGTGATTCCCGCCAATCAGCTGAAACTCTTTAAATCAGGCAGGAGAGGAGGGAGAGGGGTGGCCGGGCAGGTAGTCACTCTTGGTGGGGGGCTTCCCTCGCTGGCCAGCTGCCCGGGGGCAGATTGAAGACCCCACCCGGACCTGGGGGCTGAGAACCCTAGGGCACACTGACAAAATGGCTGCCACAGAATGGTTGCTGCAGGAGATGAAGCCAGCCACAAAATGGCCGATGCTGCTTACCTTCAACCACACCCTGAAGATCCTTTTGCTGTGGTGACCGCTGCTGCCAAAGCAATATCTTTACAATCCCATGCAGCCAATCGGATTTCCAATGGCCAATCAGAAGTCTTGCTTGTCAAAAGCCCCGCCTAGCTCTGCCCACTTTCTAAAAACACTTGGCAGGTGCCGGGAAAGGTGTTGGCGGACACCGTGCCATGCACAGGCACCACATTGGAGACCCCTACACTACACGACACTGGTGTCTGGGTATTTGATTTGGCATGGGGGACAGAAGCTCATTACATAGTTACCCTGTGATGTTTGCACCAGGAAGGGGCCCAGAAATGGGCAGCAAAGCAGATGATCTCTCAGGGGCTCCCGAGAATCGCTGACTCTCGATGCTTTTTAGGGGATAATTGGGACCTCCCAATATCCCGCTGGCACTTCTGGAGGAAGAGCCGGTTGCAAAGGACTTGATCCGAGCCCCCCCACGAGTTGCGATGAGCAGGTTGAGGCTCGGGATCATCCTAAAGCCGAAGGAAGGTGCCCAGAAATTAACAAAAAGCTACAGTCACACAAACTCAATAATCCACTTTCAATCAACTTTCAATGCACTTCCCAATTGGATTTTGCCAGTACACAGTAAAATCCAGTTGGAAAGTGCACTGAAAGTGGATCGAACGTGGATTATTTAGTGTGTGTGTGACCGCAGCCAAACTCTTGCTTAATGCTCTGGATGTAACTCAATCCTTGTCATGGTGTGTGAAGAAAGCCCGGTTGGGCTTTGTCAAGTAGGGGGCGGGCGTATAATCCACCACCCGATTCTTACTTGCTTTAATTTTATTTACTATTCTGCTGGAAGGGGGAAGTTAACTTTGTCACCCTCCCCGTTCAGTTTAATCTTCAATCTATCAAAAGAATTATGAAACCTTCTAAGATCAAATGCTAAGACTCTCCACAAAGGTTGTCACAACGAATTCGTTTGCGGGGCTTTCATCTTTCCTCCCCCCGCTGTGCTGAAATAAAGTTGCTGCGTTCCCCCCTTTTCTCTCTTTCTCCCTTCCCGACCCGAAATCTTTCCTTGAATATGTAAAAGATCTATGGGCATCACATTTATACAGCCTAATGAATATATATATATATATATATATATATATATATATATATTTGACAAAAGGTGATTTCTAATGGCAAAGAGTAAAGCTGCCAAAAACGCAAGCCAAACGCATTCCTTTCACGGCACTGCCCAGGTCCTCGGATCAGAAACACCGCTTTAGTTTTACCACTCAATATGTCCTATCCAGTTTCTGCAAAACGGAGACGGAGAACGTGTCCAATTACCCGAATTACAGTTTTTAAACTGACAGAGTCTCCAGTGCTTAGAAGAATCCTCAGGATCAATCATGTTAGAAACATAACCTGGGTCGTGCCAGATGCAAGAGTGGCCGGCTTTTACATAATTGATATCATTTTGTATAATTCCTGAAAGCTGGAGCCTGGTTTGGGGGTGGGGAACAGGATATCAATATTTTTTTTAATAAGTACCTGTTTAGTATTAGAATTATTCAGGAGGGCATTTTTATAAAGGTAATAGGGCTACAGTACGATGGAAGTTCAGGACGGCACTTTTATAAAGGGAACCAGACTGTAATCTATGCCACTACATCTGGTATGCATTATCTGTTTATTGCATGTCCCGTCCTGTTCTCACTACATTGTTCTTCACTTTGTCATTCCATTTTCTGCATGGCTTGACATATCATGTCTGATCATTTCCTTTGCATTGTTTCTAATTTATGTAATCCCCGTCCAATTGCATTCTTTATGTCTCACGCTGTTTGATGATATTAATTTACAGCGTGCAATGCACCTTGGCCAGGTGAGGCCAATCTCGTCAGATCTCGGAAGCTAAGCAGGGTCATCCCCAGCTAGTACTTGGAGGGGAGACCACCAAGGAGTACCAGGGTGGCTATACAGAGGCTGGCAATGGCAGACCACCTCTGAATGTTTCTTGCCTTGAAAACCCTATGAAGTTGCCAAAAGTGGATTGCAACTTGAATGTAATAATAATAATAATAATAATAATAATAATAATAATAATAATAATAATAATAATAATAATAATAATAGAAGTAGTAGTAGTAGTAACAACCACCACCACCACCTTGAATCTCAGTGTCAGGAGAGCCAGTTTGGTGTAGTGGTTAGGAGCATGGACTCTAATCTGGGAGAACCAGGTTTGATTCCCCATGCCTCTACATGCAGCTGCTGGTGAAACCTTGGGTCAGTCACAGGTTCATTCAGAGCTGTTCTCTCAGGAGCAGTTCTCAAAAGAGCTCTCTCAGCCCCACCTACCTCACAGGCAGCGTTCCCTCTAAGCTGAGTTAGCGTGAGCCAGCTCACAGTTTTTTAGCCTCCAGCTCACACATTTTTGTCTTCACTCAGGAAGGATGGCTCCAGAGCAAACTAATTTATGCAGCAGCCAAATCGCTCACTCACAACTTTTATGCCAGTAGCTACAAAGTAGAATTTTTGCTCACAAGACTCCACAGCTTAGAGGGGGCATTGCAATGCTGGCTCACACTAACTCAGCTTAGAGGGACAATATTACCTCTGAACGTCTCTTGCCTCGAAATTCCTACGGGGTCTCCGTAAGTTGGCTGTGACTTGATGGCAAAAAAGCCAAACCTTTAAAGAGAGGGAAGACATCATATAGTATTTGCTTTCTCAAGGAATATCTTTTGAAATGCCTTCCTTTCTTTGCACGGGAAACAAAAGAGCACAGCACTGCATCATGGGATGCACAGCACTGCATCATGGGATGCCAGTTGTGTCAAGATTCTTAATAAAGGCATGAAACTAGAGGGAGAGAACAGGTCTAGACTGATGGGGGTGGAAAGGGCTGTCAAGCCACAGCTGACTTATGGTGACATGGTAGGGTTTTCAAGGCAAGAGACGTAGTTTTCCATTGCCTGCCTCCATGTCATGACCCTGGACTTCCTTGGTCGCCTCCCACCCAAATGCTAGCCAGGGTTGACCCTGCTTAGCTTCCAAGATCTGATGAGATCGGGCTAGCCTGGGCTATCCAAGTCTACACTAGAAGCTGAAAAATGAACTTTTTCAGGCGGCCACAACTGGAATAACTCGAGCTGAGCAAACCAAATATGGAATTCACTGCTACAGGAAAGCTCTGTTAATGGTGACTCACATTATTGGGTGGTGGTTCAGTGGTGGACCTTGGAATGTTCAGCCACTGGCATCTCCGGTTAAAAGGATCAGGGAGCAGCTGGTATGACAGAGACCTTGGAAAAGCCACTGCCTCTCCGGGGAGACAATATTGACCTTTCTAGACCAATGGCCTGATTGATTCAATATAAGGCAGTTTTTGTGTAGCTGGATCCAGGCCTCTTGTTGGATAAACAGGTGGCAATGGTGGGTGGGGGCACATTTCACCAGCTTCACCTGGTGAGCTGCAGTCATTCCTGGGTGGTAAAAACCTTGCCACTGCGGTTCATGCCCTGGTAACGTCTAGATTACTGCAATGAGTTCTGTCTAGGGGTGCCCCCTGAAGGCTGTCCAGAAGCTGTAGTTGATTACAGAATGCTGTGGCCAGAACATTGGCTGGAGTGGGTTGTAGGGACTGTACCAGTCCATTCTCGTCCTATCTACTTTGGCTCAGAACTTGCCGCTGGGCCCAATTCAAGGGATTGGTATCGACCTTTAGAGCCCTATATGGCTTGGGGCCAATGCTCCCTCTAAGTCTTGGGAGCAAAAATTGGGAGTCTGTGGAGTCTTGGGAGCAAAAATTCTACTTCGTGAGCTACTGGCGTTAAAGTTGTGAGCAGGTGGTTTGGCTACTGCATCGATTAGCTTGCTCTGGAGCCATCTTTCCCGAGCTAAGACCAAAATGTGTGAGCTGGAGGCTAAAAACCTGTGAGCTAGCTCATACTAACTCAGCTTAGAGGGAACACTGCTTGGGGCCACCATACCTGAAGGACTGCCAACTCCCATATGAACCTACCTGACCCCTCGGGTCATCTTCAGGTGCCTTGGTTTGAGTACCCCCACCAGGGCCTTCTCAGTCATGACACCAGTGTTTTGGAACTCCCACCCCATAGAGATCTGCCTCTCTCTCTCTCTGTCAATGTCCTCCACTAGCAGGAGAAGACTTCTTGGTTTCCTTTGGCATTCCCTCACAAACTCTTATTGCACGTGCAAAGTGCCACAAAGTCACAGCCAACTGTTGGGTTTCACAAGTTAAAACACTTCAGTAGTTACGGCATTAACTTTGTATATTTGGTCAACAGGAAGTCACACGTGTTTATTGTATCCAGTTGGTTACTGAGAAAATCAGTAGGAGTCTTGTAGGAATCTTCTGGAGTTAAATGATCTGAACTTTAGCTTTGTGATTGTGTATTGGGGTTTCTTCCTCCCTTTCTTCTTGGTGGTGGAGGAGGAGAAGATTAGATTTATACCCTGCCCTTCACTCGGAGTCTCAGAGTGGCTTACAAACTCCTTTTCCCCCTCCCCTCCCCACAACAGACACCCTGTGAGGTAGGCGGGGCTGAGAGAGCTCTTTCCAGAACTGTCCTTGAGAGAACAGCTCTGACAGAGCTATGGCTTGCCCAAGGTCATCCAGGAGCTGAAAGTGGAGGAATGGGGAATCAAACCCGGTTCACCCAGATTAGAATCCGCGCACTTAACCACTAGGCACTAGTATTTTAGTAATTTTCTAGCAGTAAACATGTAGGATCACCCAGATTAGAGTCCGTGCACTTAACAACTAGGCGCTATTATTATAGTAATCTTTTAGCAGTAAACATGTAGGATCTAATGTCTGTTGTTTTGCATCCCGTTTACCTTTTTCTCATGTTAGTTCTAGTAAAGATATTTTCTTTTTTCGAACCTACACGTGGACTCTGACTTTTACTCATTCCTCTGCTGTTTTTACCTCTGCCAAAGAATATTTTTCTAAGAATATCTATCACTGGCTTATGACGATCTTGTAGGGTTTTCAAGGCAAGAGGCTAACAGAGGTGGTTTGCCATTGCCCCTTATTAGCCCGGGCCATTTTAGCTTCATTAACAATGAATATTTGCCTGCTCAGAAAGGGAAAGGTATTAATGCATTTTCTGCTTCCAGGTCTATGGGTGTAAGCTAATTATGGGAAGTTAAGTTACGTTAGCACCTGAGCCTAATTAGGTCGACCTGTTAATTTGATTCACTGTCTACCATTCAAATTAGATTGCCATTTAACAGGTGATTTACTTAACCAATCAATAGCCTGAAAAGTTCCAAGAATCACAACCTTCCTATTTCCAATCATTTGCCGCATCTCGTGGAAGTCGGCCCCTCCATTCTGCATTAGAATCAGGAGCTCTGTTGTCAGCAATCAAATGTATTGCACTTAACCTTTTCTAAAAATTTATCCGCTCTCAGAATAGCTCAGCATTACTGTGCACTCAATTTTTAATGGAGTTATAACAGACGACTCTAATCTATTCATAGCATATATGGCCCCGGCGATCTCCCATCCTTCTTCCTTTATCCTCTCTGCCATACATAATGTATAATTAGATGGCGCTCTGCATTCAATTTATCAGACAAGCCTGCAGCACTTAGAAAGTTGCCGAAGTTTCTTTTGCAGACAGTCAGGATGGGGAAGGCACCCAGACCATTTCTGCATTGACGTTTTTTAAAACTGTCCGTTATGTGACATTTTCTGCAGTAGATTTTCCCTCACTGGGCGCAAACCCAAAGTTTTCTCCTTCTTACTCCGCATTTTTGGAACTCGCTAAAACTGGGGATTCCGAAAACCCCGTCGTTTGAAACCTAGAGGAAATTCACAAGTTGTTTGTAACTTTTGTACCAGAATTATTTTCATTGAATATAGTTCCAGAAAATTGTTAAAAAGCAGGATTCCTATTTGATTGTGCATGTTGTTACAACTGCTAGAATATTATATGCTAAATACTGGAGAAGAGACACCATCAAAAGAAGAAATAATAAATAAACTTTTGGAAATGGCTGAGATGGACAGATTGACTATACTTCTGAAAGGACAAAAAGACTTTGGAAATACGTGGTCAGGTTTCTACAGGTGGATTGAAGAGCATGTTAAACGGACTCTGTATACAACTGGAGCAGAAAATAGAAAGAGCATAATAAGAATGCTGATAGTAATATGTGCAAAATTTTAAAGCAACATTATAAGGGGTAGAAACTTATTTGTGCCTAGAGAAAAATTTAAGAGATACTGAATGGTTAGATTCTCCTATTTTATGTCTGTGCTGTAGATTTGTTTCGTCTTGGTTAGTATTCGGTTGCTTGTTTATTCGTCGTTGTTATAAAATAAAAGTAAAAAGTTTTGAGGGGGAAAAAGTCGTTTTTGTCGAGGACAGCACAGGATTTTGACTCGAATCTTCCCGTTCTGTTTTCCTTTTCATTAGAAAAGAATCTGCTTGAAGACTGCCGGTGAGGGGGTGATCTGCTCACTACCTCCCTGGGCAGCAGATTCCACCGTTGCACAGCTCTTGCTCTAAATCCCCCCCCCAGTATCCATCCGGTACCTTCCTGCCTCTAATTTAAACCCATTCTGGCGAGTCCTATCTTCTACTGCCAACAGGAACAGCTCCCTGCCCTCCTCTAAGTGACAGCCCTTCAAATACTTGAATCATAGAGCTGGAAGGGACTTCCAGGGTCATCTAGTCCAACCCCCTGCGTGATGCAGGAAATTCACAAATACCTCCCCCTCCACACACCCAGTGACCGCTGTTCCACGCCCAGAGCAATCCCGTCTCCCCTCAGCCTCCTCTTCTTCAGATGAAACATTCCCAAGTCCCTCAGCCTTTCCTCATAGGGCTTGGTCTCTGGGCTGCACGTGTTTCTTGGAAGCCCTCCCCCGCAGAAGTAGGGCAGTCTCAGCTGGATAGGAAAGGTCGCATTCTTGGTTAGGATCCTGAGAGTTGCTTATTGATAAACCCAGGGGTTTGCGCATGACCAGCGATTGCAGCTGACTTTTAAACAGCAGCCATGGGCCAGGCTGCATCACAATCTAAGGGTCAGCTAAGGCAGGAATCTTCTTTACTTGGTAGTGGGGATAATATCAAAATCACAAGACGCCATAGTCTCACTGTACACCACATTGTGCAGTATCTGATGAAGATTAAATAATATATATTTTTTAAAAGATCCATAAGCTTATAATGAACTCTTCTTAGAAGAGGAGTTTGAATTTATATCCCGACCTTCACTTGGAGTCTCAGAGTAGTTTACAAACTACTTTCCCTTCCCCGCCCCCCAAAAGGCACCCTGTGAGATAGGTGGGGTTGAGAGAGCTCTTTCAAGGATGACTCTTGAGAGAGAAGCTCAGACAGAACTATGGCTTGCCCAAGGCCATCCAGCAGCTGCAAGTGGAGGACTGGGGAATCAAACCCAGTTCTCCCAGATTAGAGTCCACCCACTTAACCACTACACCAGTTAACCACTATGCCAAACTGGCTCTTAAAAATAATTTCCTTTGGTTACTTGTTATTTCCTCCTCCTCCTCCAATTTAGCCTTACCACAACACCCCTGTGAGGTAGGCCTGGCCAAGAAGGTGTGACAGGCCCAAGGTCAGTCAGCAACCTTCCCAGGCAGAGTGTGGATTTGAACCTGGTTCTCCTTGATCCCAGCTTTATTATACAAAGGAGCCTCTAAAGTCTTCAAATGGCAATTGCCACAAATGTAGGTGGGGCAAATTAGAGCCTCGGGGCATTGTGCCCCTCCCCCATGAGCAGACGTTTCTGGCCCTCGGGTGTCTCTAGCCCCCATTACAGTGGGGACCGTTCCTCCAAGCTAGCCCTTAGAGAGCCGCTTCCCACCTGCCAAAATAGGACCATAAGCCATTTAAAGGGCTATAAAACCAATGAGCGTTCACACCTGCTGTTTATTTAAAGCCCCTTTAAGGCCTTGTAAAGCATTTCCACTCCGGGCCACCTCCTGAGGTGGTCTAGAGAGAAGGCACCTTTTAATGCGATCAAACGGATCAAGGGGCTTTTCAACAGATAAACCGAAGGCCCCTGATTGTACTCAAGGAGGGTTGTCAGAGGGCTTCCTGGCTGTGCTCTAGGGTTGCCACCCTCCAGGTGGGGCCTAGGGATTTCCTGCTTTTGCAGTCGATCGTCAGGCTATAGAGATCAGTACCTTTGGAGAAAATGGCTGTTTGGGAGGGTGGACGCTATGGCATGGTACCCTGCCGAAGTCTCTCTGCTCCCCAAATCCCACAGTCCCAGGCTCCATCCCTAAAATCTCCAGCTATTTCCCAACCCAAATCTGGCCACTCTTCGTCCTGCTCCCCTGCATTTGGAACACAAAACAAACAGAGAGAGAGAAATTAGGAGCAGCCCGATATGCAGAAATCCAGAGCTATTTTGGGGCAGGAACGCACAGGGACCGAGTTCCGGCTGGCTTCAGAGCTGGCCACGCCCACTACAGCCAAAACCTCTGCGTGCGTGGCTACAGAGGGAAGGCCTGGAGAGCGACACCCCCCCTCCCAGTGACTCCGATGGCGGGCAGGCCGGGGAGGCCCCTAGAAGGATTGGGGAGGCATTTAAATACCTCCTCTGGCCTGTCCAAGGGCCGGCTTGCCCGGGCTCCCCATAGCCACGGGGCGCCCGGGCAAGCCAAGGGAAGGCAGTTTAAACTGCCTTCCCTTTCCTCCAAGAGGGGGCTTGCCCGGGTGCCCTGCAGCTGAGGGGCAGTGGCAGATTAACCATTAAGCAGACTAAGCACGTGCTTAGGGCACCAGAGCCAAAGGGGGCACCACAAAGTTGGGAAAAGGGTGAAAAAATGTAGAAAAACGCCTTTCAGGTCATGAATATTGGAACTTTGATACATTTAACTAGTGAAATATTAGAATAGGTGTTGTACTGCATTTTTGTAGAACTTTATGTAGCCAAAGCTTGGCTTAGTTTGTACAGTATATTGTGTTATCCTATGAGTAAATTTTTGTATTGCTGCAACCTGCATTGTATATCTGGTCAGACCAGGTCAACAACTGAAATGGACTGGGGGTCAGTGTGGAAAGGAGGGGGGCACCGAGATGGGTCAGTGCTGCTTAGGGCACCAGTGAGTCTTAATCCGCCCCTGCCGAGGGGCACCCGGGCAAGCCATGGGAATACATGGGGGTGTGGCCTAACATGCTAATGAGTTTCTGCTGTTGGGTGTGGCCTGTTATGATAATGAGTTCCTGCTGGGCTTTTTCTACCTAAAAAGCCCTGCAGAAATCTATCTCCCAAAGCTTCACCTAACACAGGAGAAGCTTCGCCTGCTTAACTTCTGCACGCCCGGCAGCTCTTCAGAGCTAGGGCTCCGACTTCCAGGTGAGGCTTGGAGAGCTTCCAGAATTTCAACCCATCTCCCAATGACAGAGTTCTATTTGCCTGGACAAAATGGCTGACCTGGAGGAGGCTTTCTGCCCTGCTGAGGCCCCTCCCCTCCCCAAGCTTCACCCCCAAAGTCTCCCAGTATTTCCCAATCCGGAACCAGCAACGCTGCTCTGCTCCTACAAAACAGTGTGCATCCATTGGTGGCGGCAAGCGGCATCAAATCACCAGCAGCTTATGGCAACCCTGGTGGGTTTTCAAGGCAAGAGATGTTCAGAGATGGTTTGCCATTGCCTACCTCTGAGTAGCAACCCTGAACTTCCTTCGTGGTCTCCCATCCAAGTACTAACCAGGGCCAACCCTGCTTAGCTTCCAAAATCAGATGAGATCAGGATACCCTGGGCCATCCTGGTCAGGGTGTGCATCAATATAAGTCACACAAACCTAGCAAAACAAGCAGAACAACTATGTGCTGTATTTCCTGTAACATATTCATAAAGGAGACTTCATTTGAAGTGTAATATATCTATTATATGAAGTCAATATGCCCACTCAATCCATCATAGAAAAATACAGAGGCCAAAGAGTAAATATACAGAATTATATGTAGAAAGTCCAACACTTTTCCCAGGTAATTTTTCAGTAGTTGCTGTAGATTTTCTGGGTTGTGTGGCCATGGTCTTGGCATTGTAGGACCCGACGTTTTGTCAGTAGCTGTGACTGGCATCCTCAGACACAACACATGAATTTTTCAGTGTTTCAGACCTCTGGTCCTTCCTCAGGAACAAAGAACCACTGCTGAGAATCCCTTTCCAGTTCCTTACAAGGTAATGCTTTTCTATTATTTCAACGGTGGGCAAGGTCTCCCTAGCTGTAAACAGCACCTTTATAGGTTATTATGATGTTACAGGACATTGATGGATTGTATGGGTATATTGACTTCATATAATAGATATATTACACTTCAAATGAAGTCTCCTTTATGAATATGTTGAGGGAAATACAGCACACAGTTGTTTTGCTAGTTTTGTGTCGCTTTTTATCTGTGTGCTGTGCCTTTGTTGTTGTTGTACATCAATATAAGCAGGCATTGTTATTCACATTGCCTTGCTTCCCAGCCAATAGAACCTTCAGCCTCCTAACTTCTCATGGTCAGGAGATCATCAAAGATAGAAGAGCAGGGCCAGTCACAAGACGTTGGCAACTTAAAATCTCCAGTGGTGCTGGTGGCAGATTCTGTTGTATTGTCAGAACTCCCTGTACTGAAGGCTTTAAGGCAATCAGTTTCTCTATTTTGCCGCAAAGGCAAATGCTTAAACCGTTTGGAATTCAGTGTTACGAAACCAATGCACTACCCAGTGGTGCTTTGCCTGTTTGCAGAAAGCAATTAGGATTGATTGGCACACAGCCCGAACCTTTACTTCAACAAGGGGAAAAAAATCAACAATAGAAGATCAGCATCCACTGGGAGAGAACCAGGAGGCTCCCAATAGCAACAGGATTATGAAAGCCACAGTGTCCCAAAGCAGTCGCTTACCAGGGACCCAATTTCGGAGCATCCAAGAGGAAACAGAGAAGCTCCAGAAGACCACGCTTTGGAGGGTTAACCAGCTTGCCTACTCTTGCTAGCAAAATGATAAATGAGGGTATCTGGGCTTGTCCTGCTGATCGAAACGGGTGGGAAGAAGTGGTCTTAATGCTGGTTCAGTGTTCCTGCGGCTTCCAACTCGCAGGGGCAGTCGGCAGACTTTGGCGTTGCACAGCCGAAAATAACTTGGAGCAGAATGACTTCATCAGTTACAATAAGATCCAGTCGCTCCTTAGAGACCCACGAGTTGTCCAGGGTATCAGCTTTCGAGAGTCAAAACTCCCTTCGTCAGACGCGAGTCAGAATGGAGACCTGAGTCTTTTCCTCCCAGTCGGAAGGTGGGAGGCGAATTACCCTGAAAATCTTCTTGGTCTCGAAGGTGCTACTGGAATCGAACCTTAATTGCTCTACTACAATACGGCCACCTTCTGAAACTGAATTCCACATTAGACAAAAAGTTAACATTTAGCATATGAATCCGCAGGCAAAAGCACACACCAGATATGTCCCATATAGTGTTGCCAGCTTCCAGGTGGGGCCTGGGGATCTCCTGCTTTCACAACTGACCTCCAGCTGACAGAGATCAGCTCCCCTAGAGAAAATAGCTGCTTTGAAGGGTGGACACTATGGCCTTGTACCATGCTAAGGCTCCTCCCCTCCCCTCCCGTCCCCAAACCCCGCCCTCTTCCGGATCCACCCCCAAAGTCTCCAGGTATTTTCCAGCCCAGACCCGGCAACCCAAGTGGACACTCGGACCCTTGTTCCATCACATGTAGAGACTCGCTAGTTTTACTGCCCCTTAAATCGCTCTGTATAATTAACATTTAGCTGAAACTGACTACATATGTTTCTCTGCCATCATGAGGGCCAGAAACATGATGGGGGTTTTATTTTGCAAGCAGAAGGTAAGATTCTATGGATTACATGCCAGGCTCACCATATTCTCACTCACCGGGGGGTGTCGTAAGACTCGTAACTCAGACAGATCCTTCTTTCTCTTCCTCTCCCCTAGATAAATGGTCTGATTATTTTTAAAATGCTGCTTTTCCCCTACTGCACTCCCAGCAGAATATTTTAGCAGCTCAGTGGGCTTGAGAAGAAGAATAAAAAAAGTGTGTGGCTGTTAAGGAGAATACATTTGATGGCAACATGTCCCAAATGCTCCCTCCCAGACAGAGGCTCTATACTTTTCGTGGTTTGGTGGCTACTTTCATGCAGCCAAATCGGCATCTGATCAAGTTTTGGGGGAGGGCATATCTACCCTACAGTCCTCAAGTAGTTTAACAGACATTCCTGATGTTATAATTGACAGGCTTGTTAGGGAAAGGCAGGGCTTTTTTTGTAGAAAAAGCCCAGCAGGAACTCATTAGCATAATAGGCCACACCAACAGCAGAAAATAAATAGCATATTAGGCCACACCCTGACAACACAGCACATTAGCCTATTAGGCCACACCCCCATGTTACCCGAATGAGTTCCTGCTGTTGGGTGTGGCCTATTATGCTAATGAGTTCCTGCTGGGCGTGGCCAGCTCAGGAGCCAGCTGGAACTCCCTTCCTGTGCTCCTGCTCAAAAATAGCCCTGGGGAAAGTATGAAGAAGACGAAAAAATTGGGTTTATACCCCGTCCTTCACTTGGAGTCTCAGAGCGGCTTACAAATGCCTTTCCCTTCCCCTCCTCACAACAGTAAGGTAGGTGGGGCTGAGAGAGCTCTGACAGAAATTGCTTTCTTTCAAGAACAGCTCTGACACAACTATGGCTTGCCCAAGGTCATCCAGCAGCTGCAAGTGGAGGAGTGGGGAATCAAACCCGGTTCTCCCACACTAGAGCCCACACACTTAACCACTACACCAAACTGGCTCTCACACCAAACTGGCAGTTAAAGGAGGAACACTAAGCCAGTATTTTTTTTAATTATAGAAATCCTTGGGTTCCCCTGCCCAAAGGTTCCAGGGGAGCCACTTTCCCACCCTCATATTTCAGTTATGCAGGGTTGCCAACCTCCAGGTGGCAGCTGGAGACTCCCCACTATTACAACTGATCCCCAGATGACCAAGAGCAGTTCCCCTGGAGAAGATGGCTGCTTTGAAAGGTGGACTCTGTGGCATTATACCCTGCTGAGGTCCTTCCTCTCCCCAAACCCCGCCCTCCCCAGGCTCCACCCCCCAAATCTCCAGGTATTTCCCAGCCCAGAGTTGGCAGCCATGTATCCTTGGCTGACCTAATGGTATATTTATATTCTATCCAGCCCTTCACTAGAGATTCAGGGAGGCCTGCTTGAGGACATACCAGTTCAATTCATGTTTTGCTGGCTAGCAGGGCTGCCAGTCTCCAAGTGCTGCCTGGCGGTCTCCCACCGCTACCACTGACAACAAAGATTGGTTCCCCAGGAGGAAATGGCTGCTTTGGTGGGTGGACTCTGTGGTATTATATACCAGTGAGGTCCCTCCCCTTCCCCAGGCTCCACCCCCAAGATCAACTGAGCATGCCTGTGAGATTTGACATTGAGAACTCTTTTACATATAGAGTCGATGAGTTACAATTCGGTTGTTCCCACTTTTGTATAATTGTCTACACTGAGGCTGTGGTCACACAACAAACTTATCGCGATTTGCTCCCGCTGTACATTTGATCGGGGATAATTTTTTGCGGGTTGGGACTCTAACCTGGGAGAAGCAGCTTTGATTCCCAACTCCTCCACTTACAGCTGCTGGATGACCTTGGGCAAGCCATAGTTCTGACAAGAGCTGTCGTTGAAAGGGCAGTTCTTGAAAGAGCTCTCTTAGCCCCACCTACTTCACAGGGTGTCTGTTGTGGGGAGGGAGTTTGTAAGCTGCTCTGAGACTCCGAGTGAAGGTCAAGGTATAAATCCAATCTCTTCCTCTTCCTCTTCTTCTTCTTCTTGCATTGCATGACAAGGCTCCAGACTCTGTCCAGATAGTCACATCACCCAAGCAGCGGCGCAGCATCAGTTTTTTAAAAAATGTCCTTTGCGCATGCGTATATACACATGGCCAAATCACCGCTCCCACTTGGACGCACTGTACTCCCTTGTTTTTGCAGTGTTCCCCCCTCACAAACAGCTAAGAAAATGAACCACTGGCGTACAACATATATAGACGTACCAATGTCTATACATGTGCACTTAAATGTTCATGCATATTCAGCGCAGGATTGCTCATGTGAACAATGGCGGAAGATGGAAAAAAACTCAGCGTGAGAAGGAAGTTCAGACAACCTAATTGCAATCATAGCAAGAGATGGCTGTCCAGATTGGCGAAACTGCAGATTCGCAGCACAAATATATGGAAAGTACTTGATTTTCCAGGTGGCGGAAAACTCAGTAGGAAACCAGGAGGATTGCAAGAGTGAGCCCACTTTGATACAGGAGACAGATGCGGCTGTCTGATCAGCAATTTTAAATGCGATAGATAACAGGTGTGTTGTAAGCTCTAAATGCAGTCATCGTAAGGTTAATGTGCTTACCTTGTGTGCTATTGTTTAGATTGACCTGGAAAGGAACCCTGCAGAAAGCCAATGGGAAGAAAGCCCAGGAAACTCACAATCGTTGGTTAATGCTGTCACGGCTCAGGTGGGCGTGTTACCTGCCGCTGCCACCACCCTGGAATTAGGATCCCTTGAGAAGGCCCAGAGCACCCTCCCAAGACCTTCAGACCTCCCTTTTGGCTGAATAATAGGTGCAAGGACCAGGCAGAGTAAACAATGAAAATAGTTTATTCTTATAGGAGGTCAAACAACAAGGTGCAGAATAATAACAGTAAGTGGGTGAAAAGAAAAGAAATCAAATGCCTTAATGCTTCTAAATATATACTGTCCCTAGCTCACTATCTCAAGTAGCCTTAGACTACTCACCCTTCCCTCAGGATGAGGGTTTCTTCCCCACAGCAGCCTCTCTGGCTCTGTTCCCTGGGGAAAAGAACAGATTCTCTTCTGGCACCAGTTCTTTTGTTCCCCAGCCCTCTTCTTCCCTACTGGCCAAAATCGGCACCAAAACTTCCCACGGTCTTCTGGGGTTTGTAGGCCCATCCTCTCCTACTGCTAGCCAGCAGGCCCGTAGCCAGGATTTTGTAATTCAGGGGGCCTTTAAATAAGTCAGGGGGCACTGACGTCACAAAATAAAATAAAAAATAAAAAACCCTCACTTCCATAGTGTTCGCACTTTGCCTGCCTATGTGGGGAAGCAAGCCATGCTTGGGGAAGGGATGGCAGTGGAGAGTCCTCCGGGTGGCCCAGAGAGCTGGGGGCCTGGGTGTTGGATGAAAGTCGGGGGCCCTTGGCAGGAAGTCAGGGGGCCAGGCCCCGAAATGCCCCCTGTAGCTATGGGCCTTCTAGCCAGGCTCCCTGGGCCTGCTAGGCCTCTGGTAGCACAGCCCAGTTCATGACAAATACATTCAGGTGATTTCCTTCTAGGGGTCTAGAAGAAAGTAAGAATCTCCATTACTATCTGTATCTCTCTGCTGTTGCAAGCATGTGGTCTTAAGTGTTTTTTGTTTTGTAAATTTTCCTGTTTACAGTTCCCTTTAGAAATAAAGATTTTTACACAGCAGGAAAACGCCTCCTCCGCAGTGAACAAAGATCCATTGCGAACTCTGAATATCTAACTGTTTTTACCAAATTTCCCAACAGTCTAGAGACGAGTTGTAATTCTGGGGGATCCCCAGGTCCCACCTGGAGGTTGGCACCCCTATTTCCACGGCCCACCTGGAGGCTGGCTTCCCTACTGACCACGCGTGGCTTCCATCTCCCATCTGACCGTCGATCGTCCGACGCTGCCTACTTCCTAAGAGCCTGCGGCTCTGCTATCCACAGGCCGAGCTCAGCATTAAAGACCGCGTTGCTGAGTATAACCAAGGAGGCAGAGTTCCTCTGGTCTGGGATGGGGGAGGGATTTGAGGGAATCTTGGAATAATAATAAAAAAAAACCCTCTCCATGTAAACCACCCAAGTTCTACCTGATTTCATGTCGAAAGAATGCAAAGCGTCTTGGCGAGAAAATGGAAACCAGTCCTCGTGGGCTCAGAAAGGACCTTGATCTTTTCGGGGGAAGCTGTTCCAAATTTTGAAGTTGTAACGAACCTTCCCCTGCATTTCCTCCCTCCCGCCCCCCCTTCATTCTCACAAAAAACGGCAAGCAGAGAAGCCGGCTGCACCTTGCTTTGACCGCTGCTATGAAGTGAACCGGAGGCGCTTTGCTGGCGCATGGGGGGGTGAGATGGAGATGGTCCTGTGACAAATGTTAACAGTCAGAACAGGCTACT